>OW679201.1:81054293-81707574 GCA_940337035.1 Agriotes lineatus | reverse complement strand
TATTTTTAATTTTTAAGCATTTGTCAAAATATTTCAAAAATTACAAATTCTACAGAAACCGTACAAAATAGAGCGTTAAATCAACGACAAATTTTCTATAAAATTTTAAGCCAAATTCAAAAATGTAATAATATACGGGTGTTCTATTTAAAATAGGAGTTAGCGAAAAAATTGAAAAAAAACGAGAGAAACCCATTTTAGAGGTATTCAACTCTCACATCAATACACATTGAAAATGCAATAAAAATGTATAGTTTGCAAAAAATCGGCAGATCCGTTTTTAAAAAAAATCGACAAAACTGAAAACTCACAATAGTAAACACCATACTTCGGTTATGCGATTTTCTTAAAAGCTTGCTGTTCACACACAGACGCACAGACACAGACTGACTGACCAACCAATGAACAAAAACATGTTTTTTTGGGTTCAAGGGAGTCTAAAACGTGAAGATCTGTTGAAATATCAATTTCGAGTTTTTGGGGTAAATAAAAAATAGTCTACGGGTATTATTTCTCAAAATAGCATACAATATTTAATTTATAACGTCATTGATGTATGTGAATGAATTATTTTATTATATGTTGTTTTCAGATTGTATGCATTTTAAATTTTTATGATGAGTAGAATAAAACTATTAAACTATTATGACTATTATAAAACATTTCGCAATTTTCAGTAGAAATATAACAAATGCTTGAAAAATTTCTGGAAATATTTGGAAAAATGTTCTGCAGCTATTCTTTCTTGTAGGCAGGCACGAATCCTTTTGTTAGAAAAAAATTAGCTGCGGAACACGTTTTGTAAATATTTCCATAGGGAGTTTTTTATGCACGTTTTTTATATTTTGATAGAGCATATCACCAATAAAAAAAGCACAGCAAAGAAAAAATTTTTGTTAAAAATAATAATAAAACTAATAATAATAATAATAATAATAATAATGTTTTATTTAACTACGATACAATAACTGTTTGTAGCAAGTCATAATGTAAATAATACAAAGAAGAATACAAAGAACAATACATAAAGTGCAATACACTCAATTAACAAATAAACAAAAAAATCAATTCACAAGATCAAATAATCAGATTTCTATTGAGGTGTTGACAAATTCATCCACAGAATAGAAACAGAATTGCAATATAAATGTCTTGATTTTAGCTTTAAAACTATTTCTATTTAGCATTTTTACCGTTTCCGGTAAGTGATTGTATAATGTCAAGTTTAAACAACTGTTTTTCGATTTAGTTAGTCTAAACCGAGGTATTACAATTAATGAAGCCTGTCTCGTATTGTGTACATGAATATCTGAATGAGTGTTGAACTCTGTTTTTTTTTAATGTATTTCTAATAGAGAATAATATATAAAAAGGGAAGGTAATGGCATTCTTCCAAGTTGCAAAAATATTTCTTGACACGGTTCTCGAGTACCTGCGTTTACAATAATTCTAACTAATTTCTTCTGGAGGCGAAATATTTTTATGGCATGTGTAGAATTACCCCACAGCACAACACCGTAGCACAGATGTGAGTGAAACAAAGCGAAGTACGCCGATTTTAAAGTTTCTAAGTCAAACATACTTTTAAGTTTCTGAATAAAAAAATGGTACTGGCCAGTTTATGACCCAAAAAATCAATGTGGCTAAACCAATTCAAATTATCGTCCAGGAAGATGCCTAGCATCTTAACTCTATCGCCTTTAGTTAGGTTTTTGTTTGAAGAAACTATAAGACGTTGAGTCTTATCTTGATTCAGTTTTAATTTATTCGTGGTGAACCAGTTAAGGGCCAGATCATCAACATTGTCAGTGATTAGATTCAAATTGATAATACAGTTGTCTGAATTAATTAAGGTTGTGTCGTCCGCATATAAGACACATTTGTTGGGATGGATAGCTTGACAAAAATCATTGGTGTAGATTAAGAACAATAGCGGTCCCAGTATTGATCCCTGGGGCACGCCGTGTTTAATCGGTACCAAACTAGATGCAGTTCCATTGGTAATAACAGACTGAGTTCGGTTTTTCACGTAGGATTCAAAGAGTAACAAAGGTAAACCTCTAACTCCATAGCGACTCAATTTATCAGATAAAATTGAGTGACAAACGCAATCAAATGCTTTCGTAAGGTCATATAATGTAACGGCAACGTGTTTACCTTCTTCTAGGCCTGTTATTATGCTGGTCAAAACATCATAAACGGCTTGGACAGTGGTATGGCCACTGCGAAAGCCATACTGACAATTATTTAGGATGGAATTTTTTTCGACGTAGTCCGAAAGTCTAGTTTTAAGATGCACTCGAAAATTTTTCCAAAGACAGGAACAATAGATATAGGACGATAGTTCTCAACATCGGAAATATTGCCCTTCTTAAAAAGGGGAATCACTCTAGTACGTTTAAAAGCATCCGGGAATGATCCTTGCAGAATACAACTATTTAAAAGAGAAGTTAGAGGACCAACAATAAGATCGGCGGTCTCTTTAATGATTAAACTATTAAGATTATAAAAATCCAAACATCTGGAATTTTTTAGTAAGTTTATAACATTATAAACCTCAGATTCCGAAATTGGTAGCATAAAAAAAGAACATGAATGTGTAGGCAGTGCAGCATTATTGTTATTATTGGAAACGTTACTGGGATTGGTGCTTTTTTGCTCTGGGAGTGTATCAACAATCCTATCAGCTATTGTAGAAAAATAGTCATTAAACGAGTTTTGAGAAATATTCTCACAAGTATTTTTATTATTACCTAGTACGTTTCTCTCAGCATTTATTAATCTCCAGGTGTCCCTGGTTTTATTGGCTGAAACCCTAAAGAAAGCATTATAAGCGGCTTTTTTGGCAAGTTGGATTTCATTTGCATAATTTTTACGCAATGTGTTTGTACGTCGCGAAAAAAGATGAATCCCTTGTTGAGTTACAAATTACTTTTAACAGGATAAGATATCTCTTTTTTTACGCAGTGAGTCATTGAACCATTTTACCGGCGAATTTCTACTGTAATAACTTTTCTTAAGCGGAAAGTGTTTATCTACAAGTGACTTATAGGTGTTAACTAAATACTCGGAGAGAAACTCCAAGCTATAATTTGAGTCGAAAAAGAGGACCAATCAGTTGTAGATAAAGAATCTCGTAACATATTTATACCATACTTAGTATATTTTCTCCTTAAGCCATGCTTGGGAGTTTCTTTTTTAGACTGTAATTTTATGAACTGAGCAGTATGGTCTGATAAGCAGGCATCTATGACACCGACCTCGTAAGCACTATCATCTATGTTAGTCAAGATATTGTCAATACAGGATGCCGAAAAGGCGGTGATCCTTGTACATTCGGTTATAGTAACTGATAAGCCGAATGATTCCACCAAACACAAAAAATCGTTTCTGTTATGAGAATTGCAATTTAAGTTAATATTAAAATCACCCGCAAGCACAACTTTGTTATAGTTATCGGTAAGGAATGATAAGAGACTTTCAAACCTTTCAAGAAACACAGCAAAGTCACCTAAACAGGAACGATATACAGTTATTACTGCGATTTTTGAACTTACGATCACAATACCACAGAATTCGGCGTTAACTTCTACACTAAATCTTGAGAGCTGTAAAACTTTGTACTTGAAATGGGTTTTTATAAATGAGCAAACACCTCCGTGTTTATTAGTTTTTCTACAAAAGTAGCTCGCTAAAGCGTAACCCGGTAAATTAATCATATCTAAGTACTAACATGTTAGGATGTTTTTGTCAAAACTACAATTAATGAACATTTAAGTTTGTTAAACTATTGAACATAAATAAATTTATGAAATATCGCAAATCATTGTGTCAAGTTTTTCACCGTTAATAAAATAAATGAAGGTAGTTACGCTTTTTGAGCGAATAAAAGAATATAGTAACAATACGATTGCGCTAAATTATAATTAATAAACAAATTAAAAACGCAAAAGTCACTAAACGCAATAAATCGTGTTCTATATCTAATTTAGTCATTTGGTGAGCGCCAACATCTTAAGGTTATGATTTAATCTATTCAGAAATTCTGAGAAATTTACTAACTGATAGAAGTGTAGGAAAACATTATAAATAAATCAGAAATTAATAATTACTGAATACTCAAAGAAGTTGTTGTATATAGGCAACCCTTTCTACTATCATCATTATGCAGTTAGAGATTACATGAAAAATCCGGTAATGAGCTTTATGCTCTACACCTTCACTTGTCTTTCAAGCCAACAGTCACGCTAAGCGCTGTACATTTAAAACAAAAACTGTGAATTGTAACTTGTTTTTCCTAGTTTTTCTCATTTTTTGAATATAGTCCTTTTATAAATATTAATTAAATAATCAAATTAGAAACCATTAGTGAATGCACTCTAGGTAAGCGAAACAAACTGAAGCTATGATACCTATGTATATTTTAAATCACGTGGTTGATTAAAAAACAAAGAACAATCGCTAAGTAAAAAATTCATATCCGAGTACCATAGCCAGGTAAACATACTATATTATAAAGTTTTTTTGCAGCCATCTTCAAACCCATTACTTTTAATACAAAAATTTGTTATTGAAGTTGACGATTCTCTTACTGATACAAAAAGTATATGTTGCAAGGCAACACTTTTAATTTCCAGGAAAGTGCTTTTATTTCCTATGAACTAGAGTAAGTTCTATTTGGTCGGCTATGGATGCAGTTATCCTTGTGCTTCTTAAATGAGAAATGTCAAAAGTATTCAATCATTTACAATTTTGAGTATTTTCTACGTGTCTTGCTTGCAGAAAAAATAGTATGTGTTATTCGGATTAAAAGGGCATATACAAACATAATTGCTTATCAAACAAAGTAACACTTTTAATCCTAATAAAACAATATACTATTTATTAGAAAGTAATAACACATAGAGTAAAGCAGAAAATTTAACTCCAAATTGGTTTATAATAAAAAAATTGATTAACATGCATATGAATATAAATAAGACTGTAAAAATTAATAGAAAAATTGCAGTTAGTTCAATATTATTATATAGTAAATACATATAGAATTTCATTGTATATAACTAAATCAGTAATACAGAACATAGGAATCACGTAGAGGGGCCAACTATTTATATGACCTATGACACTTTAAATTACGAAATACCTTAGATTAAGGATTTGGGTATTGGCATACTCCGTCTTTTACGCGGATCTACAAGTTCCAGTAATAATGGCGTTAAGTAAAGCTCACGAAGTTTGGGAAACATTATGCTGGTCCAGAAAACTTTATCTCTCTATATAACTTCAATAGAGATACCTTTAGAAGTTCATAACACTAATCTTTTATAGCAAAAACTGGCCTTTTATTTGCAGGTAATAATCGTGTGACTTTTTTAAATGCAAAAGCTCCTGTCTTATTTTGCAAAATCTTATTTTATTTTGCAAACATGCTTCAGATGGTGTAATCTAGTGTAATTATGTGGAATAATTAACATTGGTATCTATTGTTTGGGAAAATTATAAATTAGTCATTACACAATTTGAAAGTTAGATATTATTAAGTACTTATTACATGATTTGATTTTCGATTGTTTCAAGAAAAATTATTACCACAGGAAAACAAATACTATTTTACGCAGTGATGTTTTTGGAAACAAGAAAAACATAAAATTTTATAGTAAATGGTCATGATGAGGATTTTTTAAAGTTTGAATTTAAAAATTAAATAAACATGTTAGTTTTGTATTAAGTGTGCCAAATTAATGATTTTAGAGCGTGGGAATGTTACTTCTTTTGACGAGACGATAGCGGAGTCAAGAAAGTGAATATGAATATCAATATTGTTTCGCACTATAGTGTGCGAAATTTTTTAACACCCTAGTGCGCAAAATGCCTTTTTTCACGTCTGTTACGGTATCAAACGGTTCTTACGACGCCTGCCGATGGGCAGGCACCGATCGCTAGACGAATCCGGGAAATGTGGTACGTTCATCCTGGAAGATCGATAAAACAGGCTAAAGGCCCCAGCTGAAATGCGCTCAGGGAGATGGGCGGGGTTAATACCGATACGCCACAGGGCGAGCGTCACTTAATACGTGTTGATGGTTATCAAAGAATGGGCGCCACCAGCTCTGACTCGGGATCTCCACGTTCTGCCGGAACTGGACGGCGGAACGGGGCGGGGTTACAATCAAGTACTACTTCGGGTAGCACCTGAATAGCTATTCCGAGAAAATCCGCAAATAACTATTTCGAGAAAATACGCGAATAACTATGTCGAGAAAATACGCGAATAACTATGTCGAGAAAATACGCGACTATGTCGAGAAAATGCGCGAATAACTATTTCGAGAAAATACGCGAATAACTATTTCGAGAAAATACGCGAATAACTATGTCGAGAAAATACGCGAACAACTATGTCGAGAAAATACGCGAATAACTATTTCGAGAAAATCGCCGTACAATGCCAGCCGCAACCACCTACCTGGAAGGCCTACCCTCCGCGTCTGGTCCTCGCTTCACAGCTGTAGTGGCACAGCGACACAGTCGCCCTGTAATATGTATACACCAACACAATAGTGTCAAGAAGAAACAAAACGGCGATAATATTAATACGTCTATTGGATCCCTGGGGGTGATCTAAATACATACATATACCGGGTGTCCGTTCTCAAAGTCGAACATAGGGGATTAACATTGTATTGAACGTTTTTGCCGATTCCTGCTCGCCAATTCAACTCACAGGGAAGGTAATGGTATCAATGGAAAGATAAAGTTACTCCGCATCAAATGATACCAATAATAATATTCAAGATGCGATTTTGATTTTAAAATACTAATTTAAAACTTGGGAATTTTTACATATGCCATGCCTTGCTTTTCAAGTTCGATAGCATTTGTCAAAACAAATGGTAATTAGTTGGCGTAAATCAGGTATTTTCTCTCAACATATGTTAAAATTACCTGCAGAAAAATGAATTATTGCAATGAAGAACGAGTGAATGCATTAATGTTTATTGCCTATGTTCGACTTTGAGAATGGACACCCGGTATACACAGGTTACAAAACATCATGGTTTTTAAAAGTAACGTAATGGTTAAGCCCAGCTGGGGAAAAGCGCTTAAAGCCCAAGGGGTTGGCGTACAGTCGAGTCGGGTACCTCATCCAGGCCAGGTGTAATGGGTAAACGTGGGCTTAAACCCAACGGACGGTCGCCGTTACGCGTGCAAACAAAACCTGAATTCGGGCCCGAAACTTCTCAACACCCCGTACTAGGTCGTTATAAAATTGCCTGACGGCACAAACCAACGATAGTTAATATTAAATTTAGGCGCTGACGGCGCTGTCGATTAAGTGGGCTAACGGCGCGCGAACTGACGCACACCACTGGATTTTTCAGCAGAGTGTACTTTCACTGCACTCTATCACACCAAGTGTCCCGCCCACAACGTGCGATTATGATTGGCACCGCACTGCAGCAATTTGTATGCGAGAAGCGGTACTCACGAAATTAGTTGAACAAAGCAAGCGTCAGTATGCACAAATGCTATCTTTACACGGAGTGTACCACGCTCTGGCTTAGCATTGCAGCAATTTGTATGCGAGAAGCGGTACTCACAAAATTAGTTGATCAATGCAAGCGTCAGTATGCACAAATGTTATTTTTCAAGCGTTACCTGGCTACCTCGGCCATCTTGCAGATGGGGAAACTTCCCTGGCAGCAAATGGTATGCGGGACTTGGCATTGCGGCGAAGCTCAAACGATGCGGAAGGCGAAAATGGCTGGCTTACTCACGAGTCCCCTTGTCGGGAGAAGTCTGCGACGACCTACCTAGGTTATGCAGAACTTGAGGACATCGCCGTTGCAATAAATGGACACAGCGATTATTATCCCGCACGCTTACTTAAAGAACTGCGGTTATTAAGCTAATAAATCGGCATGTTGCTGTGTTCCTGCGACGACTTGTTGCACCGAGAGCACCAACTGTTTCACACGTGTAGACTGTTTAGCGAGCCCCTGCCGACTGCCGCGATAATCGCGTGCGTCCGGTGTCCTTGAGCTTCATGGGAAAACGCTCCAGCCAATCCTAACACAGAATTTCCTAGACACGCGACTTTTGGCTCGAGAATGGGCACTACCCCTCCTTGTCGCACAAGCAGCGTAATTTTTAGAAGGTTCGAAAATCTTGCGAGCGTTACAACTCGGCTATGAAAGCACTAACAAAGGGGTGCCCCAGATGACGATAAATGCTGCGCTTGGAGGCCAAATATGTCCAAAATCATTATTATGGAATTACGCGATGAAGCCAAATAAGTAACTAAAAGGGTTTAACATACGGGCATGCTGCCCTAAAGCCTAAATGGCTCATTAAATTACGGTTGGGTGCCAAAATGACCTGACACGTCGTCAATGGTAACGTCAATAAATATCCTATTTTTTAACACGTTAAAAAATGGCAAACTTCGCGCATTGATAGCGATGCTCGAATGTCCCCTTTTTTTGACAGTTGTAGAAAAAACACCCAACATATACTGTAAATAAGTATTTAAATCCAAAGTTTATCGATTTATATACGGTGCAGATTTTTTTTTCTACTCCTGTGATTAAAATGGTATTTAACATACTAACATACACGTCGCTAAGTGACCTTTTAATCATGACTAAAGAGCCTCGTAGTCACGAGCTGAAGTTGGTAACGACGTTTTAGTCATGGGGTGAAGTTAGGTTCAAACAGTATTTGCTTTAGTAGCCACAGCCAAAACTAAAATCAAGTTAGTTTTCAACTTTAAAAAGACAACTTTGACGTTTGTCAAGCATAATTTAACCTAACATAATATTACAATGCTTAATGAAATAATATGTTATATTGTCTAAATTTGTGGTCGTAGAAAAAGTATAGTATGTAACACATTATATAAACTCGTCTAGACACTCGTTTATTAAACACTTGCTGCGCTGACGTTTATAAAACTTGTCACATAATATACTATTATTAGTTTTCAATAAATTGTTCAATGTTTATTAAAACACATCATAATATCAATTACTCAGAGTTTTACACGAGACAAAACAACTTGATCAAATAAGGGTAAGGGTAACATCATAAATGTTGTGAGTGCAGAATATTGTAATAAAATAAGAGAACATCTTATTGAACATATAAAATCAGCAAGAAGTAAACAAAGGAAAAAAATAATAATACCAATAACGATATAACAAACCAAAAATTCGAATGCAGTGTAGCCATGCATTTTTTTATAAATGTCATTTAATTGACCTTTTACCTTCAATGGAAATTGCAAGTTTATTAGATTTTGGAATCACGTGGTGTAAGCTTAATTTATCGTTGTAAACGTTTTAACTAGCATTGTTGGAACTTGATCAGTAATTATTCTTTCACTGCAACGTGGCAATAGGGCTCAAATAGGTATTTATGCAACAAGTGCTAAAAGTTGACGTTTATGCATAAAACATGAGTTTTATTAAAAGGCCGCCGAAACGACTTTTTAAAAAACGTTTATTTTATTTTACAATGAAATATAACATTGGAAGTACACAGCTTAGCTGCCAGACAATATCTTACATCTAGCTAGGATCTAACTGGAACTTAATTGAAGGATGCAAACTACTTGTATATATACTATGTCTAATCAGCTAAGATAAGCGTTATCTCTAAAAGGGAGCGTGAGACAGGAAACCACGTGCGTTCAAGGTTTGCAGACTTGCAGTTCACACAAAGGAGCTATTATCGGTCAAGGTTGCAAGCTTGCAGTTTACACAAGGGGCCATTGTCTAGCTACAATGTAACTCATGAAAATTATGAAACGAAGCCGAAGGCTAAGTTTCATAACATGTCTCTTGCATAAACGAATTTTAGCACGCGAATTATAATTTACGAAACTTGTTAAATCAAAAAAATTAATTTATTCAAGTTACGGAGTTACCTACATAAATGCAGTTTACAATATGTTTACTAAATGCTAACTGGCATAAGAACTGCCTAAGTACAGTGTGCACATGCTTATATAACATTTCTTATCACTAAATATTCTAAAAAGCTTGAAGCTGGGGCTGGGAACTACTTCGTAAGCATTTACCCAACATATCACTTAACATAATCCCTCCCTTCATTAGAACAGAAATTATGGTAAAATTACATTTTTATCATAATTTCTAGGGAATAATTTCGACTGGTTTTGGGCTTAATTGATTTACGTTATTCCTGTTACAAAATGCAGACAGTTTATTATATTTATATAAAGTGAACAAAATTGCGACTATAACTAAGATTAATATGAAAAATACACTATTACTAATATATAAATGACCGTAAAAATTTGGTAAGTATATACACTTTTTTATGTAAGTCTTTTAGCTTACTTTTTAAAGTGAATATGTTGTCTAGATCGATGTTCTCCAGATGTATCGATGGGAGTTTATTATTTATTTGTTGTTCTTCGGTAGGCGTTGAGTTGATCATCTGCAAGTGAATTATCTCGTTTACGGAATTAGAGTAATAATTTGTCCTCAGTACCCTATTTTCAAGTTTTAGTTCACATTTTGGTGGTATCTGTACAATGTAATTTCAATTTAACGGCATCTTTTGCTTACTATTTTCACAAGTGATTGTGGATATTAATTCTTTATCGGCAATCAGTAACCATGAATCTTGGGCGATTTTCTGTGTTTTAAAATGCTCTAATGTAAATATTTCGGTTTTACATACATTATTTTTTATAAATGAAATGAGTTGAGCTTCGCAAAGTGGTTCTTCTGAATTGATTTTTTCTTGGATTTTACATAGGTGTTCGCCGTTGCGTAGTTTTTTGCAGGACTCGTCCGTGGAAATATAATTATTTTCATTGTAAAGCAAATACATTTTCTGTGGTATAATTATTTGGAAATGTTGATCGGTTTTCACAGGTAATGGGTAAAGATGATAGTAATCGTAGATATCCGGATTTATTAGAGGTATTTCCAAAATAAATACGATTCTGGATTTTATTTGATATGCTTTGACTGCAATAATGTCTTCGTATAAAGGTAAATTTTCTCGGTTGATTTTAAATTTCAATTGTTGTCCTTGTATTTTATTCTGGATAAATATTAAATTGGCTTCTAAGTCCTCAGGATCAATTATTGAAGGGTGCATGATCTCGAGTTTGGTAAAAGTGATTGCTTCTTCCAAATTATTAAGTAGGTACAATATTACGTTCATCATTCCTGATATTTGCAAAAATATAGTATGCATATTGATTATCGAATACATCTCCGCTCGGTGAATTGTGTTTTCTTCGATTTGAGCTTCTAATTGTTTTATTCTTGATAATAATGTGTATTGGTCAACTCTCAGTGTACTAATAGTTTTGTTTACTTTATCGAGTATTTGTTCCGTTATTGATATTTGTTCAGTTAGAATTTTGTCCTGGGATTCCTGTCCTTTTCGTAGTTCTTCAATTGCCTTTTCGTTTTTTTCTCCATCAGTCGAATCTAAGTTTCCAGTTAGGAATTTGAAAACTGTTCCTAGGCCGTCGATTAAGCCTCGTTTATTTCTTGTAAGAAATAGTTGATTTAATTTTCGTTTAATTTCAGATGAGGTTATATTTAGCAAAGTTTGGTAATTTTGAAGTTCTTTATTGTATGTATGTCCGTGAGGTAAATTTGTAAATGCATTTTTCATTCGTTGAATGTTTAACTCCAACCATTTGTATTCTTCTATTATTGAAGTATAGTCGATATTTTTATTAGTGTCCATTCGTCTACTTGATTTCTTGCTTTTCCGAGTTTATGTGGGAATAAACCGGGATTATTTTCAATTTTCGTAATTACTGGTTGTCGAGGGTAGATATGACGGTGATACAGGTGGTTCTGTAACAATGGGTTTACTTAGTTCGTCTAAATGCCTGGATTTCTTTTTATTATTTTTGTCTAATAAAGTAGCTATTCCTTTATCGTTGATTGAACTTATAGATGGTCCATCGTATTGAATTCTAGCTTTATTCCTGGCATTAGTTTTAATAAGCACTTTGTCATTGATGTTATATGTAATTTTCTTAGAGTTGTTTTTATTGTTTCTTTTTGTTATTAACTTTTCCTTTTCACGTTGCATTCTTTGTTGTAAAACGCCGTAAAATGTTGTTATCCTTTTCTGATGGTCGTTAAGATAATCTTCGTAATATT
Source organism: Agriotes lineatus (assembly GCA_940337035.1). Classification (NCBI taxonomy): domain Eukaryota; kingdom Metazoa; phylum Arthropoda; class Insecta; order Coleoptera; family Elateridae; genus Agriotes; species Agriotes lineatus. The sequence continues at coordinate 81,695,410 of OW679201.1, read as the reverse complement.
TTTCGGTAAGGTGTATATCGAATGGGTCTCTGACGGCTGTATGTCCGTATATTATTTCTAAGGGTGTATATTTAGTTTGGGAATGGATAGTATTATTGTATCCTATTAATGCATATTTAATTACTTGTTTCGGTAGCTCCTTTGGATGTTGGATTTTTATAATTCTGTAGTTTTCTATTAAAGTAGAATGCACTCTTTCAATCATACCGTTGGATTTATGATTTAAAGGGGTCGTTATGTGAATTTTAATTTTATGTAGATTTAAAAGATTTTTAATTGATTCGTTTGCAAGTTCTGTTCTTCCGTCCATGGTTATTTTAGTAGGTGCTCCATATTGAGATAGGAAGGTGATTAGATTTTCAACTATTTCTATGCTACTTTTAGATGTTAAATAGTATGCTTGGCAGAATCTCGAAAATGCATCAATTATTGTTAAAAATGCGTTTTGCTCAATTTGAAACGTATCTATATGTAAATGTTCAAATGGGCGGCTTGGCGTGCTTGTAATGTTTAATGGTTCTTCATGCGGTTGCCTTTCGTATTTGGCTTTTTTACAAATTAAACAGTTATTAATATAGCGGGTAACTGTGTCTTCAATATTTTCCCAATAGTATTGACGTTGAAGTGCGTTACAGGTAGCTTGAATACCTCGGTGATTTGTTTTCCCTTCGTGATAATTATTTATAATTTCCCTTTGATCTTCTTTGTTGATCACATGTATAACTCTGTTTACGCATTTGTAAAAGTGCGGTTCTTGATTTTTGAAATGGGTCGTTATAATTTCACAAGTTATTTGATAAAATTCTTCGTTGGGAAATAGGCAATAATAAACTTTGTTAGGTATACAATATTCTTTAAGGAATTGAAATATATTGATCCTAATATTTTCTTCTCCTCAGTAGGCGGTTATTACTTCGTTTTTCCCTTTATGTTCCCTTTTTGCTTTATGTGATTTGCCATGAATAGTGGTAAAGATTATTTGATTGCGTTTCGTGTCTAAGGCGTCTTCACAAATAGGTATGGTAGATGTTGATTCCAATTGCGTATGCGTCGTATTTATTGATTGATTGTCTTCTGATATTTCTGGTACAGCTTGAATTTCTTGGTTTGAACTCGAGGGTGTTTCGTTAATATGTTCAATGGAGGTCTCGTTTATTACTTCATTTAATAAGTCTTCCATGGTGGTATCGAATTAACGATCATTGATTGTGTGTCAATAGGATTCAATTTTCTTCGTGATAGAGCATCAGCGTTCGTGTTATTTTTTCCTTTTTTATAAATAACATTATAGTCAAATTCTTCCAGTCTAAGTCTCCATCTTGCAAGTTTAGAATTTGGTTCCTTTAATGAATTAAGCCATTGTAATGGTTTATGATCCGTCAAGATGAAGTTGAATTTTCGTCCATAAAGGTACGGTCTGAAGTATTTAGTTGCCCAAATTATTGCTAATAATTCTTTCTCGATTGTTGAATATTTTTCCTCTGATTCGTTTAAGGTTCTTGAAGCGTATGAAACGGGTAAATCCTTGCCTATAGGTCCTTGCGAAAGTACGGCTCCAATTGCAAAGTTGGATGCGTCTGTAGTTAGATTAAATTCCTTTTCAAAATCTGGGTATTGAAGTATAGGTTTGTTGCATAAAATAGTTTTACATTTTTCGAAAGCTTCTTTATATTCCGGTGATAACATAACTACTGCTTTTTTTTCAAACATTTAGTTAGTGGTTTCGTTAATTTTGCAAAATCCTTAATAAATTTTCGATAATAACCTAGGAGTCCTAAGGATCCTTTTATTTCCTTTTGAGTTTTTGGTATAGGATAGTTTTTGATAGCCTTTATCTTATCGGGATTGGGTTCCATACCTTCGGGGGTGATAATGTGTCCTAAATATTGAACTTCTCTTTTTATAAACTCGCTTTTGTCTAATTGGATTTTAAAATTTGTATTTCGTAGTCGCAGAAATACTTCTTTTAATCTGGAAATGTGTTCTTGGAGTGATGTCGAAAAAATAATGATGTCATCAAGGTATACTAAACAGTTTTCGTTTTGGATACCTCGTAGTATGTTGTCCATAACTCTTTGAAACGATGACGGTGCATTTTTAAGACCGAAAGGGACCCGTTTGAACTGGTAATGTCCATTTTCTGTATTAAATGCGGTTTTAGGGATGTCCTTTTGCTCTACTTCGATTTGGTGGAATCCTGAAGCTAAGTCAAGCGTTGTAAGGTATTGGCATTTTCCTAATTTGTCAAGTAAATCATTGATATTAGGCAATGGGTACTTGTCGTCGATAGTTTTTTCGTTTAGTTTTCGGTAGTCGATAACTACTCTCCACTTTTGTTTTCCTGATGCATCGACCTTTTTTGGAACAGCCCAAAGAGGTGAACTCCATGGTCATGTTGATGGTTCGATTATTTGATCTTTCAACATTTTGTCAATTTGTCGCCTTACTTCTTTCTTATGTACTTCTGGATATCGATAATTCTTAGTATATATAGGTGTTTCGTCAGTTGTCCTAATTTCGTGTTTAATTTGGTTTGTAAAGGACAGTGGAATTTAGTCGCAATAGAAAATATCTTTGAAGTCTTCACACAGATTTTTTATTAATGTAGCTTCCTCGCTGTTTAAATGTTCCAAGCGTAGTTGTTGTAAATTTTCTCTTTGTATCCTTTTAATATTGCGTGGTGATGCTGAATGGTCGATCGATGACTCCTGATAATTTAGCGATAAGGTGTCATTATTTTCTTCCACGATTTCGATAGGTATAGGGTTCGTTATGGTGTGTGTTATTTCTTGATCACTAGTATTGATCACTGATGTAGTTGCAAAATAATTTTGCACTGTGACATATGAAGTCGGAATTTCTAAATATTTGTTTAATTTTGTATGTTCAATTATTCCCTCATGAATGTTCCTATTTACAGGTATTTTTACAAAACATTCTGATCTTGCTGGTATTGTAACTTTATGATTCAAATCTTGATTGATTATTTCCATTGAATATAATCCGATGTGGGTCTGTGGTGTTTTTAAAAGGCTTTCTTCAAAATTTATTGTTGCTTTTAATTTCTGTAGCAAATCTATTCCAATGAGTCCGTCGTATTTATTGTCGAAATTAAATAGATAAAATTTATGAGTTAATGGCACTTTGAATATTGATGGTAATTGAATAGTTGCAGTTTCTTGATGAGATGAAATTTGGTGTGCTGTCTGAATTTGGAACGGTTCTTCTACAATTAACTCCGGGAAATATTTATATGCTACTTCTGGTTTGATAAGAGTTCTAGATGCTCCGGTGTCGATTAAAAAGTTTGATTTGAGTTGTGGAATATAAATACATGGTAACGTTGAATTTTGGTTGTTAACTTCTATGATTTCTACTGGTGATTGATCATTTATTGGTTGCTCTACGTGTCGTCGTTGTTCTGGACAAGTAAAGTAAAATCCTGTTCTTCGTAGTAATTATCCTCTTCTTGTTCCTCTTCGTAATAACATTCCTGAATGCTGTCCTCTTTCTCGGGGTCCTCCTGAAAGTGTAACTCCTCCGAAATAAAGTTTCTAGGTTGGTTGGACTGCCTAATGTATGATGTAGCTCTAGGTGTAAACGAATTCCGTGCTGAAGGAATAAATCTATTTGGTGGTTGTATTGTGCTTCTGGTGTTACTCGAACTAGTGTCCATTGGTGTTGGTTTTGGTAGATGCCTAACTTCTGTGTTTCTGGGTGCAAATACATTTCGTTGTTGAGGCTGCTGCTGCTGTTGCGGTCTCGAATGAATTGGAAAATTATCTCTTTGTATAGATTGTGGCATTTGATGTGTGTAACTGGGAAATTGGTTAAAATTTCTTGGTGCTCGTTGCCATGCCTGGCTCGGATTGCTTAGCCTTAAATTATACGGTGGAAATGGTTTTTTAATTTGTTTTTTATATTGTTCTGATGAGTCTCAATTTTTGTTGTAATTTACATTTTCCTCTTCTATTAAATATTTAATTGCGATGTCAAGAGTAACTGGTCCTCTGGCTAGTAAGAAACTTCCCATAGGCTCCTTGAGTCCGGTTAAAAATGCTTTTAGTGTTAAACTGTCGTAAAGCGTTCTTTTCTTGCTCGAACTGCTTCGGCTGGTTCGTTTAATTGCACGTTGGAATACAATAAACTTTTAACTTGCTGGCATTTTTCAAAATACTCCTGCGCTGTTTCGTTTTTATGCTTTAATAGCATGGGATCCCTTAGCAATGAATCTTCAGATCTCTGGTCCGCAAACGATTGTTGTAATAGCGTTTTTAATGCTATCCAGGTTGGTATTTCACGTCCGCTTGTAATTAACAATGCTCTACCGGTTAGTTTTGTTCGCAGTGCAGATAATAATAATTTTTGTAGAAAAGCGTCTCCTTGTCCCTCAGGAAAGAAATGCGTTATTATAACTTCTGCTGAAAATGTGTTACAGGCTAAATGCGCGTTAAAACACATTAATCATCAGAAAGGCAAAGCTCACCCTAATCACGCCTCAACTGTGCTGCAACAGATAGTTGAACGACTATTGCTCAGGGGGAGATGGAGTGGTTCGAATTCGCACATAGTTAATTAGGGCGAGATACTATCGTACCGGGAGTAATAATAATAATAATAATAATAATTTATTATCCATTTAATATATTAATTTCTGGAATCTTCATACAAATACAATAATATAAATATCAACACATTTAAATTGTACAACTATTAACACCAACTTATTGTAAAAAATTCGTCAAGTAAATATAAACAATTGCACTTTAATACATTTTTTATATTTTTTGAACTGGTTTATGTTCAATATGCGCACGGTATGCGGCAAAGCATTATACATTTTAATTCCTACCATCAGTTTGCTCGACTGTATTAATCTATGTTCGGGTAAGATTAAGTCAGATCTATAGTCATATTTATACCCATTCGAAGTCACGTGATAGTCTAGTGACGTTGCGTATGTCGATTCTTAAAAATGCAATTTTAAAGTAATAAATGACATTTCCTTTTGTAGGTTATCATGACATCTGCCAATTTCTAAAACTAGATTGCTACGATTTTTTTCTCTTATACGAAATTAAACTAATTTTACATGTTAAAGGAAATATGACGTGTCGTAGAATGTAAATATAATAAAGATTCGTTGGCTGCTACATTAAACATATGCTGAGTATAGCAAATGTTAAGTCCAGTTGCCAATTTCTGTTCATGAATATTCTGTTACAGAACCTAATGCTTGATTTTTGTCACTTGAAGCCTATTTGCTTGCACCACCTATTTAGGGAAGAAACTGAATATGAAAAATCTCCTCCAGATTCTTCAATCAAGCGCTTCTTTAGGCTTTCCATGGTTACAAATTTTTTAGCTACATACATTTTATATACAGTGAATTTATTTTAATGGTTAACATAGCAGTTTCGTTTCTATGTCAGAATTTAATCATACAGGTCACTTCCATAATTACCAATAAAATCAATATGTTAGGGCGTTTATTTTACGAGTTAACATACGAGTTTGAATTAGGTACTTGCTAATAAGAAACTTTAATTTTGTTACCGGAATGTAGGTATGCAACTAAGAAGTAGATACGTAGGAACAACTTGTGTGTTGTACCTTTTCTTCAGTGGTATACATTAGGATAACTTTTAATTGTCTTTTTGACAAGTAATAATTCCTATGTTAACTCGTAAAATACACGCTCGGTCTCCTTTGTAACTATGGAAATGACCTGTATGATTAAATTGTGGCATAGAAACGAAACGCTTATGTTAACTATTAAAATAAATTCCCTGTATAGTGCCCTTGGGAGTTCTTGACTGCTTCGTCGACTTCCGTTTTTGCATTCTTCACTTTCTGGCTCATATTTTCGGTAAATTGTGCTCTCCGAGCAATTTAACGCAAGAGAAGCACGGCGAACAACGTTGGAGGGTGAAACTGTTGCTTTACCATTATTAATATTGTCGTACTCTTCAAAAAAACGCATAACATTCAAAATTAATTGTTGTGACTGCTCGTTATACCGCATGTCCGATGGTTTCTTTGTATTTTCAATTTTCGGCTCAACTATTTTAGGTTTAATTTAGGTTTTATTACCCTTATATCAATAATTTACACGAAAAATATAATCTGACAGATTCGAAATGTCAAATTTTAAAATTAATTTTATTAATCGACAATATACAGAGTTATTCACGTAAGATGACGAGCCTGACCAGGTAAAAATGCAACCCAAACTACGATTTATAAAGCTAATTGGATCCCTATTGCATTAGCACCTCGAATTTGACATAGACTGCTTACATGTCATTGGTGGTACTGTAAGTCTGTCAAATTCGAGATTAGCAGACTAGGTTTTGCGTCAGTTTGTGTCAAGTAACTCTGAGAAAATGGATGTAGTAATAGCATATGGACCGGGCAAAAATGGCACGAAGAATGAAACGAACAATTCTGGGAAGAGCTACAAATGGTATATAAAGAAGCAAACAACCCAACTATACTTACTGGGGATTTCAATGGCAGAATAGGGGATGACACTGCAGGAAGACACGGAGTCATGGGCATCTACGGGGAGAACACAAGAAACACGAATGGGGATAAACTAATACATGTTTGCATTTAAAATGGACTCGTGATTCAAAACTCCATCTACCAACATAAGGATAGTCATAAATACACTAGGGCGGAACCAGGAAGAAAAGAAAGATCAATTATTATAAACTATACAAAGAAAACAAACAGAAGAAGCATTCAAGACGTAAGGGTATATAGGGGTGCCGAAGTATCAACAGACCACTATCTACTAGTAGCGACAATAAAAAACAACGGGACAAACGAATGGGCGAGGGAAGTGGAGGAGCTCATTAAGAAAGAAACAAAAACCATCAAGACATACAAACTACAAGAACAACGGACAAGAAAGGAGTTTGCCAAATGGATCACGAAGGAGGTACAGGATACAGCAGATGAATGGCAAAACTTGACAATAGAGGGAAAATGGTTGAAATTCAAGGAAATCATCTACGCGGCTGGAACCAAAGCTTGCGGTTTAGCCATAACAAGAGGATCCAAGAAGAGAACAAGTTGGTGGAGCAAGGAAGTCAGAAATTTTATCAAAATAAGAAAGACAGCGTGGAAAGCATACCTACAACAAAGAAGTGAAGAAGCCTATGAAAATTATAAAGCAACGAGACGGTTGGCAAAGGAGAAGATCAAGATAGAAAAAGCCAAGAAATGGGAAGATTTCGGGATAAAGATGGAAAAAGATAGTAAATCAAATTACAAGATTTTCTATAGAGTTCTCAAGAATATGAGAACCAAAAGAGAAAAACAAGGCTTGAGGCATATTATGGACAAAGAAGGAAACATAATTACTGAAGAAAATAAAGATATGGATAGGTGGAAACCGTATTTTCAGGACATGCTAGAAGGAGCTGGCATAAGCAGGGAGGAAGCAGAAATGGAACAAAACGCAATAAGACCAGGAGAAGGAAATGCTAATACACAACTAGAAGAAATGAGTGACAATATACAACTAGAAGAAGTAAAGAAAGCGATAGGTAAACTGAAAAACGGGAAAGCACAAAGAGTAGACGGCTTAAAAGGAGAATTATTAAAACGTATGAGAGAAGATGGAATGATACTACTACATGCAATTATTAAAGAAGCATGGGCAACTCTAACAGTACCCAAAGACTGGAAAACGTCCATAATAGTTCCAATCTCCTCCTCCTCATTCCTTAGGACCCTTGAAGGGGCATGGTGACATTATGGTCTGGCTACTTTATGGACTTGAAAGTTTCTTTCCAGGACGTTCTATCCTGGGCCGAGTGGATGGCTTCGTGTAGTGTTTGACCTGTCAGTGCCTTTAGTTGGTCCTTCCATCGCATGGGCGATCTGCCTCTCTCGGTCTGGATCCCCCCATTCTGCCTTGGACTACTAAAGATTCCATGTCATCGGTGCGTCTGTTAATGTGTCCGAAATATCGTAAGTATGACTGGGCTATGGTTGTGCTTATCCGTTGTTCGATCTGGAGTTCTTCCAAAACGGATTTGTTTGTTCAGTGGGCCGTTCAGGGTATGCGTAAGATCTGCCTATAGGCCCACATTTCAAAAGCATCAATTCTATTCTTGTCTGCTTTCTTGATCGTCCACGTTTCATCCGCGTAGGTTGCTTTTGGTGTTCTTCGTTATGGCTGTGTCTTTCCATACTTTCGTGAGCTTGTATTGGAATTGTTGCACTACTTCATAATTCGCTATATTTTGGATATGATGCTGGTTGTTGTTCCTTCTATCTATAATCATCACTTTGATTTTAGTTTTATTTATCTCCAATCCATACACTTTGCTGTGGTTGATTAGTCTGTTCATGATGGTCTGAAGTTCAGTCTCCTTCGCAGCTATGATAAGAGTGTCGTCGGCGTATCTTAGGTTGCTAATCCGACCTCCTCCAATGGTCACTCCTCCTTCCCATTCTTCTAGTACTGTGCGCATTATGTGCTCGGTATATATGTTAAATAGAAGAGGCAAGAGGATGCACCCTTGTCTAACTCCTGCTTTGGTTTAAAAGGTTGTGAGTAGACATTGTTAACTCTGACTTTTGAATTATTTCTCTCGTATACATTTCTAATTAGTGCAACCAAGTGTGGGTGTGTGCCCATTTCGATTAATATTGTCCATAGCTTGTTCCACTCCACGGAGTCGAAAGCCTTGTGGTAGTCTACGAAGCATAGATACCTCTCGACATTTACTTCGCTAGCCTTTTCAGTGGGTTGTCTTGTGTTCAATATTTGCTCTTTGCCCTTGCCAGGAATGAATCCGGTCTGTTCCTCGGAGATTTGAGGGAGGAGGTGTGACTTTAGGCGTTCATTTAATATTGTGAGCATTACCTTGCTGATCTGTGGTATGAGTGCAATTGTTCTGTAATTTTCACATTTCATCGGTGTTCCTTTCTTATATATGGGCACAAATAACGATTCGCACCATTCCTGTGGCCAGTTTCCTGTCCGCCAAACTTTTTCGCATAATTTGTGTATTATGTTGATGCCGATTTCCCCCATTGCTTTTATGGTCTCTGCTGTTATTCCATCTACGCCGGGAGCTTTTCGATTGCTGATCTTCTGTATCGCTCTTTCTACTTCTGATCTTAGGATATTCGGCTCATGCTCATATTGCTGGAGTCCTTGTGTTGTTATATGGTCGTGGGTATCATTGAACAGGTTGCAGCAGTACTGTCTCCATGCTTCCGCTATTCTCTCTGCCGTTCTTACTGTGTTACCATTTTCGTCCTGTATAACCTGCGTGTTTGGTTTGAACTCGCGTCTGAAATATTTTATTTTCTTGTGTAGCTCGTGTGGCTCATCACGTGCTGCATGCTTCTCTATTTCATTACACAGTTCATGTATATGGTTGTTTTTGTCTCTTCTGCATAAGTGTTTAGTGCTTAGATTTAGTTGTTTCATTTTTATTTCTTTTTCATTTTTCGGTAGGTTTGCTTTGGCGACTTCTCTTCTGTCTTCTATTCTCTGGATTGTTTCGTTTGACATCCAGTGCTTTTGTTTCGTTTTTCTTTCCTCTGGGCTACATGTCTCTATCGCCTTTATGATCCATGTCTTCGTTCCTTCCCATATTTCATCCGGTTCCCTTGAGGTGTCAGGTTCCTTGTGTGCTCGTAATCCTTGTATCAGTTTCTCTTTGTCGGGTGCTTCTAGTTTGTTTATTTTGTCATTCCTTTTAGTCGTGTGTAATTTTATTTTGACATTAGCTCGTAAAAGTTTATGATCTGACCCGCATTGTGCCCCTGGTTTTGCCTTCACTATAGTGACCGACGTCCTCCATCTCGCTGTTACTAAGACGTAGTCGATTTGATTTTTGTATTTTTTGTTTGGCGCAATCCAGGTGGACAGTCTTCGTGATGTTGTTCGAATACCGTGTTCATTATGGTGAGGTCATTGTCAGTAGAAAACTGTATAAGTCGTTCTCCTTTTTCGTTACGCTTTCCAAGCCCATACTTTCTTATATTCCTTCTGAAGTGGTTATCGTTTTGTGTGTTTCCCACCTTGGAGTTAAAATCTCCCATCACTATCAGGATTTCTTTGTTGGGTATATTAGATGTGATCTCTTCCATTTCCTCGTCCGGCGCGTCTTTTGTTGGCATATAGACTAGCAAAACAAGTAGTTTTGTTGGTTTTGCTTTTATAGTTATCTGAATGAGACAGTCACTTATAGGATTGTATGATTCTACGTATTTTGCCATTGATTTGTTTATTAGGAATGCGACGCCATTCCTTCCTGTCTCATTAGCTCCTGATATATATATGAGACTGTCTTTTGTTTCGAAATGTCCTTTATCCTTCCAGTGAGTTTCAGTTACTCCACATATATCTATATTTTCTCTACCCAGTTCTCTTTCTACTATGTGTAGTTTTCCCGCTTGGAGTAACCCTCTCACGTTCCAGGTGGCGATTGTTAGATCTTCTCTTATTTTAAGGTATTGCCTTGCAGTATCCAATTTTCCATGCGATGCCTGTTTGCACACATCAGCATGCCCAGTTGCCAATTTCTCACCAGCTGACCTGGACTCAGTCTGGCGCCGATTGCTAGTCGGGTCGCTTGGCATCGTTACATTATTACTTTGCATCTGATCATAATGTTCTCATGGGATACGCTAATCGGATGGTTTCCCGTTTGCCTGTCCGATCGCAGTGCTGTAGCCGTTGTCCTAGTTCTAAGGGCGCCTACAGTTATGTGTTATGTTGCCGTTCCAATCTTCTGATCTCCGCCTCCATACCCTACTGGATACCCTGCTACCGGCATTCAGTTTTGGATCACAGGGACCATTAGATCCTCCAGGAAAATTGCCCCCCTTCTATACTGCTACTTTTGGTCCGCCCCGGGTATTTTATTTCCCCGGTACCTGGAATATCTGACAGGCGTTGCCCTATCCGCCACCTGGGGAGGCGCCCGATGGGGGATCTAGCAACCCCACACGGGGTAATCTACAAAAAGGAAAATCGTACATATTGCTCGAATTACCGTGGACTTTCATTGTTATGCGCAGCCAGCAAGGTGTACGAGATTATGCTGGAAGGAACGCTTAGAAAGGTAGTAGAGGACAAACTGCATGAGGCACAAACTGGATTTAGACCTGGACACTGTACCCAGGATCATATATTTACAATTAGAAATGTAATAAAGAAATCGCTACCCTATAAGAGGGAAGTATACAGGGTGTTAATTAAGTACGTAGACAAACTTTAAGGGGCGATTCCTTGATAAATTCTAAGATAAAAAGTTTATACAAACATGGGGCCTAAACGGCTTCGTTTTCAAGATACAGGGTGTTGAAACTTAAACAAAAATTATTTTCTTTTCAAAAATCTGGAAAACGCCTAGAGGTATTGTAATGAAACTTGATGTATGTTAGTATTTCATAAAGTGGCATTGTTTGGTTAAAATAAATTTAATTTATTTCCACCAATGGCGTGCATCGGGGCCACCTCAGTTACCTTATTTCAAAAAAATCTGGTACGCTACTGTTTTTTAGTCAATACGACAAGTTTTTTAGCTTTATCCATTGAAACTATACAAAAGATGTATCTTTTATTTTTTTGATAGAATAAACATTTTGCGAGAAAAATGGAAAAATCTGTAACAGCAATTTCGTACATTGGACGTTAATGGGACCTAAACAGCTTTGTTTTCAAAATACAGTTTAAAGAAGCTTTTAAAAAATGTTATTTAATAAAAAACAATGTTACAATAGCTACAAAACTTTTTTCTAAAAAACAGTGGCGTACCAGATTTTTCTAAAATAAGGTAACTGAGGTCGCCCCGATGCACGCCACTGGTGGAAATAAATTAAATTTATTTTGACTGAACAATGCCACTTTATGAAATACTAACCTACACCAAGTTTCATTAGAACACCTCTATCCATTTTCCAAATTTTTGAAAAAAACTGTTTTTGTTAAACTTCAACACCCTGTATCTCGAAAACGTAGCTGTTTAGGTCCCATGTTTGTATGAACTTTTTATCTTAGAATTGATCAAGGAATCACCCCTTAAAGTTTGTCTGCGTACTTAATTAACACCCTGTATATGTGTTTTGTTGACCTGTATAAGGTCTTCAACTAGGTGGAGAGACAAAAAATATGGGATGTGCTAGAGAGAAATGGTATTGCAAATAATTTTATAGAAGCCATTAAATCACTGTATAAGAAAACAGAAAATATAGCCAGAAAAAACAGAGAGACTAATAGATTCAGAACAACGAAGGGAGTTAGACAAGGAGGCAACCTTAGCCCACTACTTTTCATTACTTTTATGGACGAAATAATAAAAAATGTCAGCAGTAAAAGTAAGAAGATGAAGGTGGGATACCACAAATTGAAACCGGTAGAAGTGGGAGGTTGTGTATTTGCAGACGATGTTGCAATAATGGCAAACACAGAAAGGAGTTTACAGTTCAATGTCAACTTGTGGACAGAAGAGTTGAACAGAAAAGAATGAGAATCAATATTAAAAAAACAAAAACAGTAGCGATATCAAATAATAAGGAGAGAAGAGCCAGCATCCAAATTAACAATCAGATAGTGGAGCAAGACAGCAGCATAAAGTATCTAGGAGCAACCATAGATAATACTGAAAAAATGGAAGAGGAAATTAACAACAGAATCACGGCAAAAACCAAATTGTTGCACGGTATGAGAAGAGGTTTTATCAACAAAAAAGAAATTAGCAACAAAACAAAAATGACAATATACAAAACCATATATTACTTGCCGACGTCACTATACGAAAGCGAAACATGGGTACTAACAGAGAAATTACATACAAAAATACAGGTACTGGAAATGAAGTAGGTATCTGAGAAGAGTAGCAAACGTAACGGTAATGGACAACATATGCAACGATGAAATTAGAGAAAGACTGAAAACAGAGAGTGCCAGGAAGTACACAGAGAAGGCTCAGTTGCGGTGGTGGGGACATATGAAAAGATTACCTGAAGAAAGGCAAGTTAGACAAGTATGGGAAGCAAAGACCACCGGAAAAAGAAAGAAAGACAGACCAATATGACGTGGGATAAGGAAGTGGAAGAACTATTGAAGGGAAAGGGGCTAACATGGAACCAGGCTGAGAACATAGCAAGGGACAGAAATAGATGGAGAGCAGTGACGAAATAGAATAAAGGAATGTACAGGGTGAGTGAAACTCGATGTCTCGGCTCTATTATAAGAAAAGGAAAAACGATAGAAAAAATCTGAAAAGAGGTTCTTAAATGGAATTGACTAAAGTCCATTTTAAGTCAACTTTGCCAATTTTTCCATATTTGGAAATTAAAGTAATGACGTCATCGATTTTTTCCCAGAAACATACCTCTATTTTGGCATATTTAGAAAGAGCTAATTTTTCTGAACACATTCGCTGAAGAAAAAAATTTGCTATCTTCTTCCATTAAAAAATTATAAACAAATTTGTAAAAAAAGAATTATGAAAAATTCGCAATCGTCACGATTTAAACAAGTAGCCTTTGAAAACAAATAGCAAAGTCGCATCTGTCAATAATTAAAAATTATTAATTATTATTATTAATCGGTATTAATTATTAATTTAACATTAAAAAACACATAATATGTTACTATTATTACGACAGAAAGAAACACAGTATGAGAGCAATCACTACAACAAATTTCCAGTGTAACCACCTCCTAATTCTAAACACTTATCCAATCTTTGCCTTACTTCTCTCACTAAAGCCTTACGTAACATTTCTCTGGATAGTTCATCGCAAGCATTTCTGATTTTTTCTTTTAAATGTTCCAGGTTAACAGATGGTGTTCTGTAAACTTTATTTTTCAAAGTTCCCCACAAGAAGAAGTCTAGTTGGGTCAAGTCCGGTGATTTAGCCGCCCACTGTATCGGTCCATTTATACCTATCCAATTTTCTCCATAAGTTTCATTTAAATATTGTTGAACAATTCTTGCTTTATGCGGTGGAGCTCCGTCATGCTGGAAACACATGTTTGTTCGCAGCTGTAATGGCACATTTTCGAGAAGCACAGGAAGTTGTTCTTGAAGAAATTGCAAATATCGCTCACTACGTAAAATTTCTTCGTAAAAATATGGACCAATCAAATGCCCATTAATAATACCACACCAAACGTTAATTCCGAAGTGTCCTTGGTTATTAATCGGATTGACAAAATGTAGATTTTCAGTAGCCCAAAAATTTTAATTTTTTTTATTGGGCATACCGTTACTAACAAAACGGCTTCCGTCTGTCCACAACACATGCTGAAAAAATCGATTGTCATTAATCTCTAAGTTTTCCATCACTTGGGCAACATAATTAATTCTTCGTTGTTGATGTTTATCTGACAAGTGTTCTAAGTTGTGAAGTTTATAATCGTGATAACTATTTTCTTTCAAAATTTTTCGTACCGAATTATATTTTAAATTCAACTCGCGACAGGCTTGCCGAATCGAATTACTTGGATGGTCTTCAAAATACTACAAAACAGTGGCATATTGTCAGAATTGACACGTTTAACAATTTTTCTTCCCTTTCGAGAAGAAAATGCCTCGTTATTTCCATGTAAATTGCGTTCTGATCTTGCAAATTTTTTTAAGCTTGGAATAACACGTTCGGGGTATTTCTGGGCATATAATTGAACTGCTCTTCTTGTCAGCTAATTGTTTAAATATAACATAAATCAATGAATATTGTAAAAATATATGAATGGTCCTCGACACCGAAAGGTAAAAGAGGCTATAGATTGTGAATGAATGAATGAATATTTCGACTTAAAAAGTCTTCTTCAGTTTAATCTTTTTAAAATTTTCTCAAAGTTAAAATACATTATTAGATTGTTTATGTCCTACCAGTACATTAATTGAAATTAATGACTCTATTTAAAGGTATCTTAGATACAAAATAACGCTCCAGGGCAATTATTTTCTTCATAAGAACACTAGGGTTATTATGAAAAATTAACAGTATTTGTTTCCATGGATACAACTTTATTATGCACCACTGCCACAATGAAAATTAATGACAGCGCAGCTAATGTCACAAATCTAACTTAGATCAGCTAACTAGATCAATCTTAAATACCATATCATAGTAATTATATGAATTGAATATGAATATGAATTGGGTAAGAAAATTGGTAGAACATAAAACCTTGAAGGCACCACGAGCATTATGAGCTAAGAGCCCGCGATTGTTGTACACACCTCGGGCCAAAGGCCCTCGGTTAGTACACTAACAATCTTGGGCTCTTATTTTACTCATAATGCCCTTAGTACCTTAATAACTATAAAATCACCAATTATGACAGTAGGAGAGTGAACAAAGTTCTAAAAAACTCAATAATGCAAAACGTACCTTTTTAGAAGCATCGAGATGTTTGAAGCTTTCTTCATGTGGTAGATTAGGAAGGGCAAATAGATAGGGATTATCATTGCTAATTCCAGCCTTTTCTCGGAATTTTATAAAAATCTGTAAGGCATGGTGGAGACTTTTAGTGATGAGAACGTTTACTGTTAGATTAAGTTTTCCCCTAATTACAAATAGTTTAATTCGGTCTGCCTTAGATTTTTCATCTACAGTTAATGTATTATATAGGGGATTGTTGGCATCCAAACCAATTAAAGAATCTAAATTAGATAAGTAGATACGTTCAACTTCCCCTGGTCGCCTTCGATTGTAGATAATCAGATAAAGAAGTATGTAAGTGCCAAGTTGCAACCACACCTTGTAATTGTAACTAATTTCAAGTTTTTTAACAGATTTCTTGTAATTATTTTTAATGTAAGACATTCATAATTGCATGTCACTTAAAGATGGCAGGACAAGCTTTTTAGTTTGTTGATGCCGAATTCTATCTTCTATAACTAAGCGACTAATAACTGGGAAAAGACTGCTTGAGAACAGACTAATGAAATTATCTGTGTTTTCAACTCTAATTGCATTGTTCATTGCAATACACCGTGCCTTCCATGTCGTAGCTACATCTTTCACTAATCTTGCTGCATGAAGTGCAGAAGCAGGATTAGTAAATATTCCTTCACTTTCTTGAAACCCTGAAAATAACATTGAAATTACGTAGCTGTTACATCATAATGTAAATATTCTAACATCTACTCTTAATTCAGCAAATACATTAAAAATTATCAGCATAAAAATGTATGTATTTGATTGAGAAAGAAATTATGCAGTCAACGTTAAAACGAGTTTTTACTATATGATTAAGCGCTGGTCAAAATTCATCGTAACGTTTTGCTACAACAGCAGCTTCTTCAGGTTTAATTTTAAAAAAAAATTAAATTGAAATCGGAAATACTTAACAAGGAGTTGAAGTAATCAGATAAGTGATCAAATAAAATTTTCTCATATGTTACTTAAAATACGGTATTTTTAAGGTTGTTTTCATTTATATATAATTGCAAGTGTAACTCTTTAACTATAAGGATGCAGGCCTATTTTAATTAAAATTATATAATTCAAAACATTTCATATGATACTGTAGTAGCTATTATTTAGTTGATTCAAAACAACATCTGCGGCAGTTATGATACTCATCACAGGATAAATTTGTGGCCGAGGCGGTCAGGCCGAGGCTAATGAATTTATCAGCGAAGAAAAATTAATTAACCAGCAAACTATGTTATAAAGATTGATGTACTGGTTAATACATCAAAATATAACAATTTAACATTAAGCAAGTAAAAGAGCAGCTGTCATTGAAGACGAACAGCACTCAGACTTAAGAGTCTGCCCCAATGTGGTGTGTTTTTTAATATTCCTACCTCGTGTTCAACGTTACAAATCTTAACCTCATTTTAACCTCAATTTTAACATGTGCTTCTACTACTAATGATCATTATGGTCCGAGGATGAAACCAGTTTGGTTTCGAAACATGTCGCCACCTATAACTTTAAAATAAATGTTCGTGGGGAAGACTATTGAGTTTTATTGCTTCGTATTCAAGTTAGAGGGGTGGGGAGGGAGCGCTTTGGTTCTCATTCTATATAGAATTATTGTATAGATCTATAGATTTTGAGTTACTTTTGATTATTATTAAATCGTCATTTAGGAAGTTTATTCTGAGTTATAATTGATGAGTTGTTTCTATTTCTATTTTTTAATGTTTAATCCAAAGATATTACATACAGAACCACAAAAAAACATCCTTTTAGGAAGTACAGCCATAAAAAACTACCAAATTCAATTATGAAACAGACAAATCTACGCATTATCAATACAAAAAAAAAAATTTGTAACAAACCAACCAACAAATGAGAAAAATTAATTTTTTGAACGAATTGCATTTTAAACTAACAATAATGGTAGAATGTTCTAAGTATCTTGTAATAAATATTGAAAAGTTATTAATTGCATAAAATATTATTTTAAAAGCGATTTAACAGTTTTGAATTAAGTATATAATTATTTTTATCAAAAAATATCTGGATCATTACAGTTAAAAGATTTAAACTCACAATTAATATATAAATGAAAACTGTTTACCTTCAAGCTGCAACTGTAGCAAAAATAGCTGGGATGCTTGCACAATGACCAGTGCTTCATGTTCTTTTTCTCTTCTTCCTCCTCCTCTTAGTATAGGCAATGTTTAATTTTGCAGTAAAATATTAATCTTGCGGCAAAATTTTATTTTGGCAGAGTAATCTTGCAGTGAAATCTTATTTCTGCAGAGTAATCTTGCGGTGAAATCTTATTTTCAGTGGAAAAAACAGTCAATACCCATAAGGATCGGAGGAACTGTAATTGCTTAGTGTCGCTGCCGAATTGTCACTCATTGTGGCCACTGACTCGGATTCACTATCCTAAAAATTAAAAAAAAAAATGTGTGAAAATCTTATTTGCTTCTTTATTTAATTTTTAAAACCTTGTATTTCAAATTGCAATTTTAACGTATAGTAAAAACTTGTTTTAACGTTGGCTGTATAACTTCTTCCTCAACCAGACACATAATTCTCAGCCGTATAATAAAAAAAAATTGAATAGTATAAAAATTTAGAAAAGTTGATTATAAAGATATACCGGGTGACTATAAATGATTGTGATTTTTTTCCTTAGGTTAGCACTGTTTATGTTGGTGGCACTGTAAGTCTGTCAAATTCGAGGTTAGCAGGTTAGGTTTTACGTCAGTTTTGACACAAACTGACGCAAAACCTAACCTGCTAACCTCGAATTTGACACAGACTTACAGTGCCACCAACATAAACAGTGCCGGTATAAGGAAACAAAGTAATTAAATTAGAACCTGAAATGTTGTTAACTGCCAGTCGTATGACGTCCACCATGGACGGTAGAATTAAAGAGGCAAAATCATTAACACCTTCAGAGATATCCCGCGCAGCAACCAATATACGACCAAGCATTCTAATATTAGCACGTATCATTTTATCATGGTGGTTAGAATTGCAATATTTTCTGGTAACATTGTTAGCATATGCTATTATTGCCTCATCGTATCTTATAATTTTCACACACGTATCATCTCGTAGGTGTGGAAAAATTCTATTGCGAAGTAAATTATCAGCATCATGGCTATAAGTTCTTGACTGAAATTTTGCTCCTATACAGCGTTGATAATGACGACCGCTACTTCGTCGAAAGATTAACCTACCACAATTGGCACAAGGAACTTAACTTGAAGCATCTTTCTTTACTCGACCTGATGGGCGTCGGTAAACCCTCACAGTGCCGTTGTTAATAGAACGGTCACCATTAAATATTGCAATACCCCACAAACGAATTGCAGAAATGATATCAAGGCGTTCAGGATGATCTGCAATTGAATACAAAGAATAACAGCTACGTATCTATCTAGTTAATGCTATTTATATCTCTTCTTTTTTTGCAAAAATTTTTCTACCAACTAATACCCATGCTAATTAAAATAACACTAGCTGCAGCAGGGTTGGCAAAAACCCGGGGTTTTTCAGAAATTATCTGCCCGCTGGGTTTTTTGGGTTTTAGATAAATTCACTGTTTTTTGGAATTAGGTATCCTTTGTAAAAATCGGAAATATTAATTTTTATTTTTAGGTAAAAGGTAGATACTTGGTAATTTGTAATTTACCTATAAATTTGCAAATAAGCATTCTTTAAACATGTAAATCATGTAAATGGGTTACATGTATACTTAAAAGTACATTTATCAAATTATGATCTACAGTAAGGGGTTTCCACTGTCAATTGATTCTGAGCGACTTCCTTCAAGAGGATTCTCTCATTCAATGATTTAGAAAATTAGATGTGGTCATTCATCATCATACAACTTTCTTTAACTGCTTGTAAAAATTTTAATTTTGTGACTATCAAAATCGATACTTCCTAAAAAAACTTCTGACAAAAGTTATAGTTAATTACCTAATATTAAAACACTTTGTACAAAATATTATTATTCCCATTATTTTTGTGAAAATTTAATTTTACGAATTTTCAAAAACTATACGTCTTACAAAAAACTTCTTTAAATAAAGTTTTAATAGTATGTATTAGGTGGAAAGCGTTTCATTAGTGTCGAGAGATTAAATAGCTAACTGAGATGCAAAGCGCCGAGACAGGAATGAAGCTTGACACCGTGGTATGTATACTATTTTATTCACAACCACTTTATTCTAAACAGGAATTGTAAACCTGGATTTGACAGTTTTTCAAAACTGCCGTTAACGGATAAAATCTGTTGCCATAACAGCGGCCGGGAAATAACTACTTCCCACTCGCTGTCATGTTAACCTATTTCCCGCCCGGGGTGGAAAGTAGACGTTAGTAATGGCTCATTGTCCAACTTTTTAAAAGGCAGTAATGACTGTATTACATATATGGTTGTAAATAAAATATATATTTTCCTATTATTAATTTTTGGGCCCAAGGAAGTCTTTGTAAAAATGCAATTTTGCAATTTTTCCAAAACCAATACTTTCTACAAAACAACAGCTCACGCGAAAATTGTAAATAATTGCATAATATATGATCCTGTTCTATGCAATTTAATTTTTATTAAACAACTATAAAATTTCCACACAAAACGGAAAAAACAAGAGTAAAGTGCCACTTCTGGTTGCGTCACTTTAACCAAAAGTCAATAGGCCCTCTGAATTTACGTTAGAAACGATGGTATACATTTTCAGGGCAGACTTTAGAATACTTTTGTGTAGATTTTTGAAAAAACCCAGATTTAGTCTAAAAAGCGCGGGTTTTTTCAGGTGGGGAAAATTATGCCAACCCTGAGCTATAGCTAAAACTATGTATTGGTCCATACCTCTTGGCAACATTAACATTTTGGACACTAACAATTCTTGCTTATGTAGTGCTTCTACATGACGAGGTAATCGAGCTATATCCTTCATACAAAATGGACAGAAATATCTCCTGGTTTTTCTTCCACCCTCCGCTGACAACACAGTAGATTCAGCATCTTCTGTATACTTCTTTATTGCAATTTGTGGCAGTAAATATTGATAACGCTGCAAGTGAGGTGGAAGTTTCGGATAAGCCAACGACTGCTCATCTTATAATTTTTTTTCTATATTTGCACTACGATGATCGTGGTGACCAGAATAAACCAAATTTAACTATAGAAGGGGCATTGAAACAAAAATTTGGTTTTGTTATGCACTTTCATTTTTTAATTTGCACATATAGAAACAGTGTAAAATTTTTGTTTGGATTAATGTAAACAAAAAAAGAAGTAGCTTTCAGTGGACAATGATTAAATAAAGCTACTAACATATAGTTAATTCTAGTCAATTGTTTGAAATTTAATACAATTCAGCAACAAACAGCAATAATTTACTTCGACGTTTAACGTTTTAATAAAAAGACAAAAATTCAAACATGTTTACTTACATTGAGATTCCAAGTCATCAAAAAGGCGAAGTTTCAGCTTCGTACGACATGTTGCAGCTGCTACTCCCCCTTCTGACGACAAAGGTGATACATTGACACCAAGTTCTGGAGATGACCTATTTTCGGCTAATTCATAGTCCGACAAATCTGAGATTAAGGACGGGTTTTTTTGTATACATTTGTATGCTTCTTTAGAAACCTGTTTTTTCTTGAATTTAAGCATGGCAATTTGAGAAGAGCAAAGACGAGTTATTCTAACAACAGGATTTAAAAGATTTTTATCGTGGACCTTGTTCGGGCTTGCCATCATGCCAACAAATCTGTAACTTTATGGTCCCTAAGACTGCAATTAACAGCTCGTTTGGACTCTTCTGAGTTCACACCGATGTCGCTTGATTTTCGTAACACTGCTCCATTCTTCCAATGATTTATATCCGTAGTTCTGCGAGGATTGGATTTCTTCTATGATATGTTTGTGGCTTCACCAACCAAAGAGAAACGAATGTATAGAACACCTGCCTGCAGTTTGAATGGCTGAAGCAGTACCGGGTGCTCTAAAAATATTACAAATTTGTATTGTTAATCAGTATCAAAAAACCAACCAAATTACCTGCCCCGACTTAACTGAAGAAAATGTGATAGGTATGCCCACGTAAATTTTCCAAAATGGGTACATATATCTTGTTAATTTGTGGTTATTATACAAAGCTCTGAGAATGCATAATATTATAGTTTGACCATCCAAATCTCGTTTTTTATTTTTAAAGTTATAATGTCAAATTTGGGGAAAACTGCAGTGTATCGTCCCCATTGGGTTTGACGTTTGCCGCGCAAGCGCAGAAAACTCCCGAAAAGCAGTGGTTTCCAAATAAATGATAGGACATTATGTACTACGTACACACAAATCTTAAACTGCAGCTAACCTAAAGTTATAGCTCCTGTGCATGAGGCAGAAGAGGTCTATGATACTGCATTTTAACCGTTCGGAACTGGCCGTCGCAAAATCGTACCTTTCAGTATTACTTTGCCAGTCTGATCCGTTGAAACAACGGGTTCGTAGCCGCTGACTTGCAGAACCATTGCGCTTGCGCGAAGACTGGGGACGCTATATTGAAGTTTAGCCCAAATTTGTTAATTTCTATGCACTCTTCGTGGAAATATATATAAAGCATTGCAAAACTCTACGTTAATTATCATGTAAGTATTGGTTAAAATATGCAAAAGTTGTATCTTAACCACATTTTCAAATTAAACACCAAAATATTTAATTCTCAATTAAATTGAAAACAAAAAACAAACGGAAAACACAAACGGGAAACAACAAATAGATAACATGTGAGCAAACAAAAATGGAATCAAGCTTGGCTTTGAAATATGTGTTTGTGTTGGTGGCACTGTAAGTCTATGTCAAAATTCGAGGTTCGCAGGTTAGGTTTTGTATCAGTCTGTGTCAAAACTGATGCAAAACCTAACCTGCTAACCTCGAATTTTGACATAGACTTACAGTGCCACCAACACAAACAAATATTTCAAAGCCCAGCTTGATTTTATTTTCGTTTGCTCACATGTTACATTACAAAAACGCTTTAGCAGGAGGGTTTTGCAATGGATAATAATGTTGATGTTCTTTCAACATCACATATAGCATTTATTAACCAATACGTATTTGATAATTATCGTAAGGTTGTGCAATGCTTATATACATTTCCACGAAGAGTGCATAGAAATAAACAAGGCCTGTGGCCTATAGAAGCAGCTTATTTTGATAAAGTAATAGCGAAAATTAGAAAAATGAAAATTAACAGGACAACTAACTTTTATTTCACTTACATTATACAAAACATCGCGCTAATGTGAACACAAAATTCATACTATAGGATCAAACAGAACGCCCGATAACGTAAACAACCTGTACAGTTCGATAACGTAAACAGTACTTGGCGACGGTTAGTCGCCGATTTATGTAGGGGATTTCCCCCTGCAACACAGATTAGTCGCCGATTTATGTAAGGGATTCCCCTATGCGACACAGCTGAGTCGACCGGATGTTTATGATGCGTTTGCATTTCATTTTAGTCGTTGAACATTTTTGCAGAATAAAATAGCTAAATAGCAGCTTATTTTTCTTCTTATTAAAAATGTGTATTACTTATCGCTGTCATAATATGTTTTGTTTTTTATTGTGTTATTAAACGTTTCTTTTAATGTGTTTATTAATAAAATCACGCTCGCTAATGTAAACATTTCGACAATGTGAACACACTTGGTTTGAATTAGTTCACGTTATCGAGCGTCTGCTGTATTACAAATAAATTGTTAGCAGTAAAACGGTTTCCATCACAATTGATATTCGACTATTTTTGTGATTGTAAGCAACTTTTTAATAATCTTTTTCAATAAAACTGAGCCTTCTACGATTATTCAATTTCCTGCATTCATTTTTGATGGCAGTAGACTGATTTAAAAAAAATACTTAAAAATTGCAATAATCACCCCTACTATAATTGAATTAAAATTAAATCTGGTGGAAAATTTATAAGGAAGATACAGGAGTGTGTAGGGGAGACATAAAATATAGTCTTTGTAACTAAACCTTCAAACAGTGCTAAGTTTATTAAATATAAAGAACTGCAAATAATGTAACAACAAAAAAGAAATTAAATTGTTTACGAAAAAGTAAACATGTTTATACAAAAAATTAACTGAATTGTTAATAAAAAGGTGCATACAAATTTACCATAGATAAATTAAATTGTTTATAAAAAATCTGGTGTGATACACGCACACAACTTCCTTTTACAGTGATCTTGTAATTAGCCATAAATTGATTTTGAATTTTTAAGCATTTGTCAAAATTTTCAAATTCTACAGAAACCGTACAAAATAGCGTTAGTTGAGAATACAAATTTTCTCTAAAATTTTAAGCCGAATTGAAAAATGTAATAATATACCGGGTGTTCTATTTAAAATAGGAGTTAATAAAAAAAAGAAAAACAAAGCCATTTTTGAGATATTCAACTGGAAAATCACCTATCTCACATTAATACACATTAAAAATGTAATAACAATGTAAAGTTTAAAAAAAAATCGTTAGCCGTTTTTAAAAAAATCGAAAAAAACTGAAAAATCACAAGAGTAAACACCTACTTCCGGTTATGCGATTTTCTTCAAAAGCTTGCTGTTGCAATCTAGATAGTATACAAAACTTATATATGAAGTTTCAACGCCATATCCATTTTTGTTTTTGAGATATTCAGTTCACAGACAAACACACACAGACTGACTGACAGACCGACAGACCAATGAACAAAAACATGTTTTATGGGTTCAGGGGACTCTAAAACGTGAAGATGTTAAAAACCCAATTTCGAATTTTTGGGGTGAATAAATACAGCAGACGCTCGATAACGTGAACTAATTCAAACCTAGTGTGTTCACATTGTCGAAATGTTTACATTAGCGAGCGTGATTTTGTAATCCAGCAAAATTCTAATTAATTTCATTTTTAGATCTACCAGGCAACTCTCTGGTATTATGATAGCTTGGTGTTCATATTGGAAGATGTTACACTACGTGCAAGCATCGATTCAATCGATAATTCCCAGAACACAAATGACAATACAAATTCACCAATATTTTATGTAAGATCAAGACGTTTGTTCTGCCACCATATATGATGTTTTAAAAATTGTACTTGCAGGTTGTGGACAGTAATGATACATTTGAAGTGCATGAAAATATAGAGATAGAATATATAGATGAAGGTGCTGAAGTAAGTACACCTACATCAAGTACAGCGGATTCAAGAGCACAATCACCAACTATACACACTAAAGCGTATTGAAAAGGACCTGGTGGGAAGAAGCAGAAAACCACTGAAGAGACGATGGTTTTATCAGCGAATGAAACGTTGCGAACACGTTCAAAAGCTATTGCATCGACTACTACAAAATGTGTGGATGATCAACAAGACATTTAAAAATCTTTGGCGACTTTGTTGTTAGTCGTTTACGTCAGATAAAAGATCCAAAGGTTGTAAATGCAACACAAGCTAAAATTACTCAACTTTTATTTGAAGCATATGACAATTATTGAAATTTGTACATTGTTATTATTAAGCTATAATTAATTGTGTTACATTTATATATTAAATTTCAATACACGTGTATGTTAAACCTTACTTTATTAAAATAAAGTGCATTCATAACAAGTTGCAATACTTGTAGAAATGAATATTTGAGTTTTAATATTTTCATAAATTACCCATACGTATAGCTTCATCTTGCCAGGCTACTTTACCTATATCAGAAGAAAAATATTCTTTATGTCCTACCAGTACATTAATTGAAATTTATGTCCTACCAGTACATTAATTGAAATTAATGACTCTATTTTAAGGTATCTTAGATACAAAATAACGCTCCGGGGCAATTATTTTCTTCATAAGAACACTAGGGTTATTATGAAAAATTAACAGTATTTGTTTCCATGGATATGCACCACTATCACAATGAAAATTAATGACAGCTTAGCTAATGTCACAAATCTAACTTAGATCAGCTAACTAGATCAATCTTAAATCCTATATCATAGTAATTATATGAATTGAATATGAATATGAATATGAATTAGGTAAGAAAATTGGTAGGACATAAAACCTTGAAGGCACCACGGGCATTATGAGCTAAGAGCCCGCGATTGTTGTACACACCTCGGGCCAAAGGCCCTCGGTTAGTACACTAACAATCTTGGGCTCTTATTTTACTCATAATGCCCTTAGTACCTTAATAACTATAAAATCACAAATTATGACAGTAGGAGAGTGAACAAAGTTCTAAACAACTCAATAATGCAAAACGTACCTTTTTAGTTAATTGTTCCAGTTATATATTAGTCCTTGTTATTTTATTAATAATTCTTATATTCAAATTAGCAGTATCCCATCATGGATTATTATCAATGCTTACTTCCCTATTGAAAAAGAATATTAAAATTATTTAACCTCAAAATGTAATTAAAATGAACTTCTATGTTTCAAGAAGTTTAGAATTATAAGATTTTTTATTTACTACCATTCGAAAATAAAATACTAAAATTTAGATCAATAGTAAGTTATAAAGTATTTTAATTAGATAAAACTTAAACTACAATAGTTACTCCTTGTTTTCAGATACAATAGTTAATGTTTCATAATTAATAAGAAACCCAAACTCCAACTTTTCCATTATTTCGCTGAGGATGTCAACGTGTTTCTGCACAACATTTGAAAATATTAAACTACAACAAAACGGATATGATTTTCCTTAACCATTTGTGCTAGTAAATTAAAAATCTTATAATTCTAAACTCCTTGAAACATAGTAAGTTTATTTTAATTACAGTTTAAATAATTTTAATATTCTTTTTCAATAGGAAGTAAATATTGATAATAATCCATGATGGGATACTGCTAATTTGAATATAAGAATTATTAATAAAATAACAAGGACTAATATATAACTGGAACAATTGACTAAAAAGGTACGTTCTGCATTATTGAGGTGTTTTTAGAACTTCGGTCACTCTCCTACTGTCATAATTTGTGATTTTAACAATCTAATAATGTATTTTAACTTACAGAAAATTTTAAAAAGATGTAAACTGAAGAAGACTTTTTAAGTCGAAATATATTTTTACAAAATTCATTGATTTATGTTACATTTAAACAATTAGATGACAAGAATTTTTCTACAAATGAAATAATTAAAAAAACAGCTGTAATTTTAACACATCTATAATTGATAAAAATATTAGATAAATATGTTACAAACTTGTAAATTAAGGAATAAAAAAAGATCTATATATTAACTAGTTGCTAAAGTACGTACAAAACAAAATAAAGAATAAATAAATTGTAAATAAAATATAATGGCATGCGTTTAACGAGCTATTGCTCTATTTACATAAAACTTAAATTGTTTTAAACTGCAGTGATAAATATCTACCTCTGAAAAGTTGTTACAAATCGAACACATACGCATCATTGGCAAATTATAGGCATAATTCGTTCTGTAATTCGGGATTGAAAAAACAAATGAATTCCTAGAGTTGTGTGACGGTACATGAAAATGCAGCTCCGATAAAAGGGTATCACAATCTACAGTCGATCTAAGTAATTTGAATATAAATATGCATGACTGCAAAGTTCTTCTTTTTTCTAAACTTAAGAAATTAGACTCTTTAAGCAATTCAGTATAGGGTAGATAGAGAGGATAGACCCCATGCATTTTGAAATACAAGAAACGTTAAAGTATATACAAGTACTGTTAGCATTTTTATGATTTAAAATAACAAACAAATGTGTTTATTGTAAATTTTATTATTATTTTTGTAAAATAACACCACAATCGTAATAAAGACTTTTTATTTTGCAAAAATAAAAATTACATTATGTATACATACAATAGTCTTTAGGGGCGATTGAGAAACACCTAATATGCTAGGGGGTGCGCCAAGAAAAAAGGTTGAGAACCACTGTCCTACAGAACAATATTATTTTATCTAGCATGCCAGTGTATATGAACATCAGGTCTATCTATGTATTAATCTGTGCATTTTATCTGTAACGTTGCCATATTTACAAATCTTAAATTGCTTATATTTTGGTTCTTGGGTTTTCAGTTTAGTTTTAGGTGTGACTATTCTACAGGGCGATTCGTTTAGTTAGGATATTTTAAAATTTATGTAGCTACAGACATTATACGTGTTCAGAGAGAATGTCTATCATTATATGCAGAAAAGCTGGAGTTTTACACGATCTAGTTGCCGAGTCAGTGCATGCCTCAGATCGTGCAAAAGTCAATAAAATGGTACTCGTACCTACAATCCAGCCGCATGTTTAGTGCATTTTGAGTTTGGCATCAGAAAAGCACCTAAGGAACATGACATTAACATTATGCGATGGTGACAGCTGATTTTACTGTGGTCCTATTCCTATTTACAGAACAGAAAAGGGTTTGTCACCTGTATTGGATTGTATATGTCTAACTACTCACAAACAGAACATGAATAAGGTGTTTCACCTGTGTGGGACCGCATCTGTTTAACTACATTATCTTTCTATGCTGTTGTATATTTACAAACAGCATAAGAAAAGAGTTTGTTGCCTGTATGAGACCACCTATGTCTAACTAAATGAAGTTTTACTGCAGTACTATAGTCACAAACTGAACAAGAATAAGGTTTTTCACCTGTATGGGATTTCATGTGTGTAACAAAACTACTTTTATTGATAGATTTGTATTCACAAACTTAACAAGAATAAGGTTTTTCACCTGTATGAGATTTCATGTGTGTGACTAAATTACCTTTCTGGATAGACCTATATTCACAAACTGAACAAGAATAAGGTTTTTCACCTGTGTGAGATTTCATGTGTGTGACTAAACTAATTTTCTGGGTAGATTTATATTCACAAACTGAACAAGAATAAGGTTTTTCACCTGTGTGAGATTTCATGTGTGTGACTAAATTACTTTTATAGATAGATTTGTATTCACAAACTGAACAAGAATAAGGTTTTTCACCTGTATGAGATTTCATGTGTGTGACTAAATTACTTTTATGGATAGATTTGTATTCACAAACTGAACAAGAATAAGGTTTTTCACCTGTGTGAGATTTCATGTGTGTGACTAAATTACTTTTATAGATAGATTTATATTCACAAACTGAACAAGAATAAGGTTTTTCACCTGTGTGAGATTTCATGTGTGTGACTAAATTACTTTTATAGATAGATTTGTATTCACAAACTGAACAAGAATAAGGTTTTTCACCTGTATGAGATTTCATGTGTGTGACTAAATTACTTTTATAGATAGATTTGTATTCACAAACTGAACAAGAATAAGGTTTTTCACCTGTATGAGATTTCATGTGTGTGACTAAATTACCTTTCTGGATAGACCTATATTCACAAACTGAACAAGAATAAGGTTTTTCACCTGTGTGAGATTTCATGTGTGTGACTAAACTAATTTTCTGGGTAGATTTATATTCACAAACTGAACAAGAATAAGGTTTTTCACCTGTGTGAGATTTCATGTGTGTGACTAAATTACTTTTATAGATAGATTTGTATTCACAAACTGAACAAGAATAAGGTTTTTCACCTGTATGAGATTTCATGTGTGTGACTAAATTACTTTTATGGATAGATTTGTATTCACAAACTGAACAAGAATAAGGTTTTTCACCTGTATGGGATTTCATGTGTGTGACTAAACTACTTTTATTGATAGATTTGTATTCACAAACTGAACAAGAATAAGGTTTTTCACCTGTATGGGATTTCATGTGTGTGACTAAACTACTTTTATTGATAGATTTGTATTCACAAACTGAACAAGAATAAGGTTTTTCACCTGTATGAGATTTCATGTGTGTGACTAAATTACTTTTCTGGATAGACCTATATTCACAAACTGAACAAGAATAAGGTTTTTCACCTGTGTGAGATTTCATGTGTGTGACTAAATTACTTTTCTGGGTAGATTTATATTCACAAACTGAACAAGAATAAGGTTTTTCACCTGTGTGAGATTTCATGTGTGTGACTAAACTACCTTTATGGATAGATTTGTATTCACAAACTGAACAAGAATAAGGTTTTTCACCTGTATGAGATTTCATGTGTGTGACTAAATTACTTTTCTGGATAGACCTATATTCACAAACTGAACAAGAATAAGGTTTTTCACCTGTATGAGATTTCATGTGTATGACTAAACTATTTCGATGGATAGATTTATATTCACAAAGAGAACACGAAAAGGATTTGTCGCTTGTATGAGTTTTCATGTGTGTGATTAAAGTACCTTTCTGGGTAGATTTATATTTACAAACTGAACAAGAATAAGGTTTTTCACCAGTATGAGTTTTCATGTGTGTGATTAAAGTACCTTTCTGGGTAGATTTATATTCACAAACTGAACAAGAATAAGGTTTTTCACCAGTATGAGATTTCATGTGTGTGACTAAACTACTTTTCCGGATAGATTTATATTCACAAACTGAACAAGAATAAGGTTTTTCGCCTGTATGTGATTTCAGGTGTCTAACTAAATAACTTTTCTGGACAAATTTACATTCACAAACTGAACAAGTATAAGGTTTTTCACCTGTATGAAATTTCATGTGTGTGACTAAACTACTTTTCTGGATAAAT
This sequence comes from Agriotes lineatus, assembly GCA_940337035.1. Taxonomy (NCBI): domain Eukaryota; kingdom Metazoa; phylum Arthropoda; class Insecta; order Coleoptera; family Elateridae; genus Agriotes; species Agriotes lineatus. The sequence goes on along the minus strand of OW679201.1, from coordinate 81,665,322 downwards.
TTATATTCACAAACTGAACAAGAATAAGGTTTTTCGCCTGTATGTGATTTCATGTGTCTAACTAAATAACTTTTCAGGACAAATTTACATTCACAAACTGAACAAGTATAAGGTTTTTCACCTGTATGAAATTTCATGTGTGTGACTAAACTACTTTTCTGGATAAATTTATATTCACAAACTGAACAAGAATAAGGTTTCTCGCCTGTATGAGTTTTCATGTGTCTGACTAAATAACTTTTCTGGACAAATTTATATTCACAAACTGAACAAGAATAAGGTTTTTCACCTGTATGAGATTTCATGTGTGTGACTAAACTACTTTTCTGGGTACATTTATATTCACAAACTGAACAAGAATAAGGTTTTTCGCCTGTATGAGTCCTCATATGTTTAATTAAATTATGTTTTACTGTAGTTCTATAGTCACAAACAGAACAAGAAAAGGATTTTTTGCCTGTATTAGATTTCATGTGTCTGACTAAATTACCATTGTAGATAGATTTATATTCACAAACTGAACAAGAATAAGGTTTTTTATCTGTATGACATTTCATGTGAGTAACCAAACTTTTTGCTGTTGAATTTTGGGGCGCATAATTTTGGTTTTTAATTTCAAACTCACATTTAATATCAAGTTGGAAATTAATACTGATGTCATTATTGCTTTCAATGACTTCTTGTTTGACAGAACATTTCTGAATATCTTCATTACCATCTAAGTCTCTTAATGCCTGCAGTGAAGTTTCTTCTGTTGAACTATAAAACTTATTATCTGCTGTTCCTTGATTAGTGGTCATCATTGCTAGATTAATGTCTGCTTGGGATATAATACTTTTTCGCTCAATAATATACGATTACAGGAACCTCTGAGATTGCAACACCTGTAACAAGTAAGTATTATTAGAATTAGACAATTACAGATAATTTCATTTATTTTATATTGGAACCATAACCTTGTTTATTGACCCTCGATAGCAGGCTTTCATGGCCCAAGAAACTATAAAGTTGCTAAGCACTACAACAAACAGTATAGCAACACCACCAATCTACACAGTAAATGCAGCATACCAAAAATTTACAGCCCGTGCCCAAAATACTGAATCCTTGATTTTTGTCTTTTTCAAGAATCAAAGTAAAATAAAACGTTGTATGTATGTACCAAGTGCATAATCAAGAAATTTCAAGCACTCCGCATTATCTATTTATTATACCCGTAATACATAAATAACTAATATATACTGTTCTGTAAAGAAAACTGTAGTTATTTTAAAGCTAATATTCTGAATGGAATAGTTATTTATGTAAAGAGCCCGAAAGAAAACGTTTACACTTGGTAACAAAGTTTCCAAAAGTGTAAACGTTCTTAGGGCCTGAGGTACGTATAACGTTTTACTTACACCTGGGTTCAGATGCATTACTGGAATGGTTTGTTCTAAATACACTCTTCAGAGTCACTTTCCACTGAAGGTATTACATTTTACAACATATCAAATTATATTTTTAAGATTAACAAATTAATGTACCTATTGTTATCCTTACAATGAAGGCAAATAATATATTTGAATGTTACTTTCGTCGCTAGTTTTTATCACATGGCGTTTTGTTTATTACAGTCCACCAGGCATAAAGTTACACTTTCGGTCATGGTAACTACGATATAAAAAACAGTTTTGCCCGGTTGTGTATTAATATTATTGCATTACAAACTGAATCACTATAAAAGCCAGTCTTATAAAGACCACCAATCTGAGGTTAACTTTAATACGTTGTTAAAATAAACAAAAGCGCATCAAAATTTGTTTACTAATATAAATAAAATGTCCGAGGCACTAACGTATTGATGTGCTATTGTTGATTTTAACAAAGAATTAAAGTTAACCTCAGATTAGTGGTCTGGCTGTTACTACCAATCCATCATTGATTTATAGTCATTATAGCGGTTTAAAATTGCTCTCAAAGAGTCGGATGTTATTTTTAGTTGTTCTGTTCATGTGCACGGGGTGTTATTTGGTAAATATAGCAACCGTTTAGCTTCTTATGTTGACTGATTGCAATTTACCTTAAATAAACGAGAAGTCTTTATACATTGGGTGGAACGATTTAGAACTGCTCCAATAACAAAATTGTGGCCCTCTACACCATCTGTAAAGTAAAGAATAATATTCAATAACAATTCCTGTGAACACGCATGACATTTAACCTCAGTTTCAGAAGTGGTTTTTTGCAACTGACACGCAAGTGTACAAATTAAATATTGCAATTTCAAACATCAACGTTGTCAGAGAGTTGAAGTCGCTCATTTGATCAGATACTAGGCGAAATGAACGAGTTGATTAATTAATTAATCACTTGCTTCCGTTTAACAGAAAATATATAACACTTTATGGACAGCGTTGTTCCCACAAAACAATAACAGTTGTTCCTAGGGAATTTTTGTTTGTACTAAAGTGCGACTGGAGAATGTAATAAAAGCATATATGTAATACTTACTATATTGCTACCGGCTATGAGTGGGAAACTCACACAGAAGTGAGACAGACAACCAACTCGTCAATGCATATGGCGATCTGTGCGCAAGCGCGGCGGCGTCGTCCGCCCAATGGGGATGTGGTCAAGTTTATAATTCGCTTCTAATGGCGGAATTCGAATTCTGACGCATGCGCACGAGACGCGTTATACTCGAAGTGAAACTATGTCGGCGCCGTAATGTTTTCGGACGTTCCAAGGTCCTACAAGCAATATATTGCAAAGACTTCACGTTTCTGTACCATAAGTATTTAACTCAATTGCCCTGCTATGCTAGCTGCGAGTATTTATTTCTTATTTAAAAATTAATTTCAAATGATTTCTCTTTTAAAAATAATTATTGCCATGAAAACTCAATCATCAGGGTTAGGTTCTTTTATCTAGTTGTCTTATATTTGACTTGTCATATTTAGAATAAATTTCAATTGTCAAATGACCTTAAATGTCACTTATCTTGAATGAATTCAATATAATTATTCTACTTGTAATCAGATACGACCAACGTACACTGTTTTCAATATTATTATGATGTATGACTTCCTCTATCTTTTATAGTAAGTAATAACTCTTTTAATTATTGCAAGTAATAAATATTGTTCATCTACTTCATTTTTATTCTAGAATAAACTACTAACCAACCTTATTGACTCTACTAATTGCACATCCAGCACCACAGATCCCCTTGTACAACTAGTCACCACCCGAACACGTCCAACTACAATTAACTGTCAAACCAATTTACAGCCATTAAATCCTCCAGAAAATATCCAAATATTTGAAGAATCCAACCTCCTTTTACCAAGACTGCACCTATCGACTTTTATATTACTCCTTCACAACCCTCTTCTGCCAGTAAACTATCCTTGATGTACTCCAACTAATATTACTTCTTTTCAGGTTTAATTGTCACGATGATCTGTCCTCTGCATGAAAATGAAATATCCAAATACCACCAATCACTCAGAATGATTCCCAGGAAGATACATCAGTCCTTCATCACGGCTCCTACACTTGCAGTAATCCACACCAGTCAAATCCTTTTCACTCCTTCCCATAAACTGTATCAGTTCCAATAAAGCAGCTCAATCCAAATCTATTCAAATACTGTAGTTTTCTGGTTATTTCTATCTAATTAACTGTATTGCACAATCTCTTTACCGATTATGTACTTGTATCACTTCAAAATTACTTTCTCATATTTTTGTACCACGTAGATTTGTTAAACGCCCTGTTATTTGTATACCACCAAAATATTTATACAAATAAGGCATAATTTCAAATTTTTTTATTATATCAAAAAGGAGTTTTCAAAATTCTGTATACATTTTATGAGTTTGTTATTCTTACTCTCAAAACAACTCTCCTAACTACTGTATTTTCATTATTGATGCTTACTATATTAAAATATACATTTGATACCTACATACTTTGTTATCTTTTAATATTTTAATTTGGTCTGTCGTATCTGATATCAGTAGTAAATAACTTCTATCTTTTAACATCTTACTTTATAAATTAAACTATATGAAATTTATTCTTTCCATTCTCATTTCTTAAAATATAATCTCTATTTAAAATGTAATTCAAATAACCTTTTATATTCTAAACTTTTGCAAAGACTGACTACAATGCTTTACCAAATTCTTTTATCGTATTAATTATCAAACTATATCCACTCTTATGATATCATAACAATATGTATAATACAAATATGATTAAAAGGTAACTAAATGTACTAAATACCAACATTATATAGGCGGAAAATTCAAAATTTAAACATGTTTCCGTATTTAGAAAATCGACAACTTTATTATATAAAGTTAGAAATTAGTAATTAGTATCTATAAAATAACTATTAAGTAGGTGCGCGTACATACAAATATTACAAAAATTAAGATACATAAAATCAAAGTAAAGGACGAAGGATTCACGTTTCGGCTTTCGTACGAGAAGTTTGTATTCGAAAGTGCTCTGTGAATTGCGATTATTTTGTGCGCGTGTGATAAGGGGGACACATGTCTTACCTGACCCTGTCCCTGTTTATCTTTGATCCCTTTCAAAATGGCAAATTCTAATAATATTCCCCAAACTTTACAGTCCTTGACCTCATCTAAAACTACCCGTGGCAATGTTAATAATCAACGCAGTTTTTCTGCTGTAGCTAGTACCCAACGCACCATATATCCCAAAAAAGAGCAGGCCATAGTTATTGATACTGTAGATGGTTTAGCACAACTTGATTATATTAAGTCCATATCTAAAATTATTAATCCCAGTTACATCCGTTTCGCCTCCAAAATTTCCAACAACAGATTTTGCATTTACTTTGCAACCAAAGAAATAGTTGACCGCATTATTACAGTAACATGCAACGAAATTGAAGTGGGACCGCACAGACTGAAGCTGCGACGTTTGATAACGCCCGCAAAAAGGATTGTCTTATCAAACGTATCTCCAACTATACCACACGAGGTAATTGAAAATGCTCTTATAGCAAAACATTTAAAATTAGTCTCACCAATGTCATTTCTTCGTGCTGGACTCGGCGACGAGGGATTCTCGCATATTTTAAGCTTTCGTCGCCAGATTTACGTCTCCGAAGATTGTCCCGAAGTGCCAGATTCCATTCTCATACAACATGAAGATTCTTCATACAGAATTTTTTTATCAGCTGACGGTATCTCATGCTATCTATGTAAACAACCCGGACACCTAGCAGCGCAATGCAGTAGTGGCACCATTAACACGGAAGATCAGAATAACGTCATTCACACACGAGATCTGAATAATGTCGCGCAAATAGATCAGAGTAACGTCCTTGCAACAGATGGACAAAATAGCAATGCTATCACAAACACCGAATATCCTCAAACCAATGCAGCATTTCCTTATGAAGCACCACCCAACAAAAGTCTAAAAAGACAGATATCAAGTAGTATGTACATCCAGCGAAACACCGAAAGAAGACGGGACTACAGTTGTGGCGGATAACTCGAATACTACACAGAATGTGCCTGAAAACTCTGAATCATTTAAAAAACCTGATCAGTCGACTAAAAAATATAAGTTATCCCAATGTGACCGCAATATACATCAAACTCTTGAAGAACATCTGAAACCTGTAGAATGTCTAATCAAAAACGATAACAAAAATTATCCACTAAGTTACGATCTTTTTAAGGACTTTCTGGAGAACGCATACAGCGCATCAGACCCCTACAGTGTTGCCCTTGAACACACTGAAGACATTGAAGGGTTAATTAACATGATGAACGACCTTTACCCAAACCTGAAAAACAAAGGTAGGTATACAAAATCGTTTTACCCGAATAAGAAATAAACTTTCTCAAATACATCGCTCTGCTGCTGAATCCGCGCAAGCTCCACTCATTCAACGAATTCTACTTACTAAATTCAGTATTGCTCAATGGAACGTAAACGGGTTTGGTGCCCGTTTGGAAAATATCAAACTGTTATTGTCAGAACATAAACCCGATTTGTTTTGTATCCAAGAGACAAATTTTAAATACAATCATGCTGGAACTCTTCAAGGATTCTCTGCTTACTTCAAAAATCGCTGTAATACTAATATTGCCAGTGGCGGTGTTGCCATATATGTTAAAAATTCGCTTTCAAGTAATCCCATTGCTCTTAATACTAACATTGAAGCTATCGCTATATCTGTGAGCCACCCTAAAAAAATTACCATATGTTGCATTTATCTACCAAATAGTCAAAAAGTTGAATACACTGAACTGTTAAACCTCATCCAACAACTGCCACCACCTTACATTATTTTAGGAGATTTCAATAGCTACAATACTCTCTGGGGCTCTACAACTACAAACGTCAGAGGAAAAGTAGTTGAAAAAGTACTCGATGACTTAAACATATTATTATTGAATGACGGATCACAGACTCACATGTCACCTTCGTCTGGATCGTTATCTACCATCGATCTTTCCATATGCTCCAGCCAACTGGCACCAGAACTAAAGTGGAACGTACTTCCAGATCTTTACGATAGTGACCACTTTCCCATCATAATCAAGTTTGAAAACGTTTCTCGCCAAAATACTAATTTTATACCTAAGTGGAAATTTTCTAAAGCTAACTGGGAACAATATTCTTACTTAATTGACACTAAAATTGACAACCTAAATTTGACAGACAACATAGACGATAGAATTGCTGAATTCGCCCAGATCATAACTGAAGCAGCTGAAGAAACTATTGGTAAAACATCAGCTAACCACCAACATACCCCTGTACCTTGGTGGAATGAACAGTGCGCAAAAGCTACCAAAGAATGTAAAAGAGCCTTCCGTAGATACAAAAAGTATCCTACGCTAGAACACTTAATTTCTTTTAAGAAGCTAAGAGCGAAAGCTAGACGTGTTGTTAAGACAAGTAGAAGAGAATCGTGGAAAGCATACGTTACGTCATTAAACAAGATCACCAATATATCTGAAGTTTGGAGAAAGATTCGTAGTGTTAAAGGAATTCCTTCCCCGCATACAATAAATACACTTATATGTAATAACATTACAGTAACTTCTGCAAGTGAAGTTGCTGAAACTCTGGCTACAACATTTTCAAACACATCCAGCAGCAAAAATTGAAGGGGTAAGTGGATAAAGGTGGTATGTCACATATTTGCAAAATTTGAGATATTTATACACTCAACCAGTTTATTTAATGCTCTACCATAATATATGGGTTTTATGGTAAAATATTAATTAATAGCCAATTTATTTATGGATAAAGGTTGTATGTACGTAATATGTGTTTGCCAAGTAATGGATAAAGGTGTTATGATCACATACCTCCTTTATCCACTACAAAATAATTGAAAACATGCGAATCCGTTAACAAGCTGGTAACATAACACCCTACTTTATATTTGTAAGGTTAGGTTGTACGATTGGTGTGTGAGAATTAGTGCTGCAATTTCGTGCAATATTTCATACTGAAAAATGTTATCCAGGGGACAAATTATGTTAAAAATGTGTGAGGGAAGATTGCAAGGCGCGGGTAAGGAAATAGTAGACTTTTATAAAGCATTGTTTAAAATTTTAAGTTATGATTAAAGTGAGGTTATGTACCTATATTATTTTGCTTTAGATAATGAAAGTCCCACAACTATTGCTTTAAAAAAATATCAGACTGTAAATAAAGGCAATCCGCCTATTATTCCAAAAGTGAGTTGCTCAAAGCCGAGCACTGCTATGACTGAGGATGGTAAATACTAGCACTCAGAAAGCTAACATAATGGGTTATAAAAAATATTGTTTTTAGCGTCGGTGGTCCATATATCTGCAAACAAATTCAGCGATGAATATGTTCAAAATGATAAAAATTTAGATACTAATGAGGATTCTAAAAGTGAAGAAAATATGGAGAATGGTGAGTATTACCATTCGGCAAGCAAAAATAATAGGTAATAAAAAATGTTGTTATTTAGAATCAGTGGTTCAAGATTCTAAAAATGAATCCAGCGACGAATATGTTCCAAGTGATTCAGATACTGGTGAGAATTCTGAAAGTGAAGAAAGTAATATTATAAACACGGAAAAATTAAATCGTGCAAAGCGTAAAGTGTTTGAAACGGATAATGATTTAAATGCAAGACAAGCTGTTACCGAAAATCCTAAAAAAAATTGTCAGTTAAAACGAAAAGTATTTGAAATAAAACAGAAAACTTCCCGAAAAAGAAAAAGAAATCCAGGAGACTGGAAGAAAGCAAAATCAGCATCTGCAAGACAAAAGGGTGACAGTTATTTATCACAAACTGGAAAGGTAATACCAGCAAAAAATGTAAATTTGGGTATGTTGTGCAAAGAAAATTGTAGGCTTAAGTGCAATGAAAATTTTGATGAGGATGCAAGAAAGAATATTTTCTATAAGTACTATCGACTTGACATAAATTCTAAAAACGTGTTACTCTTTAAAAGCATTATTCTTGAGCAAGTCAAACGTCATAGAGTCGGTGCCAAAAAGAATAAAAGTCATTCTTTTAAATACGTTATTACCTACGGACAGAAACAAATTCCTTGTTGTAAAACTGCATTATGTTCACTATACCAGTTCAGTAATAAAAAAGTTGATTTGATTCAACAAAAACTTAAGTCAGGAGAGTCAGCACCCACCCCTGATAAAAGGGGTAAACACACAAATAGACCACACAAAATACCTGATAATGTAGTTGAGTATGTAATTAATCATATTAAAAAATTTCCATCAGAAGCCTCGCACTATTCTCGAAATATTAACCCTCATAAAATGTTTTTATCGCCCTTACTAAATGTAAATATAATGTACAAGTTGTATATAGAAGACTGTCAGAATAATAAACTTCCAGACATTTTTTTCATAAAAATATGTTCCTATAGAAACATTTTCGACACTCGATTTAATTTATCGTTTGGTTTGCCAAGAAGCGATACGTGTTCCACGTGTGATGCTGGAATAGGGAACGACGTACACAAAGAAAATTATAGACTAGCATTTGAACAACAGAAACGTGATAGAGAAAAGGCTTTGCATGCTGATAACATTTGTTATCTTACGATGGACCTACAACAGACCATGCCACTACCAAAATTAAGTACTTCTAAAGCGTTTTATTTAAGGCAAATGTGGTTCTACAATTTTGGAATCCACACCATAAGAAAATCTGGAAATAAGGCTCTTTTCTTTACGTGGACAGAAGACGTTGCTAACAGAGGCAGCACTGAAATAGCCAGTTGCTTACACACATTTGCTCAAATCTATAACGAATATTTTGATGACAAAATTGACCATTTACTTATTTGGTCAGATTCTTGTGCTGGTCAAAACAAAAATTTCAATTTGATCACGCTTTACCAGTTGTTAATATTAAAGGGTTGTTTCAAATCGATTGACCACAAATTTCCGGAAGTCGGGCATTCTTACCTAGATTCAGACAGGGATTTTGGTAGGATCGAAAAAATACTTAGAAAACATGAAAATATTTATATTCCCGAGCAATATCGAGACATTATAAGAAGCAGTAACAAGGGCACTGGAGTAATAAACATGGAGCATCACTTCAAAAAAATTGATGAGATTGCAGTAAAACTACATCTTTATAACAAGAAAAAAAATGTATTAAACCAAAAAGTAAATTTTCGAGACGGAATTAAATGGATTCGTGTGGAATCTTATGGATCATACTACTACAAGGAAAGTCTTGATGAGATGACTCCATTTTTAAAAGTTGACATCTTAAAAAATGGTCACAAAGAAATCGATGGAAGCAACATTACTTTAAGCATAGTCGCAGAGAATAAAGGAAGTTTGAGCGTAGAAAAAATATCAAATTTAAGAGAACAGTTAACTTTTGTGAAAGATGAATACAAATATTTTTATCAAAATATAGTTGGAGATGAGGAACCTAAGAAGAAACGAAGACAAACTAATTAAATTACTTACGTTTTTTGTACTTTTGTTAAAATAAAAATAAAGAAAACAACCTTTAAAACCTTCATTCATTATTTCAAAAGAGTTTTTATGAAACGTATTAATGGATAAAAGTGTTATGTACATCTAATTTGCTAAAAAAAGTTGAAAACATGATAATATCAGATTTTCACAATATGCAGTTGAAATCTATGGCACAGCTTTGTATTGTGGCAAATTTCCATTAATTAAAGTAATATAGTAAAAAAGTACCAAGATAAAACGTTTGAGTGCTAATTACTCAAAATACAGTTTTTGTGACATACCACCTTTATCCACTTACCCCTACTAATTATTATGACCCAGAATTCATGGATATAAGAAAGTCGCAGAGTCATCTAACATTTGTATTAATAACGACACGAACAATCCTATTAACGCACAGCTAAGCATGTGGGAACTAAACGTTTCTTTGCAGAGGTATCGTAATTCAGCACCGGGCCCTGATAACATTCCATTTATATTCCTTCAAAAATTATCAGATAAAGCAAAAGCCAAATTACTCCAGCTATACAACTTAATGTGGAACAACCACAGTTTTCCTCGAAACTGGCAGGAAGCTATAGTGATACCAGTTTATAAAACGGGTAAGGAAAAATCAAACCCATTGAGTTATCGACCGATATCTCTCACTTCTACACTATGTAAGCTGATGGAAAGGATCGTAAATTACAGACTGTGCTGGTTTTTAGAGCACAATAACCTTCTCTCAATATATCAAAGTGGTTTCCGGCAAAATCATTCCACATATGATCAGTTAATACGTCTAGAAGGCGATATATGTGATTCATTTGCCAACAAATCTAATCTGATTGCAGTATGTTTTGACCTTGAGAAGGCATTTGACATGACTTGGAGACATCAAGTAATAACAAATCTTAAGAATTTCGGACTAGACGGCAATATTCTTAACTACATCCATAACTTTTTCAAAGTAAGACGTTTTAAAGTAAGATATAACGGCCATTACTCTAGCACCATGATCCAGGAAAATGGGGTCCCGCAAGGTTCAGTACTTAGTGTAACACTGTTTCTTATAGCGATAAACGATATTGCAAACAACATTTGCCCACCAGTGGCGATCGGTTTATTTGCAGATGATCTTATGATATACTGCCATGGGAAAGTTTTGACGTCAGTCCAACATCATCTCCAACATACAATCAACAACTTAGCAAACTGGTCGAAACAGACAGGTTATAAATTCTCCATCTCAAAAACGAAAGCCATACATTTTAGAAAGAGGAACCATGGCAATCAAGAACCGGACTTGGTATTAAATAATCAAAAGATTAAGTACCACCATAATATCAAACTTCTGGGTCTATCCTTAGATAAAACACTATCCTGGTCTACACACTTGGAAGAACTAAAAACCAAATGTAAAACTAAACTTGGAATACTTAAAACTTTATCTAATTACGAATGGGGGCAGATATGCAAACATTGCTTATGACCTATAGAACATTAATCCGTTCACAGCTTGACTATGGATCAATAATATATTCTTCAGCAAAATCGCATCGACTAAAATCGCTCGAAGCAATCCATAATACTGCTATAAGAATAGCTACAGGTGCTTTCGTAACTAGCCCTGTAGCAAAAGTCCTTTGCAACGCTAACGAACCCACATTAAGACAACGAAGAGAAATACTGTCAATAAATTTCGCTGCCTCAATATCATCTTTCCCACAAAATCCTGCCTATCATGCAATTTTCAAAAATTACTTTCATTCAACATACAACCAGAAACCTAAATTATCGAAGCCATTCCACTACAGACTCCAACAAATACTATTGAAACTTAATCTGCAATTCCCTCCAACAATACCAAAGTTTTTCTCAAATATACCTCCTTGGACGCATTCTATTCCTCACGTCACATTAGATCTCTTATCCTCCTCTACAAAAGAAACATGCCATGAAATCGTGCGTAATAATTTTAAAGAGCTTTGCCAAAAATTCCCAATCCCCCACTATACCTATACAATATACACCGACGCATCAAAAAGTGACAACGGGGTAGGAGCAGCTTTTGTGACTGGTCACACACATATTCAAGTTCGAATGTGCAAGTACAACAGCATCTTTACAGCTGAAACGTTGGCTATTTTGAAAGCACTAGAATGGATTCAAGAACAACCAGACGGTAAATACGTTTTATGTTCCGATTCAAAAAGTGCCTCAGAAGCTATCCAAAATGTATACTCAAAATTACCATTAGTGCAGCGAATACAGAAGTTGGTTACTATCAGCATCGTTCAGTCGGGGAAGGTTGTGGAGTTCTTGTGGGTTCCGTCACATGCTGGAATCGTCGGTAACGAGCAGGCCGATGAGTGCGCGAGGGAGGCTGTTTTGTCCGAGGATGCTGCGTACTTCAGCCGGGCTGCGGATTACGACGTAAAGAAATACCTCAAAAGATGTATGACTGACAACATCCGAAATCAGTGGACATCTCTTAATGGAATCGGTATACCCAACAGCTACAACATAATATGTCAAGCCAACTGCAGACGTCATCAAGTAATACTCACGAGACTTATAATTGGACATACTCGGCTTAGTCACTCATACCTCCTGGAAAAAACCGAACGCCCTTACTGTGTTACTTGTGATACTCCGTTAACCGTTGATCATATTCTTCTCCAGTGTAAAGAATTTGAAGACATTAGAAGACAGTGTCAAATCCCGCCATCTACCGAGGAAGCACTTGGAAATCCTGCATCTATTATACAGTTTTTCGAAAGAACAAAGAAGATTGGTCTGTTATAATATACTCTTAATATAGTATCTACTTTTAATGTAATCAAATTGCAAATTAGTGCTAATGACCACATGCAGTCGAAGCACTTTAATTAAATTAAAAAAAAAGTAAAGGACATCACAAATCATAACATTTAAGTTAAAAGTAAATCCTAAAAAATATCTTGATCGTCAACTATGTTTCTGATATCAACAGTAGGGATTCTTAATTTGTGGCTTCCACCCTATTGTTCCTTTTGAGTACATATTTAGCATATCTTTCACATGCAAGATTTTGGGAACATGTACTTACATGAAGTCCAGGGCCGTAGCTACCACCGGGGCAGCCGGGGCAGCGCCCCTGGGCCCCCGAACATAGGGGGCCCCCGAAGACGGAGGAAGTTACTTTACGAAGTTTTGTCAGTTTTAAATGTGCATTCTGCCACAGAATAATACCCTAAATCTGAATGGCCTCTCTGTGTCGGCGCTTTTGATGTCAGCATACTCAATTTTTGTGACCTTGAAATTGTCCGCCATGATCCTAGTGGTGTGCAGAGGCGGTAAATTCAAAATTATGCGGCTAAATTTTAAACTGAACAGAAATAATCCGTACGTTTAAAATCCATGCAATTTATATGGAAATGCACAGTACACCATCTGCCACCAAAACTCTTTCTGTGCACTCATATTTAATTAATATTTTAAAACCACCTGCACAAAAAACATAACCTTCTTATAAGGGGTTATTGACCGCCACAAGTACACGTGTAAAATATGGAAAACAGCTGACTGCACACCACCAGACTCGCGCATGCGCAAAGAAAAAACTAGCTAAATTTTCAGCTGACAGGCCATTCTGTATTATTCTGTGATTCTGCTATCTTAACAGAAAAAACACCAAATAGTAACCCCATTAAAACGGCTTACTAAATGAAAGTGGTGTAGAGGTAAAGGGGAAGAAAATGTGGGGACCCCATAATTATTTGTTGCCCCGGGGCCCCTAAGCCGGTAGCTACGGCCCTGATGAAGTCTATATCTTGTTTTTGTTTTCATTAAATTTAATTGTGAAAACACTTTCAGCAGCAAAAAATGTGTGAGGTAGACTCATGATTACTCTAACAACTTTCATTAAGTGAGAACATTTTTGACCTAATGCATTCTTCATGTTATTGATCTCGCTCCAAAATTAATTGATTTTCATATTTTTTTTTTAGTTTTTAAATTTTCACATTCTGCCAATCAAAAATATAATATTATTGTATAACAACTTGTGTCTAATTATAAATATTTTTAACAGTTGCAATTATGTTTTTAATACTCACTTTTCCATATTTGAACGATATTACACAACGGAACCACAGCATAAAAACTATTATTATTCTTTATGCATTGTCGCTGTGATGTGACGAAACCTCACTCACACCGCACACGGTCACACTTCCACACATAACGTGAATTGTGATTACGTTGCAGTTGCGTACGGCATACCGCGTACGGCGTATCTATTGCATATGACAGAAACAGTAACAACAACTAACTTCTAACTCCGCCAGCGTTAGGTGCGAGGGAGAGCCGAGAGTTGAGAACGCATTCACGGAAGAGGCATTCCTCTAGACGAGGACCTTCTGAGCAGGTAGAAATTCGCAACAAAAAATGCATCCGCTGTTGCCACATGCGTCGCCGTAACAGTGCTGCATTTTTATTTGTTTATGTTTAAAAAACTTCATCTTTTAAAAAGTACTAAATTTGGAAACGATGTACTAAACTTACAGACGAACGTAAAAGGTACTAAATTTAGTACCATTGTACTAACAGGAACAACACTGTATTATAGAGTAGAGAAGTCAGGGTAGCCACCTTTCAGTGTTGGTCATAGATAATGTATGTAATCCCACGGGGGTATATGGTTGGTATTTGTCTTTGAGTATTTATTTGTATTTAAAGGTATATGCTGTGGACTACAGCTCCCTCTACCTTATTATTCTTATTAAATAATTCCCACTGTAGGTGTCAAAATCCCTCCCACATATTGGTGATAAATTTGAAAATTGTTAATAAATTCTACAATAAAATATCAGTTAACTGAACATAACTTTTATTAAAAAAGAACAAAAACAAATTATCCGTAAAATAATTATAGAACATAAATATATACACTGTACATGTACACAAATATAAAAAATAAACTTATTGTATTCTAATAAGAATTACTTACTTCTCAGACTTAAAGCTACAAAAATAAGTAAATATTTTATTTAATAATTATTAAAAAGAAGCTAGCAAAAATAGACACTAAAAAGACATTTTGTGGACATAGACTTAATCGTAAATGCTTTTGTTAAAATGGTTATAATGATCCTCTTTTGGAGTAAAATTGGTGCAATTAATTTCTTCAGATTTAAATTTAGTTCTCAGTACGCATATTGAAGTTAGGCAATCTGAACTAATTTTATTTCGATTTTGGTCTTAATATCTGTTACAATAGAAAATAGTCTCTCAGATTCAGGATTTGAATGAGGAAGAGTTAAAATTATACACGCTATTGTTGCGATATTTTTAATAAAATATTTACCTGTGAAATCTTGGGCCTTTTCAATTTCTAAGCACATTTCAACTTTAGAGAGCTGTATAGTAATCTTTCTTTTTGTGTATCGTCAAAATAGTATGGCAAAGCACGCCATTCAAAACCAAGCGCATCACATAATAATGTTTCTATAAATATTACAAATATTGGCTAATGTAATTAGCTTGTTATTTCTACTGGTTGAGAAAGCAATAGAGGGTGTAACTAATTCGAATTCCGAAAATAATATATTGTTAATGGTCAATCTAGACAACATTTCAGTGGCAACAGTTACATAAAATTGCAAAAATCTTTTTCTTATGTCAAGTTGATCCTAGGCACTTAAGGCTCTGCTTTATTTAACCGTAAATTGGGGAAAAATCGTCGATCTTTATCATATAAATAAAGGAGAACGATCCAAACGTGTGTGTCCGTCACGACTATACCACACGCGATGTCCCCCATTTGCGTTTGCATGCATTTCGCCGTCGCCTCGATTTTGCGATCGGGGCAGAGTCCCGAGGGCTCTCTTGGAGAGAAGCGGAGCCCCGAGGTCCCCCTTGGAGAGGAGCGGCGCCCCGAAGGCCCTCTTTAAGAGGGGCGGAGATCCGAGGGCCCGCTTGGGGGGGCAAGCCCCGAGGGCCCTTTGAAGAGGGGGCCGAGCCCAGAGGACCACCTTGGACAGGTGCGGAACCACAGTGCCCCGAGAGCTCTCTTGGAGAGGGGCGGAGCACCGAGGGCCCTTTGAGCCTCCTTGGAAAAAGGCGGAACCGCGAGTACTTTCATCTTTGGTCATGTGGACGGCAGGAGGAGGCATGGGAGAGGTGTGTAACAGAACGGAATGCCCAACGTAATAATAGGCCTAACAATGGTGGTAAATTGAATAGAATAGACCGCGCAATAGCGGGCGCAGCCCCGTTTATTATAATATAAAAATGTTGCTCTGTATTCTAAAAACCATGTCGATGGCTAAGCTTACTGAGTAGGCGATTTACAAGGGGGGGTGTTATAAAATATTCTGAAAATTTTAAATTAGAGTGTTGTAACTAACAAAAAATAGTAGAACAATTTTTCCCTGTAATTTCTTTAGTTTTGGACAAAACTATTAAATTTTATATTGTGATATAGCTGCTCTAATTATCTAGGGAGGTACTGTTACGATTGTCACTTGGTTTGTGTTGTTAAGGTGACAATCGAAAACAAAGTTTATTTTAGTTCATTATATTGGTTCATGAAGCAAAACGCGTTTTATTTCAGCCTCTATATATGAACACATTTACGTAAGAAATAACGCCCCAAAGGCCCCATTCTTACAATTGGTGATCCCGAACGTGTGATGAACATCATACCTAGACCTGAAGCGAGTCCTCTCCCGCAGCTTCACAACCCCCTCTGCCTCCTCCAGCATACTGCGCTTGTGTCGCGCAGTCCCCTGGAGCTCATCTAAAAAAGCTAAGTGTTATCACAAATTAGAAAATTGACATTGACACCTTGCCATAATTTCGCACAGTGTAAGCAAGCTTGACCCATCCGCTCTCATCGACCAGAACCAAAGCAAACTCGCCCGCAGCGCACACCAAGAACCCATCTCTTCCCGCCGCGCCGGCCGAATCCATCTGTCAAGGCGAAATTGAGCCAGTTCGCTGCACACACTATCGTCCGTCTTCGAGCACCAGTGCAGCCACACTATAAGCTAAGTCGTCCTTTTATTTTACAAAAAATGGAGAGTAAGCTGACTTTCCCACCGTTTATGCCTCACGATGTCACTTTATATTTTGTCCTTGTTGACCGTTATTTCAGGCAGTTGGGCATAAACGATGAGGCCCAAAGATACAGTTTGCTCTTGCTTAACTTGCCTTCTGATGTGATTCCAAAAGTGAGAGACTTGATAATAACACAATCACAGCGCCAACCGTTTACTAAAGTCAAGGAGCGTATTCAAAATTCTTATGTTAAACCAGTCAGT
This sequence comes from Agriotes lineatus, assembly GCA_940337035.1. Lineage (NCBI taxonomy): Eukaryota > Metazoa > Arthropoda > Insecta > Coleoptera > Elateridae > Agriotes > Agriotes lineatus. The sequence goes on along the minus strand of OW679201.1, from coordinate 81,648,040 downwards.
TCTAAACTGTCCTTACTGTTTGACAACACTGCATACAATGGCAATCCTACAGATCTGTGGTCAGAAATATTAAAACTCACTATGGATCTCAATTACCCGCTTCAAATGGCACGTGACATATTTGTACACCGCCTACCCAATGAACTCAAATTGTTTGCTTATTCCAACGAACGAATGGACATTGGAGAACTCGTTCGAAAACTGACTCAATTTTCTTCTTTGCCCAATGTTCAGTTCCCTGGCACGAGCTTTTCGTCGCCGCGTTGTAGTAATGACAACTCACGTTCGACATATGACACTTATCAAAACCGCGAACCTCACATTGCAAAACAGCCTGCTATTACTAATGCACCGAACCGTCCTCCTAAAAGCATATGTTACTACCACCACAAGTTTGGTTCAAAAGCATTCAGATGCACTACACCTTGTTCTTTTAATTCAAAAAACCCAAACTATGTTTAACGAGCTACCCTCCAGCTGCGTTAAACAACAATCCTTCAGGAGTGGCCAATTTCATTGTTTTATTATTCTTTAAATAATATTAATTTCGTTGTTGACTCTGGAGCAAACGTTTCAGTTATACCAAGGCAACTCGTTACTAGTAAATTATTAGAATGTGTCAATACTGTCCCTAAAAGGAAAGTATTAATGGCAGATTCGTTCCCTTTACTTATAGAAGGAACAGTGACACTTAAACTGTCGTTTAACATATTTCCACGACCAATTGAGTGGACCTTTTATGTACTAGATGTCGATTTGCCCCTTTTAGGATTAGATTTTCTTCAATTCTTTGAACTAGTTATTAATTTCAAAGATCGAACAGTTGCACCTCTGCCTGCACGGATGCCTCATCACTCAAAAGAGCACGGCAATCAACCCGTTCAGCAACATCAGATTTGCAACACACTCGATCCAATTTCTTATAACAGTCCGACAAAATTCCATGTACACCCGCACCACGTAGAATTCTACCAGTTAGAGCCTATTCATCAAAGAGGGCCTCAATCATCCAAATTCGCAGTACAGACACGTGACATAAAACCAACAGCGGGCTATGTTCATCAAAGATGGCAACATCCATGGCCAACGACGGTCCTTATACCTGATACGTCGCACATTGCAAACGAATCGACACAGCGTATTTTACCTCAGTCCACGTGCATATCGACACCCGAGCTCATGCACCCGCAACGGTGCGGGCCGACTCGAATTGAACAACAACAATTCCGTCATCCATCGACTCCCTCGATGCAATCTGCATCTCAGCAGCCGCCTTGTCCACTTATTCAGCGCGCACCGTTACCGGTCGTACAGCAGCAGCAACTGTACCCAACCGATACACATGCACCGACTCCTTCGATGCAATCTGCATATCCCCAACCTCCTTGTCCAGTTATTCAGTGCTCACCGCTACCGGTCTTCCAGCAGCAGCAGCTTTACCCAACCGCCGCACATACACCGTCTTCAACATGCATGAACGGCCTTGCTTCGGTACAGTTCGCGCTACTGCAACCGTGGGCTCACAAGCGGGCACAGTCATTGACACCCGTCCGTGCGCAGTTTCCGAACATGCTGCCACCAGTTGCAGTCATGCATCCTGCACATTCGCCCCCTACGTCGTGTAACACAGCCCCTTCATTACAGTGGGCATCGCACGATCATCGGCGAGTTTCGGACATGCTTGCTCCACCATCAACATACATGAGTGGACCAACTTCAAACAACCTCATTCATCTGCAACCTTCTTCAGGTATACCTCTTGTAGGTATACAGGTACCGATCGCTGCACAACAGCAAGTGTGCATACAACGAGGGGCACCGGTAACGCACACGCTTATATCGTACCCAACCACTCATCCACCAATTGCTGCGATTCCAACTGCACAAACTCAGCCTCAATTGTATACATCGGTCGCTTGTCTGCAAAAGGGGAAGCATGCGCAGCTGCCTCATCTGCACGCTTCTAGATCCGAACCATTTGATGTTTACCACCCAATACCAACTCAAATCGCCTATCATCCAGTGTCACCAAGTCATCATGTTGTTCCTATGAGCGGTTCGTGCAGTAACCATTCACAGATATGCAATCATCAACAATCCTCACCACACAACAATCAGCAAAGTATACAACCAGCATCTTCATCAAACAAAAATATCCCTGGTTCTATTGAACAAGAATATAAATGTTTATTGCGACAGTTTCCGGAATTACTTGACGATTTTAATATCAATGCACCTGTCAAACATAAGGTCATACATAGAATTATCACGACAGGACCTCCTCGTTTTACTAAATGCAGGCGTTTGAATCCTGAGCAATTGTCATTTTTGGAAAAGCATCTGCAAGAGTTGTTAAAATCAGGCACTATAAAAAGAGCAACAAGCCCTTGAGCAGCAGCCATTCATTTGGTAAAGAAGGCGGACGGTAGCTACAGAGTGTGCGGTGATTATCGACCTTTAAACAGCGTCACAATCCCAGACATGTTCCCTATACCATTTATCCAAGATTTTACCTACAGAATTCATGGTTCAACGATCTTTTCAAAACTGGACTTAAAAAAAGCGTACTTTCAGATATCAATTGCTCCTGAGGATACAGACAAAACAGCCATAATAACACCGTTGGGTAGCTATAAATACCTACGAATGAACTTTTGATTACGGAACGCTCAGAGTAGCTGGTCGGCTCTCATGTCGGAAATTTTTGAAGGGATGAGTTTTGTTTTTTGTTATTTAGACGACATCCTAGTTTTTAGCGCTAACAGATCAGAACATATTCAACATATCAAAAAAGTATTCGCCAAATTAGTAAACTATGGTTTGTTACTTAACATAAATAAATGTGTTTTTGGTGCCCCTAACTTAAATTTCTTGGGATACACTGTGTGTAAAGAGGGAATCAAACCTCAGGAGTCAAAGGTGGATGCAATCAATTCATTTCCGCTCCCGACTACTCAACGTCAACTCCGAAATTTCATAGGAATGATCACTTATTACCATAAATTCATTCCCAATTGCTCAAGTCTAATCGCACCGTTAATTTCTCTAGTGATCGCTGGGAAAGCAACCGATAAACCGGTTCATTTAAACACTTCTCAGTTAGAAACGTTTAACTCAATCAAGTTAGCTCTGGCAAAGGCCACTTTATTAGTTCATCCTATACCAAACGCTGAAATCAGTTTATGAACTGATTCATCTTCCAATGCTATCGCAGGTGTTTTGCAACAATGGCAGGATAAGATGTGGAAACCACTCGCTTTTTGCTCGCGAAAATTAACCTCCGCAGAACAAAAATATAGCGTATTCTCACGAGAACTGCTAGCTATATATTTCGCAGTTAAAAAATTTCGATATTATACTGATGGTAAACAATATACTATCTTTACTGATCACAAACCTCTCACTCTCGCAATTACTAAATCAACAGGTGACCACTCACCTCGAGAATTAAGAATGTTACAATACATTTCCCAATTCTTTTCAAACATACAACACGTCAAAGGTACAGATAACGTACCAGCAGACGCTCTAACCAGGGTTTCTTTCGTTGGTCTTCAAAATACGATCGATTTCGATGATTTAGCAACAGCTCAACAAGACGATCCTGATTTAGAAGCCTTATTGTCAAACCCAAATTTATCTTTTGCCAAAACAAATTCGTTAAAAGAAACTCCTATTTGGGTTGAAACTTCTACGGGCACACAAAGACCGTTCGTTCCACGATCTTTCCGCCGTCAAATATTCGACTCAATCCACTCGTTATCTCATCCCGGAGTTCGCGCATCTAGGAAATTAATAACCGTTATATCTGGCCATCCATGCACAAGGATGTGAAAACGTGGGTGGATACATGTCCTTCCTGTCAAGCAGTTAAAGTAACCAAAACTTCGAAACCTCCACTCTATCCATTTGGTGAACCGGATTTCCGCTTCCAACACGTACACATCGATCTAATTCACCTTCCCCAATCGCAACAATACAAATACATTTTAACTATGATTGACCGTTTTACTCGCTGGCCTGAAGCGATTCCGTTAAAATACGCAACTGCGGATGAAATTATTTTAGCAATAACACAAGTTTGGATTGCCCGTTTTGGCATACCAAAATTTCTAACTAATGATAATGCTCCCGTTTTCCTTTCGAAATCATGGTTAGATTTCATGTCCGTTTTAGGAATTAGAAACATCCGTTCAAGCACATACCATCCAATCAGCCAGGGAATCGTTGAACGATTCAATCTTACCTTAAAAAATGCAATCACCGCAACAGGCATTAATGGCTGGCCAGACAACATTCCGTGGATTTTACTTTCTTTACGCTCCAGCATCAAAGAAAACCTGCAAGCATCCCCAGCAGAAATGTTATACGGTACAATTCTTCGATTACCAAATGATTTCTTCGATGAGAATCACTTCACTCAACCAGCAGATACAATAATGTCATCATTTGTAATCAATCTAAAACAATCAATTGGAAAGCATAAATATTTCTTCACAAAAAACTACCCCTCTACCAGTACTCACATTAATAAAGATCTGGAAACATGCACACACGTGTATCTCAGAAACAGCACGCATATTAGGGGCATCAAACCCAATTATCTAGGCCCTTTCAAAATTGCACACCGTTCTGAAAAATACATGTCGCTGGAGGGTATCAGCGGAACAGTCATCTATGACAGACTGAAACCTGCCTACTTTCTAGATTAACATATGCTTGCATGCTTTCGTATATTTTATTTTTGTTTTATTTTATTTTTATTGTTACGTTAATATTATTTTTATACACGCTTCCTTTTTTTTTCATTTCTTCCAGCTTACATCTGCGAAGTAGATGGAGTTCGACGCCCAACAGAATATCTCCAGGGACGTGTGTAGTGTGTGTTATTGTTTATTGTTACCTTTATTTATTGTTATCATTTATTGTTACTAGTTTTTAAGGATAGTTGAAAAGATCCAGGAGGTTTTGTAGCTAAATATAATCCTGTCACTTTCATACGGGGTTATATTAGTTTTTCTATCTGGCCTCCCTCCCTCCTTTTCTCTTTTTTGGGGGGGGGGAGTAATGTTACGATTGTCACTTGGTTTGTGTTGTTAGGGTGACAATCGAAAGCAAAGTTTATTTTAGTTCATTATATTGGTTCATGAAGCAACACGCGTTTATTTCAACCTCTATATATGAACACATTTACGTAAGAAATAACGCCCCAAAAGCTCCAATGTTACAGTACTACAATATATGTCTTTCAGGTGCTTTAATTTCGACTTTATTTGTAAAAAACGAAATACAATTTAGCCAAGCAACACTACAATTTATTCGTTTTGGTGTTTTTATTAACAAAGCATTAGGCAGAGAGCAGCTTATAGCTGATTATAATCTAGTTCTGGGAAACCTAAACTAGGAGAGGTTTGCCTACCTAAAATAAATATTGATCTTGCATTTTTATTTTGCAGTACTACATTATTTTTGAATCATGTAATTCCTTTGTTAGACTTGTCTTTTATTTGGGGGTTTTAGAATTTAGGTTTGATAACATTGAAACTCCGTTTTTCTACATAACTACTGGTGTTAATTTCTACCGTAGTTTTAATATTATCTAACCTAGATCTTAAAATCCTCGATATTAAACACAAATAACACATAAAATAATGAAAGATGTGGAAAGGAAACAAATAAATAAGGACTGATATACGTTTTATTGATTGTATTTACGTTAATAATAATTTATAATATTTACTTACTACATTTACTTACTGGTATACATTTTATTAATAATTAAATTCTAATAATAGGTTCTTATTATTTGCAAAATTGAGAATTGTTATTGTTTAAAGTACAGATTACTAACCATATGCGTTTAATTGCAAATGTTGTTTACATTTTATTTTGATTATAGTATCTCCATCCTTGCTGTTTGTTTTGTCACAATATTTAATTAGTTTTTTTTTTCACAACTTCTATTATTGTAACAATTTGTGCACTGTATGGTCATTTTAATTCCAGTATACTGTCATTGTCGATAATTCCGTTTGGTGATGCTCATGGGCGCCGTTAGAAAACTTCCCAGGGAGGAGCAATATTTTTTCGATATTGAGATAAGACAATTAATTTCACAGAGGGTCTAAAAAAGAAACATTTGATGCACACCTAAAAAATAATATTAGATTAGGTATAAAAAATATAAAAACTAAGTGCTACAAGTTTTGGAAAAAATACCTGTATCACCAACACGTTTTGCGTATCTAAATCAAAAATAATGGGCATTTCATTTGTAAAAATTGCACGCGCAAGGTACATTCAGATATGAAAGATAATAGAATCATTATGTTTTTTACACTATATCTTTACCTTATGGTTTGGGCATCAAAGCGCGTAAAATAGTGAAGAGTTGGTAATAGCAAACCACAATAATGCTGACATAAAATTAATCACCAATAAAGTAATAGTTGCAAAAAACATAAATACCGTATAGATAGGATCGAAGTCACAAATGAAAAACCATGTAAACCAGGATACACAATAATATAATAGTAGTACTTCACTAGGAAGTGAATAAGACTAACTTGACATAAGAAATGCATTTATTTTAAATATTTGCAAACATTCCGTACATGTGCACTGGGATTTGGCGAGCCATGGAATTTATTACTTGAACTTGTCTAGACACAACAAAACCCAACATCGGTCGGCCCTTAAAGACGTCAAGAAACGGAAATCTAAATATTGTTTTGTATCGAGCTGAGTGACAAATTCATAGACGCCTTTCATCCGATATTTCGGTGATCAGCTTATTCAAAGAATCGGTTCTGTAAAGTGAACGGGCCCTTCGGGTGAACAAAAGAATAAATTGTTGCTGTTATTACGCACACTATCTAATATGATTACATTCTATGAAAATAATTTCTGTGCGGTGAGTTCTGATAGCTCGGCGGTCAATGCGTGGCGCGCATACTAGGCAATCAAGGCTAATATAGTGGTAAATTATTTTTGTAAAAAATCCAGGGAGGGGCAAGTGCCCCTCCTTGCGCCTATATAACGGCGCCAATGGCTGATGCTCCTATAAAGGGATATTATATTATCAACAAAGATCCCGGAGTCCTTTACTGTAATATTGGTTGTCCTGGAAAATAGCTGCTATATTCCATTTTCTTTTCTAATACCGCATTCCAAAGATTTTGATTTTACGTTATTAGCCATATTTAATTTAGATTTCACTCAATTTCGTGTATTGGTATTTTGCCACATTTAGAATACAGCCCCAAAATTGCTGGCTGTTTGTTTTGCCTTTTCTGTTGCCATGTTAGATTCATATTTTGTCCTACAGTATTAGTAAAGACATTTTTGCGAACTACTTCAGCCTTAGAAAATAAAAATGTATATTTTGCAATGGCAAGATCGTATTCGCCTTTATTGTCCACAGTTCCTTCTGGCACGGTGCCGTAATCAAAATTTCCGGTACAACATATTGTCTTTTTTTAATGGACGTTTCATGATCTCTGTTTCTTAATCTATTAGCGTAACACTCGATGTATTTACCTACTTCACCACCATGATTGTTGTAACTTAACAGCTGCCTGCAGCAAATTTCTTAAGAACCACGTGTGCAAAAATTTATTCCTTTCCCCACAACTAGCAACTAGTTTATTAACTATAGAATTATAATATTCTTCGCAATTACTATCAACATCATATAGCAAAATTAATGAATTATTAATAACTTGCATTAATATACTATTACTAGCAAGATGCCCGTTCTTCGTACGGACTAGAAATGTTTGTTTTTTCTTCTAAATCTCAAATGCATTCTAGAGTGTCCCCCTCCTCCATCACTCAATACGCTAAACAGTTTACCACTTCTCGCCTCTTAGGGGTGCAATTTCTAAACAAAATCAGCCCGTTTTATACTGAAATGAACCCACAGCGAAAAATAATTTTAACTTCCTACTTCTATTCAGTTTTCCCTTTTTACCGGTTTAGGGGTGAAATTTAAAAAACCCTTAAAAACGTTTTCTAAAAATTTAAAAATACATCTATATGCCAAAAAAGAATGATCTAACTCAACAAACACAGGAGATACAAAGGGTTCTATAATTCACCCCGAATTCAAATTCGCATCTTTTAAGGGTTGATTAGGGCAATGAAATGTGGTTTTAGACATTTGCATTGAATAGCTACTCATGCAAACACCAAGTCGATATCTTACCGGGCCTAAGAGATATTGTGGAATTTGTGAAAACATAGTTTACCCCTTTTTATCCCTTTAGGGGTACATTTTTGAAAATCACTTAAACCATTTTTTAGATATTTTAAAAATATATCTATATACCAAAAAAGACTGATCTAACTCAATAAACCTAGGAGTAACGAAGGGTCTTTAATTCACTTCCTACCCTACCTACCTTAAAATTTTCAAAATCCCGTACACCTCTTTCTAAATATTTTAAAAATACATCTACATGCCAAAAAAGAGTGTTTTAACGCAATAAACATAGGAGATATTTAGGGTTCTCTAATTCAGCCCCAATCCAGACTTGAACCTTTAGGGGTTGATTAGGACAAAATCGTAAAATACGTTTTTAGGTATTTGCATTGATAATCTTTGCAAGTAGACACCAAGTCGCTATCTCATCGGGTCTAAGAGATATTAAAGAACTGGTAAAAACACATTTTACCTCTTTTCACCCCCATAGGGGAGGAATTTCAAAAAATCTCTTTTAACCCATTTTATTATAACATGGAACTCACAGCGAAAAAATTAATAAATTTAACCCCCCCCCCACCACTTTTCAGTTTATCCTCCTTTTATCCCTTTAGGGTTAACATTTTCAAAGTCCCTTACGCCCCTTTCTAAATATTTTAAAAATCCATCTGTATGCCAAAAAAGAATGTTCTAACTCAATAAACATAGGAAATACTTACGGTTCTTTAATTCATCCCCAATCCAGATTTGCACCTTTAGGGGTTGATTAGGGCAAAATACTAAAATAAGTGTCTAGGTATTTGCATTGATAATATTTGCAAGTAAACACCAAATCGCTATCTCATCGGGTGTAAGAGATATTCAGGAACTCGTGAAAACACATTTTACCCCTTTTCACCCCCGTAGGGGAGGAGTTTCAAAATATCCCTTTTAACCCATTTTATTGTGAAATAGAACTCACGGCAAAAAAATTAATAAATTTAACCCCCCCACACCTTTTCAGTTTTTCCTCCTTTTACCCCTTTAGGGTTAACATTTTCAAATTCCCTTACACCCCTTTCTAAATATTTTAAAAATCAATCTATGTACCAAAAAAGAATGTTCTAACTCAATGAACATAGGAAATACTTAGGGTTCTTTAATTCACCCCCAATCCACATTTGCACCTTTAGGGGTTGATTAGGGCAAAATCCTAAAATACGTTTCTAGGTATTTACATTGATAATCTTTGCAAGTAAACACCAAGTCGATATCTTATCGGGTGTAAGAAATATTGAGGAATTCGTGAAAACACATTTTACCTATTTTCACCCCCTTAGGGGTCGAATTTCAAAAAATCCCTTCTTAGCACTACCTTACGTAACAAACCGAACCTTCCACCCAAATTTCAAGTTTTTAGTGCCAGTGGTTTCGGCTCTGCGTTGATTAGTCAGGGTTGTGACTTTCCTTTATATATGTATAGATGATACACATAGGTCACTTATTAAATAAAAATTAAAAGAAATAAATTTGGAAGATTAATACAATGAAATTTAGAAAATTGTGAATAAGATTGTCGGTTAAGTTGAATTGAGTAATAGAAATTAATTTTGAAACAATTTATAATTAATTTTGTTAAGTTATAGCAATTGAGTATTCAATCAGGGTGGTGAAAGTTAATACGAAAGATAAGATAATGTTATCATGTGACAAATATGCTTCCTACTAGAATATAGCATGTAGTAGGTAAAACTCAGAACATCTAATTTTAAAAAAGAGTGCATTAATAATTGTAACTAGCATAATTTTAAAATTTAAGATAGTAATAATAACAAACTCATAAAAAGAAGAAATATTTTTGGAAAAAATAATTTTGTATTAATAAAAACTGGAAATTTAGATTTTATTTGTATAAATAATTTGGTTGAATACAAATAAAAAGGTTTTTAACAAATCTGCGAGGTGAAATTAAGTGAAAATATAATTATGAAATGATACAAGTAAGAAGAATAAAATAATATTTAATTAGAATTGGATGATTTACTACATACAAGGAACAAGTTATACTAATTACTGGATTTGGTGATTATACGGAGAACGGATCAATCATTTAAAGGGAGTTGCCAGTGTAGCTGATGGATGTGGGTTGGTTACTACAAGGTAGGAGCTGAGGACAATGGGAAATTAGTTTGGATACCATCTGTTAGTGGAAACTGACCAGGAGGTTATTCGATTTGACGGTAACGTGCAGGAGCCTGGGGTTTGGACGTGTTCGAGTTGGTTGGAGGAGTATCGAGGTTCGGCTGTTAATGAGCTTAGTTGTGAACGTCAGGAGCAGTGGTGTTAAATGTAAATAACAGTGAAATAAAAGGAAATCAGGTTGGTTTTTAATTAGTCCTATAGAAGCATATTGAATAAATGACAAACACTTGAAATAAATATAACACAATACTTACTTTAGTGAATTGAGTGTTTGATTTGTGAGTGGAGAGAATATTTGTCATTTTGATTTGATTATTGTTTAATAGTTTTTTAAAGTCAAACTGAAAATTAGTAGCAGTCACTAGTTGAAAATTCATATAAAATTAGAATATCAAAGAACAGATAACTAGATTAACGACCCACACCCTATTAAGAGTCTCAAATTGCATTAAGTAATATTAAAGAAAATAAATATAGGATTTAAATGTAGAGAGGTGCAACCATTCCATATTTATGGTCGCCCAACGTGGTGCTTTCTTGCCATTTCATATTTATGGCGCTGCAACGTGGAGCTTTTGCAATACATTGAAATTTATTAAAGATTGCACAATTTTCGAAAATTAAATACTGCGTCTCAGGGTGACTAGACAGTACAGGGCCTTATGGTAAACAGCAACAAACAGCGATGCCATATGTCTCCACAAAAGTGTTATGTAGCAAAAACGCACCGATCACAGACAAACAAATTCGGCTATTGTAATATAGCTTAACTATAATCCCTCATTACCTGGTACGTTTTGTCAGTGGCATTCAAACAAGTTTATGAACAAAATAATTACGTACATCGCCCCCTTGCATAGAACTGGCAACGTCGGAGCGAAATTTCCATAAGCAAAGCATTTCCTATCCTCTCCACGCTGTCTTGTCACCCTGAGTTGCTCTATAGCTCCCTTTATGTAAGCCTGCACCAGAAAGAGCATTGTAGTTAGATTTGTAAAACCGTTTTGCCACATTCTGTCTAAAGTGACAGTAATAAAAGATATTCCATCTTCACCAACATCGCCAGCTTCTACTGCCAGTTTGTGTCACTCAGCACCAGCCATTAATTTTTCATCCCAGCAGGTCTTCTCTATAACTTTTAATACATGATGTAGGTTTCTGTAGAAGTTGACTGTTGATCTAATGACGGAGCGGCGCAAGGAAATGTTAGAGAGTTTCTAAACAGACAAGTGTTATTTCTGTAAATGTTTGCTTTGCTGTTATTGAGAACAAGTATTAATTCTCAGATTTGACTAGCTTTTACCAGAAAAGTACAACCGATAGAAAAAAATGGTTCTTAGGTTTTCGTTTTAATTTTAAGCATAGTGTAATTTTGTATGACTTATTAAATACATCATGTATAGGCTAACCGGCAACTATGATTTTTATCTTAATAAAATAACCCAAAACATCTAAAATTAACTAGGCCTAACATAATAAAATGCGATACAATTTTTGTTTCATCATATTACTTCTACTCTGTCTTGAAATAGAACATGTTATCTTGGGTTTTAAGTGTAGTCCTATTCTACCACTATTGCAACAAGAACACCTTCCCAAAATTTTACAAGACAGTAGAAAACCATTAATATGGTTTGTTCAAGACCAGAATTGCACAGGAGCTGAAAGAACGAAACCGGACCTAACAGCTATAGATCGTTTAAAAATAATTAGTAATGCTAGAAAGTTAAATGTTGATTAAACAAACGATTGAGGTATTCAGTCTCTGGAATTATTGCGATGTCTTGAAAATCAGAATTGCCAAGAAAAGAAATAATTCCAACTGACCCAACTATTTCAGGTCGTTTAATTATCATTAGCGCAACTTGAAATACTCATGGTTGTAACCAAGGGATTAAGGTAGCATCCTATCTGTGATTCATAATTCTGCTTTGAGAATAGGCAACTTACCATACCCCAAACTTAAATTTTATTTAAGGAGAGCAGAGCCTTAAGGAGGATAACAAAAAAATACAAGAATTTCCAACGCAAATACTTTTCAAGGGCAAGTAATTACTTGAATGTAAAATTTTACCCCTTAAATATTCAGTTTATAAAACAGATGGTTTTACAAAAATGTGTCCGACTTGTAAATATAATCTAATTATTTCTTTCTGTAAAGTACCTATTAGTCTAGATTTTATCTGAAAAAGAGGATTAAATTGATTTAGGTAATTTCGAGAATATTTAAGACATAGAAAATAGCATTTAACTTTATTATTTTTAAAATTTTCCAATATAAATGCAGCAGAATTGAACTGATCTTCATAAACAGCGATATCAAAATAACCACTCAAAACATTCCAATATAACAACATTCTTTCACTACATTGATGTGTTGTTAACCATCTAGTCCCTGACAACTTTAAGATTTTGTAATGATTAACTTAAAATAATCTTGCATCTATTTTAATTGTTCACTCCGTTTAGAACTTCCTCCTACATATGAGTAAGCACTTTTAATCATTCTTCCAATTGTGCAGGCATTCTAGCACATGCCTTACTTGCTACTAAAGTAGCTGAATGGCAAATTTATTTTAATAAAATAACATGAGGAACATGAAATTCTAATCTGGAGATGAAGGAATAATTACGTTTCCCTGCCATTATAGCAGCACCATCACAAGCTAATCCAATTATATTTGTTAATGAGATCTTTTTTTGCCATATAAGTCTTAAAAGTATTATCCAATTTTTCTGCAGTTCCGTCAGATGAATTGATTTGCAACAATTTTAGAAGTTGTACTTGCTCTTGCTTATTAACTGGGTGAATATCTTGTACTAATATACACAACAGTTTCTCAGTAGATATGTCTGTGGTTTTATCTATCAACACTATCAGCAGTGAAAATTTTTCCTATAACGGAAAATTTAATATTAATATTTAGAATATTTATTCATTCACATGTTTTACTTACAATATGTAAAATTTTAATCAGGTCTTCAGTTTCTACTTTGGAAATAACATTCTTTATAATTGCAGTACACTGATTTCATTTTAGTTGAATCCGATGCAGTATTTTCGAATCAGGAAGCACATTTTTCAACATATCAATTAAATGTTCTACATTAGAAACTGCCGTATAGTACCCGGCAATGTAACTAGAAATAACTGTTTCCGCTTTTTGACATTTTTTCGAATTCCAACTTTCCCTTTTTCTCTGCTGTGGCTTTATCAAATAAACTGCTAATTCTTTTGATAGATTTTACAAGTTTTATATTTTTTTGGAGGGCAACAGTTTTCAAATGTTTTTCTAGTTCAGTTTTTCTTAAAGAAAAAGGATTCAAGCCAGTAAAGGTGGTTCAAAAACTCAAAAAAACTATAGAGAAGAATGAAAAAAATACATCCGTTTGCCATTATATATGCTGGAGTTCCAGAACACCGATGACATAAATAAAATATTTTCACTTATAATTACACGAGAGCTTTTTTTTGTCGAAGTAAACTTGACATTTTAATGAGAATTTCTTGTTTGGCAATTTAACGAAAAAAACTGCCTCCGAAGGACTCGTAATTTTTTCTGACGGTTTTTTGAGTTGAATTGCCCAAAAGCAAGGAAACTCGAATTATAAATGTTAAGTTTACTTCGATAAAAAAAAAGCTTCAGTGTAATTTGGTACGACAATTTAATGAATACATGTTTAATTTACATATTAGGTAATTTAGAAGTCACTAAATAAACAAACAAGGCAAACATTATTTTAGAATTAGACCGTTTTAAAAGTTAGGTTCCGTTTTGTCGCTGGAAAAGTTAGGGCTAACTTTTGCCGCTGTCATAGTGACAAAAAATCCTCGGCTTATGGGATTTTTAGTGTATGCATTAAATTGTCAATACAATATCTAAACCACATGAAGGTAAAAATTAAAGCAAGAAGAAGCAATAAACTCATAACGCAATGCAAAAAATGCCAAAGATATGGGCATACCCAAACATTTTGCAAACATACCACCACTAGCGTAAAATGCGCAGGTAATCACTTGTCAGCGACATGCACTAAGGAAAATGATACCCCTGTAAAGTGCACAAACTGCTCTGAAGCCCATCCTGCCAACTGCAGGGGATGCATAGTGGCGAAAGAACTGCAAAGAAGAAGGTTTAATGCTTTAAAGACAAAAATGCAACAAAACCTCGCCCAAGGACATTCGTCTCTAATAAGACCCAAGCTGACGTATCATATGCACAAGCAGCACAGAGTCAGAAGGAAGAACCTACTGCCTCTACATCTAAACCTGAACCATCCATAATGCAAATGCTGCAAGATGTGATGAAATCTATAAATCAAGTAAATAACCGACTTGATAAACTAGAAGCCAGACACACTGGTGCCATCCCTAAACAGAAATAAAATCATGCACCAACGAAACCTACGGATTGCCATATGGAATGCCAACGGCATTCTCAACAAAAAATACTCTTTGATAGTTTTCCTCAATTCCCAGAACATAGATGTGTGTCTCATCTCAGAGACACACATGAGAACCCAGTCATATCTAAAAATAAGAGGATACAAAACTTATCATACAATTCATCCGGATAACCAAGCAAAGGGTGAAAGTGTGATTGTCATTAAGGAATTCCTTAACCACTTTGAAGAATGCCACCTACAACGTGTTGACATTCAACTTACCGTAGTAGGGATCAAGTCCACCAAAAAAAAGCTCATAGTAGGAGCGGTCTACTGTCCACTTAGGCATAATCTTAAACAACAAGACTATAAAACTCTTCTTCAACTTCCAGGAGAAAGATACATCATAGGTGGTGACTTAAATGCCAAACATGTTGATTGGGGATTACGATTAACCACGACCAAGGGTAGCAATTTCCATTCCACAGGTAATCCCACGTACTGGCCAACTGACACCAATAAAATTCCAGATATGCTGGATTTCTTCATATCACGCAAAGTTTCACCCAACTTCATGGAGCTCGATGAAAACTTTGACATGGAATTTGATCACTCAGCAGTCATCATGACTCTGAGCGAGAAGATAATAAAAAAGGAAACTCGACCAGCACTAGTGAATAAAACTACAGACTGGGAAAGTTTTAAAATGGACCTACAGAAAAATATCAATCTACGTGTTAGCCTAAAAACAAGCGAAGAACTAGAAGCTGAAACTGAAAACTTAACCAAGCTCATACAAGCAGCAGCACAAGGGAAATTACGCACAAAGCCAAAGGTGTAAATTACCCAATAGAAATCAGAGAAATAGTCAAGGAAAAAAGAAGAGCTAGAAGAAAATGGCAACAATCACGAGATCCGTTAGACAAAACCATTCTTCTCCTTAGCATAGAATTTCGGCTTAGACCGCGTAGTATTTGTAGATGAACACCCAGCATTCACTGGCTTAATGTGCCTTGCACCTTGTGAAGTCGAGCAAAAACCCGCGCGATGGCCATGCTCTTTGGTGGCTCGTGTTGTTTGAGTATCTTGAGAACGAGGATACTTAGGCAGATTTGGCCGTCATATTCTACTGCTGCATGATAAAAGACCTGGCAACACTGTTTTGACTGTTTGTAAGTAACAGTTGACGAGGCGGTCTTCCAGGTGACTGGTCATCGAGTTGTGTCTAATGCCACACTTTATATAATTCATTTATTTTGTAATTGTGATTAAGCCAGATCAGCAATACTTCGCTATACATGGCTGATTGAACTACTTATTTACATGTTGTATTAATAATAACTAATGGCTGCAGCCGCACTAATTTAATACTGTTTTTAATAATTTTGTTCTTTGAAGTATGTTTATTCACTTGATCATTTTGAATATTACACTGTTGCACTGATTTTTAATTATCGCTGTTTTCTGGTTTGCTGGATAAGAGTAGAACATCCTGAGGAAGTTTTCGCTTGAGCCTAATATGTATATTTTGTCGTCCAGTGTTGTATGTTATTGCATCAGTACAGGTTCTTATGTTTTTGAAATATTTTCTCGCGATGTTCTTCACAAAGTCTCGTATGGTAGGTAGTCCAGCTTCTCGATGAAGTTAGTTGAGTGTGGTGTATATACCAGGGTACGTTGAAAATCATGCTTAAAACTGTATTTTGGTGTTAGATGGGTGTTAGATGCTGATCTCTAAATTTGACAGGCGTAGGTGACTACCGGTCGTAGATCACGCACGAATATAGTAAACAATATTGGTTCGAATATAGAGCCTTGAGGTACTCCTGTGCTGACAAAATGGTGTTGATTTTTACAGAAAAACTTCGGTGTGTGAGGAAAGATTTGACGATTTGTAGTACTTAGCTAGGAACGTTACAACCGATCATCTTGAAAAAAAGTTCATCTATCCAAATACGGTCGAAAGCTTGGGCGATGTCGAGGAATACTGCTACGGTATGTTGTTTATTTTCAAATCCATTTTCAATCAGCTCTTATATACGAGATGATTGCTGGATAGTAGAGTGCTGTTTGCGGAAACCGTATTGAAATGCAGGTAGTGTTTGGTTATCTGTGAGAAACTGAGTAAGTCGAACAAGAATAATCTTTTCTAGAAGTTTAGCTAAGATAGATAGGAGACTAATGGGGCGATAACCGCTTGGATTTTTATGATTTTTACCTGGTTTGAGAAAGAGAAGCACATGGGCTTGTTTCCAGATATCTCGGAAATATCCAACTTTCAAGCAGCCATTAAATATGATGGTAAGAAATGTTGTAGCTTTTTTGGAAGATTTTTAAGAACAACATTTGAAATGAGATCAGGTCCAGGAGACATTTTTAAGGAAAGACTTTTTATGTGTGACTGAATTTCTGTTGGGGTAGTAGGATCTATTAACCCAGGACTATCTGGGAAGATAGTATTTAGCTGTGTTGTAATTTTCTGTGCAAATGTTCTATTGTTTTCAGCAATTGGCGTGACAAATGTGCCTTTTAGGTGATTGGCAAAAAGGTTTGCTTTTTCTTCATCAGAATCAAAGATCTGGTGGTTGACTTCGATCTTTGATACGCGAGGCTGTTGTTGTAAGATCCGTTTAGTTGCTAACCACATGGTAGAGTTTGGGTTGAAGACTAGTTATGTAATTTCTGTAGCTGTCGATTCTATATTTATCTAAAGTACTCTTTACTTCTAGATTTGCACGATTTAGCTGTGCTTTAATCAAGGGGTTCCTTGTTCTGTTCCATATTCTCCTCAGTCTATTTTTATTATTAATTAACTTTAAAATGCAATCTGGTGGGTTCAAAGAGCTTATTTTACGTTTTATTTGAATTTTTGTGGTTTGGTTTATTGCAATTTTTATCGAATTATTGAATTGATTTATGGCGGTGTCAATATCTTCTTCTGATGTAATTGAAGTAGGACAGGTTATTGCCTCTTGCAGCACTTCTATAAACTGTTCCAAATCTACACTGTCGTTTATTAATTTTGATAACATCTGTTTGATGATGGGGGAGTTATGTAAGGTTATTAATATAGGTAGATGGTCAAATTCTAGCTCTGCAGTTACCGTTTGCGATACGGGTAGGCAAACATTTTTAAGAAGGCAGATATCTTCTGTGTCTGGGCGATGATCTCTGCAGTATGGATAACGAGTTAGTTCACTAGATGCTGAAATCTTAATATCGTGGTTTGAGAGATACATTTGGAGCCTCAAAGGAGTGGGTTATTGCTATTGCAGCCCCAGAGGATATTTTTGGGGTTAACGTCGCCAATTGCTAGTGTAAGGATATCGCTTAGGAAAAGTGTTGCAATATGTGCTTCCTGTAGTCGCTGTTTCTGTTGTTTGTAAACTGCAAAGATGTTGATGCTGGCTTTATTTTTAGAAGTAAATTAATCCCCACCGCTTCGAGATCTTGTAGAGTAAGCAGTTCAAGTGGATGAGCGCATATAGAGCGTTTTATGATTGCGACCCCTCCTGAAGCAAAGTGGGTTGCTCGATCTCGACGATATACAATTTGTATGTGGTATTTTAAACTGTTCGTTTTCTGCTAGGTGAGATTCAGTATAATCATAATATCGACGTTATGTCTGGCTAAGAAGGCTATAACCAACGATCTTTGGTTGGATAAACTATTAGCAATGTAATTTACAATGATGGTGTTAGATAAGAGATTGGGAGAATTATTTGCCATTAAAAAATGATGGAATAAGTGAAAATAAGATAGACTTGATCTCGTTGTGAAAAGGAGCCAGGAGGTCCCAGATAGACTGAATTAGATTAAGAAATGATGGGAAGTTTGAGGTATTAGAAATGCAATGCTGCGTGTCGTTAGTTGGTGAGGGTCGTCCTGCAGTAGCGTGGGCGTATGTAGAACCGGGAGTAGAAAATTTGTATATATTAGGTTCTCTTCTTGCAGTAGTTTGCTGGTTAGGGTTATTTTTCTTAATTGAATTAATAAATTGACAGCCTCTGTAATTAGCTGGATGTTTTCCGCCGCAGTTTATACACTGTGGTTTGACTGAAGTTATTTTAGGACACTTTGTGTAGTGTTGTAATCCTGTACCCTTTACGCATCTAGATGAAAGGCGACAATAATTTTGTGTGTGTCCTAGACGCTGGCACTTTGTGCACTGAGATGTGGGTTTTTACTACTGCGACGGGGCTCAACACTGATTACGCAATAGTGTAATTTACTTAGATTATAAATCTCTGGATTTTTCTTTAATTCGGCCGCACATATATGAATTGCTTGTTTATTTTTCAGCAGTCTGGTGACTTTGAGTACTGGAAATTTCTTTACAGATAATTAATCTACTATTGTTCAGTTTCTTGTTTTTTAAGTTTAGATAGTAACTTGTAGTAATTATGTTTCTGTTGTTTATATAGGTCCTTAATAGCATTATTTTGGTACTGCTTTGACAATTTATAAAAAAATAGTAATTTGTTTTTGGCCTCTTGTATTGCAGGAGAAGGTCGTCTAAGCGTCCGAGTTGTTCGTTTGATTGCAATAGTTATCCACGCAAAAGCGAGTTCAATATAATATGTAAAAATATCGTGAAATATAGTAAACGTGTTTCGACTGAATTTTTTATTTAAGGTGTCATTCCAGTCTTCCTTAGGTAGTAAATATTTAAAGTAATTAAGATTCTCTTCTGCAACTTTTTGATAACGTTTACTGAAGTTCTCAAATGCCAATTTACAATTTTTCAGATCGTACTGTAAAAATGCTAAGTGGTGGTCCGATATTTCCGATGTGAGAATTTCGGCTTCATAATAATTGTGTTTATTTATAAAAATATTATCCAAACCTGCAGATTTCATAGTTGCTTCGTTGATAGCAGGTCGAACACCGTAGGACGCAAAAAGACTTTTGAGTTTATTCGTAAAACGTAGGTATTCCAAAAAATTAAAATTAAAATCTCCGGCAACAATAATGTTTGCACATGGATAAGTCGATAGTTATTTCAAGAACGTCTTGCATTTTATCGAAAAATGTATTTGTCTTCCCAATTAAACTTGTTGGAATGCGATATACAGTGAAAGCCAAAATGATTTCTTCATTTTTAATTAGCAATACCACAATAATTACTTTAAATACATAAATAACTATAATGTAATATTAAACAGTAAGTATGTTAGTTTTACTTCTTGAATATTGTATCCGTTAAATGTCCTCCTCCCTTCTCCACACATTCTTCTAAGCGTCGGAAAAAATCACTCATAACCTGTTGAAGCATGTCCTGCGGAATAGCTTCAATTTCTTGCCGGATATTTCTTTTGAGCTCCTCTATATATCTGGGTTTACTCTTGAAGACTTTGCCCTTTAAATATCCCCAGAAAAAAGCCTAGGGCAGAAATACCAGAAGATCTCGAAATCCAATTAAGATCACCGTTTTGAGAAATTAGTCGATTGGAGAATGTTTGACGCAGGGTTTCTATAGTTATCCCTGCAGTATGACAGATCGTCCCGTCTTGTTGAAAATTGTAATTTCTCTCTTCAATGTCAAATTGAAGTATAAAAAATGTTTGAAGCATATGTGGATGTGCATACCGTTCAGAATTGACTGTGACGTGACTGTTCTACTGTCTTCTTCGAAAAAAGATGGGCCTATGATTCTCTGTTACCTACCTATGCTTTCTGAATTATTACTTTAATTTGCCCTGTGTTCGCTAGCTAATTCAGTCGGTATGCTTCTGAGACTCTCTTTTTTCACTCCCAGTGCAGCTAAGGGTAAGCTAATGTAATGCGAGACCAACTCGTATAAACCTGAAATGTTGTACTCACCAACGTACATATGAATGACAATAAAAATCCCGACAATTTACGTTTAATACATATAATTTGTAAATGAACAGGAACACACAAAGAAAAGATACATAAAAACAAATACACAACATGGGTATACGCTACGCAACATAGAGTACCTAATAATAAACCACAAACGTCTGATAACGTTGACAAGGTTAATTTAACGCACTCCGAAACAGTTGATACTCGACGCTGTCTATTCTTGTTTTACCACGGACGTATAGTGATTCATACCTCGAAATGCACACGCAGCAAATTAACGGGCCGTCCAGTGGCGTAACTACCGAGGGGGCAAAGGGGGCAGCGGCCCCCGGGCCCTGAAGTTTAAAGCCCGGCAGGTCCAAAGTCGGTCCCGTATAAAGTTTCAATGAGTCCGAAAAAACACTCGCTATTGTTCATTTTGCTTTGATGTTTCTGTTTATGAATTAAAAAAAAATTATTAAAAAATGATAACCAAAAATGCTTTGGCAAGAATAGGACTTAGTACACTTGGCAATTAAGGGGCCCGGTGAAGATCATGGCCCCCGGGCCCAAAATTTGAAGTTACGCCACTGGGGCCGTCGTACGGTGATTTCCTCTTAATCCGTGACAACACATTCGCTGAGTATTGCGCAATGATTTATTTCAGCAGTAATCGGCCAGTTCGCAATTAACACACGGAACTAACCTGGTGGTTCCTTTCGTAGCTCGGAGACACTGTCGAATCCTGTAGCTTTGGTAGTCGTTAGCTTCTTCGAGGGGCTGCTATGAACCTTTGAATAAATAGGAGGGAGGAAGGAGCTTACGTATCTCAACTGTACAACAGCTACCGGGACGGATGTAGCCATCTTGAAACCCCACGAGTGATTCATAAACTGTAATTATGGTTAGTTGCGCGGCTTGGTTATTCACAAACCAAGAAAAATTCAAGTGCTGGAATAACATTTCATCAGTAAGTATCAGTCTATCGATACAATAAGCTAATTAGGTAAATTAAGAAAAGTTTTGACATCATTAAATTACAAAACAAAAATGATAGTTGTGACCTTCAGACCTCACTTAGCAGTCAGTGACGTGTCTATCTCAATTTCACCATTTTAACCTTTCGGCGGGCGCGCTGTTATAAAAAGTACAACAGTCGAGAATTTTCGCAAATTGCATGCATAATACGTTAGAGACGGTCAGTAAACTTTAGGTATTCCTTTATTGTTTTATCTACCAGCAGGACATCCTGTCAGTAGAGCCTCTGAAAGTAATTTCGACGTATTTCTTGTCAATATAGGTTTTACAACGCCCGCCTGCTCGTGTTATTCAATGTGAACAAATTGGTTATTGGAGTTATTGTAAACGACTTGCGTTAATAATACAAAGCAACTTTATAAAATATTGTATTTAAAATTTTATATGAACTTGTCGCAGATTATCATATTAGTCAGTTACCTCATAAAATTATTATAAATATTATTAATTTGTTGATGAAATGAAAAATTACACTGAATTGGGTGTTTTAGTTTCCCTAATGATGGTAGAAGAGATACTTGGATAAATATCATAAAAAAAGAAAATTGGACGGCAAAGGAAAGTAGTGTTTTATGTTCACAACATTTTACTGCGAAATGTTTCGACAGATCTTCACAATTAAAAGTACGATTATTGTCTATTGATGTGCCAAGTATAGAAGTGAACAGGCTAAAATTGTAGTTTGTAATCTATCTCCAATTTAGTAGAAACCCTAATAGAGAAATAGAAAAATCTCAAAATATAATTATTTAAAATATGTAGTGAATATATTCTAAATTGTCCGTTTTGGAGTAATAATAAATTAAATTGAATTATATATACCTAACTTTCTTACAGACTCAGCTTGCAAAAATTATTACAATAAATATCTAAGAAATATTTGCTTAATTGTATGGAACTTGGTGTCCCAGTAATAAAAATAGTATAGCACGCCACTGGTCGAGCGGAAACACCTATCCGCCATATTGAAAACCCATCGCGGACCAAACGTGCTTGTTTAAATGCTCCTTCCTCCCTCCTATTTATTCAAAGCTATGAAAGAACCAAATTGGCCCGCGTTGTTCGCCGAGGTTCTAGCTTGGTTTCGTTCGCTAGTTTAGGCGCGAATCTATTGATTCTCCTGCTTCAAGCACTTATGGGCGAATGAATACTTGCAGGCGTCCAGTGCTGATTCATGTTATCGGACGGTTATTCCCGCGAATTAAATGGCATCGTCTACATATTTTATCACGTATTCGAAGCGCGCTACATTCTATGGTTATTACCTACGTATCCATTAAATATCAACCTATATTAACAAACTACGTACATAATACAAGGGCACTTACTGTAAGGCTTCATTGCTAATTAGCATATAATGAAAGGCTGTAAAATAAGCAAATACAGGTGTCACGAATTGACCCGTTTCATGATTCTTGACGATGATACAGCACACCGCACGGTAACTTTTGCGGAATGTAAGGGCCTTTCCCAGATTTCACACGTATTCTCGGTAGTCCCATACCGAAAATTTTGCCTATTTACCGTGCTATGTAGAATAAAGTGTGCTTCGTCGCTCATGAAACTTCAAAAAACTTCGACAAAACTCAACGCGGTGTTGTTTATCACCATCAGTTAACTTATGTACCACTGCCATTTTGTACTGGTGAAACTTCATATTGTGCACCATTCTTCGGGTACTTGTTTTGGATATTTGTAGTGCTGCCACATGTCGTCGAACTGATCGATTAGGGCTACGCAGAACGGCTGTTTTATCCGTTCTTCATTAACAGCACTGCATACAGATTACGGTCTGCCGGTTGATTTCCTTTTTTTAACTGATCAATGATTTCACCACTTCCGTGCCCAGTACGAAATAACACTTCGGGCAGGAACATCCCTAACATTAAAATGTCGACGAAATAAGCGCTGGGTTTGGATAATAGAATTAAATGTAATAACTTTTTCAATACAAAATATACGTTGTTGTTTATTCCATATATTTAATAGTACTATATTGCTAGCGCGTGTAAGTGGGGAGGTCATAGCGTAAGTGAGACAGACAACCAACTCTTCTACACACTTGGTGATGGTGAGCTATGCGTAAGCGTCGTCCACGCGGTGGGGAAGTGAACCTCTTGGTCAAGTTTAAAATTCGGTTCTAAAGGCGGAGTTGGAATTCTCAGGCATGCGTACAAGACGCGTAGTATTCAGAGTGAGACTATATCGGCGCCGTAATGTTTTCGCCCGTTGCCAGACCCTACTAGCAATATAGAACTAAAAATATATTGTTTATTCCAACGCTCAATTTTAGCAACTGTCAAAATATCTCCAAAGCCTCCTTTATCATCAATAGATTAGCATAGTGTTCGTTTGGTCGAAATTTAGTCGAAAAGGAGTTCGGAACTGTCAAATTGATAATAGAATAGTTAGTTTTCACGAGTTTTGCGTTAACAAAAGTAAAATTTTCAATATGATTTTTCGTTAAAAAAGACGACTTTCACGATCACTATGCAAAAAATATTTTTTTTTCCACCAATCGTACTAGAATTGACACATTGTTGATAACATTTTGATGACCAAAGTTAAACATTCCATTACATCAGCCGTTACTAGGTAATTTACAATAAAACTGTACAGGAATAATATTCCCGTCCTAGGTCGCTCGTATCGATCGGCGGAAAAATAGTATGTGTATCTTGGACAAAAAGCAACATTCCCAAACTCCTGTGTTGTCAGTTGTCCGGGAATGTTACGCATTTCGTTCTAGATACACAATGTACTATTGTTGTTGCTAATTAAAAATGAACTAATCATTTTGGTTGTCACTGTATTTCTATTACTACAGAATTTAATTTAGGAACATAGATAGCTGCAATCTCAATCAGTAGTTTTTGCGATAAATTGGTTATTAGCTTTATAGGTTTGGTAATGTATTCTTCCTTTACGTAAATTGCAACACCAGCTCATTTTGCTTTCTGCAGAAGGAATATTGAAGATTGTAAGAATCTAAATTACATAACTTTTGTCATTCTTCGTTCAGCCAATGATCGCAAAGGCATATGGTGTCCACATTATATAAAAACAGAGATTACTTAACTTCCAAAATTTTATTGGTGTTATAGTCCAGGCAACGAAGACGAAAAACAGGCAAATAGGGGAAATAATTCATGTAGAAGCCAATTTTGGCACAGTTGTAGGTGAAGGTGCCCTGAACAACATACCAAAAGTACTGGTGGGTGGAGGTGGAGCTAAGGGAGAGGGGTGGTCTTTAAGGGTGTCTTTTCTCATTTTTCGTTAATAACTCGAAAACTACTGACTCTAACCAAAAAATGCTTAAATAATAAATTATTCTTCATAAAATTCTCTACAAAAAAGGTCCTATACATCGTTTCGCTAGGATCTATATTTGCGGAGATATGGAGGGGGGGAAACGAATTTTAAAAGAAATCCTATTTTTATTGTTACAAATCAAGTTTTCATGATATAAATGAACTATGCTCTGACTACATATTGTGACCTATTAATATTATTGCATGACCGCGTCACTTTCATAACCGGGCTTAAGAATAAACTGCGCGACGTGTACTGGTCCGACCAGGCATTTAGTTGTTACTTACCGGTATTGACTAAACTCTCGTCCCTTTTTCAGTTTACATTCAGCCACCTTGTTGTTCGTAAGTCTTCAAAACATCTGATTTGCACGTACTTGAGATTCTTCATTTTCAGTGGGTTCTGCTTTGTGACTATGACTTAGAAGTGTTTAATTTGTGAGGGCGAAGTTGAAAATGATTCGTGTAACGTCGGAAAAAAAGGAATGATTGGATTAGTGAAGGCAAGTGAGTTAAGGAAAGATGGGAAAGCGACAAGTTTTAGGAGTAAGACAAGTGGTGTTGTTCACAATGCTTGCAGAAAAGAATACGTCAGAAGGGAAGAGGGCTGACAAAAACTTCGGTTGACATCAACTTCAATGAAAGCACGACCATAACAGTTCAACAGGAGCATTTTCTTGCTAATGAAAGGAAAAAAACAAGACTTATCCATTTGCTGACCGAAAAAATGGCAGCGACAGGGGATTGCAGCAACTGTTGCTACAGGGGAGGCTGATGCCACTATTGTAAGGTGCGGGTTGGATAAAGCGGCTGTACATCCAACTGTAGCAGTAGTTGGGAAGGATGTGGACCTGATAGTTCTCCTCATTGGATTGACACCACCATCTATCAACATGTATTTCGTGAAACCATGCCGTGGGAAGGTGGAGACCAAATTGTTTTCGGTGCGACAATTTCAACAGCTTCCATTCGCCAAGACGATCCTCCTTCTCCATAGCTTCTCCGGATGGGACACTACCTCGGTGATACATGTAAAGAGCAAAGCGGGAATCGCCAAGTTCTTCACAACAAATCCTGGACTCACCCATGACATCTCAGCAATATTCACAGATCCCTCATCATCACCTCAGGATATTGAACAGGCTGGCGAGAAGCTTTTTCTGGCTGTATATCAAGCGCCTGCACATCAAGAAAACCTGAAAAAACATCGGTACTCGGCATTTTTGAAAGCGTTAACGAAGCCCAAATCAGACATGGCCACTCTTCCTCCCACCAGAGGAGCTTCAAAGCAACACTCGCTCAGAGTATATCTATAGGTAAATCCACTTACATATAGTTGATAATTCATAATTGCAAATATCAATTTGTGCTAAATATTTACGTTGGTCTGCTTACTTTCTTACAGATACAACAGTTGCTTGGCAACCCCTACCACCCTCTCAATGGGGTTGGGCCAGGGGAGGAGATGGGATCCTTATCCCAGTTACCACGAACGACCCTGTGGCTCCCGATTCCGTTTTGAACATGATCTTTTGCCGATACACGACTGGATGTGGGGTGCGCTGCGGCTGCCGCAAAGCAGGGGTTCCCTGATTTGGTGCCTGCGGTGTTCTGCCTCGGCGCATGTACGAACGGAGCCCCCAACGAAGGCAGCAGATGATAATGATGATGTCAATTTAGATTAAATTAATGTTCAAGATACTTCTTCGGACAAACGTTTTATATTTAACAATAAACATTTAATTTTTTACGATAAACACCGATTTATTAAAAAATTTTCTCTTCCCCCCTCCATATCTTCTTAAGTATCGATCCTAGCGAAACAATGTATAGAACATTTTTTGTAGAGAATTTTATGAAGAATAATTTATTATATAAGGATATTTTGGCTAGGGGCAGTAGTTTTCGAGTTATTAACAAAAAATGAGAAAAGGCACCCTTAAAGACCACCCCCCTCCCTTAGCTCCACCCCCACCCATCAGTACTTTTGGTATGTTGTTTAGGATACCTTCCCCTACAACTGTGTTAAAATTGGCTTCTACATGAATTATTTCTCCTATTTTTCCTTCGTTGCCTGGATTATTATGGTGATAAACTTTGATGATGGTTGAAGAGTTAGTAAATAGCAGATCTGAATTATCATTTTTAGTGGTTGGTTCAACAGGTCGAGATATTACAAAATTTTTAATTTCGTTTTCACTTTCAATTTTGAAAAAAAGACCATAATTCGGTATATTTCGCAAGCTCAAATTTACTTTTAAGAACTGTAACTTTAAACGTAGAATATTTGATCGGATACTTAGATATCATTTTTAAGCATTCAAGAAGTAGAATACCGTTATTAGTTAGACAACTTTTTAATTTTTCCTCATTTATATCCGGATCGATTTGGGTAACATACAATGGTTGTGGCACACCCCTAATTCCGCACCAGTCATTTGTACCACAAGTTGTATTCATTTTTTTGTTTACTTTTGTATTTCAGTCCATTTACTATCATTCTCTTGTGGTTTAGATTTTTCTGGTGTATTAATAACTTTTACCTCATCCTTTGCACGTGTTTCAGTTTTCTGTAGACTTTTTCGAGTAAGGTTTTACCTCTGTTCTTTT
Source organism: Agriotes lineatus (assembly GCA_940337035.1). NCBI lineage: Eukaryota > Metazoa > Arthropoda > Insecta > Coleoptera > Elateridae > Agriotes > Agriotes lineatus. The sequence continues at coordinate 81,620,503 of OW679201.1, read as the reverse complement.
CAGAGTGCTGCGTGACGTTAATATGGACTCTCAATTGTTTATCTTAAAGCCAATATCTGGCATTGTGGTTACAGACTTAATTTCAGTTTTCTTAGAATCAGAGTGTTTTTTTTGTGGTAGTGGACAAGCAATTAATAGGATTTCCGAGTAATACGTAATTACCATTCGCCTTATCTTCTAGCAGCATTAACTTATCATTTAGCAAGTTAATCCTGTCATACAATTCTTTAATCAAAACGTTTTAGGCGTCAATAATAGTTTTCAAATATTGTTTTCCAATATTTAATAGACTGACCTTGTCCACAAGAGAATGTACCATGGCAGCTAAAAATTCCTTGTTGCAGCAGATCATGGACGTATCATCTGTTACTTCATATTTCTGTAGCTTTGTAACACACCTGTTATGGTAGTAAGGTCCGAAAATCAGGCAAATTACACGCTTAACAGCAGTTTTTGCACCACAAACACCACACGAAGAATGTAGCACGTCTATACCATCCGCCATATTTTTTCTACGGGAGTGGTTATAAACGAGATGAAACGGGGGAACGAGCGCCACGAGTTTTGATAATTAAGGTTGAAACAAAATTTCTCAGCAACCTCCTGTAGAAATTCGAAATCCAGAGGAGTTTGTGGTACTTCTGCGCTCCTGCGAGATGGCCCCAGCTGTTTCGGAACCTACCTTGGTTGGTTTTCTTTGCTCTCGCCGGATCACCTTGCATATAAAATAACAAAGAGAGCACAACACATAGAATTGTTGATACACACGTGCAGATATCATAAATGAAAGTTAAAACTTTATATGCGACTATTAAAAATAAGTAGACAAATATATCTTGAACAGTAATAAACAAAGCGGGTTAGTAGTTGAAATTGACTCAAATAGATAGCCAAAATATGACACAACTAAAGTTTGTCCGTGTTGGTGAATGTATATCAAACGTATAAATGGCACGGGCGAGGGCGTTTTGAACGCGCCACACTGTTCTAATCATACAGTGCCCGGGAAAATGTGAGAAATCTCCCGGATATGAAAAAAAAAACACGTGAAAAGAATACTACAAGTTCATATAAACTTTTTCGTATCGGTCTCCTCTTCGGAGACATGGGCTCCCAAAGAGCTCCAATGGAATCAAGTTTTTTCCACTTAATTATTGAACCACCAGGTATATATAAGAGAGTGTTGTGAATTACTCACAGCTGCAGGGACGGACTAGCTGTGACACACATGACCCCATTTTTTTTTACGGCCTGTATGATAAGAACTTTGGACGTTTTTTACATACTTTTAACTGTTGACTACAAATTAAGAACTTTTCATTCATGTCGCTAATCTTAATAGTTTTCGAAAAAAAAAACGTCATTTTATTTACACTGTTAGTCCCCTAACTTCTGTCGGGTTAAATATGAGAAAGAGAAATTTTCCCCTGTCACCGACATAGTTTCAATAAAAAGTTAACTAAGCAGTTAAAGTTTAACTTTTTATTGAAACTATGTTGGTGGCAGGGCGATGGCGGGTACAGCAAAATGGATCCTCGCGCACGGCGAGTAATGGAGGCGACGTTTCGACGATTACTTACACCGCAACTTCTCGAAACTTGGCACTTTAACGAAACCTAACTAATGGAATCCGTGACGATGGTGATTGCATTCATTGCTTCGATACGACCGAGTAAGTTAATTGGCACATAACCACTAGTTGCTTATACGAGCAAACCCGGAAGAAGAGTTTTGAGAAAGTGAAGTTCACGCCAGAAAATCTCGCGCTCTGTGCAGCTGCAAGAATATGCACCTGCTTGTTGTTTTAGACCGGCGACTTACTGGAGTCGCTCAGCTCGTAAAAAGGTGTCGTCATAGGGTATTCGCGAAAACAGTGAACCAACAGATGGCGCTGGGATATTTCTATAAAGGTGAACAATAAACCGGCTATAAAGGTTACAAAGCAGTTTTGGCGTTCTTTGAATCCGTTTAACTGGGTGTTTTGTATCGGTTTAGTGGCGTTTTTTAGTTTTTAATTTTATATTAGTGACATTGTGAACACCAAATGGTAAAAATAGAAGTGACTCTTTCCAATATATTGGAATAAATTGGAAATAGAAGCAGACAGCTGTATTTAACAAATATAATGTAATAATATAAAATATAGGTGGAATATATAATGATTATAAACTAGTCAACAATACCATATTATTATAAAAGAAACTTAAACCGATTTACCAATATTATGTTACAAAGTAAACAATACCAATAATACGAAGTACATAGTTATTGCCTAGTTTAAATTTTGCTTAAAAATATTAATATAATTGTATACAAAAAATAAATTGCTAGGTTATCGTATTTTATTGTCAGCCAGTATTTGTGGTGATAAGATAACAATAGCTGCTATTATAATACATAGTTATAATATCATTAGCATATGGAATTAAAAACCAGTTAAATTGCTCTCTTAAAATTAAAAAAAAAAATTCTTTGAATTGCCCTGTCTACATGAATTCGAGCCCAACAAATTTCAGCTGTCATCTCGGCTTCTTCTTTTGAAAACCGTTTTTGCTGCTTTAAAAATGGGGCTCTTATTAATTTTACTAAGTGCTCGTTACATTCCTTTTCAATTAAAAATCCTTTTTCAACCATTACTGCATCGTAACAAACCAGTTCTTCAATGACATTTTCATAATTAAAAATTGCTTTATCTGTAGTACGCCCCCCATATCCAGCACTAACAAATGATATTAGGCCAGATGGTGATATCCGAATTAAATATTTTATTGTATGTGTTCCCTTATAATGAGAGTATGACACTACTCTACACTTTAAACATTGCAGTTTCTGTATTCTAATTTCAGTACAGTCCAGTACTACTCTAGTGTTTCCAACTTTATCAAAGCATTTTGGAATATTATTTAAAATTTCATATTTACTAGGCCAATATATTCCTTGTTTTGAGCTAACTGCTAAAACATACTTCCGCACAAGGTTTGACTAATATTAAACAAAACTGCTACACATACAAATGAAATATTAAGCTTAAATTAACACAGAACTAAAATAATTTTTGTTTTCATGTTTTGCCAGTTGCATCCATTCAAATTAACAGTCCTTTCAGCACCTTTTTAAGTAGGTATAATACACGGTTTTCAAAGTTAAATCGGCGCTATTGCTAACTTCGTTATTATTGGAGCTACAAAGTCAGTTAAATAGGCAAACTAGTAGTATTTTTTTTCGCCAATTCCGATGGTGAAACGGAATCAAAATCGAACAACGCGTTCGCGAGTTATATCAAAAAGTTCAATTTTTTCAAATGGGACACTCTGTATACAATATTCACAATCGATAGGAAATTGAATTCCGAACAAAAAGTGTGCTATGTCCTTTTATCCTAATGTCAAAGATGACAATGGTATTGATGATTTTTCAAATTCGTCAAGGTGGCTGTGTTAGTGGCAATTTTGCCTTATCATAAAATATAAATTAAAAAGAATATCCATGAAGTGAAACAATATCGTTTATTTCAAATTATTCTATCTTTATATACCGTGTGTCCATAGGAGTACGCACCATAAAGATAAGATAATACTAATAGAATATAAATATCAACCAGTGCTGTGACCACCGTCCCTTTTCTTGTACCATTTATAACAATATTGTTCCATACAGTGGCGAGTCAGAAGCCAGAAAACAACGTTTTCGCGTGCCGGCGATCACAGCATTTGCCGATCTTTCTATTCTATTAGGTTATCCCTATGGTGCGTCCTCCTGTGGACACACGGTATATAATTCTTCTGTACGTGTGTATGTGACTGAACTCCTCCTAAACGGCTTGACCGATTTTGATGAAATTTTGTGTGTTTGAGTGGGTTCCTGGATGGTTTAGATTCACAATTGGACTCGGTAGGTGGCGCTGCAATCGGGTTCTAGGATTTTTTGTTTAATTTTTTTGACGAATCTCTTTTTTTTAAATGTTTTTTTAAGATTTCTCGCATATCAGAACATATAACCCCAAAATTTCACCACCCCCCCCCCCCCCCGCCACGATAAATAACACGATCGAAACAGATATTTGAAAACAGCAAAGCGCCCTTTTACTGAAGAATTGTAGTTCGGCGGACCGGGAGAGAAGTCCCTAAAAGTTTGGATTTGGACTAACATTGCCCAAATGAGCTTAATTATGGCGGAAACATGTGGATTTTCTAAATGAGAGCACGGAATAATCTTATCCTAATAAATGCTGCGACAAATCCTAGCCAGAGCAAGATTCTTAAAAAATCAATACGAACATTAGAAGGGACATGACAAAGACCAACCTTAGAAAGAGAAAGCGACTTCTAAGAAACAAATTACACAAGTCGAGACATGGCAGGTGTGAATGAATGCAACAGGTAATAGTATGATCCAGAGAGTGAATCATACAACAAGATTGCCATCGAAATTGCGTAATTTCTATCGGGAGTCTAATCAAAGTTCAATTTAATTAACATATGTGGGCTTGTCAATCAATTTAATTGGGTCATTTAATTGAAGCACAAAATGGTCACCAAGCGGAACTAAATATTTCTACTGATAATTAATAATTGCCAAGAATAACACACAAACTCATAATTATTAAGAATTTATTATAAAACTGTAAAGACAACACCAAACTTGTTTACATATAGTACAATGTTCTTAGTCTTTCCGTCCTTGAAGTTCTAACAGTTTTAAAAATAACTAAGTTACTAGGTAACTCACAACTTCCTATTTTAATTTAAAACATAAGCCCCATATAGAGCGATTGACAATATTTCTCAGCGAAGCATGTTCTGGAATTTGAACGTATGTCGACACTGTTATCATTATAACCACAAATTGTATTCTTGACGGAAGTTTGACAATATTATTGAAAGCATTTTTTCTCAACTAAAGCTACGACGTGAGACTTTTTGTTTTACAATGATCAGTCACTTCACGAGAAAAATTTTCGATCGTTCTACATATCACAGGTTGGCAAAAATCTTGCATTGTTCTATTGGCTGTGAATCTTAGTGCTGCCATTCGTGTTTATAGGTCCAACATTATCATCCTCAGATTTACTGTTCTTATATATTACTATAGTCCGTTTTTAAACTAGGAGGAGTAATTGAAAAGGCGTATTTACACTATAATGTACTACCATAAAATACACTACAAAAATTTCATGGCAATTATTTCACCTATAATGTTTAATTAAGAACATAAAGCTGCTAACTGATGTGTAAACGCTTTGAACAGCTGATATATCAACACACATGTCCAAATATATGCAACTTAGTATTGTGTAAAACAGTAGTCTTAGCCAATTCCAAATGTAGGTTTTAGTTGTGAGAAATTTGAATTGTTCCTTATAGGTAGCTATTTCAACTATTTGACAGTCTTAGTTTCCCATCACGCATGGTATAGGTTTGTTACATTTCTTTACTACAATTTTTGCAGGCTCATACACAACAACTTTCTTGTAGTAACATTTTGATCAAGCTGAAACTCGTTTCTTGTTCTAGTTTTACCATGATGCTTAGCTACATCCTGTTTCTGTACTAATGCTCACATGGACTATTTCCTTATTCTCTACTTTAGAAACTAACAAGTTATTACTTACTGCTATGTTATTTATAAGTGCCCTATTCATTAACAACTATAATGGAGTAAGTCCTACTACAAGTACAACACTATTACTATAATCTAAGAGTGCTACATAATGACCTTTTCTTATCACATTTTTAGCAATTTCTACACTACCTTCCGCAAAGCCTATATTTTTAGAATAATACAGCTATACTCTGTTTTTTTAATGGCACAGACAAAGTTATGCAATCCATTTTTCCATTATACTTGTTAACTAGATAATATTTGTTGAGACTTAATTTAATTGGAAAAGGTATTTTAGGTTGCATAAAGATTGTCTGCGACATTAAAAAATAGAGTGTAGTCACTTACTCAAAAATCATTTCTTCTGGAAATTGTTTAAACAAGTGTGAAAAATAAGGCACATTATCTCTGGTGCTATATTTAACCCAAATGGTTTCCAGACAGGTAACTACTATTCATTCGTTAACTGTCAAAACGCTGTCAAGTTGGTACCTTGTTTAAATTTTGTTTTGGAACTACTGCTTGCTGAATTTGGTAGCACTGAAATTTTTGAAATTTAAAAAGTTGTAATGTCACTTTCTTGTAAAAAAAATAAACTCCAAAATTTTTTAATTCTCTTGCATACACTTCAATTGCAATGGAACAGAAAAGAAAGATGGTTTTACTATTGAAAAAGGAAAAAAGGCTATAGTTAGGAAAGGAAAAAGTTTTGACACAAAGAACATAACTTAACTTTAACCCTGCGGTGGGCGCGCCGGCGGCAAATTTCCGCAGATTTAACTTTTGGTGTTGTAAAAGACCTGCCGTTTGAATTAAAAACCTTGCTCAGCTAAGTATTCGTTAGTCATACAATTCACCCCACCCTTGATAATATTGGGTGCGTCAGTCTACAGCGGCCTAATTGCAATTAGACTTTGAATCGGAGAACCTGTTATTTGCGGCAGTTTGCCGCAACGCGCCCTGTCTCGGTTAGTGACTATTCAGACTCTGAAACGTACAGTGCCATGTAAGTATGAAGTTATTTGCAGGAATTTCGTTTCATTTCTTATTTCTATAAGTATGTGTGTATACTTGTAATAACAGAATAGTTAAATAATGAAGGCGAGAGTTTTAAATGCTATTTATTTTTCAAGGTCTCGCAAAGGTTTGACACCTGAGGAGTTGGAGAGGGCTGTGCAAGATGTATTACGGGAATTATCAGAAGAGAGAGAATAAGAAAACAAGGACGAGCCGGATGACAGTGCATCAGAGACAGACGAGGAGATTATCGTGGAGGATAATTATAGCAGTGATTCTGAGCAATCCGGAGAAGAAATTCTGTATACCGAGAGTGAAAACGAAAAGCACGATACCCGATTTTATATTGGACGAGACGAGGACACTATTTGGAGCAATAAAAAGGTAAAACTCAGGCAAAGAATATTGTGAAAATTTTACCGCGTCCGAAAGTAAGTGCTAAAAAACGCAAGAACAGAAATTCATGTATTTAGTTTGTTTATCACTGATAAAATGATCGGAGATATTGCGACTAATACCAACTTATATATTAAAAAAAACAGATTGAGGTTGAATATTCCAGAGATTGCAAAGATACAACAATATCGGAAGTGAAGGCTGTTCTAGGTGCTCTATTTTTGATTGCCATAAAAAAGGGAGGCCATACAAACTGTGAAGAGCTGTGGAATTTAGATGGTACAGGAATGATCCTTTTACGGGCACTGTTTAGCTACAAACGTTTCCGTTTTCTGCTGCGTTCTATGAGATTTGATAGCCTGATTACCCGAGAAGAGAGGAAAACAACCGACACACTAGCTCCGATTCGTGAATTCCATGAGGAGTTTGTAAGTAACTGTATTGCTAGCTATAACGTAAGTGAATTTGTTACCATTGATGAGATGTTCCATGGATATAGAGGGCGATGTGGATTTGTGCAATATATCCCAAATAAGCCTGCAAAATATGGCATCAAATTATACACACTATGTGATGCACAAACTTTGTACACCCTAAACTTTGAAATTTATTGCGGCAAGCAAGTAACTGAACCCTATGCTAGATCCAACAAGAGTGCTGACGATGTAAAAAGATTAGTAATGCCTATAGAGAACACAAAGAAAAACCTTACTACAGACAACTACTATAGCAGCTACCCATTAGCAGAACACCTATTGAACAAAGGACTGACTTTCCTGGGAACCATGAAGAAAAACAAGAAAGAGATACCTCCTGAATTTCTATCAAACAAGGTCAAAGAAATCGGCTCAAGCCTTTTTGGTTTCCAATACTTTTGTTTAGTTTCGACCATAACTAAGAAAAATAAAGGTGTACTCTTTTTGTCAACGATGCACAGTAAACCGGAAATCGATGAAGACTCCAAAAAGTCTCTAGTAAATTTGGATTACAATGGTACAAAGGGCAGTGTCAATACTGTAGATCAGATGTGTGCATCTGACGGCACCTCAAGGATTACAAGACGATGGCCGCTTGCAATATTTTATAGACACTTAGATATAGCTGGAATAAATGCATTCGTCATTTTAAAATTCAACAATGTCGAGAATAAGGACCGACAGCGAGTTTTTTTTTTTAAACTTGCGTTTGCACTTATGGAGGAACACTTGACAGAGAGAGCCCAAATTATGTCGTTACCTAAAGACAATCAGTGCTTTTTGGCAAAATATAGGAACAATGAAGAGCCGGATGAGAATGAAACCAAACCCGGTATTTGTTACATTTGTGGAAAACATAAAAACAGTAGAACTATACTAATTTGTATCAAATGTGGAAAAAGTATTTGTAAAAAACACAGCAATATGACATGTTTCAATCGTAATGACGACTACGGAATGGAAATAGAATAATTTGCTTCTTATATTCGTTTATTTTTATTATTCCTTACAACATTTTTTCTATATGTAATAAAAATGCTCTTGTATTTTATTCGCTCAGTAAATGAATTTGAAAACATGGATATTGCCTTTTTCATAATTTGCTTAATTTTTACTTTTTAATTGCGAGAAATATAATGAGATATTCAAATGCGGCAAACTGCTGCTGCACGCCCACTCGTGTAACTTGAAACGGCACGCCCGCTGAAGGGTTAAATATTATTGGAAATCAGTAGATCTGAAGTACATTCTCAAAAGAAACTGTAATTTCCAGGTATACTTGCTAGAGACCAAGGAGATTCATAATGTTCACAATAAAAACCCCCAGTCGTCCCTTAATGAAATCCTTTATCATAAAAATGATTTGTTATTTTTAAGCTAGTTCCGCCACAGTATATTTACACATTCAGTAGGGACACGACGGTGTCGGCGCCTTTGATGTTTTCTTACCAAGTTTCTAACAGAATGGCGGTGCTGGCGGGCCTTCGTGAATAAAGCCATAGATGGCGCAATGTTCTCTGCCGCGTTTTATTCGAATACTGAACATCTAAACATATCGCATAACATCTATATTTTGAGATATGAATGTACCGTTTTTCACGAAACGAGTAGTGAATACTACTATTTACTATACGAATATAAAAAATGTACGTTTACTTTGCAGAAAACAAAAATTACAAATTTAATTTAGAATCTGACACTTCTTGGCACACTAACTTCATTGTAAAATCTATATAAAATTACAGAAAAACTGGACATATCACCTTTTTGAGTGAAACGAAATGGACTTAATTGCTTAAACTTTATTAGCTAATAAAATATGATTGTAAAATGTTTTGCCAGAAGCTCTTAAATTATACTGCTCTTTGTATATTCATCTTTTCAAAATTACTTCAGTTTCAGAAGAAATTGTTCTATCTTGTGGTTTTAATGGTAAATCTATAAATGCAGTATTAAAAATGTACCAAAGAAAGTGCAGGCACTGCAGGTCGCTTTTAATAGTCTTCGCCTAGAAGAAGTTACTCCGAAACAAAAGTCTTCAAAATGCAACCTATAAGCGACACCTCTTTTGCATTTTCATTATTTATCTGTATTTGTTGAATAAATATATAAAATGTGGGACAGATACGTTGTTTGAAGAATCAGTACCGTAATTTAAATGTATGCCTTCAAAGCATTTTGTTTGTTAAAACTTTATTTGCATCCAGTAGGCCAGGGTTTTTTACGATATAGTAGTTAAATTAAAACTTTTATAAAAACATTTATTTTTGAAATTCTTCACATACCTATCCATACAAAACTAAAATTATATTATCATAATTACGCAACTTAAAATAAACTTGACACTTTTAATTTTCGGTATACAACAAATAAATGTAAAAGAAACACAAAACCATATTTATACCAATGAAATCCCAATTAAAATTAGCTTTCTTAAGCATTAAAAAAGTTTGTTATTTGACTGACATTAACAAATTAACAATACCTACATGCACGGCAACCCACAAAACAATAACTAACCGTCAAAATCTCAAAATTATGTCAAAATCAGAGATATAGCCCCTCTATTACAAATAGTAGCGACATCATGGGGCAAACCTGATGCAAACATGAAAATACAAAAAGTTACTAAACGGTAAATTTCAGTGTAAACAGTGAAAAAATAACAGATCTGAATACCTGAAATCCTTTTCTGCCACTATTTTTACATTTATCGACACAACACCCTGGCATTTCCACGTCCTCGACTTCAAATTAGCCCCCGAAGACAAAAATGAATAAAAACACAACTGTCAATGTCACATTTTAATTTAATTATGCAACTTCCTAGGCGATTTTTAAATATGCTAGGGACTTAAGGGATACCAACGTGATTTTGCCCCAGCGGCAACATCAATCGTCGCTACTATATGTAAATATAGGGGCTATAATCAGAGAGTACTGAGGGCGCCATCCTGCGGGTATCTGTCGAAGGACCGCCAGTTTCAACGCATGCGTACTAAAAATCTGCGGAAAGTGGAGATATGCTCGTGTCCCTACTGAATGTGTAAATATACTGTGGTTCCGCCTTGCGCCGCTTTACAGGGACCTACTAATTTTAGTTTCCTTCTTTACCGGCTTTTTTAAATTTTAAAACTGTCAGTTCTGATTTTGTTCACTTCTGTCCTGACTCGCTTCACGTATCGGTGACAGTTTTACTTGCGAATAATGTTTAATTGTTTTTAATATTTTCCCGTAAGTTTATCACATTCGTTACTGTAATATTGTTAATTAAGTAATTATTCTTATTTTAGCATGTATTTTCGATGTTAAACGACGAAGGTCTCACTTTTTACTTGACTTAATCAGCACATGCCTCTTCAAGGTTAACACGCATTCCTTTGAGTTTCGCCATAATTTTAAATTTTAAATTTTATTCTACAATACACCGCTTCCGCATTTTATGTAAGTCTTGACTTTTATTAGGTTCGTAATTCTCTAGCCATTAATTAATTTTAGAAGCCTGATGATGACTTAAAAGTCGAAACATGTAGCTTTTCAACCACTGGTTTTACGTCATTAAATGTTATATGGGGAAGGTTTGAGTTTTACTATTTTACCTACCTGTGATATTTACCCCATTTCGAGATGAATTTGGATTCTTCAATTGAATACTCAGAACATTTGACATTGACAGTTCCCGTGTTTTGTGAATGGATAATATGGGTTGGGGGCTGAAGAGGCACAGGCCCCCTTAAAGAAAAGAAATGCCCCCCGTGGTGTCTCTCACTCAAAATAAAATAGAATTAAATGAATTTTTAGTGGGTAACTTTCCAAAAAATTATTAGTTCTTATCTATTATAATCAAACAAATTATACAATTTCTGCATTCAAAACAACAATTATAATGTAGGTGGAAAGAGCCTTTAGGCATAGGTCAGAACGTTTCTGTAAACTCTGACTTGAAAAAAGCAATTATTCAACACCGTGTACAATTATCAACGTCATTTGACGAATATTCTCCTAATAATGCGGACATTCAAGATTATATGTGGATTGCTAACCCCTTTTGAAATTGTGAAAAAATTTCTCAACATTTCACACAAGTGTTTCATTAAATTTAGTGTTAACCATTTCTTTTGTGATTTGATTTATCAAAAAATAAGTAGGATTATTTGTTGCTTCTAGTAGATTTATTTCTTTTTCTTTTTTTCTATTTATATACTATTGTTAGAATTTTTGTAATTTAAATTAACAAAAAAATTTGTTTATTGTAAATTTTATTATTATTTTTGTAAAATAACCCCACAATCGTAATAAGGATATTTTAATTTAGCAGAAATAAAACTTACACTATGTATACGTACAATAGTATGTGCTTGAGAAACACCTAACATGCTAGGGGTGTGGCAAGAAAAAGGGTTAGAACCACTGTCGTAGAGAACAATGGGCGCGTTCAGCCGGGACAGCGCTGAGGCAGCGCTGCGTTGGCGATTGCGCAGAACGCCTTGCTAAGCGACAGCGCTGGGTCAGCGGTTGCCATTTTTTCCAGCAAATTTATTTTCGCTTCCTTTCCGCTAGATTACTCAGCGAGAGTGGTGGGAGATAACCGCAAAGCGCAGTTTTAAATTTTAAAAATGAAGCCTGAAATGACCGTGCTGCATTTCTGCATTAACGGCGAAATTGTAGAGGCACATTTTGGAAAACCGAAAAAATTAAGAAATTAAAATGACCATATTCTCAAAATCAGTAGTTTCTTGAAATTATTGAAACAAATAGCCACTAAAATGTGATAGAATAGTAATTTAAAAAATTCAGTCTAATTTTGACAAGAGTTAAATGCACAAATCCAAAATTCTTCATGAGGTCCATCTTCATTCTCATTATTTTCTTCCACATTTAAATGGAAATTTTGCAGCCTTTGTCGTCCTGGCAAAAATACGTCATTACGCAATTTCAACATAACTGACGTTTCTGTTTGTAAACATAGCGCTCGCTAACCAAGGTCGTTCAGCCGTTCGCAGCTGCTGCAAGTCAGCAAAAAGCGACCGCTGAGACAGCGCTGCTCCGGCTGAACGCGCCCAATATTATTTTATCTAGCATGCCAGTGTATATGAACATCATGTCTATCTATGTATGAATCTGTGCATTATATCTGTAATGTTGCCATATTTACGAATCTTAATTTGCTTATACTTTGGTTCTTGGGTTTTCGGTTTAGTTTTAAGTGTAGAATATTGTAGTGCACCTTTTGTATGACCGATTAGATACACCCTGTATATTTACAAAAAGAACAACAAAAGCGTTTTTCGTTTGTATGAGATTCATATGTGACTATTCTACAGGGCGATCAGTTTGGTTAGGATATTTTAAAATTTATGTAGCTCCAGATATTAGACGTGTCCAGAGAGAATGTCTATCATTATATGCAGAAAAGCTGGAGTTTTACACGATCTAGCTAGCTGAGTGACTGCATGCCTTAGATCGTGAAAAGTCAATAAAATGGTACCTACAATCCAGCCGCATGTTTAGTGCATTTTGAGTTTGGCATCAGAAAAGCATCTAAGTAACATGACATTATGCGATGGTGCCAGCTGATCTTACTGAGGTCCTATTCCTATTTACAGAAAAGAAAACGATTTGTCACCTGTATGGGATTGCATATGTCTAACTAAAGTACGTTTTACTGTGGTTCTATATTCACAAACAGAACATGAAAAGGATTAGTCGCTTGTATGAGTTTTCATGTGTGTGACTAAATTACTTTTCCGGATAGATTTGTATTCACAAACTGAACAAGAATAAGTTTTTTCGCATGTATGAGATTTCATGTGTCTGACTAAATTAGTTTTCCGAATAGATTTGTATTCACAAACTGAACAAGAATAAGTTTTTTCGCATGTATGAGATTTCATGTGTCTGACTAAATTAGTTTTCCGAATAGATTTATATTCACAAACTGAACAAGAGGATCGATTATGCAATGCATGCAACTGAACAAGAATAAGGTTTTTTCGCCTGAATGAGATTTCATGTGTCTGACTAAACTACTTTTCTCGGCAAATTTATATTCACAAACTGAACAAGAATAAGTTTTTTCGCCTGTATGAGATTTCATGTGTCTGACTAAACTACTTTTATGGATAGATTTGTATTCACAAACTGAACAAGAATAAGGTTTTTCACCTGTATGAGATTTCATGTGTGTGACTAAACTACTTTTATGGATAGATTTGTATTCACAAACTGAACAAGAATAAGTTTTTTCGCCTGTATGAGATTTCATGTGTCTGACTAAACTAGTTTTCTGGATAGATTTATATTCACAAACTGGACAAGTATAAGGTTTTTCACCTGTATGAAATTTCATGTGTGTAACTAAACTACTTTTCTGGATAGATTTATATTCACAAACTGAACAAGAATAAGGTTTTTCGCCTGTATGAGATTTCATGTGTCTGACTAAACTAGTTTTCCGGATAGATTTATATTCACAAACTGAACAAGTATAAGGTTTTTCACCCTTATGAGATTTCATGTGTGTAACTAAACTACTTTTCTGGATAGATTTATATTCACAAACTGACAAGAATAAGGTTTTTCGCCTGTATGAGATTTCATGTGTCTGACTAAACTACTTTTATGGATAGATTTGTATTCACAAACTGAACAAGAATAAGGTTTTTCACCTGTATGAGATTTCATGTGTGTGACGACTTTTATGGATAGATTTGTATTCACAAACTGAACAAGAATAAGTTTTTTCGCCTGTATGAGATTTCATGTGTCTGACTAAACTAGTTTTCCGAATAGATTTATATTCACAAACTGAACAAGTATAAGGTTTTTCACCTGTATGAAATTTCATGTGTGTAACTAAATTACTTTTCTGGATAGATTTGTATTCACAAACTGAACAAGAATAAGTTTTTTCGCCTGTATGAGATTTCATGTGTCTGACTAAACTACTTTTATGGATATATTTGTATTCACAAACTGAACAAGAATAAGGTTTTTCACCTGTATGAGATTTCATGTGTGTGACTAAACTACTTTTATGGATAGATTTGTATTCACAAACTGAACAAGAATAAGTTTTTTCGCCTGTATGAGATTTCATGTGTCTGACTAAACTAGTTTTCTGGATAGATTTATATTCACAAACTGAACAAGTATAAGGTTTTTCACCTGTATGAAATTTCATGTGTGTAACTAAACTACTTTTCTGGATAGATTTATATTCACAAACTGAACAAGAATAAGGTTTTTCGCCTGTATGAGATTTCATGTGCCTGACTAAACTAGTTTTCCGGATAGATTTATATTCACAAACTGAACAAGTATAAGGTTTTTCACCTGTATGAAATTTCATGTGTGTAACTAAACTACTTTTCTGGATAGATTTATATTCACAAACTGAACAAGAATAAGGTTTTTCACCTGTATGAGATTTCATGTGTGTGACTAAACTACTTTTCTGGCTAAACTTATATTCACAAACTGAACAAGAATAAGGTTTTTCGCCTGTATGAGTCCTCATATGTTTAATTAAATTATGTTTTACTGTAGTTCTATAGTCACAAACAGAACAAGAAAAGGATTTTTTGCCGGTATGAGATTTCATATGTGTGACTAAATTAACTTTGTGGATAGATTTATATTCACAAACTGAACATGAATAAGGTGTTTTGCCTGTGTGGGAACGCATATGTTTAAGTAAATTACCTTTGTATGCTGATGTATATTTACAAACAGCACAAGAGAAGGGTTTGTTACCTGTATGAGATTTCATAGGTGTAACCAAACTCTTTGCTGTTGAATTTTGGGGCACATAATTTTGGTTTTTAATTTCAAACTCACATTTAATATCAAGTTCAAAATGAATACTGATGTCATTATTGCTTTCAATTACTTCTTGTTTGACAGAACATTTCTGAATATCTTCATTACCATCTAAGTCTCTTAATGCCTGCAGTGAAGTTTCTTCTGTTGAACTATAAAACTTATTATCTGCTGTTCCTTGATTAGTGGTCATTATTGCTAGATTAATGTCTGCTTGTGATATAATACTTTTTCGCTCAATAATATACGATTACAGGAACCTCTGAGATTGCAACACCTGGAACAAGTAAGTATTATTAGAATTAGAAAATTACAGATAATTTCATTTATTTTATATTGGGACCATAACCTTGTTTATTGACCCTCGATAGCAGGCTTTCATGGCCCAAGAAACTATAAAGTTGCTAAGCACTACAACAAACAGTATAGCAACACCACCAATCTACACAGTAAATGCAGCATACCAAAAATGTACAGCCCGTTTCCAAAATACTGAATCCTTGATTTTTGTCCTTTTCGAGAATCAAAGTAAAATAAAACGTTGTATGTATGTACCAAGTGCATAATCACGAAATTTCAAGCACTCCGCATCATCTATTGATTATACCCGTAATACATAAATAACTAATATATACTGTTCTGTAAAGAAAACTGCAGTTATTTTAAAGCTAATATTCTGAATGGAATAGTTATTTATGTAAAGAGCCCGAAAGAAAACGTTTACACTCGATAACAAAGTTTCCAAAAGTGTAAATGTTCTTAGAGCCTGAGGTACGTATAACGTTTTACTTACAACTGGGTTCAGATGCATTACTGAATGGTTTGTTCTAAATACACTCTTCAGAGTCACTTTCTACTGAAGGTATTACATTTTACAACATATCAAATAATATTTTTAAGATTAACAAATAAATGTATTGTTATCCTTACAATGAAGGCAAATAATATATTTGAATGTTACTTTCGTCTCTAGTTTTCATCACATGGCGTTTTGTTTTTTCCAGCCTACCAGGCATAAAGTTACACTTTCGGTCATGGTAACTACGATATCAAAAACAGTTTTGATCCGGTTGTGTATAAATATTACTAGATTACAAACTGAATCACTATAAAAGCCAGTCTTATAAAGACCACTAATCTGAGGTAACTTTAATTCATTGTTAAAATAAACAAAAGCGCATAAAAATTTGTTTACTAATATAAATAAAACGTTTTGATGTGCTATTGTTTATTTTAACAACAAATTAAAGTTACCATCAGAGTAGTGGTCTTTATAAGACTGGCTGTTACTAACAAGCTACCATTGATTTATAGTCATTATAGCGGTTTAAATTTGCTCTCAAAGAGTCGGATGTTATTTTAGTTCTGTTCATGTGCACCGGGTGTTATTTGTAAATGTAGCAACCGTTTTGCTTCTTATGTTGACTGATTACAATTACCTTAAATAAACGAGAAGTCTTTATACATTGGGTGGAGCGATTTAGAGCTACTCCAATAACAAAATTGTGGCCATCTACACCATCTGTAAAGTAAATAATAATATTCAATAACAATTCGTGTGAAAACTCATGACACTTAACCTCAGTTTCAGAAGTGGTTTTTTGCAACTGACACGCAAGTGTACTAATTAAATATTGCAATTTCAAACATCAACGTTGTCAGAGAGTTGAAGTCGCTCATTTGATCAGACACTAGGCGAAATGAACGAGTTGATATAATTAATTAATCACTTGCTTTCGTTTAAACCCTTTCAGTCATCGTGTGTATAATATTACACACTCGTGCCTTTAGTGGCGGGGACAAATTCAGATTCAAGACTCCGCTATGGACTGCAGCTGGCCTTCATAGAGGGCAGAGCTAGTAGTGCTAGCAAATAAGCAAATATTATTCCATTATTAACTACCAGACTTTAGTTGGCGCGGCGATCGTTGGCGATTTTAAATTGAATTTAGCTATGCAAGATAAATGTGCAGGTTTAGAGGCTGTGGGGGCTGTAGTTTCGGGTTTTACCTCAGACAAAGAATAGAATTGCCTGAGGGTTTAGGACCGATCCGAAGTTGAACGTAATTAGCTACTATATGAATAACGGAATATGGATGTAATTAGAGTAAATAAAAATGTTAGTAAAAAAAACAAAACGTTTTCTGAAATGGCCTGTTGAAGACAAAAGCTTGTAACTTGCATATGCCAATTTCAAATGCGGTAGTATTAAAACTGTTGTTAAATACCAATTTCACTTTATTAGCTGTAAGTTTATTTTTATTCGACAAAAGGTCTACTGTGTATGAATTAGTCGGCCTATTTCACAGTTTAGATTATTGTAGCGCGACTCACAATCAAAAAGGGAAGCATATATATATATATATATATATAAGTTCTAAACTACATATATCAGATCCCCCGGGGACTCAGTGGTAATGGTAAGGCATCCGACTTACAAATGGAAAGGTTTCAGGTTCGATATCATTCAAAATCAAATGACAAATTTTGACATTTACGTGTAAACATAGTTTGTCAAGTACTTGTGCAGTTAAAAACCAACTCCAAGTGAAATAGGCCGACTAATTCATACACAATGAGACCACAGTTACCAAATCGACCAATAGCATCAAAATTACACTGACTATTTGCTAGTAGCGTCAAACTTACACTGACTATTTGCTAGTAGCGTCAAACTTACACTGACTATTTGCTAGTAGCTGATTACAGCGACTAATTTTCGAAATTGTCAAAATTCAAAAAGAGCTATTTTTCGCAAATAAGATAAGACTTTAATGCGATTTTTTAGTGTTATTTTTAGCTAACTGAACAATATCAAGGCCAGAAAACACCTATTTTGTAACTTTAGCTAAAAATGAATTTTTCAATTTTTAAAATATTTTTCAATATTTCAAATACAGAGACTTAATATTAAAGCTCAAATTTTTTTATGTGGACACTTTAAAAATTTGTAATTGGGAAAAATAATATAAAATATTAATTACTCCTTTGAATTTTTTATTGTTTACCGAAAAGTAGTATGTTTGCATAATATTTTCGTTTTTATGGAAGTTGCGTTTTAGGAGAAATATTTTTCAATTCTAATTACTATCTATTTAAATTACTTCTAGCAACTTTAATCTAGCCCTTTTAATAAATTACCTGTTACAAAAATCCTGTAAATGTTCTTTTACAGTTGCCTAAATGAGGAGATTTTTCTTTATCCAATTACATGTTCTAATGAATTTCTGCATTAAAGAATTAAACGAAATTTGTCAATTAGAGATATAAAATTTTCCGATTTAAATAATTAGATAATAGAAAAAATATTTATTTTACCACTTTTTGTGTTTTTCTTATATTAGTAATTAATTCATTGTTATTATAGTATTATTATTTTTTTTTAATAACTTCAGTGAGCAGTGACTCTAACTTTATTCTTAAAACATTAAACTACTCTTTCTAGAAAACTACCTCCTCTTAAAATATCTGTATAACTATTAAAAACACCCTGTATGTATGAAATAATTTTAATCAATAGAAAGATCAATAGATGGATAGGAAATAGGTATTTAGGTAATTGCAAAAAAATTGTTTGGCCATGTCGAAAAATAAATGTTTTGCTGCTACTTGTTTTATGTTAAACTAGCTGAAACCCGCGGAATATGCCGCATTTAAAATGTACAACGAATTTAATAACTTTTGTTGCACTAAAGAAAGTTTTAAAAGCACGCTAGAGATTGCAGTAAGGAAAAGTTTCAAAAAAAAAAATTTTCAAATGGAAAGTCTCTGGAAAGGAAACGCTCGCCTCTGGAAGGCGTCCTAATTAATACGACGTTGTTGAAACGCAGTAACAAAAATGGTGGAAAGAATTAATGCTCTTATGTGATTATATGTGAGAATTATTTGCGCCACCGAAATAATTTTCAGCTGCCTGCAATCTGTGTTTCTTTTCAGGTTTAAGCCGTTGAGGAGTTGAGCGTCATAAAAATATAAATGTGGTAACTCAAGTTTCCAGTTACGCCGTTACTGTTATTGTTAAATAACTCGATTAATTATTATTTTTTTGTCATTTTAAACTGCCATTATTATTATTATCTCTATAATAGTTTCCATAAGTAACTGTTTATAATGTTTATATGCTAGCGAGTTAATTTTCTTCTTAAATCGCTAGTGAATTAATAGTAGATTCTAGTAGTTCTACAAGTTAGAAAAAGTGAGAATTTTCCAGCGAATGTAAAAGTTTTACGTGAGCATGGAAGAATGACGCTGTAGCCCGCGCGCATTTAAAGTTTTGCGTGTTAGATGGATATACTTTATTTGTGACATTACAAAAAAAAATTCTTTTACACACGTCTACTATATGGCAAATGCTACACCAAATACATACAATATATACAGTTCACATTTAATTATATATATTTATTCCTAATTCAGTACGTAAAACATGCTTAGAGGCACATTTTTGATAACGGTGATAAAACTTAGATTAAATTTAGATTTTAGTTTATTGACATACATGTTTAACATCAGCGTACAAACAATTTCCAGAATATTTATACCACATTGAATATTATGTATCATCGGATGAAAATTTTGACTATTTGGCCTGAACGAGATCATGTGATTAAATCAATGCCAGAATGCTTCAAGGTAGCATTTGGCAACAAGATTTCAGTAATAATCGATTGTTTTGAGATGAGAGTGGAAAAATCAAGTAGCCTTGAAGTACAATGTACTACATGGTCTACGTACAAACAACATAATACGGTAAAGGTACTAATAGGCATCACTCCTCCTGGATCAATATCATTTATATCACATGGATATGGTGGCAGAATAAGCGGTAAAGGTCTAACAGAGGATTGTGGGATTTTAAACAATCTCTTGCCAGGAAATTTTGTATTGACAGATCGTGGCTTTTAATAAAAGACTCCCTAGGACTACATATGGCCACAGTGATTACGCCTGCTTTTCTAAAAGGGATACGGCAGCTCCATCCAAGGGATATAGAATCAACCAGGAATATAGCAAGTGTGAGGTAGTGCAAGTATATTATTACAATAATTATCTTAACTACCTATATCTTTTCTTCAGAATACACGTCAAACGCGATATTGGAGTCCTTCGTCAAACAAATACAGTTCTTCACGAAACGATGCCATGTTCCTGGCGAAAAAGAAAACTGACGATGTTGCTGTGGTAGATCAGATATTAACAGTTTCTTGTGCCCTCCTATAATTGTATAATTATGAAATAAATCTTATTTAACAAAGTTAATCTAATTATTTTACTTTAATAATAATATTAATAATATCTACAAAAGTATTAATAGTTATTTAGACCACAAGTGTTAGAAGTGCAACTTTTTTTCACAAGTGTGGAGGGTTATTAAACGAGGCGCAGCCAAGTTTAATATTCCACACGCGTGAAAAATAAGCACGCTACCACGAGTTGTCTATAAGATTTTTTAAAATTTCATTAAATATTCAAATCCAAGCCTATTTTGTATAGAATTGTATTTGCCTTCATTTTAGTCAAGTGCGTTAGTCAGTTCTGGTAACTAAGGAAACGTCGATTGGTAACTAAGGAAACGTCCAATTAGAATCATTCATTCCTAAATTAAAAGCAGTGTCACTTTTTTCACTGAGTGAAAAAAAGTGGCACTTAACACACCGAAATTAATTAAAAAAAGCCTACTTTTTTAAATGAAATTTAAAAAAATTAGTTAATTATCAGTTCTGAGTGTCTTTTCCAAAGTGTGCGAAAAAGTTGTGGCAAATCGAATGGTATCGTTCCTGAATAAATATAGTCAAAATACCCATTCGGAGTCACGTGATAATCTAGTAATTTTACGTATGTCGATTCTTAAAAATGCAATTTTAGGGAAATAAATGACATTCCGTTTTGTAGGTTATCCTGACATATGCCAATTTCTAAAACAAGGTTGCTACGGGTTTATTCTCTTATATGAAATTAAACTGAATTTACAGGTTAAAGAAAACATAACATGTCGTAAAAAAACCTGCTGCGTATAGCAAATTTTAAGTTAATTTCTGTGCATGCATATTCTGTTATAGAACATTGCCATTTGAAGCCTATTTCCTTGCATAATCTATTTAGGGAAGAAACTGAATGTGAAAAATCTCCTTCAGATTCTTCAACCAAGCATTTTTTAGATTTTTTATGGTTACAAATTCTTTAGCTACATACATTTTAAATATAGTGTCTTGACTGCTTCGTTTTTGCATTCTTCACTTTCTGGCTCATATTTTCGGTAAATTGTGCTCTCCGAGATATTTAACGCAAGAGAAGCGGAGGGTGAAACTGTTGATTTACTTTTATTAATATTGTACTCTTCATAAAAAACAACGCATAATATTCAAATTAATTGTTGTGACTGCTCGTTATACCGCATGTCCGATGGTTTCTTTTAATTTCCAGTTTTCGGCTCGACAATTTTAGGTTTTATTACCCTTATCTCAATAACTTACACGAAAAATATAATCTGACAGATTAGAAACGTCAAATTTTTAAAATTAATTTTATGAATCGACATGCCTTTTTTTCAAATTTCTTCCATTTCATCTATTTTACTAAAGATGAACAGTGACAGACAAAGGTCACGTGACTCCAAATGGGTATAATTTTGACTATTCAACACTATAACATATAAGCCAATCACATTGCAGACATTTGCTTTTTTCAACCAATAACAGCAGTATATCACTGAATATTGGACACCATGCAAAATATTCACAAAACAATGTACGTACTCAAAAATAAATAGCCTTGTTGCGAAGTAACGCTTAGCAACGATGTTCTGTCCTTAGTGATATCGCTAGGTTACGTAACACTAAATCCCAACAAACTGTGTGGCTTGTTTTAAAAATTTTAAAATGCTGTGTTTTGGAAGTACAGTCGTGTGCAAATAAATCTGGGACAATGGTTTTTTCATATGTAAATTGAGTTAAGATTTGAAGCATATCTCCATGGATTTCCTGCTATCAGAAAGAGTTACATTAAACTTTGACAAGTAAATGAGAATGTAGCTCTTTCTGGTAGCAGAAAATCTATGGAGATATTCTTCAATTCTCAACTCAACATACATCTGAAAAAACTATTGTCCCAGATTTATTTGCACACGACTGTACCTATTTCGCTGTTGGATTATTTTTCAATAAAGTTAATCATTATGTATTAATATTGTTAAATAGTCGTCCCAAATACCACTCGAAGTGAATATATATATTTTTTTAATATTTTGCCATTTCCATAAAAATTATTGTAAATTTCACTCAACAAAATCACATTTAAATGTCACTCGCCTTCGGCTCGTGACATTTTTTATGTGATTTTGTATCGTGAAATTTAAACGCAATAATTTACATGGAAACGACAAAATATTTGTCAAAAATATATCCACTGCTTGTGGTATTACCCTTGACTATACAATCTGTCCGTATAAACTTAGATGTTGTTCAGGGCTCGGTATTAAGCCCCTTGCTGTATGTTACCGATTTGCCCTTACATGTTACATGCGAATCGTTAGCTTCGCTGACGACACAGCCTTCACTGTATCTGCCGATACGGTAAAGGAACTCACTTATAAAATTGAAATTTGTCACCTGGAGTTCAAAAACTGGTGCTTAAAAAATCAACTTGTACTCAACATGAACAAAACCGTTTGTGTGAACTTTAATGCCTTGAATAATATAAAGGGTATTCCATATAATTCCCAATTGTGCGCTTATCTAGGCATATGTATCGATTCTAATCTCGACTGGAGGGAACAAATAAACTTAGTATGTAAAAAACTGAATTGTGCTTACTACGCTATTTTAAAATTAACTTACTTAAGGATCTAACGTTAATACTATCCACCACCATTTATTATATAATGTAGAATTACATTAACAATCAATAAAATTACACATGCTGTCTACACAACATAAAAGAATAATTAATGTCTAAATTAAGTAAGAAAAATAATTTTAATGCATAAAGTATAAAGGATATTTAGAAGCTATTTAATGTACATAAACAATCAAAATATTTACACAAAATAATTCTATTTATATTTACCGAGTTCACATAACCACTTTCCTTTAGGATTTTTTTTTAATTGTAGGCATGCTGAATGGTACAATTTTATTCTACATTTTCTGTCAGAACATTTTACCATTTGTTCGCCGTCGCCTGGTTTCCTACAGTGACACCATAGCTGCAATCCATAATCAAAATGTCACTGGAAATTGAACCAACACCTATAGCTCGCATGTCCATGGGGATGTCATCTGAACTTGGACCAGCACTCGTAGATGGCATATCCATCCGGAGATGCCCCAATGTGTGGGTACTGTCGGTTTAGACATAGACCTATTGTTTGCTACCAAAATGTATGTGGGTTTTCTCCGTCTTATTAGTGTAAGCTTGTAGGGCTTTCTTTTCATGTTCACAACCATAAACTGTAGCCGTCGTCTTAAAGCGAGTTGCTATGGGATAACATACTGAACGTATCAAGGACAGGGATGGTTTTTCCAGTTTTGTTCTGTGAACGCCTTTAAATTTTGAAGCCGTAATTCGACCAGCTCTGTATTGGTACCACGCAGCAGAATTTGCTTGCTTATTAGTATCATTTTCGAGTTTGCGGCATTCTTCGATGGACATGCTCATATCTAACTCGGAACCTAAAATACAACATTTTTAGCTGCTGTCGTTGTTGATCACATCGGTCATAATTTGCCATAACAGCATGATTTACCTGTTGGCTTTAAGGGATTCGCAGGAGCGCACCGTGATTCGATTATCTTCTAGGAATTTCTTAACATCTTCATGTTAACTGTAGGTTAAACTTGAGTCAGAAATATAAAAGAACAATGCTCAATGCACACTATAATTGCGTTTTTGTTTATTCAAAGTACGAGTTACTTCTTTCGCCCACTTGCATTCATGGATGGCTTTTTCTGCATGAAGTTTTTTGATTTGCTGCTGTCGTCGTTGCCGCTATGATTTACCAGCTTGTTTCATTTTACTGGGCGAAGAGGCCAAGCATAAAAATTTGCAGAAATATAGGTTATGTAGCGTTAACGTTGTTGGCGTCGCTTTTACACTATGCTAGAAACGTACGGCTTGGATTTCGTTGCTTGGCAGCGTTCAGTAAGCAGATATGAAAATTAACCAAAGTGTAATTGCCTTCGAAGCTGAGTCAATAGTTTTAAAAAACACAAGAAATAGGCATAATAAATAATTGTTTTCTGTGATAATATCGCTATTAAAAGTTAAGGGAAGTTTGTTTACAAAAACCCGAAAATAGAAATTGGCGAATGCAACCGTGGTACTTTTAGTTGTGTAAACACGGCTTTTAGTTTTCTGCATTATTATAAGTGATTTCTCTGGCATGGTAACGAAAAGTACCGGCTGAACTTGCTGTTCGAGAGTATGGTTGCTGCTTATCTTAATCTCTTTACCCCCCGCTGTCAACCTTTGATTTGTGACGCTCTCTTGGACCCTTAGACATATGAATGTTGGTTATTGCCAATGCATTTTCGCAGCAAGAAACGATTTCAGGAATGAGTGAACACTGACCTTGTATGCGCCATCTGTGATATTATAGCTGAACTTTTACTCATAAATTCGTTCAACAAACATGGCGGAGGCCATTTAAAAAAACTTATTTTCTGGTTTTTGTATTTGTTACTTGCAATAATGGTTATATTTTAGAAGAACGTACTGAACTACAAGGTGAATAGATTCCATTATGTTAGAATCTAATATATTATAGTATTCTAACCAAAAATTAGAAAGCTATTTAAAATCCAGTACACCATGAAAAGTGTAAGTCATGTCTAAGTTGGTTTCATACAATCAGTAAATAATATTCTAATGCCAATCAGCTTTCAAGTAATGACAGTTCATCTGCAAATTGTACATGTAACTGTTTTGTTAAGGCATTGTAACATTGTGCATGATTTAACTAGGTACTAGTTGAGTTTTTAAAACCGTATAGTAGCATATATAATTTTGAAAAACTTATATATCTTTCAAACTTCCCAATGCATCTGTCAAATTTGAAGGTTATTATGGAAGTGTCACTGAATGACAATCAAACAGTAATTTTATTAATTAAATTACGAAGTGACTTACTGTTTTCAATGCTGGCCTGATTTTAAATAGCTTTCCAATTTCTGGTTGGAATACTATACCAATAATTTTACAATTCTAAATGCCAATAACGGCAAAAATCATGAACAAATCATAAATCCAACTAGTGGAATCTATTGAATAATGTCTTCTCTTTAAGAAAATAAATTTAGGTTTCCTTACTTTGCTATATTTTGGGTAAAAATCAGAAAATAAAATAGCTTATGTGGCGCTCTCTTATAATGTGTCTTGAACTAAGATTTCGCAGTGCGCGTCTTAATGAATTTTTTTTAAATTATTAAACGGGTTCGAAGTTCGGGTAAATCCGCATTGACAGTATTCTTTACGTGTTCTATTCATTTTCTGTAGATGTGGTGACATCTACAGTCGGGTAGAAAAATGTGGAAAATTGTTGAATTTTAAATGTGTGGAAAAATTAGCGAGTGACTGCAGGGACTTGCAGAAATGGCAGTGGAACTTTTTTGAGACAGTGGAAATACAGGTCACAGTAAGTAGATTGGGTGTCAAGGTAGGTCATGAAAGGCGCTGTGATTTTATTTGATGAATTGGCAATATGTGGAAAGTTGTCAAAAACCTACAAAGTTAGGTTATATTTTAAATGACAAGTAAACAGCAACGGTGGGTAGAGGGATTTCGTTTGCGCAGTGAGTAACGTCATATGACAGATTCTTTGTGTTTTAAAGTGTGGAAATTGCTGTTGCTGGGATAGAAGGTTTAGCAGAGCCTGGTTGTTCAACGTACATCACTATTTCCGCAATCCTATTAACATTCAAGAACTGATAATATACCATACCGCAATGTTGCGTACGCCTCTGATTTATTGTGTCATTTATTAATGCAGTTCGAATTCTAAATTTCTTTGAAACCAACCATATTTTTACGGACAGACAGTTTGGGTTCAGAAAAGGAAGGGACACGTCGGGAGCCGTGCTGAATCTCATTAATTATATAACAGAATCATTGGAAAACAAAAAATCTTCCTTTGCACTATTTCTTGATTTAAGCAAGGCGTTCGACTGTGTCTCAAAAAGCATTTTACTCGATAAACTGGAGTATTACGGTTGCAGGGGAGTAACTCTAAAACTAATGTCATCCTACTTATCTGACAGATCTCAATGTGTATTTTGCAAAGGTCAGTATAGCCAGATGTCTTCAATTCAACATGGTGTCCCACAAGGAAGTGTATTGGGACCAATATTATTTTTAATCTATGTTAACGATTTGCCTAATGCCATCCCAGTTTTCACGACTTTATTTGCAGACGATACGACCTTTGCAAACCACGTAGAAGATGAAACTCTAGTCAATCAGTTACAAACCAACATTATCAACCAAGCCTCAGATTGGTTCCAGGCAAATAAGCTTTGTTTAAACCAAAATTAAACTACCACTTTACTATTTTCAAATAAACAAGATATCTGTGAAACCGTCAAATTTTTAGGCCTTACCTTGGATAACAAACTAACTTGGCAAGCACATGTTGACAATCTTTCAATTAAGTTATCAAGAACAATTTATGTAATTAGACAAATAAAAAATCGAGTAAACTTAGATGCTGCCATTACTGCATACCACGCATTATTTCATAGTGTAATGACGTACGGTCTAATAAACTGGGGTACCTATACACATATTAAAAAAAATTTCATTGTACAAAAAAGAGCATTGAGAGTGTTGGCGGGAGCGAGTCAGTTAGACAGTTGTAAACCATTGTTTAAAAAATATAACATATTAACGCTACCGTCAGCAATACTATATTGTAATCTATTACACATAAAAGAACATTATGGTGATTATACAAAAAACGGCGATGCCCATGGTTACGACACCCGCAGTCGAGGCGATATATACGTTCTGCAGCAGAGACTAACGTCCACTAAACGAAATAATTTCGGAATAGGATTATTTAATTCGCTTCCTAGTACTCTCAAAAATGCCCCAACAAAACTCTTCAAAGTTAAGCTTAAAAAACATCTTCTGGCCAATGTCTACTATGAACTTTCCGATTTCAGATTTGTTGAAAATTAAGACTGTTTTGTTTAATTGACTTTAGTATTTTTGTTGTTACTGTATTTATCTGTAGTTGACTATTTCTGTAAATGCATTGTATTTTTTATTTTTATATTTTTATATTTAAACTGGAATTGTGACATATCTAAGCACCACGGTGTATATTATGATGAATAAAAATACAATACAATACAATACAATGTCAATATGATAGATGTAAAAATGTTACCAATACGAAACTTGAAAATTACTAGATTCTAACATTAGTTCCGATTTTCACCGCTTCCCAATCTACTTTCTGTAACCTGTAGTTGTGAATTTATTTGTGTCTAGAAAGGTTAAGTGTGGACCCTAACGTGTAGACTTTGTGTAATTGTTGGACTATTTTTAATATTTTTGAACAAAAAATGACGTGTAAAATTTTGCACACGGTGTCTGCAGTTCACGTATTCGCATGGTACACAAAACCAAATTTTTTTTTCATTTTGTGCAAATAACATTATTTTTCAGTCGAAACACCTGAAATGAAGAAAGGAGATGACATAAAGAGGCCTCTGACTGAGGCAGAACATGTATATATACATGAGGATGAAATCAGTAACTTTCCTGACCCCTTTGATAGTATAAACCTAAAGTAATTGATGTTTATGATGCAAGACATAATAGCCTTTTACTTTAGACCAAGAGGAAGACTACAGCCCGGCTGAAGAGATGGCAGATTTCGACGAAAGTTTGCAGCCGGAGGCAGAAATAGTTATACCTGTGACTGAACTGCAATCTGCACCTGAGGTGCAGAATTGTTTTATGAAATATCATTCCTATTAATTCTATTAATATAATAGTTTTATTTTAACTTGAAATAAAAATAAACAGTAATTATTAAAATAGGAACATTTATTATCTTTAGGTTCTTGTAGACACGGTGTGTAATATATTGCACAAGCTGTAGCCCAAAAATGGGCAACGGCATGGACTTGCGGTAAACGTCAAAAAATAGCAAATAATTCACAAATCCAATGTACCAAAATGCAGAATTTTATCTCTGCCTAAATTAATTCGTGACCGAAAGGGTTAACAGAAAATATATAACAACACTTTATGAAGTAGAGAAGTCAGGGTAGCCACCTTTCAGTGTTGGTCTTAGATAATGTATGTAATCCCACGGGGGTATATGGTTGGTATTTGTCTTTGAGTATTTATATTCAAAGGTATATGCTGTGGACTACTGCTCCCTCTACCTTATTATTCTTATTAAATAATTCCCACTGTAGGTGTCAGAATCCCTCCTCTACAATAAAATATCAGTTAACTGAACATAACTTTTATTAAAAAAAGAACAAAAACAAATTACCCGTAAAATAATTATAGAACATAAATATATACACGTACATGTACACAAATATAAGAAATAAACTTATTGTATTCTAATAAGAATTACTTACTTCTCAGACTTGAAGCTACAAAAATAAGTAAATTTTTATTTAATAGTTATTAAAAAGAAGCTAGCAAAAAGAGATCTAAAAAGACATTTTGTGGACATAGACTTAATCGTAAATGCTTTTGTTAAAATGTTTATAATGATCCTCTTTTGGAGTAAAATTGGTGCAATTAATTTCTTCAGATTTAAATTTAGTTCTCAGGACGCATATTAAATGTAGGCAATCTGAACTAATTTTGTATAATAGGTGAATGAAAATTTGGCTGCTTCGATGAAATAATAAGGTTGTGGAGATAGATAGCCAAAAAGTTTATTGTAGTAGGTATAAAAAATCTGATTGTCCCTTAAGGTCCAAATGTCATACATGTGAAGGTTGATAAAAAGCTTGCTTCTTCAAAACAAGATGTCCTTTACTTTCAATTAAAAGTTTATTGTTCAATTACATTATCTATAATATAGCTAATGTTTAACCTCAATCAATAATGATTGTTTAATTATTTCACCTTTATCCATTTAGACGCCGTATACATGCAATGTGGCTTTAATTAGTCATTTGCAAATTTTGTTATCAATTATTATAAACTTTTATGGAAGCCATTTTGTTATATCACTTGTCAATAATTTCTGATGAAGCCATCTAAAGTGGCGAAACGTAAAATATTTTATCAACCTTCACATGTATGACATTTGGACCTTAAGGGACAATCAGATTTTTTATACCTACTACAATAAACTTTTTGGCTATCTATCTCCACAACCTTATTATGAACTAATTTTGTTTCGTTTTTGGTCTTAATATCCGTTACAATAGAAAATAGTCTCTCAGATTCAGCATTTGAATGAGGAAGAGTTAAAATTATACAGGCTATTTTTTCGATATTTTTAATCAAATATTTACCTGTGAAATCTTGGGCCATTTCAATTTCTAACCTCATTTCAACTTTAGAGAGTTGTATAGTAATCTTTCTTTTTGTGTATCTTCAAAATAGTATGGCAAAGCAAGCCATTCAAAACCAAGCGCATCACATCAATAATGTTTCTATAAATATTACAAATATTGGCTAATGTACTTAGCGTGTTATTTCTACTGGTTGAACATGCAATAGAGGGTGTAACTAATTCGAATTCCGAAAATAATATATTGTTAATGGTCAATCTAGACAACATTTCAGTGGCAACAGTTACATAAAATTGCAAAAATTTTTTTTAAATTTCAAGTTGTCCTCGGCACTTAAGGCTCTACTTTATTTAACCGTAGAATTACGAAAAATTGTCGATCTTTATCATATAAATAAAGGAGAACGATTCTAACGTCTGTGTCCGTCACGACAAATGTAGACGCGATGTCCCCCATTTGCGTTTGCATGTCTTTCGCCGTCGCCTCGATTTCGCGCCCGGGGCTCCCTTGGAGAGAGGCGGAGCCCCGAGGGCCCGCTAGTAGAGAATCTGAGCCCCGAAACCCTCTTTAAGAGGGGCGGAGACCCGAGGGCCCGCTTGGGGGGGGGGAGCCCCGAGAGCCTTTTGGAGAGGGGCCGTGCCCAGAGGGCCCCCTTGGAAAGGTGCGGAACCCACAGTGCCCTGAGAGCCCCCTTGGAGAAAGGCGGAACCCCGAGGACTTCCTTCTTTGGTCAGGTGGACGGCAGGAGGAGGCATGGGAGAGGGGTGTAACAGAACGGAATGCTCAACGTAATAATAGGCCTAAAAATGGTGGTAAATTGAATAGAATAGACTGCGCAATAGCGAGCACAGCCCCGTTTATTATAATATAAAAATGTTGCTTTGTATTCTAAAAACCATGTCGATAGATAAGCTTGCTGAGTAGGCGATTTACAAGGGGGGTGTTATAAAATATTCTGAAAATTTTAAATTAGAGTCTTGTTACTAACAAAAAATAGTAGAACAATTTTTTGCTTTAATTTTTTTACTTTTGGACAAAACTATTAAATTTTATATTGGGATGTAGCTGCTGTAATTATCTAGGGAGGTATTACAATATATGTCCTTCAGGTGCTTTAATTTCGATTTTATTTGTAAAAAACTAAATACAATTTAGGCAACCAACACTACATTTATTCGTTTTAGTGTTTCTATTAACAAAGCATTAGGCAGAGAGCAGCTTATAGCTGATTATAATCTAGTTTTTGCAGTACTACATTATTTTTGAATCATGTAATTCCTTTGTTAGACATGCCTTTTATTTGGGGGTTTTAGAATTTAGGTTTGATAACATTAAAACTCCGTTTTTCTACATAACTACTGGTGTTAATTTCTACCGTAGATTTAATATTATCTAACCTAGATCTTAAAATCCTCGACATAAAACACAAATAACACATAAAATAATGAAAGATGTGGAAATGAAACAAATAAATAAGGACTGATATAAGTTTTACTGATTGTATTTGCGTTAATAATAATTTATAATATTTACTTACTAAATTTACTTACTAGTATACATTTTATTAATAATTAAATTTTAATAATAGGTTCTTATTATTTGCAAAATTGAGAATTGTTATTGTTTAAAGTACAGATTACTAACCATATGCATTTAATTGCAAATGTTGTTTACATTTTAATTTGATTATAGTATCTCCATCCTTGCTGTTTATTTTTTCACAACATTTAATTAGTTTTTTCTCCACAGCTTCTATTATTGTAACAATTTGTGGACTGTATGGTCATTTTAATTCCAGTATACTGTCATTGTGGATAATTCCGTTTGGTGATGCTTATGGGCGCCGTTAGAAAACTTTCCAGGGAGGAGCAATATTTTTTCGATATTGAGATAAGACAATTAATTTCACAGAGGGTCTAAAAAAGAAACATTTGATGCACACCTAATAAATACTATTAGATTAGGTATAAAAAATATAAAAACTAAGTGCTACAAGTTTTGGAAAAAATATCTGTATCACCAACACGTTTTGTGTATCTAAATCAAAAATAATGGGCATTTCATTTGTAAAAATTGCACGCCCAAGGTACATTCAGATATCAAAGATAATAAAAGCATTATGTTTTTTACGATATCTTTACCTTATGGTTTGGGCATCAAAGCGCGTAAAATAGTGAAGAGTTGGTAATAGCAAACCACAATAATGCTGACATAAAATTAATCACCAATAAAGTAATAGTTGCAAAAAATATACATACCGTATAGATAGGATCGATGTCACAAATAAAAAACCATGTAAACCAGGATATCAATAATATAATAGTAGTACTTCTCTAGGAAGTGAATAAGACTAACTTGACATAAGTAATGCATTTATTTTAAATATTTGCAAACATACCGCACAGGTGCACTGGGATTTGGCGAGCCATCGAATTTATTACTTAAACTTGCCTACACACAAGAAAACCCAACATCGGTCGGCCCTTAAAGACGTCAAGAAACGGAAATCTAAATATTGTTTTGTATCGAGCTGAGTGACAAATTCATCGACGCCTCACCTCTCATCCGATATTTCGGTCATCAGCTTATTCAAAGAATCGGTTCTGTAAAGTGAACGGACTCTTAGGATGAACAAAAGAATGTTATTGCTGTTATCACGCACACTATCTAATATGATTACACCCTATGAAACTAATTTCTGTGAGGTGAGTTCTGATAGTTCGGTGGTCAACGCGTGGCGCGCATGCTCGGCAATCATGGTTATTTTTGTAAAAAAATCCAGGGAGGGGCAAGTGCCCCTCCTTGCCCCTATATAACGGTGCCAATGGCTGATGCTCCTATAAAGGGATATTATATCATCAACAAAGATCCCGGAGTCCTTTACTGTAATATTGGTTGTCCTGGAAAATAGCTGCTATATTCCATTTTCTTTTTTAATACCGCATTCAGAAGATCTTGATTTTACGTTATTAGCCATATTTAATATAGATTTCATTCAATTTCGTGTATTGGTATTTTGACACATTTAGCATCTTCTTCTTCTTTCTCTTAACCCACTTATGCCTAGGTGGCGTTGGGTGCCTCGATCCAATTCCTGTAGATGTTTCTCGTTTTTGCCATTTCCTTTACATCTTGGATGGTTTTCCCTCTTTTCCTTGCCGCCTCCTTGATGTTGTCTTCCCATGTAATTCTTGGCCTTCTCTTTCCTCTTTTGCCCTCAGCTCTCATTTCGTGAATTTGTTTGGGGTATCTGTTTGTTGGCATACGTGTTACGTGTCCGTACCATTTCAGTTGTTTTTTTCTCAATTTCTTCTACAAGTGGCGTTTGTTCTAATTCGTCTCTTATGCTTTGGTTTCTGATTCTATCTCTTCTCGTCTTCTTCATTACTCTTCGTAGATACTTCATTTCCGCTGCCGTGGCTTTTGATCTTTTTTTATCCGTTAACACCTAGGATTCTGGCCCAAACAGTAACGTGGGAGTATATATGGTTTTATAGAGGTGCAGTTTTGCCTTCGTGCTTATTTATTTTTTTCCTATTAAGGTGTTGTTTATTTGATAGTAGATTTTGTTTGATTTGCTTATCCTGTTCTTTACTTCCTCGTCTATCTTGCCGTCCTCATTTATTATGGTTCCTAGATATTCGTAATTCTCTACATATTGCATCTGTGTTCCTTCTATTACAATAGGAGTATTTTTTTCTTGTCCACTGCTCTTCATAGTATACATGGAAGGGATATTGAAAAAGTGTAACGCAGAAACCCGAAGATCAGTATTAGGATACTATAACCTAAATCCAATAACGACCCGTGATCTATTATACGCGGACGACATCCTAATCATCGCTGAAAACACCACGAAGCTTCAACACAACGGGAACACGTGGAAAACTAACCTAGAGGAAAAAGGGATGACATTAAATATAGATAAATGTAAGATACTCCACGTCAGCAAACAAAGACAAGAAGAAGAAAAAGACATTTAGCATACAGCCCTAAAATTGCTGGCTGTTTGTTTTGCTTTTTCTGTTGCCATGTTGGATTCATATTTTGTCCTACAGTATTAGTAAAGACATTTTCGCGAACTACTACAGCCTTAGAAAATAAAAATGTATATTTTGCAATGGCAAGATCGTATTCGCTTTTGTTGTCCACAGTTCCTTCTGGCACGGTGCCGTAATCAAAGTTTCCGGTACAACATATTGTCTTTTTTTAATGGACGTTTTATGAGCTCTGTTTCTTAATCTATTAGCGTAACACTCGATGTATTTACCTTCTTCACCACCATGATTGTTGTAACTAATAGCAGCTGCTTGCAGCGAATTTCTTAAGAACCACGTGTACAAAAATGAATTCTTTTCCGTACAACTAGCAACTAGCTTATTAACTATAGAATTATAATATTCTTCTCAATTATTATCAACATCATATAGCAAAATTAATGAATTATTAATAACTTGCATTAATATACTATTATGTTACACATAGGTCACTTATTAAATAAAAATTTAAAAAAATAAATTTGGAAGATTAAGGGCCGGTTGCAGAAAGCAATGTTAAGTCTGGTGTTAGCTAACATCGCGTCAAAGTGAACAAAAACGAATCAAATCTCAAATGCTTATGGTAACTAACACATTAGTAAACAAAATTTGATGCGATTTTGTTCACTTTGACGCGATGTTAGCTAACACCAGACTTAACATTGCTTTCTGCAACCGGCCCTTATACAATCAAATTTTGAAAATTTTGAATAAGATTGTCGGTTAAGTTGAATTGAGTAATAGAAATTAAATTTGAAACAATTTATAATTAATTTTGTTAAGTTATAGCAATTGAGTATTTAATCAGGGTGGTGAAAGTTAATATAAAAGATAAGATAATGTTATCATGTGACAAATATGTTTCCTAGTAGAATATAGCATGTAGTAGGTAAAACTCAGAACATTTAATTTTAAAAAAGAGTGCATTAATAATTGTAACTAGCATAATTTTAAAATTTGTTTAAGATAGTGATAATAACAAACTCATAAAATGTAAACAC
Source organism: Agriotes lineatus (assembly GCA_940337035.1). Taxonomy (NCBI): domain Eukaryota; kingdom Metazoa; phylum Arthropoda; class Insecta; order Coleoptera; family Elateridae; genus Agriotes; species Agriotes lineatus. Next base: position 81,585,665 of record OW679201.1, on the reverse strand, counting down.
ATTTTTGGAAAAAATAATTTTGTGTTAATAAAAACTGGAAATTTAGCCTGTATTTGTATAAATAATTTGGTTGAATACAAATAAAAAGGTTTTTAACAAATCTACGAGGTGAAATTAAGTGCAAATATAATTATGAAATCATACAAGTAAGAAGAAGAAAATAATATTTAATTAGAATTTGATAATTTACTACATACAAGGAACAAGTTATACTAATTACTAGATTTGGTGATTATACGGAAAACGGATCAATCATTTGAAGGGAGTTGCTAGTGTAGCTGATTGATTTGGGTTGGTTACTACAAGGTAGGAGCTGAGGACAATGGGAAATTAGTTTGGATACCATCTGTTAGTGGAAACTTACCAGGAGGCTATTCGATTTGACGGTAACCTGCAGGAGCCTGGGGTTTGGACGTGTTTGAGTTGGTTGGAGGAGTATCGAGGTTCGGCTGTTAATGAGCTTAGCTGTGAACGTTAGGAGCAGTGGTGTTAAATGTGAATAACAGTGAAATAAAAGGAAATCAGGTTGGTTTTTAATTAGTCCTATAGAAGCATATTGAATAAATGACAAACACTTGAAATAAATATAACACAATACTTACTTTAGTGAATTGAATGTTTGATTTGTGAGTGGAGAGAATATTTGTCATTTTGATTTGATTATTGTTTGATAGTTTTTTAAAGTCAAACTGACATTTAGTAACAGTCAATAGTTGAAAATTCATATAAAATTAGAATATCAAAGAACAGATAACTAGATTAACGACCCACACTCTATTAAGAGTCTCAAATTGCATTAAGTAATATTAAAGAAAATAAATATAGGATTTAAATGTAGAGAGGTGCAACCATTCCATATTTATGGTCGCCCAACGTGGTGCTTTCTTGCCATTTTTTATTTATGGCGCTGCAACGTGGAGCGTTTGCAATACATTGAAATTTATTAAAGATTGCACAATTTTCGAAAATTAAATACTGCGTCGCAGGGTGACTAGACAGTACAGGGCCTTATGGTAAACAGCAACAAACAGCGATGCCATATGTCTCCACAAAAGTGTTATGTAGCAAAAACGCACCGATCACAGACAAACAAATCCGGCTATTGTAATATAGCTTAACTATAATCCCTCATTACCTAGTACGTTTTGTCAGTGGCATTCAAACAAGTTTATGAACAAAACAATTACGTACATCCCCCGTTGCATAGAACTGGCAACGTCGGAGCGAAATTCCCATAAGAAAAGCATTTCCTATCCTCTCCACGCTGTCTTGTCACCCTGAGTCGCTCTATAGCTCCCTTTATGCAGGTCTTGTTTATAACTTTTAATACATGATGTAGGTTTCTGTAGAAGTTGACTGTTAATCTAATGACGGAGCGGCGCAAGGAAATGTTAGAGAGTTTCTAAACAGACAAGTGTTATTTCTGTAAATGTTTGCTTTGCTGTTATTAAGTATTAATTCTCAGATTTGACTAGATTTTACCAGAAATTTACAACCGATAGAAAAAAAAGGTTCTTAGGTTTTCGTTTTAATTTTAAGCATAGAATATCATAGTGTAATTTTGTATGACCTATTAAATACATCATGTATAGGGTAACCGCCAACTATGATTTTTTTTAATAAAATAACCCAAAACATCTAAAATTAACTAGGCCTAACATAATAAAATGCGATACAATTTTTGTTTCATCATATTACTTCTACTCTGTCTTGAAACAGAACATGTTATCTTGGGTTTTGAGTGTAGTCCTATTCTACCACTATTGCAATAAGAAGAACATCTTCCCAAAATTTTACAAGACAGTAGAAAACCATTAATATGGTTTGTTCAAGACCAGAATTGCACAGGAGCTGAAAGAACTAAACCGGACCTAACAGCTATAGATCGTTTAAAAATAATTAGTAATGCTAGAAAGTTAAATGTTGATTAAACAAACGATTGAGGTATTCAGTCTCTGGAATTATTACGATGTCTTGAAAATCAGAATTGCCAAGAAAAGAAAGAATTTCAACTGACCCAACTATTTCAGGTCGTTTAATAATCATTAGCGCAACTTGAAATACTCATGGGTGTAACCAAGGGATTAAGGTAGCATCCTATCTGTGATTTATAATTCTGCTTTGAGAATAGGCAACTTACCATACCCCAAACTTAAATTTTATTTAAGGAGAGCAGAGCCTTAAGGAGGATAACAAAAAAATACAAGAATTTCCAACGCAAATACTTTTCAAGGGCAAGTAATTACTTGGATGTAAAATTTTGCCCCTTAAATATTCAGTTTATAAAACAGATGGTTTTACAAAAATTTGTCCGATTTGTAAATATATTCTAATGCTTTCTTTCTGTAAAGTACCTATTAGTCTAGATTTTATCTGAAAAAGAGGATTAAATTGATTTAGGTAATTTCGAGAATATTTAAGACTTAGAAAATAGCATTTAACTTTATTATTTTTACAATTTTCCAATATAAATGCAGCAGAATTGAACTGATCTTCATAAACAGCGATATCAAAATAACCACTCAAAACATTCCAATATAACAACATTCTTTCACTACATTGATGTGTTGTTAACCATCTAGTCCCTGACAACTTTAAGATTTTGTAATGATTAACTTAAAATAATCTTGCATTTATTTTAATTGTTCACTCAGTTTAGAACTTCCTCCTACATATGAGTAAGCACTTTTAATCAATTCTTCCAATTCTGCAGGCATTCTAGCACATGCCTTACTTGCTACTAAAGCAGCTGAATGGCAAATTTATTTTAATAAAATAACATGAGGAACATGAAATTCTAATCTGGAGATGAAGGAATAATTACGTTTCCCTGCCATTATAGCAGCACCATCACAAGCTAATCCAACTATATTTGTTAATGAGATCTTTTTTTTGCCATATAAGTCTTAAAAGTACTATACAATTTTTCTGCAGTTCCGTCAGATGAATTGATTTGCAACAATTTCAGAAGTTGTATTTGCTCTTGCTTATTAACTGGGTGAATATCTTGTACTAATATACACGACAGTTTCTCAGTAGATATGTCTGTGGTTTTATCTATCAACACTATCAGCAGCGAAAAATTTTCCTATAACGGAAAATTTAATATTAATATTTAGAATATTTATTCATTCACATGTTTTACTTACAATCTGTAAAATTTTAATCAGGTCTTCAGTTTCTACTTTGGAAATAACATTATTTATAATTGTAGTAAGTACACTGTTTTCATTTAGTTGAATCTGATGCAGTATTTTCGAATCAGGAAGCACATTTTTCAACATATCAATTAAATGTTCTACATTAGAAACTGCCGTATGGTGCCCGGCAATGTAACTAGAAATAACTGTTTCCGCTTTTTTGACATTTTTTCGAATTCCAACTTTCCTTTTTTTTCTGCTGTGGCTTTATCAAATAAACTGCTAATTCTTTTGGTAGATTTTACAAGTTTCATATTTTTTTGGAGGGCAACAGTTTTCAAATGTTTTTCTAGTTCAGTTTTTCTTAAAGAAAAAGGATTCAAGCCAGTAAAGGTGGTTCAAAACTAAAAAAAAAACAATAGAGAAGAATGAAAAAAATACATCCGTTTGGCATTATATATGCTGGAGTTCCAGAACATCGATGACATAAATATAATATTTTCACTTATAATTACACGAGAGCTTTTTTTATCGAAGTAAACTTGACATTTTAATGAGAATTTCTTGCTTGGCAATTTAACGAAAAAAAAGCCTCCTAAAAAATTACGAGTCCGAAGGACGAGTAATTTTTTCTGGCATTTTTTTGAGTTGAATTGCCGAAAAGCAAGTAACCCGAATTATAAATGTTAAGTTTACTTCGATAAAAAAAAGGCTTCAGTGTAATTCGGTACGACAATTTAATTAATACATATTTAATTTACATATTAGGTAATTTAGAAGTCACTAAATTAACAAACAAGGCAAACATTATTTTAGAATTAGACCGTTTTAAAAGTTAAGTTCCGTTTTGTCGCTGGAAAAGTTAGGGCTAACTTTTGCCGCTGTCATAATGACAAAAAATCCGCGGCTTATGGGATTTTTAGTGTATGCATTAAATTGTCAATACAATATCTAAACCACATGAAGGTAAAAATTAAAGCAATAAGAAGCAATAAACTCATAACGCAATGCAAAAAATGCCAAAGATATGGGCATAACCAAACATTTTGCAAACATACCACCACTAACGTAAAATGCGCAGGTAATCACTTGTCAGCGACATGCACTAAGGAAAATGATACCCCTGCAAAGTGCACAAACTGCTCTGAAGCCCATCCTGCCAACTGCAGGGGATGCATAGTGGCGAAAGAACTGCAAAGAAGAAGGTTTAATGCTTTAAAGACAAAAATGCAACAAAACCTCGCCCAAGGACATTCTTCTCTAATAAGACCCAAGCTGGCGTATCATATGCACAAGCAGCACAGAGTCAGAAGGAAGAACCTACTGCCTCTACATCTAAACCTGAACCATCCATAATGCAAATGCTGCAAGATGTGATGAAATCTATAAATCAAGTAAATAACTGACTTGATAAACTAGAAGCCAGACACACTGGTGCCATCCCTAAACAGAAATAAAATCATGCACCAACGAAACCTACAGATTGCCATATGGAATGCCAACGGCATTCTCAACAAAAAACACTCTTTGGAAGTTTTCCTCAATTCCCAGAACATAGATGTGTGTCTCATCTCAGAGACACACATGAGAACCCAGTCATATCTAAAAATAAGAGGATACAAAACTTATCATACAATCCATCCGGATAACCAAGCAAAGGGTGAAAGTGTGATTGTCATCAAGGAATTCCTTAACCACTTTGAAGAATGCCACCTACAACGTGTTGACATTCAACTTACCGTAGTAGGGATCAAGTCCACCAAAAAAAAAGCTTATAGTAGGAGCGGTCTTCTGTCCACCTAGGCATAATCTTAAACAACAAGACTATAAAACTTTTCTTCAACATCCAGGAGAAAGATACATCATAGGTGGTGACTTAAATGCCAAACATGTTGATTGGGGATCACGATTAACCACGACCAAGGGTAGCAATTTCCATTCCACAGGTAATTCCACGTACTGGCCAACTGACACCAATAAAATTCCAGACATGCTGGATTTCTTCATATCACGCAAAGTTTCACCCAACTTCATGGAGCTCGATGAAAACTTTGACATGGAATTTGATCACTCAGCAGTCATTATGACTCTGAGCGAGAAGATAATAAAAAAGGAAACTCGACCAGCACTAGTGAATAAAACTACAGACTGGGAAAGTTTTAAAATGGACCTACAGAAAAATATCAATCTACGTGTTAGCCTAAAAACAAGCGAAGAACTAGAAGCTGAAACTGAAAACTTAACCAAGCTCATACAAGCAGCAGCACAAGGGAAATTACGCACAAAGCCAAAGGTGTAAATTACCCAATAGAAATCAGAGAAATAGTCAAGGAAAAAAGAAGAGCTAGAAGAAAATGGCAACAATCACGAGATCCTTTAGACAAAACCATTCTTATTAATAAAACACAACAACTTAAAAGAGAGATACAAAAGCTAAAAGAAGACACCATCAATTAGTACCAAGGAAAACTAACGGCGAATGAAGAAAGTGACTATTCCCTTTGGACAGCTACCAAGAAAATCAAAAGACCTATATCGTCAATACCACCAATTAAAAAAGAAAATGGCCCGTGGGCCAAAAACAACAAACAAAAAGCGGACTTGTTCGCCAGCATTTGGCAGACATCTTCACACCTAACGAAACACAAGCTAATAATAATCTGACCACTTTTGTTAATCTAAGAACAGAAAATATCACGCCTGTCACTCCAAATGAGGTAGCTAAAAAAATAAAAATAAACCTAAATTCAAAGAAAGCGCCAGGATACGACCTGATCACTGGAGAAATCTTGAAGCAGCTGCCTAGAAAAGGCATAGTCATGCTCACTTACCTCTTCAACGCAGCCCCAAGGCTCCAATATGTTCCTGCCAGCTGGAAGGTTGCAGAAGTGATTATGCTACCTAAACCAGGTAAGCCGCCTAACGATGTTAAGTCCTACAGGCCTATCTCCCTGTTGCCAATTGTGTCGAAATTATTCGAAAAACTGCTTCTCAAAAGACTCAAACCACTCATAGAAAATGATAACTTGATACCAAACTATCAATTTGGCTTCAGGTGGATCAGGTGCACCGTATTACGGATGTAATAGAATGCGCACTGGAAGAAAAGCGAATCTGTTATGCAGTATTCCTAGATGTGGCTCAGTCCTTCGACAAGGTCTGGTACGAAGGTTTGAGACATCAACTTAACAAAATACTCCCAAAGCAATATGTAAAAATACTAACATCCTACATCTCAGACAGAATCTTCAGGATCAAACAAGAAGATGAATACTCGGAACTAAAAGAGATAAAGGCGGGAGTGCCTCAGGGCAGCGTGCTGGGGCCTATCCTGTATCTACTATATGCTTGCGATATGCCAAATTTTGAAGGAACTTCAGTTGCTACGTTTGCAGATGACACCGCACTTCTGGCAGTGGACACAGACCAAGACTTAGTCATTGAGAGACTACAAGCAGCCAGCAATACAATACTTGACTGGACTAAACAATGGAGAATTAAGCTGAATGAGCTCAAATCTACTCATATTAACTTTACAAATAGAAGATTAAACGCTCCACCATCTACGCGAACAACGCTAAGTACCTAGGCATGACATTAGATGCCAAACTTAGGCGGAAGGAACATGTGAAGAAGAAAGTAAGCGAACTAAGACTAAAATACGGGCAATACGGCTAATTGGGAGAAAATCCAAGCTGTCAATACATAATAAGATCCTAATCTACAATCAGATTCGAAAACCAGTATGGCTATATGGTATACAACTATGGGGTTGCAATATAAAAAGCATACATACTTTCCAGAACAAGGTACTACGCAACATAGTAGATGCACCTTGGTATATACGCAACACTGATTTATACCGAGATCTAAACATCCCTATGGTCAAGGAAGAGATCAAAAGGTATGCTGGCAAACACGAGGCCAGACTACACCTTCATGAAAACATTGAAGCTCTTCAGCTGCTGGACAGACAACATATCGTCCGTAGACTGAAAAGGACCAAACCCTTCGAGCTCGTGTAAAGTGACTGTGTAACAGCAGAGCATAGTGCGCGAGTGTGAGAATGCAAATAATAGTCAGGAAAATCCACAGCACATCATTGGATGGACTCTAGTTGATAAGTATTTAGTTTTAAGATTTATCCCACGTAAATTAATGGTTGGTCTTGCAGACCAGTTTTAATAGTGTAAGCACCATAAACGTTAATAAAAAACATTTTTTTTCTTCGTGCAATAATTGTCTTTCTACATGCTGTACACTTACACAAACTTTTACTGACTCAAGAAAATATTTAAAATTTGAATTTTCTAGCCAGTTATAAAAAAATACCGTTTTCTTCATCTTTTATACTTTTTCTTCCCAATTCCCATTTCTGCGTCATCACTACCGCTTGTTGAACTAGTTTCCATTTTAACAGTAGTATAACTGTGTGCACTATTCAAAAAAAACTAATGACCAAGTAATCAAACATAAAAGCAATACCGGGGCTACGACGCGGCGCTGCACGTGAAATACCAAATACAGAACTGCCCACTGTAGTTTGTGTAAATCACTGTTATTACCGATAAAGTGTAACTCAATCGCTCAGTAATAATTAAGATAAGAAAATTCTGCAAAATCTCAGTCTACAGAGAGTGAGAGTCTGGATCTGAAAGAACGCAGTAAAAAAAATCAATCTGGGGTATTAATTCTCGCCTTTAAAGCAGTCTTTATTTATTTATCCTGCACTTTAGTAGGCCAACTACTTGTAGTTAATTATATTCAGTTGCAGTCAGAAATTAGAATTAGGTGGATGTGGTTGGTTGTATTAAGGGCATTTAATTATTTCTTGTTTCTTGTTAAGTAATAAAAAATCTACTGCTCTATACTGCGATTTTCTGCTTTTTAATGTCATATTCTACTGCTGCATGATAAAAGACCTGGCAACACTGTTCTGACTGTTTGTAAGTAACAGTTGACGAGGTCGTCTTCCAGGTGACTGGTCATCGAGTTGTGTCTAATGCCACACTTTATATAATTCATTTTTTTTGTAATTGTGATTAAGCCAGATCAGCAATACTTCGCTATACATGGCTGATTGATCTACTTATTTACATGTTGTATTAATAATAACTAATGGCTGCAGCCGCACTAATTTAATACTGTTTTTAATAATTTTGTTCTTTGAAGTATGTTTATTCACTTGATCATTTTGAATATTACACTGTTGCACTGATTTTTAATTATCGCTGTTTTCTGGTTTGCTGGATAAGAGTAGAACATCCTGAGGAAGTTTTCGCTTGAGCCTGATATGTATATTTTGTCGTCCAGTGTTGTATGTTATTGCATCAGTACAGGTTCTTATGTTTTTGAAATATTTTCTCGCGATGTTCTTCACAAAGTCTCGTATGGTAGGTAGTCCCGCTTCTCGATGAAGTTAGTTGAGTGTGGTGTATATACCAGGGTACGTTGAAAATCATGCTTAAAACTGTATTTTGGTGTTAGATGTGTGTTAGATGCTGATCTCTAAATTTGACAGGCGTAGGTGACTACCGGTCGTAGATCACGCACGAATATAGTAAACAATATTGGTTCGAATATAGAGCCTTGAGGTACTCCTGTGCTGACAAAATGGTGTTGATTCTTACAGAAAAACTTCGGTGTGTGAGGAAAGATTTGACGATTTGTAGTACTTAGCTAGGAACGTTACAACCGATCATCTTGAAAAAAGTTCATCTATCCAAATACGGTCGAAAGCTTCGGCGATGTCGAGGAATATTGCTACGGTATGTTGTTTATTTTCAAATCCATTTTCAATCAGCTCTTATATACGAGATGATTGCTGGGTAGTAGAGTGCTGTTTGCGGAAGCCGTATTGAAATGCAGGTAGTGTTTGGTTATCTGTGAGAAACTGAGTAAATCGAACAAGAATAATCTTTTCTAGAAGTTTAGCTAAGGTAGATAGAGACTACCTGGTTTGGGAAAGAGAAGCACATGGGCTTGTTTCCAGATATCTCGGAAATATCCAACTTTCAAGCAGCCATTAAATATGATGGTAAGAAATTTTGTAGATTTTTTGGAAGATTTTTAAGAACAACATTTAAAATGAGATCAGGTCCAGGAGACTTTTTTAAGGAAAGACTTTTTATGTGTGACTGAATTTCTGTTGGGGTAGTAGGATCTATTAACCCAGGACTATCTGGGAAGATAGTATTTAGCTGTGTTGTAATTTTTTGTGCAAATGTTCTATTGTTTTCAGCAATTTTCGTGACAAATGTGCCTTTTAGGTGATTGGCAAAAAGGTTTGCTTTTTCTTCATCAGAATCAAAGATCTGGTGGTTGACTTCGATCTTTGATACGCGAGGCTGTTGTTGTAAGATCCGTTTAGTTGCTAACCACATGGTAGAGTTTGGGTTGAAGACTAGTTATGTAATTTCTGTAGCTGTCGATTCTATATTTATCTAAAGTACTCTTTACTTCTAGATTTGCACGATTTAGCTGTGCTTTAATCAAGGGGTTCCTTGTTCTGTTCCATATTCTCCCCAGTCTATTTTTATTATTAATTAACTTTAAAATGCAATCTGGTGGTTTCAAAGAGCTTATTTTACGTTTTATTTGAATTTTTGTGGTTTGGTTTATTGCAATTTTTATCGAATTATTGAATTGATTTATGGCGGTGTCAATATCTTCTTCTGATGTAATTGAAGTAGGACAGGTTATTGCCTCTTGCAGCTGTTCCAAATCTACACGGTCGTTTATTAATTTTGGTAACATCTGTTTGATCATGGGGGAGTTATGTAAGGTTATTAATATAGGTAGATGGTCAAATTCTAGCTCTGCAGTTACCGTTTGCGATACGGGTAGGCAAACATTTTTAAGAAAGCAGATATCTTCTGTGTCTGGGCGATGATCTCTGCAGTATGGATAACGAGTTGGTTCACTAGATGCTGAAATCTTAATATCGTGGTTTGAAAGATACATTTGGAGCCTCAAAGGCGTGGGTTATTGCTATTGCAGCCCCAGAGGATATTTTTGGGGTTAACGTCGCCAATTGCTAGTGTAAGGATATCGCTTAGGAAAAGTGTTGCAATATGTGCTTCCTGTAGTCGCTGTTTCGGTTGTTTGTAAACTGCAAAGATGTTGATGCTGGCCTTATTTTTAGAAGTAAATTAATCCCCACCGCTTCGAGATCTTGTATAGTTCAAGTGGATGAGCGCATATAGAGCGTTTTATGATTGCGACCCCTCCTGAAGCAAAGTGAGTTGCTCGATCTCGACGATATACAATTTGTATGTGGTATTTTAAACTGTTCTTTTTCTGCTAGGTGAGATTCAGTATAATCATAATATCGACGTTATGTCTGGCTAAGAAGGCTATAACCAACGATCTTTGGTTGGATAAACTATTAGCAATGTAATTTACAATGATGGTGTTAGATAAGAGATTGGGAGAATTATTTGCCATTAAAAAATGATGGAATAAGTGAAAATAAGATCGACTTGATCTCGTTGTGAAAAGGAGCCAGGAGGTCCCAGATAGACTGAATTAGATTAAGAAATGATGGAAAGTTTGAGGTATTAGGAATGCAATGCTGCGTGTCGTTAGTTGGTGAGGGTCGTCCTGCAGTAGCGTGGGCGTATGTAGTACCGGGAGTAGAAAATTTGTATATATTAGGTTCTCTTCTTGCAGTAGTTTGCTGGTTAGGGTTATTTTTCTTAATTGAATTAATAAACTGACAGCCTCTGTAATTAGCTGGATGTGTTCCGCCGCAGTTTATACACTGTGGTTTGACTGAAGTTATTTTAGGACACTTTGTGTAGTTTTGTAATCCTGTACCCTTTACGCATCTAGATGAAAGGCGACAATAATTTTGTGTGTGTCCTAGACGCTGGCACTTTGTGCACTGAGATGTGGGTTTTTACTACTGCGACGGGGCTCAACACTGATTACGCAATAGTGTAATTTACTTAGATTATAAATCTCTGGATTTTTCTTTAATTCGACCGCACATATATGAATTGCTTGTTTATTTTTCAGCAGTCTGGTGACTTTGAGTACTGGAAATTTCTTTACAGATAATTAATCTACTATTGTTCAGTTTCTTGTTTTTTAAGTTTAGATAGTAACTTGTAGTATTTATGTTTCTGTTGTTTATATAGGTCCTTAATAGCATTATTTTGGTACTGCTTTGACAATTTATGAAAAAATAGTAATTTGTTTTTGGCCTCTTGTATTGCGGGAGAAGGTCGTCTAAGCGTCCGAGTTGTTCGTTTGATTGCAATAGTTATCCACGCAAAAGCGAGTTCAATATAATATGTAAAAATATCGTGAAATATAGTAAACGTGTTTCGACTGAATTTTTTATTTAAGGTGTCATTCCAGTCTTCCTTGGGTAGTAAATATTTAAAGTAATTAAGATTATCTTCTGAAACTTTTTGATAACGTTTACTGAAGTTCTCAAATGCCAATTTACAATTTTTCAGATCGTACTGTAAAAATGCTAAGTGGTGGTCCGATATTTCCGATGTGAGAATTTCGGCTTCATAATAATTGTGTTTATTTATAAAAATATTATCCAAACCTGCAGATTTCATAGTTGCTTCGTTGATAGCAGGTCTAACACCGTAGGACGCAAAAATACTTTTGAGTTTATTCGTAAAACGTAGGTATTCCAAAAAATTAAAATTAAAATCTCCGGCAACAATAATGTTTGCACATGGATAAGTCGATAGTTATTTCAAGAACGTCTTGCATTTTATCGAAAAATGTATTTGTCTTCCCAATTAAACTTGTTGGAATGCGATATACAGTGAAAGCCAAAATGAATTCTTCATTTTTAATTAGCAATAGCACAATAATTACTTTAAATACATAAATAACTATAATGTAATATTAAACAGTAAGTATGTTAGTTTTACTTCTTGAATATTGTATCCGTTAAATGTCCTCCTCCCTTCTCCACACATTCTTCTAAGCGTCGGAAAAAATCACTCATAACCTGCTGAAGCATGTCCTGCGGAATAGCTTCAATTTCTTGCCGGATATTTCTTTTGAGCTCCTCTATATTTCTGGGTTTACTCTTGAAGACTTTGCCCTTTAAATATCCCCAGAAAAAAGCCTAGGGCAGAAATACCAGAAGATCTCGAAAGCCAATTAAGATCACCGTTTCGAGAAATTAGTCGATTGGAGAATGTCTGACGCAGGGTTTCTATAGTTATCCCTGCAGTATGACAGATCGTCCCGTCTTGTTGAAAATTGTAATTTCTCTCTTCAATGTCAAATTGAAGTATAAAAAATGTTTGAAGCATATGTGGATGTGCATACCGTTCAGAATTGACTGTGACGTGACTGTTCTACTCTCTTCTTCGAAAAAAGATGGGCCTATGATTGTAACACGGCTTCTCTGTTACCTATCTATGCTTTCTGAATTATTACTTTAATTTGCCCTGTGTTCGCTAGCTAATTCAGTCGGTATGCTTATGAGACTCTCTTTTTTCACTCCCAGTGCAGCTAAGGGTAAGCTAATGTTATGCGAGACCAACTCGTATAAACCTGAAATGTTGTACTCACCAACGTACATATGAATGACAATAAAAATCCCGACAATATACGTTTAATACATATAATTTGTAAATGAACAGGAACACACAAAGAAAAGATACATAAAAACAAATACACAACATGGGCATACATAGAGTACCTAATAATAAACCACAAACGTCTGATAACGTTGACAAGGTTAATTTAACGCACCCCGAAACAGTTGATACTCGACGCTGTCTATTCTTGTTTTACTGCGGACGTATGGTGATTCACACCTTGAAATGCACACGCAGCAAATTAACGGGCCGTCGTACGGTGATTTCCTCTTAATCCGTGACAACACATTCGCTGAGTATTGCGCAATGATTTATTTCAGCAGTAATCGGCCAGTTCGCAATTAACACACGGAACTAACCTGGTGGTTCCTTTCGTAGCTCGGAGACACTGTCGAATCCTGTAGCTTTGGTAGTCGTTAGCTTCTTCGAGGGGCTGCTATGAACCTTTGAATAAATAGGAGGGAGGACGGAGCTTACGTATCTCAACTGTACAACAGCTACCGGGACGGATGTAGCCATCTTGAAACCCCACGAGTGATTCATAAACTGTAATTATGGTAAGTTGCGCGGCTTGGTTGTTCACAAACCAAGAAAAATTCAAGTGCTGGAATAACATTTCATCAGTAAGTATCAGTCTATCGATACAATAAGCTAATTAGGTAAATTAAGAAAAGTTTTGACATCATTAAATTACAAAACAAAAATGATAGCTGTGACCTTCAGACCTCACTTAGCAGTCAGTGGCGTGTCTATCTCAATTTCACCATTTTAACCTTTCGGCGGGCGCGCTGTTATAAAAAGTACAACAGTCGAGAATTTTCGCAAATTGCATGCATAATACGTTAGCGACGGTCAGTAAACTTTAGGTATTCCTTTATTGTTTTATCTACCAGCAGGACATCCGGTCAGTAGAGCCTCTGAAAGTAATTTCGACGTATTTCTTGTCAATATAGGTTTTACAACGCCCGCCTGCTCGTGTTATTCAATGTGAACAAATTGGTTATTGGAGTTATTGTAAACGACTTGCGTTAATAATACAATGCAACTTTATAAAATATTATATTTAAAATTTTATATGAAATTGTCGCAGATTATCATATTAGTCAGTTACCTAATAAAATTATTATAAATATTAATTTGTTGATGAAATGAAAAATTACACTGAATTGGGTGTTTTAGTTTCCCTAATGATGGTAGAAGAGATACTTAGATAAATATCATAAAAAAAGAAAATTGGACGGCAAAGGCAAGTAGTGTTTTATGTTCACAACATTTTACTGCGAAATGTTTCGACAGATCTTCACAATTAAAAGTATGATTATTGTCTACTGATGTGCCAAGTATAGAAGTGAACAGGCTAAAATTGTAGTTTGTAATCTATCTCCAATTTAGTAGAAACCCTAATAGAGAAATAGAAAAATCTCAAAATATAATTATTTAAAATATGTAGTGAATATATTCTAAATTGTCCGTTTTGGAGTAATAATAAATTAAATTGAATTATATATACCTAACTTTCTTACAGACTCAGCTTGCAAAAATTATTACAATAAATATTTAAGAAATATTTGCTTAATTGTATGGAACTTGGTGTCCCAGTAATAAAAATAGTATAGCACACCACTGGTCGAGCGGAAACGTGCTTGTTTAAATGCTCCTTCCTCCCTCCTATTTATTCAAAGCTATGAAAGAACCAAATTGGCCCGCGTTGTTCGCCAAGGTTCTAGCTTGGTTTCGTTCGCTAGTTTAGGCGCGAATCTATTGATTCTCCTGCTTCAAGCACTTATGGGCGAATGAATACTTGCAGGCGTCCAGTGCTGATTCATGTTATCGGACGGTTATTCCCGCGAAGTAAATGGCATCGTCTACATATTTTATCACGTATTCGAAGCGCGCTACATTCTATGGTTATTACCTACGTATCCATTAAATATCAACCTATATTAACAAACTACGTACATAATACAAGGACACTTACTGTAAGGCTTCATTGCTAATTAGCATATAATGAAAGGCTGTAAAATAAGCAAATACAGGTGTCACGAATTGACCCGTTTCATGATTCTTGACGATGATACAGCACACCGCACGGTAACTTTTGTGGGGAATGTAAGGGCCTTTCCCAGATTTCACACGTATTCTCGGTAGTCCCATAGCGAAAATGTTGCCTATTTACCGTGCCATGTAGAATAAAGTGTGCAATATCGGGTTGCTGATTTCTCAGTTTCAAAAAACTTCGACAAAACTCAACGCGGTGTTGTTTATCACGATCAGTTAACTTATGTACCACTGCCATTTTGTACGGGTGAAACTTCATATTGTGCAGCATTCTTCGGGTACTTGTTTTGGATATTTGTAATGCTGCCGCATGTCGTCGAACTGATCGATTAGGGCTACGTAGAACGGCTGTCTTATCCGTTCTTCATTAACAGCACTGCATACAGATTACGGTCTGCCGGTTGATTTCCTTTTTTTAACTGATCAATGATTTCACCACTTCCTTGCCCAGTACGAAATAACACTTCGGGCAGGAACATCGCGAACATTAAAATGTCGACGAAATAAACGCTGGGTTTGGATAATAGAATTAAATGTAATAACTTTTTCAATACAAAATATACGTTGTTGTTTATTCCATATATTTAATAGTACTATATTGCTAGCGCGTGTAAGTGGGGAGGTCATAGCGTAAGTGAGACAGACAACCAACTCTTCTACACACTTGGTGAGCTATGCGTAAGCGTCGTCCGCGCGGTGGGGAAGTAAACCTCTTGGTCAAGTTTAAAATTCGGTCCTAAAGGCGGAGTTGGAATTCTCAGGCATGCGTACAAGACGCGTAGTGTTCGGAGTGAGACTATATCGGTGCCGTAATGTTTTCGCCCGTTGCCAGACCCTACTAGCAATATATAACTAAAAATATATTGTTTATTCCAACGCTCAATTTTAGCAACTGTCAAAATATCTCCAAAGCCTCCTTTATCATCAATAGATTAGCATAGTGATCGTTTGGTCGAAATTTAGTCGAAAAGGAGTTCGGAACTGTCAAATTGATAATAGAATAGTTAGTTTTCACGAGTTTTGCATTAACAAAAGTAAAATTTTCAATATGATTTTTCGTTAAAAAAAGACGACTTTCACGATCACTATGCAAAAAAATATTTTTTTTCCACCAATCGTACTAGAATTGACACATTGTTGATAAAATTTTGTTGAGCAAAGTTAAACATTCCATTACATCAGCCGTTACTAGGTAATTTACAATAAAACTGTACAGGAATAATATTCCCGTCCTAGGTCGCTCGTATCGATCGGCGGAAAAATAGTATGTGTAACTTGGACAAAAATCAACATTCCCAGACTCCTGTGTTGTCAGTTGTCCGGGAATGTTACGCATTTCGTTCTAGATACACAATGTACTATTGTTGTTGCTAATTAAAAATGAACTAATCATTTTGGTTGTCACTGTATTTCTATTACTACAGAATTTAATTTAGGAACATAGATAGCTGCAATCTCAATCAGTAGTTTTTGCGATAAATTGGTTATTAGCTTTATAGGTTTGGTAATGTATTCTTCATTTACGTAAATTGCAACACCTCCACCTCATTTTGCTTTCTGCAGAAGGAATATTGAAGATTGTAAGAATCTAAATTACATAACTTTTGTCATTCTTCGTTCAGCCAATGATCGCAAAGGCATATGGTGTCCACATTATATAAAAACAGAGATTACTTAACTTCCAAAATTTTATTGGTGTTATGGTGATAAACTTTGATGATGGTTGAAGAGTTAGTAAATAGCAGATCTGAATTATCATTTTTAGTGGTTGGTTCAACAGGTCGAGATATTACAAAATTTTTAATTTCGTTTTCACTTTCAATTTTGAAAAATGACCATAATTCGGTATATTTCGCAAGCTCAAATTTACTTTTAAGAACTGTAACTTTAAACGTAGAATATTTGATCGGATACTTAGATATCATTTTTATGCATTCAAGAAGTAGAATACCGTTATTAGTTAGACAACTTTTTAATTTTTCCTCATTTATATCCGGATCGATTTGGGTAACATACAATGGTTGTGGCACACCCCTAATTCCGCACCTGTCATTTGTACCACAAGTTGTATTCATTTTTTTGTTTACTTTTGTATTTCAGTCTATTTACTATCATTCTCTTGTGGTTTAGATTTTTCTGGTGTATTAATAACTTTTACCTCATCCTTTGCACGTGTTTCAGTTTTCTGTAGACTTTTTCGAGTAAGGTTTTACCTCTGTTCTTTTCAGAGTGCTGCGTGACGTTAATATGGACTCTCAATTGTTTATCTTAAAGCCAATATCTGGCATTGTGGTTACAGACTTAATTTCAGTTTTCTTAGAATCAGAGTGTTTTTTTTGTGGTAGTGGACAAGCAATTAATAGGATTTCCGAGTAATACGTAATTACCATTCGCCTTATCTTCTAGCAGCATTAACTTATCATTTAGCAAGTTAATCCTGTCATACAATTCTTTAATCAAAACGTTTTTGGCGTCAATAATAGTTTTCAAATATTGTTTTCCAATATTTAATAGACTGACCTTGTCCACAAGAGAATGTACCATGGCAGCTAAAAATTCCTTGTTGCAGCAGATCATGGACGTATCATCTGTTACTTCATATTTCTGTAGCTTTGTAACACACCTGTTATGTTAGTAAGGTCCGAAAATCAGGCAAATTACACGCTTAACAGCAGTTTTTGCACCACAAACACCACACGAAGAATGTAGCACGTCTATACCATCCGCCATATTTTTTCTACGGGAGTGGTTATAAACGAGATGAAACGGGGGAACGAGCGCCACGAGTTTTGATAATTAAGGTTGAAACAAAATTTCTCAGCAACCTCCTGTAGAAATTCAAAATCCAGAGGAGTTTGTGGTACTTCTGCGCTCCTGCGAGATGGCCCCAGCTGTTTCGGAACCTACCTTGGTTGGTTTTCTTTGCTCTCGCCGGATCACCTTGCATATAAAACAACAAAGAGAGCACAACACATAGAATTGTTGATACACACGTGCAGATATCATAAATGAAAGTTAAAACTTTATATGCGTCTATTAAAAATAAGTAGACAAATATATCTTGAACAGTAATAAACAAAGCGGGTTAGTAGTTGAAATTGACTCAAATAGATAGCCAAAATATGACACAACTAAAGTTTGTCCGTGTTGGTGAATGGATATCAAACGTTTAAATGGCACGGGCGAGGGCGTTTTAAACGCGCCACCCTGTTCTAATCATACAGTGCCCGGGAAAATGTGAGAAATCTCCCGGATATGAAAAAAAAAACACGTGAAAAGAATACTACAAGTTCATATAAACTTTTTCGTATAGGTCTCCTCTTCGGAGACATGGGCTCCCAAAGAGCTCCAATGGAATCAAGTTTTTCCACTTAATTATTGAACCACCAGGTATATTCTAATTTTTTAAAATATGATGTATTCCAAGTAAGACCCTTCAAATTACTACCCAAGAGAGTGTTGTGAATTACTCACAGCTGCAGGGACGGACTAGCTGTGACACACATGACCCCATTTTTTTACGGCCTGTATGATAAGAACTTTGGACGTTTTTTACATACCTTTAACTGTTGACTACAAATTAAGAACTTTTCATTCATGTCGCTAATCTTAATAGTTTTCGAAAAAAAAACGTCATTTTATTTACACTGTTAGTCCCCTAACTTCTGTCGGGTTAAATATGACAAAGAGAAATTTTCCCCTGTCACCAACATAGTTTCAATAAAAAGTTAACTAAGCAGTTAAAGTTTAACTTTTTATTGAAACTATGTTGGTGGCAGGGCGATGGCGGGTACAGCAAAATGGATCCTCGCGCACGGCGAGTAATGGAGGCGACGTTTCGACGATTACTTACACTGCAACTTCTCGAAACTTGGCACTTTAACGAAACCTAACTAATGGAATCCGTGACGATGGTGATTGCATTCATTGCTTCGATACGACCGAGTAAGTTAATTGGCACACAACCACTAGTTGCTTATACGAGCAAACCCGGAAGAAGAGTTTTGAGAAAGTGAAGTTCACGCCAGAAAATCTCGCGCTCTGTGCAGCTGCAAGAATATGCACCTGCTTGTTGTTTTAGACCGGCGACTTACTGGAGTCGCTCAGCTCGTAAAAAGGTGTCGTCATAGGGTATTCGCGAAAACAGTGAACCAACAGATGGCGCTGGGATATTTCTATAAAGGTGAACAATAACCCGGCTATAAAGGTTACAAAGCAGTTTTGGCGTTCTTTGAATCCGTTTAACTGGGTGTTTTGTATCGGTTTAGTGGCGTTTTTTAGTTTTTAATTTTATATTAGTGACATTGTGAACACCAAATGGTAAAAATAGAAGTGACTCTTTCCAATATATTGGAATAAATTGGAAATAGAAGCAGACAGCTGTATTTAACAAATATAATGTAATAATATAAAATATAGGTGGAATATATCATGATTATAAACTAGTCAACAATACCATATTATTATAAAAGAAACTTAAACCGATTTACCAATATTATGTTACAAAGTAAACAATACCAATAATACGAAGTACATAGTTATTGCCTAGTTTAAATTTTGCTTAAAAATATTAATATAATTGTATACAAAAAATAAATTGCTAGATTATCGTATTTTATTGTCAGCCAGTATTTGTGGTGATAAGATAACAATAGCTGCTATTATACATAGTTATAATATCATTAGCATATGGAATTAAAAACCAGTTAAATTGCTCTCTTAAAATAAAAAAAAAATTCTTTGAATTGCCCTGTCTACATGAATTCGAGCCCGACAAATTTCAGCTGTCATCTCGGCTTCTTCTTTTGAAAACCGTTTTTGCTGCCTTAAAAATGGGGCTCTTATTAATTTTACTAAGTGCTCGTTACATTCCTTTTTAATTAAAAATCCTTTTACAACCATTACTGCATCGTAACAAACCAGTTCTTCAATGAAATTTTCATAATTAAAAATTGCTTTATCTGTAGTACGCCCCCCATATCCAGCACTAACAAATGATATTAGGCCAGATGGTGATATCCGAATTAAATATTTTATTGTATGTGTTCCCTTATAATAAGAGTATGACACTACTCTACACTTTAAACATTGCAGTTTCTGTATTCTAATTTCAGTACAGTCAAGTACGACTCTAGTGTTTCCAACTTTATCAAAGCATTTTGGAATATTATTTAAAATTTCATATTTACTGGGCCAATATATTCCTTGTTTTGAGCTAACAGCTAAAACATACTTCCGCACAAGGTTTGACTAATATTAAACAAAACTGCTACACATACAAATGAAATATTAAGCTTAAATTTACACAGAACTAAAATAATTTTTGTTTTCATGTTTTGCCAGTTGCATCCATTCAAATTAACAGTCCTTTCAGCACCTTCTTAAGTAGGTATAATACAGGGTTTTCAAAGTTAAATCGGCGCTATTGCTAACTTCGTTATTATTGGAGCTACAAAGTCAGTTAAATAGGCAAACTAGTAGTATTTTTTTCGCCAATTCCGATGGTGAAACGGAATCAAAATCAACCATTTATAACAATATTGTTTCATACAGTGGCGAGTCAGAAGCCAGAAAACAACGTTTTCGCGTGCCGGCGATCACAGCATTTGCCGATCTTTCTATTCTATTAGGTTATCCCTATGGTGCGTCCTCCTGTGGACACACGGTATATAATTCTTCTGTACGTGTGTATGTGACTGAACTCCTCCTAAACGGCTTGACCGATTTTGATGAAATTTTGTGTGTTTGAGTGGGTCCCTGGATGGTTTAGATTCACAATTGGTCTCGGTAGGTGGCGCTGCAATCGGGTTCTAGGATTTTTTTAAAAATTTTTTTGACGAATCTCTTATTTTTAAATGTTTTTTAAGATTTCTCGCATATCAGAACATATAACCCCAAAATTTCACCACCCCCCCCACCTAGATAAATAACACGATCGGAACAGATATTTGAAAACAGCAAAGCGACCGGGAGAGAAGTCCCTAAAAGTTTGGATTTGGACTAACATTGCCCAAATAAGCTTAATTACGACGGAAACATGTGGATTTTCTAAATGAGAGCACGGAATAATCTTATCCTAATAAATGCTGAGACAAATCCTAGCCAGAGCAAGATTCTTAAAAAATCAATACGAACATTAGAAGGGACATGACAAAGACCAACCTTAGAAAGAGAAAGCGACGTCTAAGAAACAAATTACACAAGTCGAGACATGGCAGGTGTGAATGAGTGCAACAGGTAATAGTATGATCCAGAGAGGGAATCATACAACAAGATTGCCATCGAAATTGCGTAATTTCTATCGGGAGTCTAATCAAAGTTCAATTTAATTAACATATGTGGGCTTGTCAATCAATTTAATTGGGTCATTTAATTGAAGCACAAAATGGTCACCAAGCAGAACTAAATATTTCTACTGATAATTAATAATTGCCAAGAATAACACACAAACCCATAATTATTAAGAATTTATTATAAAACTGTAAAGACAACACCAAACTTGTTTACATATAGTACAATGTTCTTAGTCTTTCCGTCCTTGAAGTTCTAACAGTTTTAAAAATAACTAAGTTACTAGGTAACTCACAACTCCCTATTTTAATTTAAAACATAAGCCCCATATAAAGCGATTGACAATATTTCTCAGCGAAGCATGTTCTGGAATTTGAACATATGTCGACACTGTTATCATTATAACCACAAATTGTATTCTTGACGGAAGTTTGACAATATTATTGAAAGCACTTCAGGAGAAAATTTTTCGATCGTTCTACATATCACAGGTTGGCAAATTTCTTGCATTGTTCTATTGGCTGTGAATCTTAGTGCTGCCATTCGTGTTTATAGGTCCAACATTATCATCCTCAGGTTTACTGTTCTTATATATTACTATAGTCCGTTTTTAAACTAGGAGGAGTAATTGAAAAGGCGTATTTACACTATAATGTACTACCATAAAATACACTACAAAAATTTCATGGCAATTATTTCACCTATAATGTTTAATTAAGAACATAAAACTGCTAACTGATGTGTAAACGCTTTGAACAGCTGATATATCAACACACATGTCAAAATATATGCAACTTAGTATTGTGTAAAACAGTAGTCTTAGCCAATTCCAAATGTAGGTTTTAGTTGTGAGAAATTTGAATTGTTCCTTATAGGTAGCTATTTCAACTATTTGACAGTCTTACTTTCCCATCACGCATGGTATAGGTTTGTTACATTTCTTTACTACAATTTTTGCAGGCTCATACACAACAACTTTCTTGTAGTAACATTTTGATCAAGCTGAAACTCGTTTCTTGTTCTAGTTTTACCATGATGCTTAGCTACATCCTGTTTCTGTACTAATGTTCACATGGACCATTTCCTTATTCTCTACTTTAGAAACTAACAAGTTATTACTTACTGCTATGTTATTTATAAGTGTCCTATTCATTAACAACTATAATGGAGTAAGTCCTACTACAAGTACAACACTATTACTATAATCTAAGAGTGCTACATAATGACCTTTTCTTATCACATTTTGATCAATTTCTACACTACCTTCCGCAAAGCCTATATTTTTAGAATAATACAGCTATACTCTGTTTTTTTAATGGCACAGACAAAGTTATGCAATCCATTTTTCCATTATACTTGTTAACTAGATAATGTTTGTTGAGACTTAATTTAATTGGAAAAAGTATTTTAGGTTGCATAAAGATTGTCTGCGACATTAAAAAATAGAGTGTAGTCACTTACTCAAAAATCATTTCTTCTGGAAATTGTTTAAACAAGTGTGAAAAATAAGGCACATTATCTCTGGTGCTATATTTAACCCAAATGGTTTCCAGACAGGTAACTACTATTCATTCACAAAACTCATTACTGTCAAAACGTTGTCAAGTTGATACCTTGTTTAAATTTTGTTTTGGAACTACTGCTTGCTGATTTTGGTAGCACTGAAATTTTTGAAATTTAAAAAGTTGTAATGTCACTTTCTTGTAAAAAAAATAAACTCCAAAATTTTTTAATTCTCTTGCATACACTTCAATTGCAATGGAACAGAAAAGAAAGATGGTTTTACTATTGAAAAAGGAAAAAAGGCTATAGTTATGAAAGGAAAAAGTTTTGACACAAGGAACATAACCAAACTTTAACCCTGCGGTGGGCGCGCCGGCGGCAAATTTCCGCAGATTTAACTTTTGGTGTTGTAAAAGACCTGCTGTTTGAATTAGAAACCTTGCTCAGCTAAGTATTCGTTAGTCATACAATTCACCCCACCCTTGATAATATTGGGTGCGTCAGTCTACAGCGGCCTAGTTGCAATTAGACGTTGAATCGGAGAACCTGTTATTTGCGGCAGTTTGCCGCAACGCGCCCTGTCTCGGTTAGTGATTATTCAGACTCTGAAACGTACAGTGCCATGTAAGTATGAAGTTATTTGCAGGAATTTCGTTTCATTTCTTATTTCTATAAGTATGTGTGTATATTTGTAATAACAGAATAGTTAAATAATGAAGGCGAGAGTTTTAAATGCTATTTATTTTTCAAGGTCTCGCAAAGGTTTGACACCTGAGGAGTTGGAGAGGGCTGTGCAAGATGTATTACGGGAATTATCAGAAGAGAGAGAATAAGAAAACAAGGACGAGCCGGATGACAGTGCATCAGAGACAGACGAGGAGATTATCGTGGAGGATAATTATAGCAGTGATTCTGAGCAATCCGGAGAAGAAATTCTGTATACCGAGAGTGAAAACGAAAAGCACGATAACCGATTTTATATTGGACGAGACGAGGACACTATTTGGAGCAATAAAAAGGTAAAACTCAGGCAAAGAATATTGTGAAAATTTTACTGCGTCCGAAAGCAAGTGCTAAAAACGCAAGAACAGAAATTCATGGATTTAGTTTGTTTATCACTGATAAAATGATCGGAGATATTGTGACTAATACCAACTTATATATTAAAAAAAAACAGATTGAGGTTGAATATTCCAGAGATTGCAAAGATACAACAATATCGGAAGTGAAGGCTGTTCTAGGTGCTCTATTTTTGATTGCTATAAAAAAGGGAGGCCATACAAACTGTGAAGAGCTGTGGAATTTAGATGGTACAGGAATGATCCTTTTACGGGCACTGTTTAGCTACAAACGTTTCCGTTTTCTGCTGCATTCTATGAGATTTGATAGCCTGATTACCCGAGAAGAGAGGAAAACAACCGACAAACTAGCTCCGATTCGTGAATTCCATGAGGAGTTTGTAAGTAACTGTATTGCTAGCTATAACGTAAGTGAATTTGTTACCATTGATGAGATGTTCCATGGATATAGAGGGCGATGTGGATTTGTGCAATATATCCCAAATAAGCCTGCAAAATATGGCATCAAATTATACACACTATGTGATGCACAAACTTTTTACACCCTAAACTTTGAAATTTATTGCGGCAAGCAAGTAACTGAACCCTATGCTAGATCCAACAAGAGTGCTGACGATGTAAAAAGATTAGTAATGCCTATAGAGAACACAAAGAAAAACCTTACTACAGACAACTACTATAGCAGCTACCCATTAGCAGAACACCTATTGAACAAAGGACTGACTTTCCTGGGAACCATGAAGAAAAACAAGAAAGAGATACCTCCTGAATTTCTATCAAACAAGGTCAAAGAAATCGGCTCAAGCCTTTTTGGTTTCCAATATGACTTTTGTTTAGTTTCGACCATAACTAAGAAAAATAAAGGTGTACTCTTTTTGTCAACGATGCACAGTAAACCGGAAATCGATGAAGACTCCAAAAAGCCTCTAGTAAATTTGGATTACAATGGTATAAAGGGCAGTGTCAATACTGTAGATCAGATGTGTGCATCTGACGGCACCTCAAGGATTACAAGACGATGGCTGCTTGCAATATTTTATAGACACTTAGATATAGCTGGAATAAATGCATCCTCATTTTAAAATTCAACAATGTCGAGAATAAGCACCGACGGCGAGTTTTTTTTAAAAAAACTTGCGTTTGCACTTATGGAGGAACACTTGACAGAGAGAGCCCTAATTATGTCGTTACCTAAAAACATTCAGTGCTTTTTGGCAAAATATAGGAACAATGACGAGCCGGATGGGAATGAAACCAAACCCGGTATTTGTTACATTTGTGGAAAACATAAAAACAGTAGAACTATACTAATTTGTATCAAATGTGGAAAAAGAATTTGTAAAAAACACAGCAATATGACATGTTTCAATCGTAATGACGACTACGGAATGGAAATAGAATAATTTGCTTCTTATATTCGTTTATTTTTATTATTCCTTACAACAATTTTTCTATATGTAATAAAAATGCTCTTGTATTTTATTCGCTCAGTAAATGAATTTGAAAACATGGATATTGCCTTTTTCATAATTTGCTTAATATTTACTTTTTAATTGCGAGAAATATAATGAGATATTCAAATGCGGCAAACTGCTGCTGCACGCCCACTCCTGTTTTGTGAATGGATAATATGGGTTGGGGGCTGAAGAGGCACAGGCCCCCTTAAAGAAAAGAAATGCCCCCCGTGGTGCCTCTCACTCAAAATAAAATAGAATTAAATGAATTTTTAGTGGGTAACTTTCCAAAAAATTATTAGTTCTTATCTATTATAATCAAACAAATTATACAATTTCTGCATTCAAAACAACAATTATAATGTAGGTAGAAAGAGCCTTTAGGCATAGGTCAGAACGTTTCTGTAGACTCTGACTTGAAGAAAGCAATTATTCAACACCGTGTACAATTATCAACGTCATTTGACGAATTTTTTCTAATGATGCGGACATTCAAGATTATATGTGGATTGCCAACCCCTTTTGAAATTGTGAAAAAATTTCTCAACATTTCACACAAGTGTTTCATTAAATTTAGTGTTAACCATTTCTTTTGTGATTTGATTTATCAAAAAATAAGTAGCATTATTTTCGTCAATTGTTGCTTCTAGTAGATTTATTTATTTCTATTTTTTTCTGTTTATATACTATTGTTAGAATTTTTGTGATTTAAATTAACAAAAATATGTTTATTGTAAATTTTATTATTATTTTTGCAAAATAACCCCACAATCGTAATAAGGATATTTTAATTTTGCAGAAATAAAACTTACACTATGTATACGTACAATAGTATGTGCTTGAGAAACACCAAACATGCTAGGGGTGTGGCAAGAAAAAGGGTTGAGAACCACTGTCGTAGAAAACAATATTATTTTATCTAGCATGCCAGTGTATATGAACATCATGCCTATCTATGTATGAATCTGTGCATTATATCTGTAGTGTTGCCATATTAACCAATCTTATATTTGCTTATACTTTGGTTCTTGGGTTTTCGGTATAGTTTTAGGTGTAGAATATAGTAGTGCACCTATTGTATGACCGATTAGATACACCCTGTATATTTACAAACAGAACAACAAAAGTGTTTTTCGTTTGTATGAGATTCATATGTGACTATTCTACACGGCGTTCTGTTTGGTTAGGATATTTTAAAATTTATGTAGCTCCAGATATTAGACGTGTCCCGAGAGAATGTCTATCATTATATGCAGAAACGCTGGAGTTTTACACGATCTAGTTAGCTGAGTCAGTGCATGCCCCTGTGAAAAGTCAATAAAATGGTACCTACAATCCAGCCGCATGTTTAGTGCATTTTGAGTTTGGCATCAGAAAAGCATCTAAGTAACATGACATTATGCGATGGTGCCAGCTGATCTTACTGAGGTCCTATTCCTATTTACAGAAAAGAAAACGATTTGTCACCTGTATGGGATTGCATATGTCTAAGTAAAGTACGTTTTACTGTGGTTCTATATTCACAAACTGAACAAGAATAAGGTTTCTCACCTGTATGAGATGTCATGTGTGTGACTAAACTAGTTTTCCGGATAGATTTATATTCACAAACTGAACAAGAATAAGGTTTTTCACCTGTATGAGATTTCATGTGTGTGACTAAACTAGTTTTCCGGATAGATTTATATTCACAAACTGAACAAGAATAAGGTTTTTCACCTGTATGAGATTTCATGTGTGTGACTAAATTACTTTTATGGATATATTTGTATTCACAAACTGAACAAGAATAAGGTTTTTCACCTGTATGAGATTTCATGTGTGTGACTAAACTAGTTTTCCGGATAGATTTATATTCACAAACTGAACAAGAATAAGGTTTTTCACCTGTATGAGATTTCATGTGTCTGACTAAACTAGTTTTCCGGATAGATTTATATTCACAAACTGAACAAGAATAAGGTTTTTCACCTGTATGAGATTTCATGTGTCTGACTAAACTACTTTTCTGGATAAATTTATATTCACAAACAGAACAGGAATAAGGTTTTTCGCCTGTATGAGATTTCATGTGTATGACTAAATTACTTTTCTGGATAGATTTATATTCACAAATTGAACAAGAATAAGGTTTTTCGCCTGTATGAGATTTCATGTGTGTGACTAAACTACTTTTCTGGATAGATTTATATTCACAAACTGAACAAGAATAAGGTTTCTCACCTGTATGAGATTTCATGTGTGTGACTAAATTACTTTTATGGATACATTTGTATTCACAAACTGAACAAGAATAAGGTTTTTCACCTGTATGAGATTTCATGTGTGTGACTAAACTAGTTTTCCGGATAGATTTATATTCACAAACTGAACAAGAATAAGGTTTCTCACCTGTATGAGATTTCATGTGTGTGACTAAATTACTTTTATGGATACATTTGTATTCACAAACTGAACAAGAATAAGGTTTTTCACCTGTATGAGCTTTGATGTGTCTGACTAAATCACTTTTCTGGATAAATTTATATTCACAAACAGAACAGGAATAAGGTTTTTCGCCTGTATGAAATTTCATGTGTGTGACTAAATTACTTTTATGGATAGATTTGAATTCACAAACTGAACAGGTATAAGGTTTTTCACCTGTATGAGATTTCATGTGTGGGACTAAACTACTTTTATGGATAGATTTGAATTCACAAACTGAACAAGAATAAGGTTTTTCACCTGTATGAGATTTCATGTGTGTGACTAAACTACTTTTCTGGATAGATTTATATTCACAAACTGAACAAGAATAAGGTTTCTCACCTGTATGAGATTTCATGTGTGTGACTAAATTACGTTTATGGATAGATTTGTATTCACAAACAGAACAGGAATAAGGTTTTTTGCCTGTATGAGATTTCATGTGTATGACTAAACTACTTTTCTGGATAGATTTATATTCACAAATTGAACAAGAAAATGGTTTGTTGCCTGTATGAGATTTCATAGGTGTAACCAAACTACTCCTTGCTGTTAAATTTTGGGTTACATCAGTTTGGTTTTCAATTTCAAACTCACATTTAATATCAAGTTTGGAATGAATACTGATGTCATTATTGCTTTCAATGACTTCTTGTTTGACAGAACATTTCTTCATATCTTCATTGCCATCTAAGTCTTTTAATACCTGCAAGGAAGTTTCTGTTGAACTATAAAACTTATAATCTGCTGTTCCTTGACTAGCTGTCATCATTGCTAGATTAATGTCTGCTTGGGAGGTAATACTTTTTTGCTCAATAATATATGATTACGGAAACCTCCGAGATTGCAACACCTGGAACAAGTAGGTATTATTAGAATTAGAAAATTACAGGTAAATTACATTTATTTTATTTTGGAACCATAAGCTAGTTTATTGGCCCTCGACAGCAGGCTTTCATGGCCCAAGAACCTATAAAGTTGCAAAGCACTACAACAAACAATATAGCAACACCATCAATTTGCACAGTAAATGCAGCACACCAAAAATTTACAGCCCGTGCCCAAAGTACTGAATCCTTGAATTTTGTCCTCTTCGTAAATCAAAATAAAATAAAACGTATGCACCAAGTGCATAATCAAGAAATTTCAAGCATTCCACATAATTTATTGATTATACCCTTAATATATAAATAAATATTATAAACTGTCCTGCAAAGAAAACTGTAGTTATTTTAAAGCTAATATTCTGAATGGAATAGTTATTTATGAGGTTTAAAATAGCTCTCAAAGAGTCGGATGTTATTTTTTATCTGTTTTGTTCAGGTGCACGGACTGTTATTTGGTAAACGTAGCAACCGTTTTGCTTCTTATGTTGACTGATTGCAATTTACCTTAAATAAACGAGAAGTCTTTACACAATGGGTGAAACGATTTAGAACTACTCCAATAACAAAATTGTGCCCCTTACACCATCTGTAAAGTAAAGAATCATATTCAACAACAATTCGTGTGAAAACTCATGAAACTTAACCGCAGTTTCAGAAGTTGTTTTCTGTAACTGACACGCAAGTGTTAACTATTGCAAACATCAACGTTGTCAGAGAGTTGAAGACGCTCATTTGATCAGACACTAGGGGAAATGGACGAGTTGATTAATTAATTAATCACTTGCTTTCGTTTGACAGTAAATATATAACCACTTGATGTAGTAGAGAAGTCAAGGTAGCCATCTTTCAGTACAGAACAATACGTAATAGAAGCGAATCCCCCATGTTAAAAGTTGGCAACACGGCACCCTTTTTAAGTTAACTAGGATTAATGCCACAAAAAAATAACTAATATTAATACATTAAAGTGTAGTGATGGGTAGGGGTGGGCGATATTCAAATTTACATATTGATATTCGATATCAGAATTATATCGATATTTATCGATATATCCATATTTATCAATATATCGATAAATAACTTTAAAATACCGATATATGTATAAATATTGATATTCGATAAATATCGATATTCGATATATATTGGTATATCCATATGTTGTAATGTAGCATGCTGTGAGAATGCTTAATTATTTTCAGTTAATATCCAGATATCTAAAGGGTATCATGTGATAACAAGTGTAAGATATAGCTGGTGGCAGTAAATATTAGCAACCAGAGTGTTGTTTACTGCAACTGAAAAAGTTTCTATATTTTGAGTAGGTAATCTCAGTCTAATTAGTCACGTTAAAGGTCTAATATCCCTTTAATTGTGAGAATAATATTGAAGTTTGGTACGTGTTAGCAAGAATAGCCTTCTGCACGATCAAAGTCTGACCAAGGAGTCACAATTATTATTCGCATAGCGATTTGGAAATTAATAGAAACCATTTAAGTGGTGTTTAAGTCATCAGTTAGTGCGAGTGTTTGTGTTTGTGGCATGCTGCACTACCGTTTAACAAAATATTAAACGGTCACGACAGCCACAACGAGTTTTTATGGGTCTTCGACATCTTAAAGGAGATGCTTGACGACTGTAATCAGTTTGGAGCTGATATAGAAACACACTTCAGGTACGAATTCATCTGTGAGAAGGTTAGTGTATTTTAATAACAGTTTGGTACGGCAAAATTAGAATAAAACATTGGATCTTAGATTTAGAGAACATTTAGAATATTAAGTTTTCCAAATTTGAATTGATATGAGTACTCGACGTTTTCGGCTTTTATATTTAGAAATTGTATTATTTTTGGTCTAGTTATCTTTAAGAAAGTTTAACCTCACATTTTTGGAACAAGTAATTTAATTAAATATTTTGACAACCTTTAGTTTGATTATTAAATGTAATGTCAAGCCAAACATATTAATACACTATAACTGAATTATAAGGTTCAATTTCAAGTACTAGATAGTGTGATTTAAAAAGCAAGTCAAATTGATAATAATTTGATAATTCAAAATACAATTCTAAAGATATAATTTAAGTATATTAACAATAACTCATTCAGCTGAGAAGGAAATAGATTTCTTAATTGCTAAATAAGCTGGCTAGCCGAGGTACATTTAAAAAGATTTAAATGACATAATTTCAATGTCAGATATTTATTGATGAGATATGTCAATTTAGAATT
This sequence comes from Agriotes lineatus, assembly GCA_940337035.1. Classification (NCBI taxonomy): domain Eukaryota; kingdom Metazoa; phylum Arthropoda; class Insecta; order Coleoptera; family Elateridae; genus Agriotes; species Agriotes lineatus. Next base: position 81,554,973 of record OW679201.1, on the reverse strand, counting down.
CATTTGAAAGTAACAAGGTAAATGCGAAATATATTATTATTGATACTACTTCTGTTCAATAAACAAATAGGGTAGATATCTTAATTTAATTATTATACTGTTACGTTCTTAACGTTCGGGCTATTTAAAATTATACGACAAACATGGGTTCAAACATTTATTTACAACAATGAATTATTACGATTATTGTTTACAAGCACATGCGAGAATTATCAAGCAGATTACAAATTAATACAGGCACTAACGAACTATCGATACATTTATTTCTTATTACATACGGATTAACACATTTATTTATATCACTCTTAAACACTAACGATTATATATGGTTATTTATTTCTATTAGTTATATCGTTATATGTACACATGGCCTTTAATTTATGTGGGAGCTCTACACGGCTCTTACGCGTTTTGCTGCCCAATTCGAACTGCCCGCTATCCATGCGGGCGTGTATTTATATTTCAGGTAATTCCTTTCTAGACTAATCGCGAGGACGCTCGACCTTTCTAGGAACCGCGTGACGCATCCGCGTTTGTTGCCCTCGAGCGCGTCCCTGAAAGCGTGAGTGTCCGTTGCACCTGGCTGTAAGGGCGCTTCCCGAGCATTCGACCGCTGTGACTCATATTTCTGCAGCTGCTTCGAGAAGTTCTGGAACGCTCGCGTATTAATCGCCAAGGCTGCCGACTCATCCATCCCTCGGCCCTCAGGATCGTAACACTGCCTCCGCCTTAGGTCGTTCTGTCCCAGAACGAGTTGCGTCGGGTGCCTGTCACTCGCTCTTGTGGGGGTTTGATGGCGGTATTTACAGGCGGTGCCCTTCTTGCACACGGACTGGTTGAAGAAGTAGCAGTCCGCCGTAGGCCCCACGCTTCGTAACGGGCTGCAACAGCAGACCCCGATCCGCACGCCGGCTGTCTCTTGTACTGCCGATCGGTAGGCCATCAGGAACAGGTGCATGTACTGGCCCCAGTCACGCGGATGCTCGGAAACCCCTTTGGACAGATGCTTCCCCATGGTTCCGTTCATCCTTTCCACCATGCCGTCCGATTGAGTATGGAGGGCAGTGGTCCGGGTCTTGCGTATCCCCAGTATCCTACAGACGTTCTGGAACGGTCCAAACTCGAAATTCCGGCCCTGGTCGGAATGTAACTCCAGGGGGACTCCAAAACGGCTGAAGCACTCCTTCACCAGAACATCAGCGACAGTACCGGTCTCTTTCTTCGGAACGGCGTATGCTTCGGGCCATTTGGTGAAATGTCCAATGCACACCAGGATGCGTTTATTTCCCGCTTCGGTACCGGGGCATGGTCCGGCGATGTCAATGGCTATCCCCTCGAACGGACCACCGACGTTGTACTTCCACATTGGAGCTCTACGTCTTCCAACCGGTCCGTTTCCTGTAGCGCATGCTTCGCACCTCCGGCACCACTCTCGGACGTCACCTTCGCAGCTTGCCCCGTAGAACCTTTCTTGAACCTCTTGCAACGTCTTCTTCAATCTGAAGTGTTCCCTAGAGGAGCCATCATGCAGGTGGCGCAGCACCTCGGCCACTCTACTCCTTGGAACCATCGATCGTGATCTCGTTGCCCTACTGTCCTCATCTTCCAAGATTCTGGTCAGGACGTTGTTGTCCAGCTGCAAGGAGTCCCATTGCGCCCAATAAGTTTTCATCGTTGCGTTGGTGGTGGAGACCTCCTGCCAGGTAGGTCGACTGCCGTCTTGCTTCCCGGCTATAACCGTGCTTAAGTCGGGGTCGTTCTCCTGGCTGCTCTGCAACTCGTCTGGCTCCCACGAGTCGTCGACTACAGTGGTACGATTGGCGGGTACCGCACGACTCTCCAGTGTCGAACAGTGGCCGCAGTCCGCAGGGCAGGGCCCCCTGGATAACGCATCGGCGTTGCGGTGGGCTGTGCCAGGCCGATTATTTATTTCCAAGTCGTACTCTTGTAGGCTCTCGATCCACTTAGCCATCTGTCCTTCAGGGTTCTTGCACTGCAGTAGCCATCCCAGAGCAGTATGGTCGGTCCTCAGCAAGACTCTTCTGCCAAACTCGAATGATTTATGTTTTCCTACGTCAGTACGGCCGCTGGGATGATCTCCGCACTCGACGATGTCTTGGTACCGGGCCACCAAATCTTCTATCTTCTTCCGTTTTCGTTGGCTCATGCCCCCTCCCAGTATTGGGTTCCTCCTGACGGTTGCCAGTTCCCTGCTGAAGTTCATCATCCTTACTGGGACCCCAAGCCCAGTCTTCATCAACGTCTTTTCTACCAGGATACCATGAGTGAGCTTCTTGCCACCATCAGGCTCGACCACGCGCACCACGTTGCCCCGGAGATCGCCATCCAGGTATGCATCCACGACCCTCTCGGTTCGTCCTTGCAGAGTAACATCTTCCGCCCATACCACTTGTGCCGTGATCTCTCCTCTTGGGTGTCGGAAAAGCTCCTCCCCACCCACGTGCAACTCGCCGCGTCTCAGGTCCAAAGCGCACTCACACTTATCCACAACATCCATTCCCAGGATGCACTCGTCCGCAATGTCAGCATAATCGGGCTCAACCACGCGCACCACGTTGCTCCGGAGATCGCCATCCAGGTATGCATCCACGACCTTCTCGGTTCGTCCTTGCAGAGTAACATCTTCCGCCCATACCACTTGTGCCGCGATCTCTCCTCCTGAGTGTCGGGAAAGCTCCTCCCCACCCACGTGCAACTCGCCGCGTCTCAGGTCCAACAACAGAGACCGAACTCTTCCATTTATTTTCCCATCAAGCTTTTGGACTACTTAAGTACTTTCTTGAGGTCTTCTTGTGCTTTTCTTGGGCGGCTTTCGATTCTGCTTGCGCTTTTTTGTCCTTCTCCTGCCCAGCTTGGATCTCTTTCCTAAGATCCTCTTGTGCTTTTTCCGCTTTGTCCTGGCTAACTTGCATCAGTTGCAAAAGTTGGCTTAATTGGGCTTCCATTTTGCTGCTTTGAGATCTCGTCAAAGGTATCCACACTTAAATTTATTTATCTGACCGTCGTTTTATCGGCACTTGTTAACAATTTATTTATTTAATGTTTGTTCAATAATTTTCTTATAGCCCCCGGTTCAAAACCTCACACCGTCACCACTGTTACGTTCTTAACGTTCGGGCTATTTAAAATTATACGACAAACATGGGTTCAAACATTTATTTACAACAATGAATTATTACGATTATTGTTTACAAGCACATGCGAGAATTATCAAGCAGCTTACAAATTAATACAGGCACTAACGAACTATCGATACATTTATTTCTTATTACATACGGATTAACACATTTATTTATATCACTCTTAAACACTAACGATTATATATGGTTATTTATTTCTATTAGTTATATGTACACACGGGCTTTTATTTATGTGGAAGCTCTACACGGCTCTTACGCGTTTTGCTGCCCAATTCGAACTGCCCGCTATCCATGCGGGCGTGTATTTATATTTCAGGTAATTCCTTTCTAGACTAATCGCGAGGACGCTCGACCTTTCTAGGAACCGCGTGACGCATCCGCGTTTGTTGCCCTCGAGCGCGTCCCTGAAAGCGTGAGTGTCCGTTGCACTTGGCTGTAAGGGCGCTTCCCGAGCATTCGACCGCTGTGACTCATATTTCTGCAGCTGCTTCGAGAAGTTCTGGAACGCTCGCGTATTAATCGCCAAGGCTGCCGACTCATCCATCCCTCGATCCCTCGGCCCTCAGGATCGTAACAATACATAAAAAACCCGGAAGAGGGGTGGTGTAATAATTTTGTCGACCAGCGTGGGGCGCGAGAATAATTAATAGAGCAAATTGTCGGAATGCACCAAAATTGTAGATAATAATTTTGGCGACCAACGTGCGGGGCTCGAGAAAATAAGGTATTACGATTCTCCAAAATTGTAGTAATGTAATAATTTGTATCGACCAACGTGCGGGTTCGAGGCAGTTAGAAGAGAGAATACTTATATGAATTTACGGTAGAGTTTTAGAAAACCAACAAGAAAGTTAGATAAAATGGAGGGACTTCAATTAGAGCAAGGGGATACTATAGTAAATACAGAAGGACGTCAAATACAAGAGGCTAGCACATCAGTTAGTACATCAAATGATAGCAACATGATGCGAATGATGCAGGAAATATTGAATAAAGTATCTGTAGTAGAAACCACAATGGCTACTAATAATCAGGAAATTAGGTCAAAAATGGATATAAAAACCAGGAAGTTAGATCTGTAGTCGAACCAGCAATCAAGAAATTGTAAATAAGGTAAAAGGTGTTTTTTTAGAGGGATACAACTTTAAATTGGAATAAAACACAACAATGTTTTTAATATCCACGAAATTGGCTTTATTTGAAAGATAATTTTATGGCATTCATGTTCGAATATGATTTCGGACATGTGACGGCCGCGGCTGGCGTGTACATAACGTAATCTGTAGGTCCAATTTTCACACACTCTTCGCAGTAAATCAGGCTGTATTTCGGCAATAACGCGTCGAATGTTGGCTTCCAAGTGCTCAATTGTTTCCGGTTTATCGACGCAGACATGCGACTTTACATATCCTCAAAGAAAATAATCTAATGGCGTCAAATCGCGCGAAAGAGGTGGCCAGTTAAAAATCCATTTCGTGGATCTGTTAACTGGCTACCTCGTTGGTGCGATTTGACACCATTAGATTATTTTCTTGGATGATATGTAAAGTCGCATGTCTATGCCGATAAACCGGAAACAATTGAGCACTTGAAAACCAAAATTCGACGCGTTATTGCTGAAATGAAATACAGCCTGATTTACTGCGAAAAGAGTGTGTGAAAATTGGATTACGTCATGTATACGCCAATCGCGACGGCCACATGCCCGAAATCATATTCAAACATAAATGCCATAAAATTATCTTTCAAATAAAGCCAATTTCATGGATATTAAAAACATCTTTCTGTGTTTTATTTCAATTTAAAGTTGTATCCCTCTAAAAAACACCCTTTAGTTGAAGTAGAAACTACGATGTCAGTAAAATTAGACACAATTGAATCTAAATTAAAGACGTTTCAAACGGAAAATGAAAATCTTATAACTAAGGTAAGGGTACAGTTAGAACGACAATTAGTACAGAAAGTAACACCTCTTGAAAAGGAGGTAGATACCATTAGGTCACAAGTAGAACAGAATAAAGATAAAATTAAAAAATTTGAAAACAAATTTGACAGTTATCAAGATAACGTCAAAAGTCAAATAAGGTCATTGAATACCGAGGTGAAAGATATCACGGAATGTTTACAAAATAGATCAAACTATAGTAATATCAGTTTTAATGGGGGAATCATTATGCAAGGAAATAGTGAAAAACCAAAATTTAAGGGGAATAGGCAAGTGTTACACCCTATTAAATTTCTAAAGAAACTATAAAGTTACTTTGATACGATGAAGATTGTAAATAGTAGGAAGTTACAAGTGGCAATAGAATGTTTGGAGAATGAAGTAAACATTTGGTCCGAAAGTCATTGTAATGAATGGGACAGCTATCAATCTTTTAAAGTAGATTTTATCAACAAGTTCTGGTCGCAATACATACAGGGGAAAGCTAGGTCCGAAATTTATAGGGCAAGAGCATATAACGGTAGGGATGGAAGTTATACTAAACATGTTTGGTATTGGATCGCTAGAGTACAATATTTAGAACCGAAAATACCTGACAATATTCTTGTAAAAGCTCTTAGCAAACATTGTCCAATCGACATACAAACTGCATTAGTAGCTTCCCAAGTACAAAACGTAGAAGGAATGCTAAAGGTTTTAGAGGGTTTGGAAAATAGACAAACCAACTCAAAATTTGACGTAAGGGAAAGAACGTCAAATTTCCAAAATCAGTATCCGTCAAAATTTGAAAATCGAAACGCAAATCATTTTGAAGCAAGAAATAGGGCAAACCCAAACAATTAACGTCAAAATCAGAATAAAATGGTAAGATTCGACAATAATGTTAGGGGAAGAGAAAATAATAGGAATACATATACGATTCAAGCAAGGGGTGATTCGCTAATGTCATTTCCAGCCAGGTATAGATCACCTAATACTGCACAAAACCAGGAAAACTAAATGACCCGGTACAATTAGCTCCAATTGTTAATATTCGGGTTTCAAAGGAGCAACAAGACTATATAAATTTTGTAAAAAATTATTTTCAACAAATTAACAAATTTCAAAAAGTTCACAATGTAGTTGATTTGGCATGTGATGTTTCGGAAAAAAGAATCAGTAATAGTATATTACAGTACAAGTGGAGAAACTGAGAATTTCGCTCACGCATTTGCCAGTTTTGCACACGAGCCGCTAGGCGAGTGTGCAAAGGCAAATAAGTGAGCGAAACGGTTTCTCCACGAGTGCTGTATAGCGTTTTGTTTAATCCTGTACTTATAATATATAAAAAATTTCTGCAAATACAATTTTGATATGACAAACAAAAATTATTCAATATAAAAAACGTAGGCAGGTTGTGTTGTTACGTTGCTATGGTTTGTTAATAACCAACTTTTAAATTGTCAATATTTTTACGCGTGGTTCAGTTTCCTGAATTTGCCTTATTAAATTGCTACAAAAATGGTGCAAAGTGAAGAATTTGTTGTGCCCGACGACGTCCAAAAAGCTGCTGATGCCGCTACATTTCATTTGTTGCCAGAAAAGTCAAAGGGAAGATACATGAAAGAAATGGAAAAATTTCGCGAATGGATGAAGGCAAAAAAGGTACAAGTGATAACTGAAACTGTTGTTGTAGTCTATTTTAACGGCCTAATTGAGAAGTATGCATCTTCTTCGTTGTGGTCAACCTATTCAAGTTGAGGCAACAGAAAATTCCGTGACAGAAGGTACTGCAGGAACGGGAATCGTTGAAGCACATCAATTTTCCACTTCTGGCATTTTTAATGGAAGTACCCCAGTTTTCCAGAATTGTGTGGTTAATTTCTATACAAATAATTAAACAATAATGTAGTTAGTGTTCAAATAAAGTTAAAATGTTAAAATGTTGTATTTTATTCTGGGCAGTGACAGTGGGCGAAAAATTACTTTCACTCACTACTTTCGCCCACCCGTTGCCATAAAAACAATCTGTGTGAGCAAAACAAATGGTTTCTCGCTTGGTATCTAAGGAAGAAACCACATGTTTCTATAACAGGATTAAACAAATCAAGATTTACCTTATTTAACTGTAGATATCGAGGGTATTAAGCAAGATTTATTAATGGATACGGGTAGTTCGGTGAGTGTAATGTCGGAAGAAATGTTCGTAAGAATATTAGAACAAAATAATAAAATACCTATCTTACCATCAGTGGGTTTAACAATTCAAGGTGTCACTGGGGGAATTAGAAAAGTTAAAAAACAGGCGTTAATGTTAGTAAATATGGGAAGTTCAAAACACAAAATAGTATTTTTAATTATTAAGCAATTAAATACTACATCCATTTTAGGCATGGATTGGATGTACAAGGTTAGAACTAATTTGAATTTCAATAACAAAATAATGAAATTTGTAGATGCAGGACAATACTATGAAGTTTATTTTAAAAATAATTCTAACCAAGATAAAATAGTATCGAATGAATTGAAGTTAATATCAACAGTTAATTTAGATATACAAGACGAAAACAGGTTTGAGATAAAGGAGGTACTATTTGAAAACAACAATGAGTTAAGCGAATCGTTACAATTACAAAAAGATTTGAATTTAGTTTTGAAGGATCTAAAAGAAGCAAATAATGAAACCCAATACATGAATGTTGAAGGAGTGGGGTTTGAAATAGAACCAACTTTAACAATACATCAATTAAATGAACAATTCAATAAGGAGAAATTATATCCGATACAAGACATATTAGAAAAATATTATATAACCTTTTCTGATAAACCAGGCTCATGTAATCGTTTTATTTGTAAGTTAAACATTAAGGATGAAACAGCAGTTGAAAAAGAGATAAAAAGAATGTTAGATTTTGGTATCATTGAACATTCAGATTCACCGTATTCTAATCCCATAGTAGTAGTTACAAAAAAGAATGGGTCAGTGCGAATTTGTTTGGATGCTAGAAGGTTGAATACAATATTAGTAGAAGATCGAGAATCACCACCATCAATAAATGAATTACTACAGAAATTTAATGGTGTTAAATTTTTATCATCTTTGGATTTAACTTGTGGATATTGGCCAATCAGATTGCATGAAGCGTCTCGAAAATATACAGCATTCTTAGTAAATGGTAGGAGTTATCAATTTAAGGTTTTACCTTTTGGATTGAATGTATCAATTGCTGTATTCAGTAAGTGTTTAGATCATGTTTTGGGCCCAGAAGTGTTATCGTTTGCAACGGTGTACGTCGATGATATCCTTTTAGCCTCTAAAATATTAGGGGAACATAGAAGTCAATTAGCCTTGGTTTTAGAGAAACTTAGAATAGCAGGTATGACAGTCAATGCTGATAAAACAGATCTATTGATGGATCAAATAAAATTTTTAGGATATATAATTAGTCCTCAAGGTATTAACGTAGATCCTGATAAAATAAAAACCATTCAAGATTTTAAACCACCTAAAAGCAAAAAAGAATTACAATCATTTTTGGGAATATGTAATTTTTATAGAAAGTTTGTCTGCAACTATGCTTCGTCTGTAGTTAAAGTTACTCATCTATTAAAGAAAAACAATAAATGGAAATGGGGAATTGAGGAGCAAGAAGCTTTTCAACAAATAAAGGAAAGATTTATTAAGATAGTAACTCTATCACATCCAGATTTCAACAAAACATTTTATATTGCTACTGATGGATCGGGTTGTGCATTAGGAGCACATTTGTTTCAAATAAATGAAGATGGTTCAACAGAAAATGTTATTTTTGCTAGTAGAGCATTACTAGAAGCTGAAAAGAATTATATGACCACTGAGTTAGAACTATTAGCCATAGTGTTTGCTTGCAAAAAATTTAGAACTTATAGTTTAGGATATGAAACTATAATTTTAACAGATCATAAAGCTTTAGAATTTTAAAGTAGCTGTAAAGCTTTGAGTGCACGTTTGATGCGATGGAGTATGTATTTGCAAGAATATAAACTCAAAATACAATATTGCAAGAGTAAGGATATTTTAGTAGCCGATTTCTTATCTAGATATGTGTACGGTGATGAAAAGAAATTGAATCCATTACTAGTAGCTTTGACTAGAGAAGTAATTCCAAAAACACAATTAAGTACCTAAATTACTTAACAGTATAGAAAATGATCAGAACACGGATCAAAATATAATTTGGATAAAGAATGAAATGGTAACGAATGAAAAGGGGAAGAGTGATAAATTGAAATTAAATTATAAGATACATGAAAACATATTGTTTAGAAGAAGCAAAAGAAGTGAAGAATGGTGGGTACTATGTATTCCAGAAAAGTTAGAAAGGGAATTGATAAACGAGTATTATCAAAAGTATGGACATTTTGGTATCAAGAAATGTACTGCACTATTAAAAGAAACTTGTTATATTACAAATATAGAACGTAAAGTTCAGAAAATATTGAAATATCGTGATTTATGTCAAAGAACTAAAGTAAACAACAAAAGTCAGAAAACTATCATGAAGAACATTGAAGCATTACAACCGTTACAAATAGTATCCGTAGATTTGTTTGGTCCTTTACCTAGAGGAAAGTATGGAGTTAGTTGTATATTTGTAATAAGAGATATATTTACAAAATTTGTTAAACTATATACAATCAAGAAACCAAATAGTAAATCATTACTAAATAGAATTTTAAATGATTTTATAATTAATGTAGGTAAGCCAGTTGTAATTTTATCAGATCATGGATCGCAATTTACAAGTAGATTATGGAAAGAAAAACTTAATGAACAGGGAATACAGTACAGATATTCTGCTATTTATCACCCACAATCAAATCCAGTAGAAAGGATCATGAGAGAATTAGGTAGAATGTTTAGGTGTTATTGTAGTATGAAGAATACAAGTTGGCCAAGTTATGTAGGTACAACATATAGAAGATTAGTTAAATTGTGTAGAAAGTGATACTACAGGATTAACACCTTATAAATTAATGAAATGTCATAAACCTACTAGAATCATAGAAAATTTAATCAGATTTCCTGAAAGAATTGACATAAACACAGATCTAAAAATACAGTTAGCACAAGATTTTTTTTATCAAAGGCTCAAAGAAGAAAACAGAGACATGATAAGAATGTGAAACGTTCTATAAAATTCAAGAGAGGCAATTTAGTATTAGTTCGTAATCACTTACAATCGTCAGTAATAGAAAAGACGATTAAGAAGTTCTTTTTACTATATGAAGGTCCATATGAAGTGGTCAATGAAGTAGGTGAAAATGCCTATGTTCTAAATTATCTTAAGGAAAATAGGTATAAATATACCCAAAATGCTTATAATTTAATGAAGTATTATCATGAAAATAATATCAATAATGTAGTAAATGAGGTTATAATATCTCACAATAATGTAAACAATGTTAATTGGAAGGAAGTTATGTCATGGTGTGATCTTAATAATGATGTAAATACAGAGTAACTTGGTTACCAAAGTTAATTTTAGAATTTAATTTTTTTTAAATGAGAGAAGGTTAATTGTAAATATTTTAAATAGACAAATATCAATTTTTACATAAAAGCTCGTTGGAGATCTATTAAATGAAAAAAATGAGGGGAATAAACTGTAATGTAGCATGCTGTGAAAATGCTTAATTATTTTCAATTAATATCCAGATATCTAAAGGGTATCATGTGATAACAAGTGTAAGATATAGCTGGTGGCAGTAAATATTAGCAACCAGAGGGTTGTTTACTGCAACTGAAAAAGTTTCTATATTTCGAGTAATCTCAGTCTAATTAGTCACGTTAAAGGTCTAATATTTCTTTAATTGTGAGAATAATATTGAAGTTTGGTACGTGTTAGCAAGAATAGATTTCTGCACGATCAGACAGCTACAACGAGTTTTTATGGGTCTTCGACATCTTAAAAGAGATGCTTGACGACTGTAATCAGTTTGGAGCTGATATAGAAACACACTTCAGGTACGAATTCATCTTTGAGAAGGTTAGTGTATTTTAATAACAGTTTGGTACGGCAAAATTAGAATAAAACATTGTATTTTAGATTTAGAGAACATTTAGAATATTAAGTTTTCCAAATTTGAATTGATTTGAGTACTCGACGTTTTCGGCTTTTATATTTAGAAATTGTATTATTTTTGGTCTAGTTATGTTTAAGAAAGTTTAACCTCACATTTTTGGAACAAGTAATTTAATAAAATATTTTGACAACCTTTAGTTTGATTATTAAATGTAATGTCAAGCCAAACATATTAATACACTATAACTGAATTATAAGGTTCAATTTCAAGTACTAGATAGTGTGATTTAAAAAGCAAGTCAAATTGATAATAATTTGATAATTCAAAATACAATTCTAAAGATATAATTTAAGTATATTAACAATAACTCATTCAGCTGAGAAGGAAATAGAGTTCTTAACTGCTAAATAAGCTGGCTAGCCGAGGTACATTTAAAAAGATTTAAATGACATAATTTCAATGTCAGATATTTATTGATGAGATATGTCAATTTAGAATTCATTTGAAAGTAACAAGGTATATATATATATATATAAAGATAGTCCCTCTCACAGCTTGTGTGGTTACATACACAGTAAAATGTTATTTCTTGACTGGGATAGGGGTTGGAAAAACTCCAATCTCAGTGCTACCCACAGGTACCAAGCTTTAATGGTTAGATTGAATTGAAACCACTTGTATGTTTCGCCTGACGTTTCGTTTTTTATTCAAAACATTATCAAAAGCTCACACCTTGTGGACCAAAACACATGTTTTATTAAAAGCATGTGAAGATATTCAAATTTGAACAAATTCATAAACAGGGGCAGTAGGCCACCAAGATTACAGACCTGGGCTGCACATGATATAAATACACTTAGTCATACATCTAGTCAGTTACACATTAAAAATTACTAGCACATTTAAAATTTGATTTACAATAATTTTATTAGCTATTTGGCCAACATGGCCGTCAATTTAGATAAAATCGTAGTATTATTTCTAATCAAACAGCGACAGGTGTCAGACAAATGTGCTAGTAATTTTTAATGTGTAACTGACTAGATGTATGACTAAGTGTATTTATATCATGTGCAGCCCAGGTCTGTAATCTTGGTGGCCTACTGCCCCTGTTTATGAATTTGTTCAAATTTGAATATCTTCACATGCTTTTAATAAAACATGTGTTTTGGTCCACAAGGTGTTAGCTTTTGATAATGTTTTGAATAAAAAACGAAACGTCAGGCGAAACATACAAGTGGTTTTAATTCAATCTAACCATTAAAGCTAGGTACCTGTGCGTAGCACTGAGATTGGAGTTTTTCCAACCCCTATCCCAGTCAAGAAATAACATTTTACTGTGTATATATATATATATATTCAGGATTTTACAGCTCAAGCCGCATTCCTACACCTAACCGCCATCTGTTTCTGTCCTGCGCATCGTCTTCATCCAAATTCCGGTCTCTTATACTATTTCTTATGTTCTCGTTCCATGATCTTCTTAGACGACCTCTTTTTCTTCTGCCAGGAGGCGCCCACTGATATAGTTTCTTGGGCCACCTTCCATCACCCATACGTAGTACATGACCGCACCATTTCAGACCTCTGATTTCAATTCTTGTAACTATATCGTCTTCTGCCTGCATACGTCTCCTAATTTCTTGATTTGTTATTCTTTCTAGTCTCGATACTCCAGCGCTACGCCTTAAATAGTCCATATCCACAGAGTTCAGTTTTCTTTTGGTTTCAGCATTCAAAGTCCAAACTTCACAACCATATGATAGAACGGATTCAACAAAGACTCTACCGATTCGCTTTTTAGTATTTTTAGAAATGTGTTTGTCCCACCATATCGGATTTAAAGCTCCTAAAATCTTTTTACTCTCCTCAATTCTATGTTTAATCTCATACGTAGTCTGTCCATCTTTGGATATTTTTGTACCTAAATAGTTAAAGTCATCAACCTGCGTAATGGTGTAATTGTCGTCCATCAGGATCTGATATCTAGCGTCTGAGTTAATTACTAGATACTCCGTTTTGTCGAAGTTGACGAACATTCCCCATTCGTTATAACTTTGATTAAGTCGTCGTAACATAAATTCCAGATCATATGAGTCCTGGGCAATGACCACCTGGTCATCCGCGAAACTAATAGTAAATAAACAGTCTTCTCCGATAGTTATGCCCATTCCTCCCACTCTTCTTTTCCACTCCTTTAACACAGCTTCTAAATATAAATTAAATAGGAGTGGGGGCAAACTACATCCCTGTCTAAGACCTTTGGATGTATGAATTACTCTTGACAATTTACCTCCCGCTTTCACATATGCTTCGTTGTCTTGATACAGTTCTTTAATAATATTAATCCACACCTGGTTTATTTCACAGTCTTGGAGTACATCAAATAGTTTTTTTTCTGGGAATCGAATCGTACGCTTTTTCTAGGTCGATGAATGCTAGATGTGTTTCCTCTCCTCGACTTATCCTTTTTTCGATTAGCTGGCGTATTATAAACAGATTGTCTATACATGATCGGTCATGGATAAATCCACTTTGATCTTCACTTATGCTATGTCTAGTCATTTTTTCTACTTGTTCTTTCACAATTTTGCCAAAGAGTGTGCACATAGTACAATTAATACTAAGGCCTCTATAATTTTTTGGATCGTTTCTTTTACCTTTCTTATACAGTGAGATGATGTGGGAGATCTTCCATTGTTTGGGAATTTGACATTTTTCTATGCACATATTTACAAGCCTTGTAATACGTAGTAGCAATTTGTTACCTCCATTTTTAATTAACTCTGATGTGATCCCTCCTGGACCAGATGATCGTCCATTTTTCATTGACTTAATTGCTTTGTTGACTTCTTCAATGGTTACGGTAACTGGTAACTCATTAATTTGATTTTGGTTGTTTTCGATCATATACCCGTATTGTGGTCTCTTTTCTTGTAATAAGGCTTCATAGTGTTGAATCCATTCTTGCATAGGAATTAGATTTAGTGTACTTTCCTTTTTATTAGATTTAAGGGATTTTAAACACCGCCATACTCCAGTAGATTGTGACCCTCCTAGTTGGCTCTCGATTTCCATACATTTTCGTTCCCACATGAGGTTCTTTTCTTTCCTAACGTTTCCTTTGACTTGTCTTTGTAGTTGTTTATAATTATCGAAGTTTTCTTGTGAACTATGTGCTAGCCAACAATTGTATGCGTGTTTCTTTTTCGCTATTAGCTCTTTTGTTTCTTCACTTATCCACCACTTACTTTTCGACTTAAGTTGTTCACCTAATGCTTCTTTCGCAGCCTGATGTAGAGCTTCAACTATAAGTTGGTATTCGTCTTCTACTTCGTCAACTTCTGTTTTATTATTTAGTTGTACATTTAACCGTCTTTCAAACAAATCTCTTATACTTTGTTGTTGTAGTAGACGTAGGTTATAATGTGTCTCTGATTTTATTTGTGTCTCTTCTTGCTCTGCCTGTTTCATTTTATGAATATAAGGAAATATAATCTGTGCGACTACTAGATGATGATCTGATCCACAACTTGCTCCACGTTTCACTTTAACGTCTGTAATTTTGCACAAAGGATTTACTTGGGTTATACATAAGTCAATTATGGATTTTTGATTAAGAGAAGGTCGTGTCCAGGTATACTGATGAATTTTTTTATGTGCGAAAAACGTATTCCACACCTTTAGCTGATATTGTTTACATATATTAATTAGTCTTTCACCATTATCATTGTCAGAGGAATCCCCATATGGTCCTACTACTTCATCATTAGCACGGACTCCGACTTTCGAATTCAAGTCACCTGCTAATAACAGTTGATGTGATGTTTTTATATTATCGAGTTGTTGGCTGTGAGTAGTAAAGAAATCTTCTTTGTCCACTGCTAAAGCATCGTCAGTAGGGGCGTACACTGATAGTACTACTATTTCTCTTCCATACACTTTAAGAACCACTTTAACAAGCCTATCATTAATATATTGAATGTCTTTTATGTTTTTGGCAATTTTGTTTTTAACAAGTATGGCAACACCGGCACTTGCTCTTTGTGATTTTGCAACACCTGACCATATGTATACATAACCGGGAATTTTCTTACTTCCATGACCTTTTTGTTTAGTTTCGCTCAGGCATATGATATCCAAATTAAATCGCGTTAGTTAGGTAAGTAACAAGGTAAATGCGAAATATATTATTATTGATACTACTTCTGTTCAATAAACAAATAGGGTAGATATCTTAATTTAATTATTATACATAAAAGACCCGGAAGAGGGGTGGTGTAATAATGTCGATATCTGATATTTATCGATATATCGCCCAGTCCTACTGGTGAGTGCTAACTATCAAATATTATGTAGAATTTCCCGATGTGAAAAAAGTGTAGCATAAACAAAAAAAACGCTCGAAAAGGATTTATGTACGCAAAATAAGTCTGCAGACTTGCACAGTATTTTTAAATTTAGGGACTTTACAAGAAGTCCTTATTTAAAAGTTGCAAAATGCAATACGTATTAAATTCTGAGTACGAATATACTTTATATTGTTATCAATGTTAATGTATTGTATTGCATTATTTTAAGAAAAGAAATTCTACTTATTGAAATATGTGTTAAAAAATGTGAATAATTAAAATATATTTCTATCTTGCTAATTACTTATATGTGTTAGAAAAGTAAAGCATTAACAACTATTAGGTATTTATTTTACTGTAACATGAGATTTGTATGTATGTACAACTGTACACCACAATCAATGCGCAATTATAACTTTAGTTTCTGAATAGCCAAATTCAGTTTAGATGAATAGTGTGGCAACGCAAAAAATTAGATTCGAAAATGGTTATACAGCACTCGAATGTTTTAAAGATTACCTAATAGTTAACAGACACGTCGTTTTTAGTGCAACCATATTTATATGGATTTTTGAAAAGACAATATTTATGAATGTAAAATCTTGTTCTGCGTGGTTACAATAGGTCAATATGTAAAATAACATAGTAGTTCATTTTAGATCATGAAGTATTATTATTTGATTATTAAAACAAATTGAATTTATGGCACTTCAAATTAAGCGAATGTTGTACATGCGCAGATACAAGGTATACCGTATACATACAAAAAGTTATCGTAAACCAATCTGAACATTTACATGGTGACCAGTTTCTGACACCAGTTGGATTAGACAAGTGGAAACTATTAATTTGACAGCTATTCTATAAATCTCGATATATATGTATTTATCGATAATATGGAGATATCGATAATTCTGGCGATATCAATAATTATGGGGACAGCGATAAATAACGATATTTGATAAATATCGATATCAGATATTTCCATATTCGAGACATATGGATATGCGGTATATCGATATATTGATATTCGATAAATATCGATATTCGATATTTCGATATAACGATATTCGATAAATATCGATATTCGATAAATATCGATATTCGATATTCGATATATCGATATCCGATATTTCCATATATCGATATGGAAATAATATCGATATTTATCGATATATCGCCTAGCCCTAGTGATGGTTAGTTAGATAGTCACCGATTATGCGAATTATTCGATAGGTAAAACAAATGAATGGTTTTATTCATTCGTCATTTACGCTATCGAGAAACAATCGAAATAACAAATGAGCAAACTGATAACGCGATAGGTGGCGCGATAGCACAAAGCCGAACGGAACGAATGAACATTATTCATTGTGTTTTCGCCGGTTGGTACCTATCGAATTGCGATGTACAGCGCTTTTGCAGTAACTACAGATTATTTGATTGCAAAAGCGAAAACCCAAAATATTAAATGAATCGACGGCCACCCATACATGCCCCATTGTCTATTCTAAAACACATGGAGTGCACCGCTAAAGCGAATTAGATATTCTTTACACTAACCTATTATACATGAACTCTAAAGCAAATTAGATATTGGATCTACCATTTCACATATCGCAACAAGTATTATCAATTAGTATCTTATTATTTTATTGGTATACACCTTTAAAGGTATTTTGAATTCTAAAGCGAATATGATATTCGAATACTTGCATTCAATAGTTAGGAGCATTTATTTAATAAATATTCTTAAGCAAATGGCGCAAATAGGGAAAACGAATAAAAATATTCGAATAAACTCATTGGATAGTTGGTACTAGTCATTTAGTAAGTATAGTTGAAATCATTCGATAGTGCCCATCACTAATTAAATGTATGGTATCGCCATTCCATTCCTTGCCTGAGAAAATTGTGAGATAGAGATAACAAATACAAAATTTCCAAGTGCAACAGAGAAAACACTAGTTTTTGAGGATTTTCTTTTTGGTGTAGAAGCACAGCTGTAAAGTCAAATTATTGTTAAATTGTGTTTTTATCCCCATTTGGAGAAAATTGTGCGACAAGGATAGATATAAAAAAAATCACAAATGAGGGTACCTTACACTTTAGTGTGTTGATCTAGTGACCTTAACCATTTTTTCACACAACTGCACCCTGGCTACGCTGTGACCCAATTACACAATGAGCGGGAATTTTAAATGGCGCGAGCGCGAAATTTAAATAGCGCGTATAGGCAACCCTTCAATCTCAATTTAAAAAGTATTTTGTGAGTCAAATTTGATTTAAAAAATAATTCATAAACTTTAATTGCTAATGCTGAATTAGGCATTAGCAATTAAAGTTTACAAATTATTTCTTAAATACAAATTGCAATAGTACAACTTTTAAATTAAATAAAACCATTATTTAGGGACAGCACTAATAAAAACACTTTATTAATGTAATAAAGTAAATACATTCAGCAGAAATAATATACAACAAATATTAAATTCTAGAACAAAAAATAAATGCTTATAAAACAACATCAAAATAAATAAAATATATATAGATACGTATTATTTAGAAACATAATGAATAAATAACAATACTTCCCAGCCATTTTCTTCCGATGTTCTTGGGGAATAAAGGTATTCCGCTTATTCTTCTCCTTGACAAGTTTGAAGGTTAAGGAAGTAGTGCACTTACTTAATATCAAATCGTCGCAGATGTGGACATCGTCAGGGCAGTTTCTCCAAAACCTATTGATGATTTGTAGAACTGCTTGAAGTTATTCCCCAAAGTAGGCTGAAAATCGGTAACAGAAAGAAAGGCATATAAATAATCCTGAATAGTTTTGATAAATCATTTAACGTTGATTATTACACACAACTGTGACATGACTGATATCATCTTCAAGATATAAACGCGGGCAACACACATATAATTTTGCCAGTGCCAAGAGTCATCATGCTGGTTGCCCTTAGAAAACTGCCCTCGAAACAGTTTTCATTGCAACCAGCATTTGACGCTGTGTGCAAAACTATCGGTAAGTATGTCTCGCCCTTGTTATATTACTAATGAAAATGATTACTGTTGCGTGTTATTTCATTATTTTATAAAGGAAGCAAATTAGCTGATTCGTCAAAAAAGTACCTACATACATTATTGAAGATGTCAGAGGATGATCATAACATAAACATAAAACAGTATTAGCTTCTATCGCATTTGCAGGAGTACCTAACGATTACTTCCAACGCTTTGGAAGCTAAAGAAAGCGGTACAGAAATTTATGAAAATCGTTCAGACTGACTGACCTGTACAGTACCAATTGGTTGCAGCCAGGAACGCAGGAATAACTTTTTCGTGCTGGCCATTATCACCATGCAAACGGCATCCATAACTGAAGAAGATTAAGGGCCGGTTGCAGAAAGCAATGTTAAGTCTGGTGTTAGCTAACGCGACGTCAAAGTGAACAAAAACGAATCAAATCTCAAATGCTTATGGTAACTAATACATTAGTAAACAAAATTTGATGCGATTTTGTTCACTTTGACGCGACGTTAGCTAACACCAGACTTAACATTGCTTTCTGCAACCGGCCCTAAGTATTTTAGTTAAATGGGTGATGCAATATTACAAAATTAACTATAGATTATTATTTGGCTATGCGCTGTAAACAAACTAAGAATATAAATTCAGGTGCTGAATCAAACGATAGACATTAGAATTAACAAGTATTTAAACAAAATATAGGCAATACTTACTGTTAACTAGCAAAGCGACGCACTTAACGTCAACAAGCAAAAAAATACCGCGTGGCGACGCGCAAGATTCTGTGACGTCAAAAATAGATATTCTTGTCTGCGACTGCGTGTTACAGTTTGTAAATCACCTCTATCCGACCCTAAGGGGCGGCCCCTACAAACTTTTTGTTGTCAAATCATAGGTCTTAGTTTCATTCATATGGTAGCCACTTTAGGCACCTTAAAACTAAATAGACTTAAACATAGGTAGGATTAAGGCCCGGAATTTCAATGCACCGTAAAACTAAAGGTAAAGGTAAACTTAACAGGAAGTATAAGCTGTAGATGATTTCGTTTTTTGCATAGCAGTCTTTTTTTTAACGAAAAATCGTATTGAAAGTACAACTTTTTTTAACGCAAAATCGTGAGAAAAGTACACTTTTTTTTAACTATTTTATTGAAATCTCAATTTGACAGTTGTAAATTCCGAAGTCCTTTTCGGATAAGTTTCGAGTTACAAGAGATCCATATGCAAACAAACTACGTGTAGAACACGTTTTGAAAGTATGACTTTCAAAACTAGTTGTACAAATTACTATAGCGTATTACAAACTGTTTCAGTCTGTTAATTAATTAGTTTACCGTGTGACCGTTTACGTTAGTAGCCCTGTCGAAAAAACGCCTAACTTCCAATAAGGATGGTTCTGTGCTTCCAATCTATTTATCTTTTATCAAACTTGTGTCAAACGACGTTCAATTCTCGGTTTCATTTATTAGATGCTGTTTGTTGAGGATGTGTCATGTTTAAAATAAAGAAATTTTAAATGTAATTTTAAAGTATTCATATTACTAGAGGTAAGAAAAAGCTCTCATCGTGCTTTCGAATAAACTAGCATGTTATTTATATATTTTTAAGAGGACATAGAAAATGAGACAAGTAGAGCTCAAAATTGTACAGAAAAAGAGAATGACCTGAATGTTTTGGGTGTAAAAACCGATGCAGTCACGTGGAAGCAAAAAGAAAAGGCAGGCCTTCAATTAACAACGGACTTCAATAGTCAGAGTGGTGATTTAAAGAAAAATATGAAAAAAAGTAACAAAAAAGGAGTTTTCTGAAGAAAAAAATACGAATATTAAAGATTGGCCGTGGTTCTGCAACCCCTGTAAACATTACTTCAGCAGATGTTGAAATAAATTAGCTGCTAGATGTTGAAGTGACTGGGGTGAATTGTGTGTTTAACAGCGATGAATTAGTTAATTCAGAAATTCTTGAATATGCTGCAAGTTCAGGCCAAATCTAAACACATGGGCTTTCTTCGAGCAACTCGGAGAGTGAGTCAACATCAGCAGAGGGTTGTAGTCAGTGAACAACGTGGTTTCCAACCAGCTTGTGTCTACCCATTTTTAAACCGTTGTGGCCCCTTAATACATAAGTAGGTAACTATAATGTACTGTTCTGTAGAGAAAACTAAAAGTACCAATTTGGTAAATGTACCGACTGTTTTCCCTCTTATGTTGACTGATTACAATTTACCTTAAATATACAAGAAGAAGTCTTTATACATTGGGTGGAACGGCCTATATGTACTCCAATAACAAAATCGTGACCCTTTAAACTATCTGTAAGGTAAAGAATAATATTTAAAAACTTTTCGCGTTAACATGCATGACAGTTAACCTCAGTTTCAGAAGTGTTTTGTTGCAAGTGTAACTAAATATTGAGATTTCGAACTACGCGACGTTGTCAGAGAGTTGAAGCCGGTTATTACATCAGATACTAGGCGAAAAAGACGAGTTGATTAATTAATTAGTCACACTTGTTTGCGTTTGACAGATCATTAAAAACCACACTTTAGGGCACAGTGTATAAAGATAAAGTGGAGAATTTTTTTTGATTTGCTGGTTGCGTTAACCACGGTATCCTTGATGGACGACACTGACGTCCCTTACTCGGCTTGTAAAGTTGGAAAATTTCCTGTGATTAAAACATTTGAAAGCTCCCCGTATCGCTGTGCCATCTGTTGAGCGTTACAGTAACTATTTTAATATTGGCGTCTAATTTAAATTGCCATTTGCCTAATTTTAATAAACATCATTACGGGCAATTTCTAATAATCATTAAAAATGTCTAAAAAAAATGTGTGACTAACTGTAGTTCATATAGGTTAGAAAATGTATCTTTCCATAGTTTTCTTCCAAATATAAGTAGAATTAAATTTAAGAAAGGGAGAATCTTATATTATAAGACCTGATGCCGGCCGACCGTAAGCACAAGTGGCGCCGCAACACGCAGCATGAAGGGCCTGCATACTACTACCACACGCGTGCTTGCTATATAGGTTTCTGTAAGCGCACATGCCGACCATTACAGTGGCTATATACAAGACAGTGTGGCCATAGGGATGTCTTCGCCGCTATTGGTCGACGCGAATATCCGCCATTAACAGGCAAAATATTTAGTTACTTTTAAGTTGTTCTCAAAGAGGTTGGTAGAACCTGTTCATTTGGTTATGGAAGAAAATAAAACCTTTCAAATCTGACAATTGTATATTGTCAGTGTCAAATAATTCATTAGCGTCACAAGCGGGTGAAATTTTATCATCTATTGCCCTGAAAAACTAATATTCTGCACAGTATTTAAATGTGACAATTTAGAATTGTGCTATTGTTGTACCTAATAGCACAAGATGCGTTCGACTTGGAATGTATGATGAAGAGATTACATCGGTGCTACGATGAATGGGGCTTTAGCATAAGTTTAGAGAAAACGGAGTATCTATTTAGTAATCAACTCGGAAGCACAATATGAAGTCTTAATAAATGAAGATGTCGCAGTAAAACAAGTAAAAAGGTTTAAATACCTCGGTGCTACAATACAATCGATGAAAAAGGTTTGGGAACAGAAGAGATCAGAACTCGAATAGTACAAAGTACTTAAAATCAATTTGATAGGACAATAACCACTACCTCTAACAAAAACAAAAAAAGAATAGGTAAAGTAATGGTAGAGTCGGTGCTATGTTATGGCAGTGAGGTATGGACTGTAACAGCGGAAATGAAACGAAGACTAAACACAGTTCAAATGGATGAAAAAGCGCAAATGTATCGAGACGAGATAGAGTGACGAACGAGGAAATAAGACGCAGAATGGAGGCACCAGAATCAGTTGTGGACAGAATTGGAGAATGGAGGAGACGACGTGGCTTATGAAGATCTTTAAATGGTCGCCGCCGGTTAAGAAAAAAAGAGGTAGACCACGCAAACCGTGGAATGAGGGTATTCGGAGAGCCATGGAGGAACCTGGAAGAAGATCAAGCACAGAACAAGGAGGTTTGGAGACAGGGAACAGGAAGACGGCATTTAGCTGTATTGTAAACTAGCATAACTGAAACCGGTTGTAAACTTCATGTAACACCTTAAAGCACTACGAACGAACGCCAATGAGAAATGTCAATGTCCAAAAATAACACTGCACGTGTAACTAACATCAACTAGTTAAAATAACTAACGCCAAAATAATGACCACTCAAAAACGTTCGATTATTTCGAAAGGCACTGTATATCTCTACGCTCAAATTTGCCTGTTAATGGCGGCCAACAATCGTATGGCCACACTGTCTTGTATATAGTCACTGTACCGACCATAAGCACGTGGCGCCGCCACACGCAGCCAGGCGTAGGCTGGCTACGCGCGTTCGCTTGCTATATAGGTTTCTGCTTGCCAGACGTAGGCTGGCTAACGCGTACCACGGCCAACTAAATTACTATAGCCTGCACATAAGGAACACCTTCTGTAGCCACCTATTGTGGGAACTTAAAAGCATTTAGTGTGTTTCTTAGCTCAAATGTCAAAATTTGACGTTTAACTTTAAAAGGTTAGTTGCAACATGAAATCTCAGTTTATTGTTTTTGTTGAAATTTAACACAATTTCTAATAAATCAATACATAAAGTAAGTTTATTTGTGGAAATTTTAATCCACGGTCTTGCAGATAAATTAAACGTAGCAAGGGTCCTGGCACAATAGTTGACAATAATGGGGCGATGCAATTATCACAGGTAATCTTTTGTTGTATTTTTAATATACAAATGCTATGGATGGTTTCAGGCATATCATTGATTTCTAAACTTTGGATTTTCAACCGTAGTTCTACTGGTAATAACAATTCTTCGCTATTGATGGATGCTGTTTGGAGAGATGACAGTTGGGCAATACTACTAATAAAACTAAAATGTTCTGCGCTATTTGAACTGGCAGATGATTTAACTATTCCACAGCGCAAAATTTGCCTTAGTGCATATTCTGCTGTTCGGACATCTGTAGCTTCATTGAGAGAAAGTTGCTTAAACTGCATCAGAACTGACTGGTCGTGTTAATACATAATAGAAGTCAGCTTGCTCAAGAAGAAATTCTATGCATAAATAAGTAGTACTTTCTGAAGGGAATTCTAGAGCGTGTGCGGTTTCCTTTGTCAATCCTGGTAATCCCGTACTACATGAACGTAACGTGCAATGCTGCTATCCAAGAAACGAATTTATTGATTTTTGTTTGAAACGTGTATTTTGAAAAAAATATAAATATTCCCCATGTATGTTACTGTAGTATTAACGTTAAGAAAATTATTGTCACCGATTCTTTCAAAAATTTAAATGAACTAGTCACTGTAGGAGCAAATATTGGGATAGCTCGCAGAACATTCATCTTTTCAAAATTTGTGGGATATAAATGCATTCTTGTTAAATATCGAACAGATTTAACTGGTCATCCCTTCCGTAAATTATATAATAATCTCAAATACGTTGAAGTAATTTTCCATTCGAGAAATACACATCACGTTCTAAAAACAAATTTCTGCCAATTTTAAAGCACCACAATAATCGAATAACAAAAATAGTGGTAGTGGCGAAAGAAAGGATGCTCAATGTAATTTCTAATTGATCCCCCACTTAACATTTTAAAAAGTGCGGCATTAGATGAAAAATTGTCCGTTACCAGTCGTAACACAACAAAACCACAATCAGTTAAAAGTTGCAGAAATTACCACTGTTAACAAGCTGCTGTGGTTCGAAATGATTTTTACATAAGGCTGTATAGTCTGTAATTTTAGAGACATGTGCAATAAAAATGTAGTTAACATGCAACATGTAGTTTTTTTACAGTTTATTAATACCACAAAACTCTTGTAAAAATTCAACCCATTGCTGCCGAACACACAATTCACTAGGCAGTTGGCACTAACCATTTTAAAATTTAGTAGAATATTTTCATAACTAAGGATGTACACAGAGCTGGACTGTATGTGGAGTGAAAGTTAAAAAGTTTTTCGGCGATAACGAGAAGACCTGAACTGTTACGATAGTGATAACCTTATGGGTGCCAATGGTTAACTGGACAGCTTGTTTAACCTTTATCAGCAGAAACCCGCAAGGAGTTTGTTGGAAAGGCTTCAAAAAACAATACCATGCTTCTTATATGGCAAAAAACGACGATATTATTATACCGGGGCTACTATAGAAATTCTCCCAATGTGCAAAGATTTGTCTGGTGCTTGATATTGCAGGTGTTCAAAGTCTGGTTGAGATAAAACTGTTTTGTAATTGAGTATTTATACTGTAAAACAGGTTAAAATAAAATAAATAAAATTATATTCAATACTTTTAACAAGCAGAGTACTAATAAGTGCTATAACTATTTTGATTGTTAGAATAACATTTAAGTTGTCAATACATTTTCAAAGGTGACTTAATCTATTCATATTTCAATTTTCGATATTGGAAAAATAAGCATTTCTATAGAAACAACATATGCTATTGTATTTCATATGTCAAATATTTAAATTTGCCGCCATACATAAAATACGTTTCAATATTAATTACTAGATGTCTCGAGGTGGTGTTCCCTATGTGGAGGCCATAGTATTTAATTTAGTCGGCCATGCGTGTACTAGTCTGTATATAATCCTACTGGCATCAGTGGCGTAACTATCATATGTGCAGGGGGTGCAAAGAACCTCCGCGCCGAATGTATATAGGCGCCGCGGTAGCGGAGTTTTTTGTGAAAATAAAAGTTTTCCTAGAATAGAGGTTCAAAGCGGCAACAGACTATGATACGTGAGCGCCACTGGGCTCTTTTGAGTGCGCAGTCTTTTCTCCTTTTGAGTAGATTAGAAGTTCCAGCTCTAGTGTGTGTTTGTGATTATTAAATTGCATAGTGCATAGTAACATACTATAAATTCAAAGTTTTAAACCGCAAATTTCTGACGATTGCCTCAGATGCAGAGGTCATAGAGAGTGCCAAATTACTTCAAACTACGTATAAAACTGATCTCAATGACGGCTTACTAAAGTAAATTGTACAATTTCGATCTTCGTACACAACTAGTATTAAATCTTGCTTATCAGTGAAGGAAGTGGGAGAAAAATGTCTGTCTAATCACACATCATTGGCTAGCTTTCCATATTTATATACAGCTTATATCCTATTTTTTACATCCCGTCACTGCAACCTCCACTGAGAGATCTTTTTCTAAATTAAAAATTATTAAACACTTTTTGCTAAGTAAGATGGACCAAATACGCCTAAAGAGTTTTGCATTACTGAGTATCGGGAAAGTAAGAGCCAGTACCCTTAGTTTTAATTCACTGATAGATATGTTAGCTTTAGACAAGTGTCGCAAAAGAAAGTTTAATTAAAGTGCTATACCTACCTACACATTTATATATCTACTAGCTGGCCCAGCAAACGGCCCCCCAAAAATAATTTGTCTCTGAAACCCCGTTTCACCACTTAGTCCAGGCAACGAAGGAAAAATAGGAGAAATAATTCATGTAGAAGCCAATTTTAACACACTTGTAGGGGAAGGTATCCTAAACAACATACCAAAAGTACTGATGGGTGGGGGTGGAGCTAAGGGAGGGGGGTGGTCTTTAAGGGTGCCTTTTCTCATTTTTTGTTAATAACTCGAAAACTACTGCCCCCAGCCAAAATATCCTTATATAATAAATTATTCTTCATAAAATTCTCTACAAAAAATGTTCTATACCTTGTTTCGCTAGGATCGATACTTAAGAAGATATGGAGGGGGGAAAAGAAAAATTTTTAATAAATCGGTGTTTATCGTAAAAAATTAAATGTTTATTGTTAAATATAAAACGTTTGTCCGAAGAAGTATCTTGAACATTAATTTAA
This sequence comes from Agriotes lineatus, assembly GCA_940337035.1. Taxonomy (NCBI): domain Eukaryota; kingdom Metazoa; phylum Arthropoda; class Insecta; order Coleoptera; family Elateridae; genus Agriotes; species Agriotes lineatus. The sequence goes on along the minus strand of OW679201.1, from coordinate 81,528,557 downwards.
TCTAAATTGACATCATCATTATCATCTGCTGCCTTCGTTGGGGGCTCCGTTCGTACATGCGCCGAGGCAGAACACCGCAGGCACCAAATCAGGGAACCCCTGCTTTGCGGCAGCCGCAGCGCACCCCACATCCAGTCGTGTATCGGCAAAAGATCATGTTCAAAACGGAATCGGGAGCCACAGGGTCGTTCGTGGTAACTGGGATAAGGATCCCATCTCCTCCCCTGGCCCAACCCCATTGAGAGGGTGGTAGGGGTTGCCAAGCAACTGTTGTATCTGTAAGAAAGTAAGCAGACCAACGTAAATATTTAGCACAAATTGATATTTGCAATTATGAATTATCAACTATATGTAAGTGGATTTACCTGTAGATATACTCTGAGCGAGTGTTGCTTTGAAGCTCCTCTGGTGGGAGGAAGAGTGGCCATGTCTGATTTGGGCTTCGTTAACGCTTTCAAAAATGCCGAGTACCGATGTTTGTTCAGGTTTTCTTGATGTGCAGGCGCTTGATATACAGCCAGAAAAAGCTTCTCGCCAGCCTGTTCAATATCCTGAGGTGATGATGAGGGATCTGTGAATATTGCTGAGATGTCATGGGTGAGTCCAGGATTTGTTGTGAAGAACTTGGCGATTCCCGCTTTGCTCTTTACATGTATCACCGAGGTAGTGTCGCATCCGGAGAAGCTATGGAGAAGGAGGATCGTCTTGGCGAATGGAAGCTGTTGAAATTGTCGCACCGAAAACAATTTGGTCTCCACCTTCCCACGGCCTGGTTTCACGAAATACATGTTGATAGATGGTGGTGTCAATCCAATAAGGAGAACTATCAGGTCCACATCCTTCCCAACTACTGCTACAGTTGGATGTACAGCCGCTTTATCCAACCCGCACCTTACAATAGTGGCATCAGCCTCCCCTGTAGCAACAGTTGTTGCAATCCCCTGTCGCTGCCATTTTTTCGGTCAGCAAATGGATAAGTCTTGTTTTTTTCCTTTCATTAGCAAGAAAATGCTCCTGTTGAACTGTTATGGTCGTGCTTTCATTGAAGTTGATGTCAACCGAAGTTTTTGTCAGCCCTCTTCCCTTCTGACGTATTCTTTTCTGCAAGCATTGTGAACAACACCACTTGTCTTACTCCTAAAACTTGTCGCTTTCCCATCTTTCCTTAACTCACTTGCCTTCACTAATCCAATCATTCCTTTTTTTCCGACGTTACACGAATCATTTTCAACTTCGCCCTCACAAATTAAACACTTCTAAGTCATAGTCACAAAGCAGAACCCACTGGAAATGAAGAATCTCAAGTACGTGCAAATCAGATGTTTTGAAGACTTACGAACAACAAGGTGGCTGAATGTAAACTGAAAAAGGGACGAGAGTTTAGTCAATACCGGTAAGTAACAACTAAATGCCTGGTCGGACCAGTACACGTCGCGCAAGGGGAGATCAGTGCTCAGTTTATTGTTAAGCCCGGTTATGAAAGTGACGCGGTCATGCAATAATATTAATAGGTCACAATATGTAGTCAGAGCATAGTTCATTTATATCATGAAAACTTGATTTGTAACAATAAAAATAGGATTTCTTTTAAAATTCGTTTCCCCCCCTCCATATCTCCGCAAATATAGATCCTAGCGAAACGATGTATAGGACCTTTTTTGTAGAGAATTTTATGAAGAATAATTTATTATTTAAGCATTTTTTGGTTAGAGTCAGTAGTTTTCGAGTTATTAACGAAAAATGAGAAAAGACACCCTTAAAGACCACCCCTCTCCCTTAGCTCCACCTCCACCCACCAGTACTTTTGGTATGTTGTTCAGGGCACCTTCACCTACAACTGTGCCAAAATTGGCTTCTACATGAATTATTTCCCCTATTTGCCTGTTTTTCGTCTTCGTTGCCTGGACTAACTATAGAGTTTTAATTTTGTCATGTTCATCGTCTTGGACTTAAAAATAAAAGCCATTTTCGCAATCAACGTCGCAAAAAACCGCAATAACGACACACATATTGATTTTTAGGCTTATTACCCCGTAAGGGGTAGCGGACCCTACAGACGTTGTCCTGCCCGAACGTTGGTTTGCCTGCTATTGGCAGGTTTAGCAAACGTTTTTTCGATATTCGAATTTTCGATCTTTTTCATTTTAAAACATATTGGAGGGTGGTGGGAGAGGGGTGAAATTTTGGAGTTATATCTTATGACATGCGAGAAATCTTACAAAAATTAAAAAAAGAAATTCGTCAAAAAATTTAAAAAAAGATTCCTAGAACCCGATTGCACCGCCACCTACCGGATCCAATTGTGAATCTATACCATCCAGGGGCACTCCCAACACACACACAAAATTTCATCAAAATCGGTCCAGCCGCTTAGGAGGAGTTCAATCACGTACACATGTACAGAAGAATTATATGTATAAAGATATACGGATGGGGCCATAATTATATATAACAGCAATAAGATAACACGAACAACAAAATAGAATGCTTGAGTAAGAAAGAGATGACCATACAACAAAATTACTTTAGTAGGCACAATTAGTTGACATATGCCATAATTAAAGTGAGCATCAAGCCTACTCGTATATTTGTTACTATGTTTATCTCTTTCTTACTCAAGCAATATGTGTTATTTTCTTGTTCATGTTATCTCATTGCTGTTATATATAATTGTGGCCCCATCAGTATCTTATTTTTCTTGTGAATTATTTAAATTTGTATTCCTTCTACGTGGTTTTTGTTTTTGTATTTTCCTATGTATTTTTATGTTTCATGGTATATTTTGCGAGTGTTTGATGTAATGGTAAAATCTGTTCTACTTTATGGGTCCGAATTGTGGACGGTTACAGAACTGGTAAAGCAGAAATTGCAGGTGTTTGTAAATAGGTGTTAGGTGGCCAGTCATTATTTCGAACAAAGATCTTTGGGACCGAACAAATCAGGTGGGCATTAATATAGAAATTAGGAGAAGAAAATATGGATGGTTAGGGCGTACGTTGCGAAAAAATAAAACTGAAATTTGCAGAAAAGTTTTGATTGGAAACTTTAGAGTTTCAGAAACAGAGGACGCTCACGAAAAACGTGGAGGAGAACTGTAAAACAAGAGACAGGAAAGACTATAGCACAACTGAGCCAAAGAGCAAAGGAAAATGATAACTGGAGAGAATATAGGAATACCCTACGTCCCAATAGGGAATAATGGGATTATTATTATTATTATTATTATGTTATATTTAATAAAAGATTGAAACATCTAAATGTGTTTTATTTTGCAGTAAGTAACCTTTCATGTTAAGAAAAGAGCTTATTAATTTTCTTATAAATTTAAAGTGTTGCATGACCAAAAATTACCCCCCCCCCCTCTTTTTTCTGAAACTTCTTGTCTACAGCGGCTATCATTTATTCTTGCACACCGCCGCCAAACCGTCTTGTTACGCCACTGACTGGCATAATAACGAGTTAGACATGAATTCAAATTTCTTTTACTGTTGGTGTAACAACATAAATCATTCCATTTGTTTATATAGATGTTAATCAGCTGACGGAGTATTCAGTTGTGTGCAGCCAACGTTTTGCACCTAACTGCTTTCATGTACCGTAAACCGGGGTGACTTTGATATCGCGGGGCGATTTTGATCTCTTCTTCTTTCGTGGACTCTTGATGTTCTGCTAGTGCTATAAGGTAATTTGAAAACTTTCTGTTGGCAGCATTGCTTAGTTCAATGATTCAGACGCCAGAACACAGTTGCGGGCTTTAGCTTTGTTTGTTTGTTGTTGTTGTGCATCGACGTTTATTCACACCTGCACTTTAGTTCTTTTATCTATCTCCACAAAACTTTGTGTGTAACAAGGTATGTAAAATAACTACAAACTACTTACTTAGTATATGTAATGAACCACATTTCCTACGATCATAAACAAAAAATTACGTATTTATTTCTTTTCGAAGTTTAAGTAAAGTTGCATTGCGTGTCGTGGGGTGTCATTGATCAACATGGTGGGGCGTGTTTGATATAGTGATCAAAGTCGCCCCAAGTAAATTTAAATCTTATTGCAGACGGTACGCGACTACAAAAAAAGACCCGGCACTCGCCAGTACAAAAATTACACTGCAGAACAGTTAGAGGAATCTTTGCAGAAAATAGCAGATGGCAGCTTGTCTATGAGGGCAGCATCCGAACAGTATAAAATACAATTTGGCACTATAAACAACCGCTATCATGGGCGACACATAAAAAATGTTGGAGGTCAAAGTGCATTCACTAAGATCGAAGAGGTGGCGCTCTTAAATGCAGCAGCGAAATGTGCGGACTGGGGGTTCCCACTAACTTCACTGGACGTGCGTATGTTTGCAAAAACTTATTTAGACAAACAAGGTCGTACAGCTGTTCAATTTAATAATAACTTACCAGGAAAGGACTGGGTTTACAGTTTATTAAAACGGCACAAAACGATTGTGGCGCAACGTCTATCAGCAAATATAAATAAAGCGAGAGCAACTGTATCTAGGGACACTATTGTCAAGTTCTTTCATAACCTGGAACACACTCTGAGGGATGTGCCTGCTCAGAATATTTTTAATTACGATGAGACAAATGTCGCCGACGATCCAGGAAAAGTAAAAGGGATATACAGACGCGGTGTTAAATACCCAGAGAAAATTGCCAATCATTCAAAAAGCGCCACTACTATAATGGTATGCGGATCAGCTGATGGGACTTTACTACCCCCATACGTTATATATAAAAGCGAACACCTCTATAATACATGGAAGGAAAACGGACCAAGAGGAGATCCATGTTGCGGCAAAGCCTGCTGTGCCCAAGGCTGTAGATTTAATCGCACATCTCATGGGTGGATGGATTCGAACACCTTTTATGACTGGTTTGAAAGTGTTTTCCTACCTCATGCTAGACGGTTAGAAGGGAAAAAAGTCTTGATCGGTGACAATTTAGCCTCTCATTTCAATGATGCTGTCATCCGCTTATGTGAAGAAAACGACATATCATTTGTGTGTCTCGTGCCACATTCTACGCACATTTGCCAGCCGCTTGATGTGGCGTTTTTTAAGCCGATGAAGGTGGCATGGAGAGCTGTACTAACAAAATATAAGATGAACCACTCCCGTCAAGCAGGAATACCAAAATATGTGTTTCCTAAACTTCTGAAGGAGGCATTGGACAAAATGGATGCAGTACCTGGTCAATCAAAAAATAAACCTGGCGATGCTGAAATTTCCGGTATTAAGCGTAATTTAATCAACGGGTTCGATGCTACAGGGTTATATCCCCTAAATTCAAATAAGGTGCTTCAAAAACTTCCTGGCGACGGAGACCCAGCGCAGGAAGTAAATGACACTTTAACCAAATTTTTGAAAGAAAAACGTTATGGGGACACTATAGAACGAGCACCACGCAGAAAGAAGTCAAGATTAGCCATTGAACCCGGTAAAAGTGTTGGAACTGCTGTTAGTAGTAGTAGTTCGGACGAAGATGTTACAGCGCAGCCAGAAGACGATGATGAAATCAGCGATGCGGATATTCAGGAAAATTATGAACAAGATTACTATATACAGCCAACAAAGGAACTTATGGTTCCCGATACATTTGTGTTGGTGAAATTTTTATCTGGAAAGAGGAAATCAGTTTCCTATAAATACGTTTGTGTGGTAAACACCCAATTTTCTGAAAACGAATATACTCTTACGGGGTTGAAGTCTGTGGATAAGAATCAGAAAACGTTTCGGCTTGTAAAGACTGACATTTCAACTGTACCGATTACAGACGTTATTGCAATATTACCGGAACCGACAACTGACACTGAAAACCATTTCACATTTCCACTAAAGGTTGACGTGTTCGAATTATAATCTGCTCGCATCGATGAAATATTTTTTACTTTTTCTATATATTTTTTTATAAGGAGTAGTATTTTATTTTGCTGTAATATAAATACAATAAATGTTACTGTAATAAATGTTTTTCCTGTTTATTTGCACTAGAAAGTACCATATCAAAGTCGCCCCACTTTATAAATATGCAAATTAAAAAAAAACTGCTTGACCGATTTTAAAATGGGGCTAGATTGATCAGTTCTTAGATTATACAAGTACTTTTATGCATTTTAATTTAGGTGATCAAAGTAGCCCCACTTGGGGTATGACTTTGATCACCAAGATTTTTTTTTTTTTGCCAAATAAAAATTATTTATCAAACAAATGATAAGCTATAGGTATTTAATGATACGACACACATCTTTCCCACTTTTTTTCAAGTAAATAATGTCCAAGGCTTGTTCATAAAATAAAAAGGAAATCTAAAATTGATCAAAGTCGCCCCGGTTTACGGTAACTAAAGAAAAACGTCCACAAATGGCGAGCAGTGAAACGTTATTGTACAAGTAGTGTATTATTTATTTTATTTGTCCGTTTTACTGGAAGCTTATTATTATTTTATCTATGCGTTACTACCTACCTTCTATTATATGTGTTGGTAGCAAATTACATTTTCTTAGCATAATGAATTTTACAGAATTTTTAGGTACTGAAATGTCAAGAATACTGACTACAACTAAGGATACAAATTAATAACTTTTGAAGCAGATGTTTTGAAGTTAAACAAATGGATTAATTAATTACAAATGAAACAGTAGGTAATATAGATTGACAAGAATATAATTATTGAGTTTAATAAACTGATAAATACCTATAATAGCATATAAAAGCGAGATTTTATGATGTTATATTTTTTTAACAACTTTGAGAATTTGCATCCGGGCAGCAATACAATATTTTCAAGAAAATATTCATAATATGCAGCTTGAATTCCCTGTACGACAGCACCCCCTTCAAAACAGAAATAACACCTGGAACTGCAAACGCGCCCGGCCACAGTATACAGGACGAGTTTTTTTTTCATTTTAATCATTGGGATCTCGGAAACCATAAGACAGAGATTCGGTTAAATGAGGAAAGAGTTGTCGTTTTAAGAGATTATACAAGATATGGTTTTTATTTTTGAAAAAAAAAACAGTTTACTAAATATGAGCGAAAAACAGATTTAGTAGTTTTTATTTTAAACTTCGTAGAATCGTTATTATTAGGAATACACCACAATGAGACGAAGAGATGTTTTAGACATTTTACTGCTTAACATGATGAACATACTAATTTCCTTCTCCATTTTACGGTTTTTGAGTTATAATACAAACTTTAGTTTTTTTAAATGGCAGTCATAGTTGGTTTTGACATTTTGAAAAGGGAAAACATTTTTTCTTTATAACGATATAAGGCTTGCTATACATACTTTGATAAATAAACGCGACGCAGAAATTTTAGTATTATTGAGAGATCAATAAACAGAGTTTGCCATGGAAAACAATATATAGTGAGATAGGTAATACTGCAACTCTAGCACATTTAACATATTTGAAGGCCGTTTTCGAAAATTAACTATGAACATTAAATTAATAATCATACTCAATAAAATGGAAAACATGGAAAACAATAAACAAACAAAACACTGCTCTGTAACTCTGTAACTTCTATAACTTAAATTAAAGATGTTTTCCAATCGCGAAAAACTTAATATGATCGAATGTTTTATTGTTTGTAATAAAAATAGTGTTCTTGCTGCCGAATGGTACCAACAATTTTATGAAAATTGACGTCAATTATCTCTACCGACGTTCAACAATTTTGAAGAAACATAAATTTCGTCCATGTCAGTCATCAGTAGGACAGACACTGCATCCAGGAGACCATGTTTCAAGAATTGCCTTCAGTAATTGGTAAATTAATATGATTCAACAGAATCCAGAGTTTCGAAGACCCCAAAGAAAATGTGGATTTAAATGTTTGGTGCGGAATTATTGGATCGCAAATTCTTGGACCTTTCATTTACGACGAAATTTTGACAGGCCAGCGTTATCTTCATTTTCTACAAAATGAATTTCAAGATATGTTAGATGGCTTATGTTTGGTAACACGACATAATTTTCGTTGGTTTCAACACGACGGTGCTCCACCGCACAACTAACTGCAACTAAGAGAGCACCTAAACCAACTATTTCCAAATTCTTGGATAGGTAGGAACGGGCCAGTCTTTTGGTCACTAAGATAGTTAGATCTTTCAATTGTGGATCTTTTTCTTTTCGGTGTTCTAAAATATTTAGTTTATCAGCGAACGTATGCAACAAAAGAAGAACTACGTGATGCTGTGGTAAATGGATTTCGCAATTTAGATGGTAGGAAAATACGGAATAGAGTAAATTCTATTGTGAAAAGATATCGCTTGTGTGTTAATAATAATGGTGGATATTTTGAACATTTGCCGAGTTAGATTAATTGTTTTACATGTAATTACTTCAAAGTAGAAATTTAAATGTAATAATTCGTAGTTTCTTTGCGTTGTTGTTCTATTTGCCTCTCTAAAGTTTTTAAGACGAGGAAAGGAAAACAGATGAAGACAAAGAAGAAGATCAAGTGGCAGAAGAACTACAAGTAGAAGAGGTGTCAGAAGCAATAAAAGTACTTAAAAAAGGGAAAGCAGCAGGTCATGATCGAATAACCGGCGAAATGATGAAGAATATGGGACCTATAGGATTAGAGACATTAACATCAATATTCAACCAAGCTTGGAAGGAGGGAAAAGTGCCACTAGATTGGAAAATTGGCATCATAGTCCCAATTTTCAAAAAGGGTGATAAGCGGGAGTGTAAAAACTACAGAGGGATCACCCTACTGAGCGTACCATCAAAGATATATGAACGTATTTTGGAAAAGAAATTAATGAGGCAAATAGACGGATCATTAGAACAGTCGCAAAGTGGATTCCGAAAAGAGCGTAGTATAAACGACCATATTTTCACAATCAAACAAATCGCAGAAAAGTCCCTAGAAAGAAGTATTGAAACGTACCAAGCGTTTATAGACTTAGAGAAGGCCTTCGATAGAATCTCGAGAACCAAAGTCCGAACAATCTTAAAAAAAGAAAAGTGGAGCATAACCTAGTATCAGCTATAATGAGCCTGCACGAAGAGAACAAAAAATATATAAGAACGAACAATAGGCAATCAGAAGAATTTAAAGTAAATAGCGGACTAAGGCAGGGAGGAGTACTAAGCCCTATACTTTTCAACATAGTTCTAGACGACATAATGAAGGAAACAAGGGGGAAAACGGCAAAGATGTACATTGGGCACAGACACATGAAGCCAATATACTTGGATGAATGTGCTTTTGCAGACGATCTGGTAATATTCGGCCGAAATGAAAGAGATCTACAAAAAAACCTAGAAACCTGGAATAAAGCACTGATGTCAAGCAACATGAAAATAAATGTAGAAAAAACAAAAATAATGGTTACCGGTAGAGACAGTCCATACATAAACATTACATTGAATGGGAAGACACTAGAACAAGTAGATACGTTTAAATACTTAGGGGTAAACATCAGCAACAAAGGACAACACGAAGCGGAAATAAACTCAAGACTGGAAAATACATCTAGGCTATTCCACAGCTTACGAAATACATTCATAGGGAAAAGAGAGATCTCAGAGAAGATCAAAATAACAGTTTACAAAACTGTGTTTGTACCGACATTAGTATATGGTTGTGAAACGTGGGTCTTAACGACAGCCATGAAGAGCAAATTACAGGCAATGGAGATGAAATACCTCCGCAAAGTAGCTGGCGTCACCAGAAGAGACAAAATTAGGAATAGGGATATACGAAAAAGACTAAACGTGGAACCTGTATTAAAAATAGTCGAAGACCGAAAACTCACCTGGTTTGGACATCTCATTAGACTAGGAAACGAAAGACCGGTGAAACAAGCGTGGGAAGCAAGAAGACACGAGAAGAGACCGAAGGGAAGACCTAGGAAAACGTGGGACGACAGTGTGAGAGAGATATTGTCAGACAGAGGGATAAATATGGTACAGGCAAGAAATATGGCGAGCAACAGAAACGAGTGGAGAAAATTTATACATACTAAAAGAAATCAATAGATTACATTATTCACCCTACACCCTTGAAGGGTAAACAGGGTTAGATTATATATATATATATATAATATATATATAAAGTTTTTAAGTAAAATATAATTACCTTAAGAGGAAAGAAATGTTTTACATGGCAAACTCTGCTTTTGCTACTCTGAATAATACAGATACTCCTGTATCGTGTTTATTTGTCAACGTAATTACAGATAACCTTATATCACTGCAAACAAGTTTGGGTTAGTTATAACTCAAAAATTATAAAAGCAAAATGTAAGTTAATAAATGCATCTTATTAAGCGGAAAAATATCTACAATTTTTGTTCTTATCATATTTCTGTATCTCTAATATTAACGATTCTACAACCTTTAAAAGAAAAATCACAAAATCTGTTTTTCGCTCATATCTAGTAAACTGTGGTTTTTTCCAAAAAACAAAAGCATATTTTGCATAAGCTCTTCAAACGACAACTCTTTCCTCATTTAACCGAATCTTTATGTCTTATGGTTTCCGAGAACCCAATGCTTAAAATGAAAAAAATTCAGCCTGTATTTACACATTGTAAATGTGTAAATATACTGTGGCCCGGCCGCGTATTTCACATATATGTCATGCACATCCCCAACTATGGGTGGAGTCAAAACGCAACGTCCAATACGAGACTCGGTGATGACAGCGCCGACGCAGTGATCTAGTCACCTTTCAGTTCAGCTGTTTAGATCTAATACAGTAAGTGACAACTCACATTATTGATACCATGTAAATTAACACATCAGGTTAATTAGGTTTGTTAGATGGCCATTATTGAAATTGCTTCTATTATTATCTTATTTGAATACTTTACTTGTTCCCTTTACATCTGCTGTATTCACAGAGTTGTTACAGCAGTTCAGTAGATATATACCTAATTCTAAATAACAAAAAAGTAGTACTAGTACGTAGTCAATTTGTATGATAAAATAATTTTTCCCAAAATTTCTCTTCCTCTAATTTTGTTACAAAACTGAAAAATGGCCGATTTATGTAACACTCTGAAATGTTAAGTTTAAATATTTTTTTTAAGCTAGTGGTAGCAGAAAAGATAAGCAATGCAAAGCATCTCTGTCTATTAGGACGAAAAAACAGAGCAAGTTTACAAAACACAGAGATCCATATATTAAGGATGGACTGGTCACAAAAATAAAAATAAACTTCACTCACAGTCATGCGCTAAAAAATGCAGAAGCTTGGTCTTGGCTTAAAAGAACTTCAGAAACAAAAAATGCTTTTCTTCAGTACTTCTCAGATGGTAGATATAATATACCTAGTGTTATGTATTTATTTGTTTTTATAGCTTTTCCTGAGTTTGTGTTATTCAATTGACATTTACATTCTGTTATTGGATATTGCTTCAGGAATGTGTCCTGCTGATGCTATACGCTACCACATGTTATTACTGATGGCAGATGGTATAGAGACATTAGCTGACAGTAGTAAAAATCCTCCATCCCACTGGGTGTATGTGCTTCACAACGCTTGGAAAAAGAATCACTTCGGTGAGCTCACTCCAGGACCATATTTTTTTAGGTATGACCTACGAGCCCTTTGAGTTTATACGAGACTAACAAATTTTACTTTTGTGACTTACTTAATTTATTTACTTTCAGATTAGCTTATGAGAAAAAAAACTTCTGGAGGAAGGCCACTTGGTATCAATTCATGCAGATCCAGTTGTGTTATGCATTGTAACACTAATAATGCAAAGAAATCTAAAATCAGTGAAAACAAAAGGATCTTTCTTTTTGGATACAAGTAGTTTATGTGATCAGTCAAACAGTGCTTTAACTACTGTGTCTGTGACCACAAAAGCTGGAGCTGTTCCTGTAGGAGTTTTCATTCATGAAAGCCAGGATGAAAATAATTATACAGCTGGTCTGCAGCACTTGAAAACTGCATGGAATGAACTTACAACTCCAATGATTGAGAACTTTATGACAGATGATAGTTCATTTTTAAAAAATGCTCTCCGTTCTGTCTGGCCAGAGGTGAGGCAATTGCTTTGTCAGTTTCATGTGCTGCAAGCCTTGTGGCGGTGGTTGTGGGATAGTAGACATATGATAAAAAAGGATGATAGGAAGCCATTAATGACCTTATTTCGAAAGACTATGTATGCCACTGATGAAGCAGAAGCAGAAATGGCTTTTCAGACAATAATTACTGAAACCAGCAAAAATTACAGTAATTTTTTCCAACATGCATCTGCTTTATTTCAAAGGCGCGGTGAGTGGTGCACTGCTTATCGAAATGGTGTGAATACAGAAACAATGATACTAACAATTATGCAGAAGCTACATTCCGGATTGTTAAAGATATTATGCTAACAAGGTTGAAAGCGTCCCTTCTGGATTATATCACAGTGGTATTGGAAAAATATTACAGCTTAAGGTTGTTAGATGCTGCATTTGGAAGACTAAAAAAGCCCTATTTGATCTTCCAGAAACATCAAGACAAGGGTATGCCTATTCTCCAGTGTGATCCTGAGGCTGTGCAGCAAGTGACATTACATAGTTTTTGTGTAAAATCACTTCAGGATTCTGCTGTGTCGTTACTGGGATGGGTTGACTCGATTAATAAGCTACTAAATATGGACTACTTCTTTATTCAGTTGACTACATGACTGACGTACATTAATTATGTTTTGGCCACACTCGTGTTGTACTTATAATATACAACTCCAAAACCTATACATACATTACTAACTTATACTAGATATAACATACATACATAGCATATCTCCCTTTTTAGATTTCTTATCTACTACTTGTTAAAGGTTTAGCCGCTGTGGTGGCTTAACTACCCTAGAACTCCGACGTCTAACTAATGGAGATGGAATAGTTACATTCGGTGAAGGATTGGGATTAGGCATTTCATCGTGTGGTTGGGGGTTCTCTTTAGGCAACTCACCATTGGGATTCTCTATTTCCTCAAGTGTTGGCTCCAAGGGAATTTCGGTTATATCCTCATTGATATCAATACTTGTAGTGGGATATGACATTGGGACTCCCTTATCAGCGATGTCGCTCTGAAGATAACTTTTTTTTAACCCATCAGCATGTGTGAGTTTTACTTTGCTATCCGTCATTATCAAGTAAGTTACGGAACTCAATCTCTTCATAACTTTCCCTCTTTTCCAATTGGCGTCTTTCCCTCTTTGTGTATGCACCAACACTTCTTCACCTTCGACAAAGGTTCTCATTTTTCCCCTGTTTTTATCTTCATTTTCTTTTATCTTGTGTTGACTGTCTTTCTTTTCCTCTACTGGTTTCTTCTTCAACATTGTTATTCTGGTTCTCGGGACTTGTTTTAACATTAGTGATGCGGGACTAACACCTGTTATTGAGTTGGGTGTGGTTCGATATTTCAATAGAAAATTATCTATCAGTAGTTGTAAATTCTTCTGACTATCAATTTTCTGGCCTCCATGTAGTCCCTTCATCAGACACTTCTTTATAGTTTGTACTTGCTTTTCTGCCATTCCGTTTGAACATGGATGTAATGGTGGTGCGAACGTGCATTTTATCCCATTTGATTTACAGAATAGTTGATATTCAGCTCCAAAAAATGGTGGACCGTTGTCGGAAACTATTTCTTCTGGGATACCAAAGCATACAAAACTTTGGCGTAATTTTTCTATAGTCTTTTCCGCATTTGTTCCGCTGCGCATGATATACACGTCTAGCCATTTGCTATGACTATCGACAAGTAATAACAAATGATACTCTTTAAATTGCAAAAAATCTACGTGGACTCTTGTCCAGCATCGTGAAGTTTTGGGCCATGGCGTATATGGAACAGATACTGGTTTATTTTGCTGTAATTGACATGGTTCACATCTCTTCACAAATTCTTCAATATCCATATCTATATTTGGCCACCAAAATTCACTCCTAGCTACTAGCTTCATTCTGACCACACCAATATGTTGATCGTGTAGCAATTCTAAAACTGAATTTCTCAGCTCAGTTGGTATTATTAACCGGTTGCCCCACCAAAGGCAATTATCATCTAATGAAAGTTGTAATCGTTTGTCAAAATAGGGTTTAAGGCCGACATCAGTATTTTTATCTGGCCAACCGATTCTAGTAAGTTCTAACACTTTTACAATAACCTTATCTTTCTTTGAACTTTTAGCTATATTCATCAGGTTGATTGGTACTTCGTAATGGTCTGAAAATGAATATATGGGTTCTTCTAAAATGTCTTTTGATGGTAAACGACTCAAGCAATCTGCATTTGCAAGTTCCTGACCCTTCCGATACTGAATATCGTAATCAAAGGTTGATAATTCAAGTGCCCAACGTTGTAGCCGTGTTGCTGCTAGAGTGGGTATGTTAGTCTTAGGATTCAGTATAGTTTTTAGTGGTTGGTGGTCAGTAACTAATATGAACTTCCTCCCGTATATAAATCTGTGAAATTTCCGCACTGCAAATATTATCGCTAGCGCTTCCTTGTGCAACTGCGGATAATTTCTTTCATTTGGAGCAAGTGTACTCGATGCAAACATAATTGGATGTTCAACCCCATTTATAATGTGACTCATCACTGCACCTACACCATAGGGTGATGCATCTGCTGCTATTACTATAGGTTTCCTAGCATCATAGTGAACTAATGCTGGACTATCAATAATCATTCCTTTACACTTTTCAAAAGCGTCCTGACAATCTTTTGTCCATTTAAACTCAACATCTTTGCGTTATAAATCATATAACACCTTCAAATGTGATGAAATCATGGGCAAAAACTTGTGATAGTAATTAACCATTCCCAGAAATGATTTTAACTGACTTACATTTTCTGGTGGTTTTGACTTCCCTATTTGCTCTAGTTTTGACTGTAGCGGTTTAATACCCTGACTATCCAAAATATGACCAAGACATTCGACACTTTTCTTAAAGAACGAGCATTTCTCCATGTTTATTAATATGTTATAGTTCTTTAACCGCTGTAGTACCGTTCTCACATTCTTTCCACAATCATCTAAGGTTTTTCCTGCTATAATCACATCATCAATATAACATGCACACAATGGAATTCCGCTTAGTACCCTGTCCATTATTGACTGAAAAATGGCTGGTGCCGACGTGATACCAAATGGTAACCTTGTAAATTTAAATAATCCTAAATGTGTGTTAATTGTGAGTAATTCTTGACTTCCTGGACTTACTTCCAATTGCAGATAAGCGTTTGACAAATCTAAAGTGGTAAAGTACTCTCCCCCACTTACTGTATTAAAAATATCTTCACATACTGGTAACGGATAGTGCTCCACTTTCAGGTTTGGGTTAATTGTGACTTTGAAATCTACACAGATTCTGACTTGCTTCGAAGCCTTTCTTGGGACGATAACAATCGGACTTGCCCATTCTGAATATTTGACTGGTTTTAATATTCCCGCTTCTACCATAGACATTAATTCCCTTTCTACCGCCTCTTTTATGGAATATGGGACTCGGTAAGCTTGGTGGAAGATAGGAGTAACATTGTGTTTTAATATTAAATTTGCTTGAAAATTTTTGATGGTTGAAGACCTCTCACCCTGCATAACTTGTTTAAAATCTTTTTTTAACTGAACAGTTAATTTTTCTGCCTTAACAATTTCATGCTCTACCACAACAGTTGAAAAGACTGTCCTCCAATCTGGACATAACCTATCTAACCACGTCCTACCTAATAATGGTTGACCTACTGACTCCGTTCCAATTATAACCAACGGTAATTTAGCGGGTGAACATCTAGTATCTGTACTAACATTGACATAAACCTGACCTAACACATTTAACTCGTTACCTGCCACGGTTTTTAATTTAACTTTACATTGTTCCCATTTAATATCAGGAAACTTTGCCAAAAATAATTTATCGGACATGACCGACACGCTAGCACCTGTATCAACTTCCATATCACATGGTGTGTTATTAATAAAAACTTGTCTAATTACTGGTGCATATACAGACTGAATATTACTTATGTACTCTACATTTTGGCAAGACATTTCATTACAAGACATGTTTGTACTAACTACTTGACTTATCTGACTAAATTGTCCATCGTCGCTTGCTTCAGGACTCCCTTCGGCGCTAGATTGACCTTCATTGACCGCGTTGACCTTCTTGTTTGCCTTCCTGCATACCGTCGACGTATGACCTGTTCTGTTGCATACGAAACACTTCCATTCCTTGGCTGGACACGTACTGGGATTATGATTCCTTCCACATCGGAAACATTGACTCTGGCGGAAATGCTTCTGTTTTTCTACGTTCGATGAGGTTGCAGCTTTAGGCTTAGACTTGGACTGAAATACCTTATCTACACTCAGAGGTTTTAACAATTTAGCTTGTTTCTCTGCTGATTCCATATTTAGCGCAATTTTGCAGGCTCCATTGAATGACAGCTCCGTTTCTCCTAGTAGTTTCATTTGAGTAGCTTCATTTTGTATGCCGCATACTAATTTATCTCGCAGTGCTTGCTCGAGAAACGTCCCGAAATCGCACGACTTACCCAGCTTCCGAATTTCGACAATGAAATCGGCTATTGACTGCCCTGGCTTTTGAACTGCTTTGTAGAATTCAAATCTTTCTGCTATAACTGACTTTGTTGGCGAATAGTGTTTTGATAAGACCTCCTTGATTTGTGCGTAGGTCATTTTTGTTGGATCCTTAGGTGACGCTAAATTCTTCAAGGTGCCATACACTTCCGGCCCCACTAATGTTATAAACATCGACCCTTGTATGCTCGAAGCTACGTTGTTGACTACGAATAATTGTTCCATCCTCTCTGTATACGAAATGAAATCACCAGCCGACTCGTTGAAATGTTCAATGCTTCCTATTAAGGCCATCTTCGAACTATTTCCTTACCGCCAATGGACTTTTGAGGTTAGCGTTAGACAATTTCTTCCTACAATACGTGGATATCGTAATTATCGCTTTTAGGACATCCCATCCTCGTCGCCAAATATGCTGTGTCGTTACTGGGATGGGTTGACTCGATTAATAAGCTACTAAATATGGACTACTTCTTTATTCAGTTGACTACATGACTGACGTACATTAATTATGTTTTGGCCACACTCGTGTTGTACTTATAATATACAACTCCAAAACCTATACATACATTGCTAACTTATACTAGATATAACATACATACATAGCAGATTCAACAAAAACATATTATATTGAAAGTGACATTGGCACCTGTACTTGCATAGCTGGAAGTAGAGGAGCATTTTGTAAGCACCAAGCAGCAGTACACATCAAATTTGATCAGTGCTTTCCAAATTCCCCAGAACTAACTGCCAGTGATAAGTTTTTGCTGTACAAGATTGCTGTTGGTGCTACAGGGGAAACAAAGCAGAGCTTTTTTGCATCAATGATGAAAGCTGTTGAGAAGCCACAAACTAGTACTACTGATAATACTACCCCAGAAACAGCACAGACCTCCAGTGAAACTCATAAAGAAATTAATCCACTGGAATGTGACACACCCGTCTATGATACTTCTCAATTCAATGCTGAGCTTGACCGGATGAAAGAATTACTTAGCAAGAATGCGAGTAATTCAGGGTTGATGAAGGCTGCAAGTAAGTTCTTTCACGGACTTCAGAAAGTTCAAACGCCAATGCAGTTGTATAACTTCATGAACCGAGATATGAGTGATAATAAGAGAAAAAAAAAGTACAACCAACCTCAATCAGCAGAGGAAGGAAAGGAGCCACGCGTGGGTGTGGTTATCAAAGATCAGGACGACCACATAAGGAAGTAAAAATTCGAGGACTGACGAGGATCCATTCTCTAAGAATTAATGTTGATGCTAATCAACCAAATGCAAAAAGCGATGGAACAGGACACTGAGGATATTCACTGTTTTTTTTTTGTTTATTTATTTAGTTAAAGAATTTATGTTTGTGTAAACTATTGATTAAATTGGTAATCTGTATTTGTTTTCATGTTTCAGTAATATATATTTTTATACTGAACTTTATATTGCATTATATTGTTATTTGGACGGGTTATATGCAATTTCCCAGACCTTCTCCTTAATTGTTCTTTAATATCTGCTTCTGAACCCTCATATAGTTGCTATTACTACTGCTACTGATGATGATAGTATTGGTCAAATATGTCATAAAACTATAATTAACAGGCGCACTATAATATGCGTGGCAGGTCAGTATTTAGTGGAGTATTATAATTCATTTTTCCCGCTGCTGATCATGTAAGTCAGTGATACAGCCTTAGTAACAGAACGTGTAAGTTGATGATTATATTTATTTGCTGCTTTCCCTTGACAACAGAACTTAATATTATTATTAAGTTCCTAGGATAATAAACTTAGCAATGCAAGATGCAGACTTAGACGTTTTGTTTATAATAATTGCAAGTGTTTATGTGACATGTAACATTCACAGGTAACACGCGACTCACAAAAATTCATCCTGGTGACAGGTGACAAACCAAACGATTTTTTCAAAAATCTAGGAAAATTTCGATAAGCAGTGATATAATAAGATAACTCGGAATGTATCGCCTATTAACATTTTCGCCAGGCAACAATCCTCGGCTTTGCCTTGGCTTGTAATTTCCTACCTCAAATGTTAATAGGTCCTTACATTCCTTGTTACTTAAATAGCTATTCACGAAATCATATAATTATACTTAATATGTTGCGAGACTTCTGCACACAAAAAAATATTATGGTATTTTATGGTTATTTAAGTTTTAAAGTTTTCTCAATTTTAATTACCGTAACTCACACGAATCAACATCGCTAATGCAAGGAAAACATCGAAAACATTCAGTAGTGCGTGCATATTTTTAAAAACAAGTGCGAAATCGGTATTGCATTTAAAATAAATATGTACTAGTAATTTTCTTCACCAACGCGGTAAATAATTTTTCCCGCTGCTGATCATGTAAGTCAGTGATACAGCCTTAGTAACAAAACGTGTAAGTCGGTGATTATATTTGTTTGCTGCTTTCCCTTGACAACAGAACTTAATACTATTATTAAGTTCCTAGGATAATAAAATTAGCAAAGCAAGATGCAGATTTAGACGTTTTGTTTATAAATTGCAAGTGTTTATGTGACATGTGACACTCACAGGTAACATGACTCACGAAAACTAATCCTGGTGACAGGTGACAAACCAAACGATTTTTTCAAAAATCTAGGAAAATTTCGATAAGCAGCCTGAAAAATATAATGAGATAACTCGGAATGTATCGCCTATTAACATTTTCGGCAGGCAACAAGCCGCGACTTCGTCTTGGCTTGTACTTGCCTACCTCAAATGTTAATAGGTTCTTACATTACTTGTTACTTAAATAGCTATCGCGGTCGCTACGGATCCTCGAAGTGTCAAGCATAGTCTAGCGACCACGGTGCTAAAGTTTTTTAGGCTTAGTCTGAAACTAATTAATATGACTACTGCATACATTTGGCAAATGACTTCATAGCACCAATCAATTTTAACTGTAACATTATAAGTTTAATTTTTATGTGTACCTACTTTAAAATGCCATACACTAAATAAATTAAAATCAGAAAATTTTTAAATCAATCAAAGAAAAATTAAGTGATACGTGCAGAGTATCCAATTATCATTATGAACTTTTCAGTTTTGAATTGAACTAGCGAAATGCAATCTTTTTTATACTGTAAATAATTATTTATGAAAATTAAATATACAATTATGATAATTCATTACTGTTTTTATTATTGTAATGCATTGCATTTATGTAATAGTCACGCATAATATATTTCGTACATAATTCATTCGCTTTCATAATCCTACCATGGATGCACTTCTGTTTTACTTTGCACTTTGAAATTGTAGACATTAGATAATGTATTCATGAACTATACAATTTTGAAAATATTAAATACTATTGACTTCTAACCTAACGAGTCCGAATGGGTCTATTAGAAAATAGAAATTAATTACTACTAGCTGAATTGTTCATTTAAAAGAAATTGCATCAATTGCCGATTTATTTAAATATATTACATCCACAGCAGCTGACAAATATGGAATTCCTATCAACGCGTCTCCTATTGGACGTTGCGCTTTAGCACCACCCCCGGTTGCGGATCTGCATGGCATATGTGAAATACGCGGCCCGGCTGTGATACAGACGCTAGTTTCATATTAATCCAGGAGGCCGTGCAGTTAACGCTCGAGTTGCAGAGTTTTTCCGGTAGGTGGCGCTACTCACGATACTTTCATATTTTGTATGGTTTTAAACGAAAGTTACCAGAAAAATGTTATTTACTAAATTGTAGTTCACAAAACACGAGTGGATCTTTGCAGAGAATAATGTAATAACGTCAATTGTTCAAGTACAGGTATTCACTAGCTAATTCAGATTTAAAAGAATGTTGTACTTATCATAATAAGAAATCTTACTTCAGTATAAATTTATTTAAAATTTCTTATAATAATCGTTAGGTATATAAGACAGCAAAACCAAAATGTTAACAAACCTTAGGTAATTAAACGAAAACTTTATTGATATATTTGGGAATTGAATAAAAAAGGAAGGAAATGTATTAGCAAAGAGTGTAAAATACTTTTTGGTATTAGTGTTAAAGACCTTTATCAAGAATAACGATTTTTATTGTGTTTTTTCTTACAATAATAATACACAATATACAACAAAATTTTCTTTTTTGTATACATACGAGCTATGTATACTTTTTTTTTAAACACGTCTTAATGCATTGTATAATTGTGATTTATAGGCAACCAACTATACACTACATTTTATATTTAAACTTCAATTTTTGAAGAATAGTCAACTGCGAAACAGTAATTAAATTATTTAATGTCAAATTAATAGCAATTAGTTTTAACTTCTTGAGTTTAGCAAAAAATTGTGATTTTTAATACAACCAGGTAAAGCAAAAACGAAAAAGTTAAAATCTTTTAAGTAATATCAGAATGGTATTAACTTGAGAACTGAGAGACTTGTTTTCGATAAAATATCCTTGAAGGCCTATTCCTTGTATTAGAACAAAAACAATGCGTTGACACGTTTTTTATAAAAGTATACATATATCGCATGTATGCAGAAAAGAAAAATAATAATAAGAATACCTATCGTAAAGTCTTCACATTTTATCTAATTAAATTAAAGATAACTGCAAGTTTAATTCTTTGTATCAGTACTGGCAATGTTCAACAAAATGTGATGATTCATTATTTAATAAAAATAACCTGTAAAGATGTAACATAAAAACTAGAGAATGATCTGCCACTTTATTTTCATGTGTCAGTGTGTCAGCTAACTATGTCACTAACAGAATTCTGTATAAATAATGACATAATGATCCACAACACCTTTTTAATCACAAAACGCAATATAAATATACATGACAGAGTACATGAGGCCAACAGTTGCCAATATACTATGTAATAACTAATGCACAGATACATCCATCACAAATATTAGACGTCATAACCGTTAACTCATCAAACATTGGAAATGACCATAAATTGCTGTTAAGAAAAATACGCATATTCATTCAAAAACATAAAATTAGAGAGCCAAAAGACGTAGAATAACTAAATATCGAACAAGTTGAAGATTATAATTTCATCAAAAAAAGACTAGCTTAACATATCAACTACAATAAGATCCTGCCTGAAGACGATCAAGAAATACAGTGGCTGGAAATAAAGAAAAATGTAACGAATGCAGCAAAAGGATCATTAGGTATAAGAAAAGTCAACACATCAAGTCAAACAAAACATAAGACACCATGGGTCTGCGACAAGATAAAGCAACTAGCCGATACTAAACGAAAAGCATACCTTAAATACAAAGCGTCAAAATCTGCCCCAGAATACAACTATTATAAGACAATCAGAAACGAAGTGAATGCAAAAATAAAGAGAGATTACTGGAAAGGATTCTTAAGTATTTGGTTACTGGGCACGTCTCCCAGCCCCGCGAGCTGTTCCCAGTGTCAGCCACCCGGAATGGCGCTAACACAAGAGCAATGGAGCTCTGTTTTACGAGATCGGCACGTGCAATACATTATTGAGACGAGGGCATCGAGGCATTCGTGGTTCAGATACGTACGGGCACGCTTCGAACACTAAAATAGCGTTGAACTAATCTGTATTCATCTTCGGCGATTATATGTCTTTTGTTAATTCAACTTGATTTTAATTGCTTTATAATTTAACAGGATATACCAACAAATCCCAACGAGTTTCCAAGTGTGGAAAATGATACAAAACCAACAATAAGAAGTAAAAGAATATGTACAAACCACACACATTAGTGAAGAAACTTGGCTAAAGTATTTTAAGAAATAATGTACGACGGACGAAGAGATTATACAAGACGAACCCGAAGCCGTAAAAATAGTAGTAAAGGTAGAAAAAGAAGTTAGTAAAGAAATTATAAACTTAAAAAAACAGAAAATCGCCTACAGCAGATGGGATCAACAACGAACTGTTAAAATACAGAGGTAAAACATTGGAATAGGAAATTAGAAAATTAGTACATAAGATAATCGAAACATCAAAAATCACCAAGTATTGGAAAATCAGTATAACGATCCCTATTCTTAAAAAATCTGGTGTGATACACGCACACAACTTCCTTTTACAGTGATGTTACAATTAGCCAAAAATTTTATTTTTAATTTTTAAGCATTTGTCAAAATATTTCAAAAATTACAAATTCTACAGAAACCGTACAAAATAGAGCGTTAAATCAAAGACAAATTTTCTATAAAATTTTAAGCCAAATTCAAAAATGTAATAATATACCGGGTGTTCTATTTAAAATAGGAGTTAGCGAAAAAATAGAAAAAAATCGAGAGAAACCCATTTTAGAGGTATTCAACTCTCACATCAATACACATTGAAAATGCAATAAAAATGTATAGTTTGCAAAAAATCGGCAGATCCGTTTTTTAAAAAAATCGACAAAACTGAAAACTCACAATAGTAAACACCATACTTCCGGTTATGCGATTTTCTTTAAAAGCTTGCTGTTCACACACAGACGCACAGACACAGACTGACTGACCAACCAATGAACAAAAACATGTTTTTTTGGGTTCAAGGGAGTCTAAAACGTGAAGATCTGTTGAAATATCAATTTCGAGTTTTTGGGGTAAATAAAAAATAGTCTACGGGTATTATTTCTCAAAATAGCATACAATATTTAATTTATAACGTCATTGATGTATGTGAATGAATTATTTTATTATATGTTGTTTTCAGATTGTATGCATTTTAAATTTTTATGATGAGTAGAATAAAACTATTAAACTATTATGACTATTATAAAACATTTCGCAATTTTCAGTAGAAATATAACAAATGCTTGAAAAATTTCTGGAAATATTTGGAAAAATGTTCTGCAGCTATTATTTCTTGTAGGCAGGCACGAATCCTTTTGTTAGAAAAAAATTAGCTGCGGAACACGTTTTGTAAATATTTCCATAGGGAGTTTTTTATGCACGTTTTTTATATTTTGATAGAGCATATCACCAATAAAAAAAGCACAGCAAAGAAAACATTTTTGTTAAAAATAATAATAAAACTAATATCTAAGTACTAACATGTTAGGATGTTTTTGTCAAAACTACAATTAATGAACATTTAAGTTTGTTAAACTATTGAACATAAATAAATTTATGAAATATCGCAAATCATTGTGTCAAGTTTTTCACCGTTAATAAAATAAATGAAGGTAGTTACGCTTTTTGGGCGAATAAAAGAATATAGTAACAATACGATTGCGCTAAATTATAATTAATAAACAAATTAAAAACGCAAAAGTCACTAAACGCAATAAATCGTGTTCTATATCTAATTTAGTCATTTGGTGAGCGCCAACATCTTAAGGTTATGATTTAATCTATTCAGAAATTCTGAGAAATTTACTAACTGATAGAAGTGTAGGAAAACATTATAAATAAATCAGAAATTAATAATTACTGAATACTCAAAGAAGTTGTTGTATATAGGCAACCCTTTCTACTATCATCATTATGCAGTTAAAGATACATGAAAAATCCGGTAATGAGCTTTATGCTCTACACCTTCACTTGTCTTTCAAGCCAACAGTCACGCTAAGCGCTGTACATTTAAAACAAAAACTGTGAATTGTAACTTGTTTTTCTCATTTTTTGAATATAGTCCTTTTATAAATATTAATTAAATAATCAAATTAGAAACCATTAGTGAATGCACTCTAGGTAAGCGAAACAAACTGAAGCTATGATACCTATGTATATTTTAAATCACGTGGTTGATTAAAAAACAAAGAACAATCGCTAAGTAAAAAATTCATATCCGAGTACCATAGCCAGGTAAACATACTATATTATAAAGTTTTTTTGCAGCCATCTTCAAACCCATTACTTTTAATACAAAAATTTGTTATTGAAGTTGACGATTCTCTTACTGATACAAAAAGTATATGTTGCAAGGCAACACTTTTAATTTCCAGGAAAGTGCTTTTATTTCCTATGAACTAGAGTAAGTTCTATTTGGTCGGCTATGGATGCAGTTATCCTTGTGCTTCTTAAATGAGAAATGTCAAAAGTATTCAATCATTTACAATTTTGAATATTTTCTACGTGTCTTGCTTGCAGAAAAAATAGTATGTGTTATTCGGATTAAAAGGGCATATACAAACATAATTGCTTATCAAACAAAGTGACACTTTTAATCCTAATAAAACAATATACTATTTATTAGAAAGTAATAACACATAGAGTAAAGCAGAAAATTTAACTCCAAATTGGTTTATAATAAAAAAATTGATTAACATGCATATGAATATAAATAAGACTGTAAAAATTAATAGAAAAATTGCAGTTAGTTCAATATTATTATATAGTAAATACATATAGAATTTCATTGTATATAACTAAATCAGTAATACAGAACATAGGAATCACGTAGAGGGGCCAACTATTTATATGACCTATGACACTTTAAATTACGAAATACCTTAGATTAAGGATTTGGGTATTGGCATACTCCGTCTTTTACGCGGATCTACAAGTTCCAGTAATAATGGCGTTAAGTAAAGCTCACGAGGTTTGGGAAACATTATGCTGGTCCAGAAAACTTTATCTCTCTATATAACTTCAATAGAGATACCTTTAGAAGTTCATAACACTAATCTTTTATAGCAAAAACTGGCCTTTTATTTGCAGGTAATAATCGTGTGACTTTTTTAAATGCAAAAGCTCCTGTCTTATTTTGCAAAATCTTATTTTATTTTGCAAACATGCTTCAGATGGTGTAATCTAGTGTAATTATGTGGAATAATTAACATTGGTATCTATTGTTGTTTGGGAAAATTATAAATTAGTCATTACACAATTTGAAAGTTAGATATTATTAAGTACTTATTACATGATTTGATTTTCGATTGTTTCAAGAAAAATTATTACCACAGAAAAACAAATACTATTTTACGCAGTGATGTTTTTGGAAACAAGAAAAACATTAAATTTTATAGTAAATGGTCATGATGAGGATTTTTAAAAGTTTGAATTTAAAAATTAAATAAACATGTTAGTTTTGTATTAAGTGTGCCAAATTAATGATTTTAGAGCGTGGGAATGTTACTTCTTTTGACGAGACGATAGCGGAGTCAAGAAAGTGAATATGAATATCAATATTGTTTCGCACTATAGTGTGCGAAATTTTTTAACACCCTAGTGCGCAAAATGCCTTTTTTCACGTCTGTTACGGTATCAAACGGTTCTTACGAGGCCTGCCGATGGGCAGGCACCGATCGCTAGACGAATCCGGGAAATGTGGTACGTTCATCCTGGAAGATCGATAAAACAGGCTAAAGGCCCCAGCTGAAATGCGCTCAGGGAGATGGGCGGTGTTAATACCGATACGCCACAGGGCGAGCGTCACTTAATACGTGTTGATGGTTATCAAAGAATGGGCGCCACCAGCTCTGACTCGGGATCTCCACGTTCTGCCGGAACTGGACGGCGGAACGGGGCGGGGTTACAATCAAGTACTACTTCGGGTAGCACCTGAATAGCTATTCCGAGAAAATCCGCAAATAACTATTTCGAGAAAATACGCGAATAACTATGTCGAGAAAATACGCGAATAACTATGTCGAGAAAATACGCGACTATGTCGAGAAAATGCGCGAATAACTATTTCGAGAAAATACGCGAATAACTATTTCGAGAAAATACGCGAATAACTATGTCGAGAAAATACGCGAATAACTATGTCGAGAAAATACGCGAATAACTATTTCGAGAAAATCGCCGTACAATGCCAGCCGCAACCACCTACCTGGAAGGCCTACCCTCCGCGTCTGGTCCTCGCCTCACAGCTGTAGTGGCACAGCGACACAGTCGCCCTGTAATATGTATACACCAACACAATAGTGTCAAGAAGAAACAAAACGGCGATAATATTAATACGTCTATTGGATCCCTGGGGGTGATCTAAATACATACATATACCGGGTGTCCGTTCTCAAAGTCGAACATAGGGGATTAACATTGTATTGAACGTTTTTGCCGATTCCTGCTCGCCAATTCAACTCACAGGGAAGGTAATGGTTTCAATGGAAAGATAAAGTTACTCCGCATCAAATGATACCAATAATAATATTCAAGATGCGATTTTGATTTTAAAATACTAATTTAAAACTTGGGAATTTTTACATATGCCATGCCTTGCTTTTCAAGTTCGATAGCATTTGTCAAAACAAATGGTAATTAGTTGGCGTAAATCAGGTATTTTCTCTCAACATATGTTAAAATTACCTGCAGAAAAATGAATTATTGCAATATAATAATAATAATAATAATAATAGTGACTTTATTGACTGAAACAAATACAAAACTAAATATATAACAGTTAAAACAAAACACAATTTCAGTCAAACTCAGGGCGAGGTTCAGAATAGTGGCAAAAGGCCACTTTCTGCTCTAACACCTAAACCCTGCACATATATACTAGCAAGTACGAAACGTAATTTAAAGAAAAGAAGAAAAAAAAATAAGCATAATATAAGTAATCATAATATACATATCATATAAAAGGCTTACAATTATTGTGCTCGTTGTGATATTTTTAAGGAGGAAGTAAGGTGTGCTTTAAATTTTAATAAAGAAAGTTGTTTAAGATTATCAGATAGAGAATTATAAATTTTACAGATATTAAACGAAAAAGAACGTTCAAAAAATGTAGTTTTATGAGAAGGAGGAGTAATCACATTTTTAAATCTAATATTGATGTTATGAATGTCAGTTCTGAATCTGATCTTATTATACAAATAAGGCGGACTTTTTGTTTTTATAAGTTTGTGAAAGAAGCAAGCGGTATGTAAATGAGTGAACGAGTGAATGCACTAATGTTTATTGCCTATGTTCGACTTTGAGAATGGACACCCGGTATACACAGGTTACAAAACATCATGGTTTTTAAAAGTAACTTAATGGTTAAGCCCAGCTGGAGAAAAGCGCTTAAAGCCCAAGGGGTTGGCGTACAGTCGAGTCGGGTACCTCATCCAGGCCAGGTGTAATGGGTAAACGTGGGCTTAAACCCAACGGACGGTCGCCGTTACGCGTGCAAACAAAACCTGAATTCGGGCCCGAAACTTCTCAACACCCCGTACTAGGTCGTTATAAAATTGCCTGACGGCACAAACCAACGATAGTTAATATTAAATTTAGGCGCTGACGGCGCTGTCGATTAAGTGGGCTAACGGCGCGCGAACTGACGCACACCACTGGATTTTTCAGCAGAGTGTACTTTCACTGCACTCTATCACACCAAGTGTCCCGCCCACAACGTGCGATTATGATTGGCACCGCACTGCAGCAATTTGTATGCGAGAAGCGGTACTCATGAAATTAGTTGAACAAAGCAAGCGTTAGTATGCACAAATGCTATCTTTACACGGAGTGTACCACGCTCTGGCTTCGCATTGCAGCAATTTGTATGCGAGATGCGGTACTCACAAAATTAGTTGATCAATGCAAGCGTCAGTATGCACAAATGTTATTTTTCAAGCGTTACCTGGCTAGCTCGGCCATCTTGCAGATGGGGAAACTTCCCTGGCAGCAAATGGTATGCGGGACTTGGCATTGCGGCGAAGCTCAAACAATGCGGAAGGCGAAAATGGCTGGCTTACTCACGAGTCCCCTTGTCGGGAGAAGTCTGCGACGACCTACCTAGGTTATGCAGAACTTGAGGACATCGCCGTTGCAATAAATGGACACAGCGATTATTATCCCGCACGCTTACTTAAAGAACTGCGGTTATTAAGCTAATAAATCGGCATGTTGCTGTGTTCCTGCGACGACTTGTTGCACCGAGAGCACCAACTGTTTCACACGTGTAGACTGTTTAGCGAGCCCCTGCCGACTGCCGCGATAATCGCGTGCGTCCGGTGTCCTTGAGCTTCATGGGAAAACGCTCCAGCCAATCCTAACACAGAATTTCCTAGACACGCGACTTTTGGCTCGAGAATGGGCACTACCCCTCCTTGTCGCACAAGCAGCGTAATTTTTAGAAGGTTCGAAAATCTTGCGAGCGTTAACACTCGGCTATGAAAGCACTAACAAAGGGGTGCCCCAGATGACGATAAATGCTGCGCTTGGAGGCCAAATATGTCCAAAATCATTATTATGGAATTACGCGATGAAGCCAAATAAGTAACTAAAAGGGTTTAACATACGGGCATGCTGCCCTAAAGCCTAAATGGCTCATTAAATTACGGTTGGGTGCCAAAATGACCTGACACGTCGTCAATGGTAACGTCAATAAATATCCTATTTTTTAACACGTTAAAAAATGGCAAACTTCGCGCATTGATAGCGATGCTCGAATGTCCCCTTTTTTTGGCAGTTGTAGAAAAAACACCCAACATATACTGTAAATAAGTATTTAAATCCAAAGTTTATCGATTTATGTACGGTGCAGATTTTTTTTCTACTCCTGTGATTAAAATGGTATTTAACATACTAACATACACGTCGCTAAGTGACCATTTAATCATGACTAAAGAGCCTCGTAGTCACGAGCTGAAGTTGGTAACGACGTTTTAGTCATGGGGTGAAGTTAGGTTCAAAAAGTATTTGCTTTAGTAGCCACAGCCAAAACTAAAATCAAGTTAGTTTTCAACTTTAAAAAGACAACTTTGACGTTTGTCAAGCATAATTTAACCTAACATGCTTAATGAAATAATATGTTATATTGTCTAAATTTGTGGTCGTAGAAAAAGTATAGTATGTAACATTATATAAACTCGTCTAGACACTCGTTTATTAAACACTTGCTGCGCTGACGTTTATAAAACTTGTCACATAATATACTATTATTAGTTTTCAATAAATTGTTCAATGTTTATTAAAACACATCATAATATCAATTACTCAGAGTTTTACACGAGACAAAACAACTTGATCAAATAAGGGTAAGGGTAACATCATAAATGTTGTGAGTGCAGAATATTGTAATAAAATAAGAGAACATCTTATTGAACATATAAAATCAGCAAGAAGTAAACAAAGGAAAAAAATAATAATACCAATAACGATATAACAAACCAAAAATTCGAATGCAGTGTAGCCATGCATTTTTTTATAAATGTCATTTAATTGACCTTTTACCTTCAATGGAAATTGCAAGTTTATTAGCTTTTAGAATCACGTGGTGTAAGCTTAATTTATCGTTGTAAACGTTTTAACTAGCATTGTTGGAACTTGATCAGTAATTATTCTTTCACTACAACGTGGCAATAGGGCTCAAATAGGTATTTATGCAACAAGTGCTAAAAGTTGACGTTTATGCATAAAACATGAGTTTTATTAAAAGGCCGCCAAAACGACTTTTTAAAAAACGTTTATTTTATTTTACAATGAAATATAACATTGGAAGTACACAGCTTAGCTGCCAGACAATATCTTACATCTAGCTAGGATCTAACTGGAACTTAATTGAAGGATGCAAACTACTTGTATATATACTATGTCTAATCAGCTAAGATAAGCGTTATCTCTAAAAGGGAGCGTGAGACAGGAAACCACGTGCGTTCAAGGTTTGCAGACTTGCAGTTCACACAAAGGAGCTATTATCGGTCAAGGTTGCAAGCTTGCAGTTTACACAAGGGGCCATTGTCTAGCTACAATGTAACTCATGAAAATTATGAAACGAAGCCGAAGGCTAAGTTTCATAACATGTCTCTTGCATAAACGAATTTTAGCACGCGAATTATAATTTACGAAACTTGTTAAATCAAAAAAATTAATTTATTCAAGTTACGGAGTTACCTACATAAATGCAGTTTACAATATGTTTACTAAATGCTAACTGGCATAAGAACTGCCTAAGTACAGTGTGCACATGCTTATATAACATTTCTTATCACTAAATATTCTAAAAAGCTTGAAGCTGGGGCTGGGAACTACTTCGTAAGCATTTACCCAACATATCACTTAACATAATCCCTCCCTTCATTAGAACAGAAATTATGGTAAAATTACATTTTTATCATAATTTCTAGGGAATAATTTCGACTGGTTTTGGGCTTAATTGATTTACGTTATTCCTGTTACAAAATGCAGACAGTTTATTATATTTATATAAAGTGAACAAAATTGCGACTATAACTAAGATTAATATGAAAAATACACTATTACTAATATATAAATGTCCGTAAAAATTTGGTAAGTATATACACTTTTTTATGTAAGTCTTTTAGCTTACTTTTTAAAGTGAATATGTTGTCTAGATCGATGTTCTCCAGATGTATCGATGGGAGTTTATTATTTATTTGTTGTTCTTCGGTAGGCGTTGAGTTGATCATCGGCAAGTGAATTATCTCGTTTACGGAATTAGAGTAATAATTTGTCCTCAGTACCCTATTTTCAAGTTTTAGTTCACATTTTGGTGGTATCTGTACAATGTAATTTCAATTTAACGGCATCTTTTGCTTACTATTTTCACAAGTGATTGTGGATATTAATTCTTTATCGGCAATCAGTAACCATGAATCTTGGGCGATTTTCTGTGTTTTAAAATGCTCTAATGTAAATATTTCGGTTTTACATACATTATTTTTTATAAATGAAATGAGTTGAGCTTCGCAAAGTGGTTCTTCTGAATTGATTTTTTCTTGGATTTTACATAGGTGTTCGCCGTTGCGTAGTTTTTTGCAGGACTCGTCCGTGGAAATATAATTATTTTCATTGTAAAGCAAATACATTTTCTGTGGTATAATTATTTGGAAATGTTGATCGGTTTTCACAGGTAATGGGTAAAGATGATAGTAATCGTAGATATCCGGATTTATTAGAGGTATTTCCAAAATAAATACGATTCTGGATTTTATTTGATATGCTTTGACTGCAATAATGTCTTCGTATAAAGGTAAATTTTCTCGGTTGATTTTAAATTTCAATTGTTGTCCTTGTATTTTATTCTGGATAAATATTAAATTGGCTTCTAAGTCCTCAGGATCAATTATTGAAGGGTGCATGATCTCGAGTTTGGTAAAAGTGATTGCTTCTTCCAAATTATTAAGTAGGTACAATATTACGTTCATCATTCCTGATATTTGCAAAAATATAGTATGCATATTGATTATCGAATACATCTCCGCTCGGTGAATTGTGTTTTCTTCGATTTGAGCTTCTAATTGTTTTATTCTTGATAATAATGTGTATTGGTCAACTCTCAGTGTACTAATAGTTTTGTTTACTTTATCGAGTATTTGTTCCGTTATTGATATTTGTTCAGTTAGAATTTTGTCCTGGGATTCCTGTCCTTTTCGTAGTTCTTGCCTTTTCGATTTTTTCTCCATCAGTCGAATCTAAGTTTCCAGTTAGGAATTTGAAAACTGTTCCTAGGCCGTCGATTAAGCCTCGTTTATTTCTTGTAAGAAATGGTTGATTTAATTTTCGTATAATTTCAGATGAGGTTATATTTAGCAAAGTTTGGTAATTTTGAAGTTCTTTATTGTATGTATGTCCGTGAGGTAAATTTGTAAATGCATTTTTCATTCGTTGAATGTTTAACTCCAACCATTTGTATTCTTCTATTATTGAAGTATAGTCGATATTTTTTATTAGTGTCCATTCGTCTACTTGATTTCTTGCTTTTCCGAGTTTATGTGGGAATAAACCGGGATTATTTTCAATTTTCGTAATTACTGGCTTGTCGAGGGTAGAGATGACGGTGATACAGGTGGTTCTGTAACAATGGGTTTACTTAGTTCGTCTAAATGCCTGGATTTCTTTTTATTATTTTTGTCTAATAAAGTAGCTATTCCTTTATCGTTGATTGAACTTATAGATGGTCCATCGTATTGAATTCTAGCTTTATTCCTGGCGTTAGTTTTAATAAGCACTTTGTCATTGATGTTATATGTAATTTTCTCAGAGTTGTTTTTATTATTTCTTTTTGTTATTAACTTTTCCTTTTCACGTTGCATTCTTTGTTGTAAAACGCCGTAAAATGTTGTTATCCTTTTCTGATGGTCGTTAAGATAATCTTCGTAATATTTTTCGGTAAGGTGTATATCGAATGGGTCTCTGACGGCTGTATGTCCGTATATTATTTCTAAGGGTGTATATTTAGTTTGGGAATGGATAGTATTATTGTATCCTATTAATGCATATTTAATTACTTGTTTCGGTAGCTCCTTTGGATGTTGGATTTCTATAATTCTGTAGTTTTCTATTAAAGTAGAATGCACTCTTTCAATCATACCGTTGGATTTATGATTTAAAAGGGTCGTTATGTGAATTTTAATTTTATGTAGATTTAAAAGATTTTTAATTGATTCGTTTGCAAGTTCTGTTCCTCCGTCCATGGTTATTTTAGTAGGTGCTCCATATTGAGATACGAAGGTGATTAGATTTTCAACTATTTCTATGCTACTTTTAGATGTTAAATAGTATGCTTGGCAGAATCTCGAAAATGCATCAATTATTGTTAAAAATGCGTTTTGCTCAATTTGAAACGTATCTATATGTAAATGTTCAAATGGGCGGCTTGGCGTGCTTGTAATGTTTAATGGTTCTTCATGCGGTTGCCTTTCGTATTTGGCTTTTTTACAAATTAAACAGTTATTAATATAGCGGGTAACTGTGTCTTCAATAATTTCCCAATAGTATTGACGTTGAAGTGCGTTACAGGTAGCTTGAATACCTCGGTGATTTGTTTTCCCTTCGTGATAATTATTTATAATTTCCCTTTGATCTTCTTTGTTGATCACATGTATAACTCTGTTTACGCATTTGTAAAAGTGCGGTTCTTGATTTTTGAAATGGGTCGTTATAATTTCACAAGTTATTTGATAAAATTCTTCGTTGGGAAATAGGCAATAATAAACTTTGTTAGGTATACAATATTCTTTAAGGAATTGAAATATATTGATCCTAATATTTTCTTCTCCTCAGTAGGCGGTTATTACTTCGTTTTTCCCTTTATGTTCCCTTTTTGCTTTATGTGATTTGCCATGAATAGTGGTAAAGATTATTTGATTGCGTTTCGTGTCTAAGGCGTCTTCACAAATAGGTATGGTAGATGTTGATTCCAATTGCGTATGCGTCGTATTTATTGATTGATTGTCTTCTGATATTTCTGGTACAGCTTGAATTTCTTGGTTTGAACTCGAGGGTGTTTCGTTAACATGTTCAATGGAGGTCTCGTTTATTACTTCATTTAATAAGTCTTCCATGGTGGTATAGAAATTAACGATCATTGATTGTGTGTCAATAGGATTCAATTTTCTGCGTGATAGAGCATCAGCGTTCGTGTTATTTTTTCCTTTTTTATAAATAACATCATAGTCAAATTCTTTCAGTCTAAGTCTCCATCTTGCAAGTTTAGAATTTGGTTCCTTTAATGAATTAAGCCATTGTAATGGTTTATGATCCGTGATGATTTTGAATTTTTGTCCATAAAGGTACGGTCTGAAGTATTTAGTTGCCCAAATTATTGCTAATAATTCTTTCTCGATTGTTGAATATTTTTCCTCTGATTCGTTTAACGTTCTTGAAGCGTATGAAACGGGCAAATCCTTGCCTATAGGTCCTTGCGAAAGTACGGCTCCAATTGCAAAGTTGGATGCGTCTGTAGTTAGATTAAATTCCTTTTCAAAATCTGGGTATTGAAGTATAGGTTTGTTGCATAAAATAGTATTACATTTTTCGAAAGCTTCTTTATATTCCGGTGATAACATAACTACTGCTTTTTTTTTCAAACATTTAGTTAGTGGTTTCGTTAATTTTGCAAAATCCTTAATAAATTTTCGATAATAACCTAGGAGTCCTAAGAATCCTTTTATTTCCTTTTGAGTTTTTGGTATAGGATAGTTTTTGATAGCCTTTATCTTATCGGGATTGGGTTCCATACCTTCGGGGGTGATAATGTGTCCTAAATATTGAACTTCTCTTTTTATAAACTCGCTTTTGTCTAATTGGATTTTAAAATTTGTCTTTCGTAGTCGCAGAAATACTTCTTTTAATCTGGAAATGTGTTCTTGGAGTGATGTCGAAAAAATAATGATGTCATCAAGGTATACTAAACATCTTTCGTTTTGGATACCTCGTAGTATGTTGTCCATAACTCTTTGAAACTATGACGGTGCATTTTTAAGACCGAAAAGGGCCCGTTTGAACTGGTAATGTCCATTTTCTGTATTAAATGCGGTTTTAGGGATGTCCTTTTGCTCTACTTCGATTTGTGGGAATCCTGAAGCTAAGTCAAGCGTTGTAAGGTATTGGCATTTTCCTAATTTGTCAAGTAAATCATTGATATTAGGCAATGGGTACTTGTCGTCGATAGTTTTTTCGTTTAGTTTTCGGTAGTCGATAACTATTCTCCACTTTTGTTTTCCTGATGCATCGACCTTTTTTGGAACAGCCCAAAGAGGTGAACTCCATGGTCATGTTGATGGTTCGATTATTTGATCTTTCAACATTTTGTCAATTTGCCGCCTTACTTCTTTCTTATGTACTTCTGGATATCGATAATTCTTAGTATATATAGGTGTTTCGTCAGTTGTCCTAATTTCGTGTTTAATTTGGTTTGTAAAGAACATTGGAATTTAGTCGCAATAGAAAATATCTTTGAAGTCTTCACACAGATTTTTTATTAATGTAGCTTCCTCGCTGTTTAAATGTTCCAAGCGTAGTTGTTGTAAATTTTCTCTTTGTATCCTTTTAATATTGCGTGGTGATGCTGAATGGTCGATCGATGACTCCTGATAATTTAGCGATAGGGTGTCATTATTTTCTTCCACGATTTCGATAGGTATAGGGTTCGTTATGGTGTGTGTTATTTCTTGATCACTAGTATTGATCACTGATGTAGTTGCAAAATAATTTTGCACTGTGACATATGAAGTCGGAATTTCTAAATATTTGTTTAATTTTGTATGTTCAATTATTCCCTCATGAATGTTCCTATTTACAGGTATTTTTACAAAACATTCTGATCTTGCTGGTATTGTAATTTTATGATTCAAATCTTGATTGATTATTTCCATTGAATATAATCGGATGTGGGTCTGTGGTGTTTTTAAAAGGCTTTCTTCAAAATTTATTGTTGCTTTTAATTTCTGTAGCAAATCTATTCCAATGAGTTCGTCGTATTCATTGTCGAAATTAAATAGATGAAATTTATGAGTTAATGGCACTTTGAATATTGATGGTAATTGAATAGTTGCAGTTTCTTGATGAGATGAAATTTGGTGTGCTGTCTGAATTTGGAACGGTTCTTCTACAATTAACTCCGGGAAATATTTATATGCTACTTCTGGTTTGATAAGAGTTCTAGATGCTCCGGTGTCGATTAAAAAGTTTGATTTGAGTTGTGGAATATAAATACATGGTAACGTTGAATTTTGGTTGTTAACTTCTATGATTTCTACTGGTGATTGATCATTTATTGGTTGCTCTACGTGTCGTCGTTGTTCTGGGCAAGTAAAGTAAAATCCTGTTCTTCGTAGTAATTATCCTCTTCTTGTTCCTCTTCGTAATAACATTCCTGAATGCTGTCCTCTTCCTCGGGGTCCTCCTAAAAGTGTAACTCCTCCGAAATAAAGTTTCTAGGTTGGTTGGACTGCCTAATGTATGATGTAGCTCTAGGTGTAAACGAATTCCGTGCTGAAGGAATAAATCTATTTGGTGGTTGTATTGTTCTTCTGGTGTTACTCGAACTAGTGTCCATTGGTGTTGGTTTTGGTAGATGCCTAACTTCTGTGTTTCTGGGTGCAAATACATTTCGTTGTTGAGGCTGCTGCTGCTGTTGCGGTCTCGAATGAATTGGAAAATTATCTCTTTGTATAGATTGTGGCATTTGATGTGTGTAACTGGGAAATTGGTTAAAATTTCTTGGTGCTGGTTGCCATGCCTGGCTCGGATTGCTTAGCCTTAAATTATACGGTGGAAATGGTTTTTTAATTTGTTTTTTATATTGTTCTGATGAGTCTCGATTTTTGTTGTAATTTACATTTTCCTCTTCTATTAAATATTTAATTGCGATGTCAAGAGTAGCTGGTCCTCTGGCTCGTAAGAAACTTCCCATAGGCTCCTTGAGTCCGGTTAAAAATGCTTTTAGTGTTAAACTGTCGTAAAGCGTTCTTTTCTTGCTCGAACTGCTTCGGCTGGTTCGTTTAATTGCACGTTGGAATACAATAAACCTTTAACTTGCTGGCATTTTTCAAAATACTCCTGCGCTGTTTCGTTTTTCTGCTTTAATAGCATGGGATCCCTTAGCAATGAATCTTCAGATCTCTGGTCCGCAAACGATTGTTGTAATAGCGTTTTTAATGCTATCCAGGTTGGTATTTCACGTCCGCTTGTAATTAACAATGCTCTACCGGTTAGTTTTGTTCGCAGTTCAGATAATAATAATTTTTGTAGAAAAGCGTCTCCTTGTCCCTCAGGAAAGAAATGCGTTATTATAACTTCGGCGGCTCTCAAGTACTCCGATAGTTTGTAAGAAGTGCCATCAAATTCTGGTACTGTCTTGAGGTACTCCAAATGAAATGCTTGTGCCATATTTACTGGTACTGCGGGAGGTACTTCTTGAATATTTAAATTTTCGAAAAGCTGGACAAGCTCGTCGTTTCCTTGCATAAAATTTTAATTTGTTCGCGAATAATTTGCTTATTTGCTACCTAACGTTTAACAGTTCTAAATCTTAAAATTAAACGTCGTTTTATTGCTTCGCAACAAGTGAATGGTGTATTTACTCCCTTTTAGGAAACCACTGCACTTACTTTAAAGCGGGGCTTGCAATTTTATTATTAGAAATCCTACGTATGCAGTGTTAGCACAGCGAGAGATTAAGTTACTCTATCAGTAACGCTCACTGGTCTGGCTTACAGCTAACTGCACCTGAATTTGTTTAAGAGTTGCAATGGCTAATAACGAACACAATTATTCAATCACTTTCATAGCCACTTTGTGCCTCACTAGAATCACTTTCAAACATGGATGTACTAAATTCATCAACATCAGATGAAATTGGGGTTTCCATTGATGTTTGTGTACCTGATGGTACTTTTGTCCTATATCAGTCCTAGATCAGTCCTATATCAATATTTATTAACAAATAAAATCGGCATTTGCCTAAACTTCCGCAGTCTAGTTTATAAGTATAAATTACACTTTTAAATAGTCAAAAGTAAATCACTTTATAAATTAAATTGGATCAATCGTATCAATTACTCCTTAAAAAGCGAGGTTTTTCTCTGCACCATTATGTTTAAAAGGTCAAGGTTTCAAAAAGCGCAGCTAAACATTAAAGTCCACACTTTAATATACACAGATATTCTTTTAACAAAGTCGAAGTTTGCCAAACTAAAATTTAAATCAAAAAATAAAGTTAAATTTAGCTGTTTTTACCAGCGCGGTGCCCAATACCCCTTTTTTACTTCCTTTTACTATAAAGGAAGTATTGGATTCACCCCAAAAATTCGAAATTAAGTTTTCAACGGATCTTCACGTTTTACAGTCCCCTGATCCCAAAAAACATATGTTTTTTCATTGGTCTGTCTGTCTGTGTGTGTGTGTCTGTCTGTGAACAGAATATCTCAAAAACGAAAAGAGGTATGGCGTTGAAACTTCATATATAAAGCTAGGATAGTTAGGCAAAATAAAGTCTCGAAAAAGGCAGGCAAAAAGGCAAAATAAAAGATTTAAAAAAGCACTAAAAAGGCAAAAATAAAGTAAAAAAGGCAAAAATAAAGTAAAAAAAGGCAAAAATAAAAAAATGCAAAATTAAAAGAAGTTTAACTGAGAAATACAATCGATGCACTTCACAAATCACAATGTTAACACATTCAAAAATTGTGACAAACTGGCTGATTCAGTAGAAAACTTTCTCCTGACAATACTGGTACCCTCATTAAAATTAATCTCAAGAAAATAATCCTTCTGAGAAATTTTCAGCCCGTAACAATATAGGGTTAAACCCACTAAACCTCTTACCTGTAAGTGCTTGGGAATAATACTTTTCACAATTTATTTCAGAAATTTAAAATGTGCACTTTCTTGGAAAATTGCTAGTACATTCTTTTTAAATTGAAAATGTAAGAACTAAATTTCTTAAAATTCTAATTTAATATATCATAAAAGGCACCAAAAGGCAAGAAAAATAGGAAATTCTTCAAAAAAGGCAGAATCCTTAAAAAGACGCAAAAAAGGCAAAATAAAATTTGCATTTTTGAATTTCCGCATTCTAAAACAGATTTAAAATTGGGTCTGCCTTTTATCCTTCCATTTACTAAAAAAGGCAATTTGCCTAACTATCCTAGCTCTATTCATATATAAGTTTTGTGTACTATGTAGATGAGACAGAAAGCTTTTGAAGAAAATCGCATAACCGGAAGTAGGTGTTTACTCTTGTGATTTTTCAGTTTTTTTCGATTTTTTCAAAAACGGCTCTAACGATTTTTTTTAAACTTTATATTTTTCTTACATTTTTAATGTGTATTGATGTGAGATAGGTGATTTTCCAGTTGAATACTTCTAAAGTGGGTTTCTTTTGTTTTTTTTTCTATTTTTTTTATTAACTCCTATTTTAAATAAAACACCCGGTATATTATTACATTTTTGAATTCACCTTAAAATTCTAGAGAAAAATTGTCTCTTCAACTATCACTCGATTTTGTACCTTTTTTGTAGAACTTGTAATTTTTGAAAATTTTTAACAAATGGTTAAAAATTAAAAATGAAATTTTTGACTAATTATAAGATCACTGTAAAAGGAAGTTGTGTGAGTGTATCACACCAGATTTTTATGATATGCTTTAATTCATAAGCCATATATTACCATATAAAGTCAGATATTTATCTAAAATATAACCCTTACCGTTTTCTCTGTCAGACATGGCTAATTTTTAACTTAAAGTTTAAAAAATCACAATCACAAGAACACTAAAATTTCACTGTACAACTACAGACTTACACACGTCTTCGTTCCAAAGGTTGCAGAGTGAAAAGTGGGTTTATGATGATTTCCCTCTTCAATAATGACCTTTATTCTTACTAATTACGCAGTAATTTAGGTATTTCCTGCAAGTCGTTAAAATTCAATCATTTCTACTTTTAGCCAGAAATCTCTAAAAGCCACCCACTGTGAGGCGGTGGCTAATATCAATTGAAGACCTGGACAATTCGATGCCTATATTATCTTTGCACATTTTGATGACAACGTTATCGGTATCTTCGTCGGCACTTTCGGGGAGTCCAAAAATTCGAAGATTGTTTTTTCTGCTGCACTGCTCGTGGGCATGCAGAATTTCGTCGGTGTCTAAGTTAGATTTTTCGAGTTGTTATTCCAGATGATATACCTTTTGCTCCAAATGAGATATTTTATTTTGCTACTTTTTCAGTATCTCTTCCATTTGTGTCGTTAAACAGGTGTTGATTATTAGGATAAGTTTCTCCATAAATAAGCTGCTCTGGAGCATTTCACTCACGATCTTCTGTACAAGGACATCGCTACTATCCACGGGGGTCTCCTTGCTACGACTTCTGGTTGTCATGTTGATGATTAGCTCGCAACGTGGTAATTTTGTGATTTATAAAATAATAATTTCAGCGTGTAGCGTGCACGTCCACTAAGCGCGACAGACACACATCGAATGTGTATTGTTACTTGAAAACGCATTGACAACGGCTTACAATTCTTAAAAGCTAGAACACGAGGCGCTCAAACGTTGGTTATTTTAAATTACCCCCTAATTTACATCAGAAAAGATAGTTTCGGGCCATAGAAGCTTTGTAATAAAAAACTACGAATGCGAATTCGCGCCTCCGGCGCCGGTGCATTACAAATCAGCTTAAGCCCATCGAACTTGTTAGATCAGTGTTTCTCAAACTGTAGACATCGGCGGACCCCTTATTTGCTTACAAAAATTCGAGGACCCCCATACAATTTTATCGACCTTAGATAGTGTATGACTTATATTCAACTGTGACCTTGAAAACAGTTTACTTTGCTGCTACATTAGGTATAGGTACTAAAATGAAATAATATTTGAGAGCTCGATATTTTTATTATTAAAGTCGGGATAGTAAAAACACAAGAACACTTACAAAACTAATAGAATCTGTAGTATCAATACAGGCGTACAATAATAATAATATTGATATAATGTGAATTGTTAATCATACATAATAATAACTATTGTTATTGCGAAGGATGGTTTGTTTTACATAAATAAGATTAAAAACATTTGGCTCAAAAGTAGAAAGTTTTAATCGTAGTTGTGGTTCTACATTTTTTAAGCAATTTCCGAATTTTGATTTTATGTAACTTATACAAGTGTAGAGGACGCTCGTTCACATAAATATGTCGTACAAACTGGCATTAGATGCGTCAAAGCTTTTTGTGATAACGCGTAATCAAATCGCAGTCGTAACCAAAAGTCCGTCACGTTTTAACATTGAACCAAATTTTAACCACTGATGTTTCAGTTATCGATTAAGCGCACGTGCAGTTATTTGGGGAGGTTTGTCGAACTTTACCGGCTGGAAAAACATGCCTGAAATGATTCAAAAATAATTGCACAAAAAAGTTAATCTTTAAATCTGTGTCAGTTTTATATAAATCCATATTATACATATAGGAATACCTATTGATCTATAATAGATCTATTTGGGCTTAACTCGCGGACCCCTTAGATTGCGTTTGCGGACCCCCGGGGGTCCGCGGACCCCAGTTTGAGAAACGCTGTGTTAGATTATATGCAGTCCTTGTTATTCTTGTTCAGTTTGTGAATACAAATCTATCCATAAAAGTAATTTAGTCAGACGCATGAAAACTCACACATGTGAAAAACGTTATTCTTGTTAAGTTTGTGAATACAAATCTATCAATAAAAGTAGTTTAGTCACACACATGAATTCCCATACAGGTGAAAAATCCTTTTCTTGTTCTGTTTGTGACTATAGTACTGCAGTAAAACTTCATTTAGTTAGACATATGAAGTCTCATACAGGCAACAAACTCAATTCTTATGCTGTTTGTAAATATACAACAGCATAGAAAGACAATGTAGTTAAACAGATGCGGTCCCACACAGGTGAAACACCTTATTCATGTTCTGTTTGTGAGTAGTTAGACATATACAATCCCATACAGGTGACAAACCCTTTTCTGTTCTGTAAATAGGAATAGAACCGCAGTAAAATCAGCTGTCACCATCGCATAATGTTAATGTCATGTTCCTTAGGTGCTTTTCTGATGCCAAACTCAAAATGCACTAAACATGCGGCTGGATTGTAGGTACGAGTACCATTTTATTGCCTTTGGACGATCTGAGGCATGCATTGACTCAGCAACTAGATCGTGTAAAACTCCAGCTTTTCTGCATATAATGATAGACATTCTCTCTGAACACGTCTAATGTCTGTAGCTACATACATTTTAAAATATCCTAACTAAACGAATCGCCCTGTAGAATAGTCACACCTAAAACTAAACGGAAAACCCAAGAACCAAAATATAAGCATTTTAAGATTTGTAAATATGGCAACGTTACAGATAAAATGCACAGATTAATACATAGATAGACCTGATGTTCATATACACTGGCATGCTAGATAAAATAATATTGTTCTCTACAACAGTGGTTCTCGACCTTTTTTCTTGGCGCACCCCCTAGCATATTAGGTGTTTCTCAGTCACCCCTAAAGGCTATTGTAGGTATACATAGTGTAATTTTTATTTTTGCAAAATAAAAATCTTTATTACGATTGTGGTGTTATTTTACAAAAGTAGTAATAAAATTTACAATAAACACATTTTTTTGTTAATTTGAATCACAAAAATGCTAACAGTACTTGTATATACTTTAACGTTTCTTATATTTCAAAATGCATGGGGTCTATCCTCTCTATCTACCCTATACTGAATTGCTTAAAGAGTCTAATTTCTTAAGTTTAGAAAAAAGAAGAACTTTGCAGTCATGCATATTTATATTCAAATTACTTAGATCGACTGTAGATTGTGATACCCTTTTATCGGAACTGCATTTTCATGTACCCTCACACAACTCTAGGAATACATTTGTTTTTTCAATCTCGAATTACAGAACGAATTATGCCTATAATTTGCCAATGATTCGTATGTGTTCGGTTTGTAACAACTTTTCGGAGGTAGATATTTATCACTGCAGTTTAAAACAATTTAAGTTTTATGTAAATAGAGCAATAGCTCGTTAAACGCATGCCATTATATTTTATTTACAATTTATAATAATTTATTTATTCTTTATTTTGTTTTGTACGTACTTTAGCAACTAGTTAATATATAGATCTTTTTTTATTCCTTAATTTACAAGTTTGTAACATATTTATCTAATATTTATATCAACTATAGTTGTGTTAAAATTACAGCTGTTTTTTTAATTATGTCATTTGTAGAAAAATTCTTGTCATCTAATTGTTTAAATGTAACATAAATCAATGAATATTGTAAAAATATATTTCGACTTAAAAAGTCTTCTTCAGTTTACATCTTTTTAAAA
This sequence comes from Agriotes lineatus, assembly GCA_940337035.1. Lineage (NCBI taxonomy): Eukaryota > Metazoa > Arthropoda > Insecta > Coleoptera > Elateridae > Agriotes > Agriotes lineatus. The sequence goes on along the minus strand of OW679201.1, from coordinate 81,485,492 downwards.
TTTTCTCCAAGTTAAAATACATTATTAGATAGTGAAAATCACAAATTATGACAGTAGGAGAGTGACCGAAGTTCTAAAAAACCTCAATAATGCAAAACGTACCTTTTTAGTCAATTGTTCCAGTTATATGTATATTAGTCTTTGTTATTTTATTAATAATTCTTATATTCAAATTAGCAGTATCCCATCATAGATAATTATCAATGCTTACTTCCCTATTGAAAAAGAATATTAAAATTATTTAAACTCAAAATGTAATTAAAATGAACTTACTATGTTTCAAGGAGTTTAGAATTATAAGATTTTTAATTTACTAGCACAAATGGTTAAGGAAAATCATATCCGTTTTGTTGTAGTTTAATATTTTCAAATGTTATGCAGAAACATGTTGACATCCTCAGCGAAATAATGGAAAAATTGGAGTTTGGGTTTCTTATTAATTATGAAACATTAACTATTGTATCTGAAAACAAGGAGTAAAACTATTGTAGTTTAAGTTTTATCTAATTAAAATACTTTATAACTTACTATTGTTCTAAATTTTAATATTTTATTTTCGAATGGTAGTAAATAAAAAATCTTATAATTCTGAACTCCTTGAAACATAGTAAGTTCATTTTAATTACATTTTGAGGTTAAATAATTTTAATATTCTTTTTCAACAGGGAAGTAAGCATTGATAATAATCCATGATGGGATACTGCTAATTTGAATATAAGAATTATTAATAAAATAACAAGGACTAATATATAAATGGAACAATTGACTAAAAAGGTACGTTTTGCATTATTGAATTTTTTAGAACTTTGTTCACTCTCCTACTGTCATAATTTGTGATTTTAACAATCTAATAATGTATTTTAACTTAGAGAAAATTTTAAAAAGATGTAAACTGAAGACTTTTTAAGTCGAAATATATTTTTACAATATTCATTGATTTATGTTACATTTAAACAATTAGCTGACAAGAAGAGCAGTTCAGCTATACGCCCAGAAATACCCCGAACGTGTTATTCCAAGCTTAAAAATATTTGCAAGATCGGAACGCAATTTACGTGGAAATAACAAGGCATTTTCTTCTTGAAAGGGAAGAAAAATTGTTAAACGGGTCAATTCTGACAATACTTTTCATTTCATGTGCGTGATTAAATTACTTTTCTGGATAGATTTGTATTCACAAACTGAACAAGAATAAGGTTTTTCACCTATATAAGAGTTCATGTGTGTGACTAAATTACCTTTACGGATAGATTTGTATTCACAAACTGAACAAGAATAAGGTTTTTCACCTGTGTGAGATTTCATGTGTGTGACTAAACCACTTTTATGGATAGATTTGTATTCACAAAATGAACAAGAATAAGGTTTTTCACTTGTGTGAGATTTCATGTGTGTGACTAAATTACCTTTACGGATAGATTTGTATTCACAAACTGAACAAGAATAAGGTTTTTCACCTGTGTGAGATTTCATGTGTGGGACTAAACCACTTTTATGGATTGATTTGTATTCACAAACTGAACAAAAATAGGGTTTTTCACCTGTGTGAGATTTCATGTGTGTGACTAAACTACTTTTATGGATAGATTTGTATTCACAAAATGAACAAGAATAAGGTTTTTCACTTGTGTGAGATTTCATGTGTGTGACTAAATTACCTTTACGGATAGATTTGTATTCACAAACTGAACAAGAATAAGGTTTATCACCTGTATGAGATTTCATGTGTCTGACTAAACTACTTTTATGGATAGATTTGTATTCACAAACTGAACAAGAATAAGGTTTTTCACTTGTGTGAGATTTCATGTGTGTGACTAAATTACCTTTACGGATAGATTTGTATTCACAAACTGAACAAGAATAAGGTTTTTCACCTGTGTGAGATTTCATGTGTCTGACTAAATTACCTTTACGGATAGATTTGTATTCACAAACTGAACAAGAATAAGGTTTATCACCTGTATGAGATTTCATGTGTGTGACTAAACTACTTTTATGGATAGATTTGTATTCACAAAATGAACAAGAATAAGGTTTTTCACTTGTGTGAGATTTCATGTGTGTGACTAAATTACCTTTACGGATAGATTTGTATTCACAAACTGAACAAGAATAAGGTTTATCACCTGTATGAGATTTCATGTGTCTGACTAAACTACTTTTATGGATAGATTTGTATTCACAAACTGAACAAGAATAAGGTTTTTCACCTATATGAGATTTCATGTGTGTGACTAAACTACTTTTATGGATAGATTTGTATTCACAAACTGAACAAGAATAAGGTTTTTCACCTGTTTGAGATTTCATATGTGTGACTAAACTACTTTTATGGATAGATTTGCATTCACAAACTGAACAAGAATAAGGTTTTTCACCTGTATGAGATTTCATGTGCGTGACTAAATTACTTTTCTGGATAGCTTTATAACTGAACAAGAATAAGGTTTTTCACCTGTATGAGTTTTCATGTGTGTGACTAAACTACTTTTATGGATAGATTTGTATTCACAAACTGAACAAGAATAAGGTTTTTCACATGTATGAGATTTCATGTGCGTGATTAAATTACTTATCTGGATAGCTTTATATTCCCAAACTGACCAAGAATAAGGTTTTTCGCCTGTATGAGATTTTATGTGTGCAACTAAACTAGTTTTCCGGATAGCTTTATATTCACAAACTGAACAAGAATAAGGTTTATCACCTGTATGAGATTTCATGTGTCTGACTAAACTACTTTTATGGATAGATTTGTATTCACAAACTGAACAAGAATAAGGTTTTTCATCTGTATGAGATTTCATATGTGTGACTAAACTACTTTTATGGATAGATTTGCATTCACAAACTGAACAAGAATAAGGTTTTTCACCTGTATGAGATTTCATGTGCGTGACTAAATTACTTTTCTGGATAGCTTTATATTCACAAACTGAACAAGAATAAGGTTTTTCACCTGTATGAGTTTTCATGTGTGTGACTAAACTACTTTTATGGTTAGATTTGTATTCACAAACTGAACAAGAATAAGGTTTTTCAAATGTATGAGATTTCATGTGCGTGATTAAATTACTTTTCTGGATAGCTTTATATTCACAAACTGAACAAGAATAAGGTTTATCACCTGTATGAGATTTCATGTGTCTGACTAAACTACTTTTATGGATAGATTTGTATTCACAAACTGAACAAGAATAAGGTTTTTCACATGTATGAGATTTCATGTGCGTGATTAAATTACTTTTCTGGATAGCTTTATATTCACAAACTGAACAAGAATAAGGTTTTTCACCTGTATGAGTTTTCATGTGTGTGACTAAACTACTTTTATGGATAGATTTGTATTCACAAACTGAACAAGAATAAGGTTTTTCACATGTATGAGATTTCATGTGTCTGACTAAACTACTTTTCTGGATAGCTTTATATTCACAAACTGAACAAGAATAAGGTTTATCACCTGTATGAGATTTCATGTGTCTGACTAAACTACTTTTCTGGATAGCTTTATATTCACAAACTGAACAAGAATAAGGTTTATCACCTGTATGAGATTTCATGTGTCTGACTAAACTACTTTTCTGGATAGCTTTATATTCACAAACTGAACAAGAATAAGGTTTATCACCTGTATGAGATTTCATGTGTCTGACTAAACTACTTTTCTGGATAGCTTTATATTCACAAACTGAACAAGAATAAGGTTTATCACCTGTATGAGATTTCATGTGTCTGACTAAACTACTTTTCTGGATAGCTTTATATTCACAAACTGAACAAGAATAAGGTTTTTCACCTGTATGAGTTTTCATGTGTGTGACTAAACTACTTTTATGGATAGATTTGTATTCACAAACTGAACAAGAATAAGGTTTTTCGCCTGTATGAGATTTTATGTGTGCAACTAAACTAGTTTTCCGGATAGCTTTATATTCACAAACTGAACAAGAATAAGGTTTTTCACATGTGTGAGATTTCATGTGTGTGACTAAACTACTTTGATGGATAGATTTGTATTCACAAACTGAACAAGAATAAGGTTTTTCACATGTATGAGATTTCATGTGCGTGATTAAATTACTTTTCTGGATAGCTTTATATTCACAAACTGAACAAGAATAAGGTTTTTCGCCTGTATGAGATTTTATGTGTGCAACTAAACTAGTTTTCCGGATAGCTTTATATTCACAAACTGAACAAGAATAAGGTTTATCACCTGTATGAGATTTCATGTGTCTGACTAAACTACTTTTATGGATAGATTTGTATTCACAAACTGAACAAGAATAAGGTTTTTCACCTATATAAGAGTTCATGTGTGGGACTAAATTACCTTTACGGATAGATTTGTATTCACAAACTGAACAAGAATAAGGTTTTTCACCTGTGTGAGATTTCATGTGTGTGACTAAACCACTTTTATGGATAGATTTGTATTCACAAACTGAACAAAAATAAGCTTTTTCACCTGTGTGAGATTTCATGTGTGTGACTAAACTAGTTTTATGGATAGATTTGTATTCACAAACTGAACAAGAATAAGGTTTTTCACTTGTGTGAGATTTCATGTGTGTGACTAAATTACCTTTACGTATAGATTTATATTCACAAACTGAACAAGAATAAGGTTTTTCACCTGTATGAGATTTCATGTGTCTGACTAAATAACTTTTCTGGACAAATTTATATTCACAAACTGAACAAGAATAAGGTTTTTCACCTGTATGAGATTTCATGTGTGTAATTAAAGTACCTTTCTGGGTAGATTTATATTCACAAACTGAACAAGAATAAGGTTTTTCGCCTGTATGTCATTTCATGTGTCTAACTAAATAACTTTTCTGGACAAATTTATAGTCACAAACTGAACAAGAATAAGGTTTTTCACCTGTATGAGATTTCATGTGTCTGACTAAATAACTTTTCTGGACAAATTTATATTCACAAACTGAACAAGAATAAGGTTTTTCACCTGTATGAAATTTCATGTGTGTGACTAAACTACTTTTCTGGGTAGACTTATATTCACAAACTGAACAAGAATAAGGTTTTTCACCTGTATGAGATTTCATGTGTGTAATTAAAGTACCTTTCTGGGTAGATTTATATTCACAAACTGAACAAGAATAAGGTTTTTCACCTGTATGAGATTTCATGTGTGTGACTAAACTACTTTTCCGGATAAATTTATATTCACAAAATGAACAAGAATAAGGTTTTTCGCCTGTATGAGTCACCATATGTATGACTAAACTATTTTTCTCGGTAGATTTATATTCACAAAGAGAACATGAATAAGGTGTTTTGCCTGTGTGGGAACGCATATGTCTAACTAAATTACCTTTGTATGCTACTGTATATTTACAAACAGCACAAGAGAAGGGTTTGTTACCTGTATGAGATTTCATAGGTGTATCCAAACTCTTTGCTGTTGAATTTTGGGGCACATAATTTTGGTTTTTAATTTCAAACTCACATTTAATATCAAGTTCAAAATGAATACTGATGTCATTATTGTTTTCAATTACTTCTTGTTTGACAGAACATTTCTGAATATCTTCATTACCATCTAAGTCTTATAATGCCTGCAGTGAAGTTTCTTCTGTTGAACTATAAAACTTATTATCTGCTGTTCCTTGATTAGTGGTCATCATTGCTAGATTAATGTCTGCTTGGGATATAATACTTTTTCGCTCAATAATATACGATTACAGGAACCTCTGAGATTGCAACACCTGGAACAAGTAAGTATTATTAGAATTAGAAAATTACAGATAATTTAATTTATTTTATATTGGAACCATAACCTTGTTTATTGGCCCTCGACAGCAGGCTTTCATGGCCCAAGAAAGTATAAAGTTGCTAAGCAAACAGTATAGCAACACCATCAATCTACAGAGTAAATGCAGCATACCAAAAATTTACAGCCCGTGCCCAAAATACTGAATCCTTGATTTTTGTCCTTTTCGAGAATCAAAGTAAAATAAAACGTATGTATGTACCAAGTGCATAATCAAGAAATTTCAAGCACTCCGCATAATCTATTGATTATACCCGTAATACATAAATAACTAATATATACTGTTCTGTAAAGAGAACTCTAGTTATTTTAAAGCTAATATTCTGAATGGAATACTTATTTATGTAAAGAGCCCGAAAGAAAACGTTTACACTCGATAACAAAGTTTCCAAAAGTGTAAACGTTCTTAGGGCCTGAGGTACGTATAACGTTTTACTTACAACTGGGTTAAGATGCATTACTGGAATGGTTTGTTCTAAATACACTCTTCAGAGTCACCTTCTACTGAAGGTATTACATTTTACAACATATCAAATTATATTTTTAAGATTAACAAATAAATGTATTGTTATCCTTACAATGAAGGCCAATAATATATTTGAATGTTACTTTCGTCGCTAGTTTTCATCACATGGCGTTTTGTTTTTTACAGTCCACCAGGCATAAAGTTACACTTTCGGTCATGGTAACTACGATATAAAAAACAGTTTTGGCCCGGTTGTGTATTAATATTATTGCATTACAAACTGAATCACTATAAAAGCCAGTCTTATAAAGACCACCAATCTGAGGTTAACTTTAATACGTTGTTAAAATAAACAAACGCGCATCAAAATTTGTTTAGTAATATAAATAAAATGTCCTAGGCACTAACGTTTTGATGTGCTATTGTTTATTTTAACAACGAATTAAAGTTAACCTCAGATTAGTGTTCTTTATAAAACTGGCTGTTACTACCAATCTATCATTGATTTATAGTCATTATAGCGGTTTAAAATTGCTCTTGAAGAGTCGGATGTTATTTTTAGTTGTTCTGTTCATGTGCACGGGGTGTTATTTGGTAAATGTAGCAACCGTTTTGCTTCTTATGTTGACTGATTGCAATTTACCTTAAATAAACGAGAAGTCTTTATACCTTGGGTGGAACGATTTAGAACTGCTCCAATAACAAAATTGTGGCCCTCTACACCATCTGTAAAGTAAAGAATAATATTCAATAACAATTCGTGTGAACACGCATGACACTTAACCTCAGTTTCAGAAGTGGTTTTTTGCAACTGACACGCAAGTGTACTAATTAAATATTGCAATTTCAAACATCAACGTTGTCAGTAAGTTGAAGTCGCTCTTTTGATCAGATACTAGGCGAAATGTCTGAGTTGATTAATTAATTAATCACTTGCTTTCGTTTAACAGAAAATATATAACAACACTTTATGGAGTAGAGAAGTCAGGGTAGCCATCTTTCAGTGTTGGTCATAGATAATGTATGTAATCCCACGGGGGTATATGGTTGGTATTTGTCTTTGAGTATTTATATTCAAAGGTATATGCTGTAGACTACAGCTTCCTCTACCTTATTATTCTTATTAAATAAGTCCCACTGTAGGTGTCAAAATCCCTCCCACATATTGGTGATAAATTTGAAAATTGTTAATAAATTCTATAATAAAATATCAGCTAACTGAACATAACTTTTATTAATAAAAGAACAAAAACAAATTACCCGTAAAATAATTATAGAACATAAATATATACACTGTACATGTACACAAATATAAGAAATAAACTTAATGTATTCTAATAAGAATTACTTACTTCTCAGTAGGGATGGGCGCGTGACGTGAAAACAGTCGTGTCACGTCGTGTCACGGTGTGTCACGTCTTTAACTTGACTAATATTTGAAAATCGTGACGTGAACGTGAGTGAACGTGAGAGAAAATTTCCAAAGCGTGATTCACGTTTCACGTTAATTTCAAGTTAAATATTTAGTAACGAATAAAAAACTGCAAGGTGCCCCGACTGAAAATGTTGATTACGTTTTATTTTTAAACCAATTTATTGTGTAAATGTGTAGATGAACTTATTATTCTAATAAAAGTAATGTTTTGTTTTGTATACCCGTCTTAACGCTGAAAATGTTGATCCTTGTACGTAAAAGTACTTTTAAACCTACGAATTAAAAGTGTTGCCTATCAACATATACCTTCTGCACTCATACCAATAAGGGAAACGTCAATTCCAACGACAACTTTTGGTATTAAAAGTAATGTCTTTGAAGACAGCTGCAAGAAATGTATTTGCGAGAAATCAGTATTTATCCCTTGTCGTAAGCTTTTGTAATCAATTTTCATTTATTTCTTTTTGTGTCAACTATTTTGATTGCAACATATCACGTAAATTATGTCTCTTTAGAGTTTTTTCATTGGTTTTAAATTTGAACATTCTGTTCTATCTGAATTTAGATTTTGAAATAAAAGCTGCGTGTCACGTCGTGAGTGGCGTGTCACACCGTGAACGTGAGCGTGAACGTGCGTGAACGTGAGAGTTTAAAGCAAGCGTGAAACTTGCGTGACGTGAGTGAAAACTCACTCACGCGCCCATCTCTACTTCTCAGACTTAAAGCTACAAAAATAAGTAAATATTTTATTTAACCCGAGGGCTCCATTGGAGAGAGGCAGAGCCCCAAAGGCCCCCTTGGAGATGAGCGGAGCCCCGAAGGCCCTCTTTAAGAGGGGCGGAGACCCGAGGGCTCGCTTGAGGGTGGCGAGCCCCGAGGGCCCTTTGGGGAGGGGCCGAGCCCAGAAGGCCCCCTTGGACAGGTGCGAACCCACAGTACCCCGAGAGCTCCCTTGGAGAGGGGCGGAGCACCGAGGGCCCCTTGAGCCCCCTTGGAAAAAGGCGGAACCCCGAGGACTTCCATCTTTGGTCAGGTGGACGGCAGGAGGAGGCATGGGAGAGGTGTGTAACAGAACGGAATGCCCAACGTAATAATAGGCCTAAAAATGGTGGTAAATTGAATAGAATAGACCGCGCAATATTTAATTAGTTTTTTCTCCACAGCTTCTATTATTGTAACAATTTGTGCACTGTATGGTCATTTTAATTCCAGTATACTGTCATTGTCCATAATTCCGTTTGGTGATGCTCATGGGCGCCGTTAGAAAACTTCCCAGGGAGGAGCAATGTTTTTTCGATATTGAGATAACACAATTAAATTCACAGAGGGCCTAAAAAAGACACATTTGATGCACACCTAAAAAATACTATTAGATTATAAAAAATATAAAGACTACGTGCTACAAGTTTTGGAAAAAGTATCTATCACCAACACGTTTTGTGTATCTAAATCAAAAATAATGGGCATTTTATTTGTAAAAATTGCACGCGCAAGGTACATTCAGATATCAGAGATAATAAAAGCATTATGGTTTTTACTACATCTTTACCTTATGGTTTGGGCATCAAAGCGCGTAAAATAGTGAAGAGTTGGTAATAGCAAACCACAATAATGCTGACATAAAATTAATCACCAATAAAGTAATAGTTGCAAAAAATATACATACCGTATAGATAGGATCGAAGTCACAAATAAAAAACCATGTAAACCAGCATACACAATAATATAATAGTAGTACTTCACTAGGAAGTGAATAAGACTTACTTGACATAGGTAATGCATTTATTTTAAATATTTGCAAACATTCCGTACAGGTGCACTGGGATTTGGCGAGCCATTGAATTTATTACTTGAACTTGCCTTGACACAACAAAACCCAACATCGGTCGGCCCTTAAAGACGTCAAGATACGGAAATCAGTATTCTTTTGCATCGAGCTGAGTGACACATTCATAGACGCCTCTCATCCGTTATTTCGGTCATCAGCTTATTCAAAGAATCGGTTCTGTAAAGTGAACGGGCCCTTAGGGTGAACAAAAGAATAAATTGTTGCTGTTATTACTCACACTATCTAATATGATTACATCAAATAATTTCTGTGCGATGAGTTCTGATAGCTCGGCGGTCAACGCGTGGCGCGCATACTAGGCAATCAAGGTTAATGTAGTGGTGAATTATTTTTGGAAAAAATCCAGGGAGGGGCAATTGCCCCTCCTTGTCCCTATATAACGGCGCCAATGGCTGATGCTCCTATAAAGGGATATTATATCATCAACAAAGATCCCGGAGTCCTTTACTGTAATATTGGTTGTCCTGGAAAATAGCGGCTATATTCCATTTTCTTTTCTAATACCGCATTCCAAAGATTTTGATTTTACGTTATTAGCCATATTGATTATAGATTTCACTCAATTTCGTGTATTGGTATTTTGACACATTTAGAATACAGCCCCAAAATTGATGGCTGTCTGTTTTGCCTTTTCTGTTGCCATGTTAGATTTATATTTTGTTCTACAGTATTAGTAAAGACATTTTCGCGAACTACTTCAGCCTTAGAAAATAAAAATGTATATTTTGCAATGGCAAGATCGTATTCGCTTTTGTTGTCCACAGTTCCTTCCGGCACGGCGCCGTAATCAAAATTTCCGGTACAACATATTGTCTTTTTTTAATGGACTTTTTTGAGCTCTGTTTCTTAATCTATTAGCGTAACACTCGATGTATTTACCTCCTTCACCACCATGATTGTTGTAACTAATAGCAGCTGCCTGCAGCGAATTTCTTAAGAACCACGTGTACAAAAATGAATTCCTTTCCCCACAAGTAGCAACTAGCTTATTAACTATAGAATTATAATATTCTGCGCAATTACTATCAACATCATATAGCAAAATTAATAAATTATTAATAACTTGCATTAATATACTATTATGATACACATAGGTCACTTATTAAATAAAAATTAAAAGAAATACATTTAGAAGATTAATACAATGAAATTTAGAAAATTTTGAATAAGATTGTCGGTTAAGTTGAATTGAGTAATAGAAATTAAATTTGAGACAATTTATAATTAATTTTGTTAGGTTATAGTAATTGAATAAATTGAATAAATTAATTCAAATGGCTACAAAACATGTTTTGAAGATAGCCACAATTGTGGACTTCTTCAATGAGGACAAAAAAGCATTTTCGAAGGCTCGTCTAAAGAAATCTTTAAAAAAATGTAAAATTACAAATGTAGCAAATTTTGCTATATTTACAAAGCATTCTTACCTCGACTTGATATACTTTATTCTTCATGCTAGCATGAACATATCCACGAATCAACTTTAATTCGGCGTCGAATTCCATCTTCTCGACATGCCCGGATTCTACAGCATTCTCACCCTTCGAAAATGCTTTTTTGTCCTCATTGAAGAAGTCCACAATTGTGGCTATCTACAAAACATGTTTTGTAGCCATTTGAATTAATTTATCAACTGAAAATAGTGATAAACATTACAAAAGCAAAGTAACAACATAACCTCAACTTACTTCACACGCACTTGCTGAAATACTAGTAAACTTATAAAATATGAAGTCTCTTAAAATACACTATTTAATGTCTCTTATTTCTAACTAGTAACACTAAAACCCTTATTTCTCTAACAAAAACGCATATACACACAACAAAAACTCTCTTATGACTATTAGCGCGCGAACAGGAAATGTTTGGAAAGGTTTTCAAATGTAGCCGCCCGTTATGACGTCACGACTAACGTACTCTATTACCTACATCGCCCGTTGCATAGAACTGGCAACGTCGGAGCGCAATTCCCATAAGCATTCCCTATCCTATCCGCGCTTTATAGCTCCCTTTATGCAAGCCTGCACCAGAAAGAGCATTGTAGTTAGATTTGTAAAACCGTTTTTCCCACGTTCTGTCTACAATAACAGTAGTAATAGTATATTACATACCGAGGTGGAAAGTGTTTCATTCCTGTCGAGAGATTAAGTAGTTAACCGAGACGCGTAGCGTCGAAGTGAACTTTATCTCGAGACAGGAATGAAACTTTTCACCGTGGTATGTATACTATTTTATTCGCAACCACTTTATTCTAAACAATAATTGGAAAAATTATTATATTATGATACGACAGGTTGTGACGCGCATGAATGACTCAACGAGATTCCCAGTGTCCCTACCTACTCAGCGGTCGGGAATGGATTCATTTCCAACCGGCAATCACTTTTCCGACCGGTTGGAAAGTTAAGTTGGGAATAGCTCATTTTCCAACTTTTTAAAGGTCAATAATGATCTTATTACATATATGGTTGCGAATAAAAGGTACCTATTCCATCTTTACCAACATCGCCAGCTTCTACTGCCAGTTTGTGTCACTCAGCACCAGCCATTAATTTTTCATCCCAGCAGGTCTTGTCTATAACTTTTAATACATGATTTAGGTTTCTGTAGAAGTTGACTGTTAATCTAATGACAGAGCGGCGCAAGGAAATGTTAGAGAGTTTCTAAACAGACAAGCGTTATTTCTGTAAATGTTTGCTTTGCTGTTATTAAGAACAAGTATTCATTCTCAGATTTGACTAGCTTTTACCAGAAAAGTACAACCGATAGAAAAAAATGGTTCTTAGGTTTTCGTTTTAATTTTAAGCATAGAATATCATAGTGTAATTTTGTATGATCTATTAAATACATCCTGTATAGGCTAACCGCCAACTATGATTTTTATTTTAATAAAATAATCCAAAACATCTAAAATTAATTAGGCCTAACATAATAAAATGCGATACAATTTTTGTTTCATCATATTACTTCTACTCTGTCTTGAAACAGAACATGTTATTTTGGGTTTTGAGTGTAGTCCTATTCTACCACTATTGCAATAAAAAGAACACCTTCCCAAAATTTTACAAGACAGTAGAAAACCATTAATATAGTTTGTTCAAGACCAGAATTGCACAGGAGCTTAAAGAACGAAACCGGACCTAACAGCTATAGATCGTTTAAAAATAATTAGTAATGCTAGAAAGTTAAATGTTGATTAAACAAACGATTGAGGTATTCAGTCTCTGGAATTATTGCGATGTCTTGAAAATCAGAATTGTCATGAAAAGAAAGAATTTCAACTGACCCAACTATTTCAGGTCGTTTAATAATCATTAGCGCAACTTGAAATACTTATGGTCGTAACCAAGGGATTAAGGTAGCATCATATCTGTGATTCATAATTCTGCTTTGAGAATAGGCAACTTACCATACCCCAAACTTAAATTTTATTTAATGAGAGCAGAGCCTTAAGGAAGATAACAAAAAAATACAAGAATTTCTAACGCAAATACTTTTCAAGGGCAAGTAATTACTTGGATGTAAAATTTTGCCCCTTAAATAATCAGTTTAGAAAACAGATGGTTTTACAAAAATTTGTCCCACTTGTAAATATAGTCTAATGCTTTCTTTCTAATGCTTTCTAATACCTATTAGTGTAGATTTTATCTGAAAAAGCGGATTAAATTGATTTAGGTAATTTAGAGAATATTTAAGAAATAGAAAATAACATTTAACTTTATTATTTTTCAAATTTTCCAGTATAAATGCAGCAGAATTGAATTGATCTTCATAAACAGCGATATCAAAATAACCACTCAAAACATTCCAATATAACAACATTCTTTCACTACATTGATGTGTTGTTAACCATCTAGTCCCTGACAACTTTAAGATTTTGTAATGATTAATTTAAAATAACCTTGCATTTCGTTTAATTGTTCACTCCGTTTAGAACTTCCTCCTACATATGAATAAACACTTTTAATCAATTCTTCCAATTCTGCAGGCATTCTAGCACATGCCTTACTTGCTACTAAAGTAGCTGAATGGCAAATGTATTTTAATAAAATAACATGAGGAACATGAAATTCTAATCTGGAGATGAAGAAATAATAGTGTTTCCCTGCCATTATAGCAGCACCAGCACAAGCTAATCCCACTATATTTGTTAATGGGATCTTTTTTTTTGCCATATAATTCTTAAAAGTACTATACAATTTTTCTTCAGTTCCGTCATGTGAATTGATTTGCAACAATTTCAGAAGTTGTACTTGCTCTTGCTTATTAACTGGGTGAATATCTTGTACTAATATACACGACAGTTTCTCAGTAGATATGTCTGTGGTTTCATCTATCAACACTATCAGCAGTGAAAATTTTTCCTATATCGGAAAATTTAATATTAATACATATTTAGAATATTTATTCATTCACATGTTTTACTTACAATCTGTAAAATTTTAATCAGGTCTTCACTTTCTACTTTGGAAATAACATTCTTTATAATTGTAGTACACTGTTTTCATTCTAGTTGAATCTGATGTAGTATTTTCGAATCAGGAAGCACATTTTTCAACATATCAATTAAATGTTCTACATTAGAAACTGCCTTATTGTGCCCGGCAATGTAACTAGAAATAACTGTTTCCGCTTTTTTGACATTTTTTCGAATTCCAACTTTCCTTTTTTCTCTGCTGTGGCTTTATCAAATAAACTGCTAATTCTTTTGGTAGATTTTACAAGTTTTATATTTTTTTGGAGGGCAACAGTTTTTAAATGTTTTTCTAGTTCATTTTTTCTCCATGCAACTATTGTCTTTCTACATGCTGTACACTTACACAAACTTTTACTGACTCAAGAAAATATTTAAAATTTGAATTTTCCAGCCAGTTATAGCAAAACCTTTTTTTCCCAGTCGGTTAGAATAGTAGGCATTGCTCACCTCATCTGAGGTAAGAAAGTTCGTTTTTCTCACCTAGGTAACAAAGTAAATCATGCAATTTTTATGAAGAAACTGTACAGCATGTTAGCTGACTGATGAGGCGTGCTGATTCTGACAGCTGACATATTGATAGTTGACGGATAATTGACTTTATGACTTGTGTTACAGTCTGTTTATACGAGGAATTAGGAATGCATTCTGTGAGTGTTCACATCCTTTTGATGCAGGTAAGTACGAAACATTAAGTGGCCCCGTGAGTGGCCCTTCATTCGAAGGAATTAAATTAACATCTCGCGCATGCGTACTCACGACAGGAGAGGCTAAAAATCACTGTGCGCGCCCGCGCTTTATTTTTTAATCCAACCAAAACTGCTTTGACAGTTTGACCTCAGTGGACATAACCTCAAAAAGTATAAATAATAAAGCGATTTTTTAACGACAAAATTTCTAAGTTTTCAGGGTTACTTATGAATAAAACTTTAGAAACATTTTGAGAACAGCATAAAATCGGAAAACATGCTGCATATTTTGCAGGATATTGTCACCTTTAACAACTTTAACAGTCTGTTGAATTATTTTTATAGTGTCAAATTTTGCTCCACTGAGGCCGGCTGGGAA
Organism: Agriotes lineatus; assembly: GCA_940337035.1. Lineage (NCBI taxonomy): Eukaryota > Metazoa > Arthropoda > Insecta > Coleoptera > Elateridae > Agriotes > Agriotes lineatus. The sequence continues at coordinate 81,470,394 of OW679201.1, read as the reverse complement.
AAAAATAGTATTCAAACTTCGTTAAGAAAGTGCTCTTGCATACTTTGCGCTCGGTATGCGAGACTGCACTTTCTTACCTTGGTTTGAAATATACTATTTCTTCGTCTTATATACTTTTTCTCCCCGGTTGCCATTTCTGCGACATCACTACTGCTTGTTGAACTAGTTTCCATTTTAACAGTAGTATAACTGTACGCACTATTTACAAAAAACTAAGGACCAAGTAATCAAACATAAAAGCAATACCGGGGCTGAGACGCGGCGCTGCACGTGAAATACCAAATACAGAACTGCCCCACTGTAGTTAGTGTAAATCACTATTAGTATCGATAAAGTGTAACTCAATCGCTCAGTAATAATTAAGATAAGAGAATTCTGCAAAATTTCAGTCTACAGAGAGTGAGAGTCTGGATCTGAAAGAATGCAGTAAAAAAAATCCAATCTGAGGTATTAATTCTCGCCTTTAAAGCTGGTCTTTATTTATTTATCCTGCACTTTAGTAGGCCAACTACTTGTAATTAATTATATTCAGTTGCAGTCAGAAATTAGAATTAGGTGGATGTGGTTGGTTGTATTAAGGGCATCTAATTATTTCTTGTTTCTTGTTAAGTAATAAAAAATCTACTGCTCTTTATTGCGATTGACAGCTTTTTAATGTTATATTCTACTGCTAATTAAATTTACGAACTGTGATTGATATAAAAAAATTTATTTAATATCAATACACAGACGGAGTTTATAATTATAAAATACATGTGAAAGCTACAGATTCCAAATTACAACTAACTTCATCCTGCGATGTACTCGAGCAGGTTACCTAAGCTGCATCAGTAAAGATAAGATAACACTTGTGTCCCTCGGGAATGCAATGATATGTAATACGCGACTGCATTATCTTATCCTTTATCTAATAGACTTGTCTGTCCGTCCGTCCGTCCGGGACGCTGTTTCAGCAGCCAAACCGTAAGAGATAGAGAAAAAAGTTATTAAAGTTATATGTTTGGAATGGTCATGTCAGCTCAGGAACCGAATTTCAGTCACGTGACACTTCCGGTTTTCGAGAAATCACAAAAAAGAGCGTTTTTCAAATAGAACGCGTATTAAATAAAAATGTTTCAGCAGCCAAACGAAGCTGCGACCCTCTGCGCCTTAAAACGTCGATCGGTTAGGCAACCACTTTGACACCTTCCTTGTCTGGGTACAGTTTTTATTTAATATGGGTTCTATTTGAAAAACGGTCTTTTTTGTTTTTTTTAAATGATACGTTTGTCTCACTGGATTGCTTGTCATAACTAATGTTCTTATTATCTATCTGGGAACGTAACATAATTCCTCCCATCCTAAGATGAAAAATTGGGGAAAATCACATTTTCCACCTATTTTTCAGGGCAATATTTCTATTGGTTGTAAAGGTTCATTATTGATTTCTGATTTAATTCTTTTGCAGATTTTAGACAACAAATCGTACTTATATAATACAAATATGGCAAACAATATTAGAGCTAAAATAATAATTAATGTAAAGTTACTTGCGTGTGCATAAGTATTGTAATTGGTGGTCACAAGTTCACCGGGTAATTTTCTAAATGCAATTTTGGAAATTCAATATTATTAACAGTTGGTTGATTAATTGTTTGGTTAAGCATTGGTAAATGAACCATTTCGTATATTGGATTTGAATTTTGACTGGTTTTTAATATTTTACCATCGATCTGCATTTCACAATTTACAGGTAATTGAACGGTATATGTGCCTAACAATGGTATTTTCCTGTGATCGTGATTACAATTTAGTTTCGTTATCAACTCAGAGGTTGTTACAATAATCCATGTCACGATCTATTTTTTGAATTTTATAATTTTCTAGGGAAAACATTTTAGGTTTACAATTATTAGTTCTTGAAAATGAGAGCAGTTGCGCTTCACATAAGGTGTTTTCGAAACTCATTCGCTCTGGAATGTTACAAATAAAATCAGTTTTTTGAATTTGCTCGCAACGTTCATTAGTAGAAATATAATTAGATTCCGAAAATAATAGGTATTTATTCTGTTGTAACACCGCTTGGTATCGCTGGTCGATTTTCATTGGCAATGGATACAGATTGTAATACTCATATTTCGTTGTCCCTGTTAGAGGTACTTCTATGATAAATACTAATCTAGTATTTGTTTGATAGGCTTTAACGGTTAGTATTTTCTCGAATAGTAATAAATTTTCTTTGGTTGATTCGAAAGGTAGTTCCAAATTATTTATTTTATCTTTTATAAACTTCAGGTTTGCTTCTAAGTCCTCTGGATCCATGATTGACGGGTGAAAAGTTTCCAATTTGGAAAAAGTAACAGCTTCTTCCAGGGTGTTAGTTATATGCAATATTAAATTTGAAATTGCAGTAAATTTCAGAAATATTGTGTGCATGTTGATTAATGAGTACATTTCAGCTTTGTGTGTTGTATTCTCCTTTACTTGGGCTTCAATTTGTAGAATGCGCGACTTCAATAAATATTGATTGGTTTGCAAAACGTTTATGGATTTGTTGACTTTATCTAAAATTTGTTCTGTGAGCGATATTTGTTTAACGAGTGCTTGTTTTTGGCGTTCTTGCTCCTTTTGAAGTTCTTCGATAGATTTTTCATATTTTTGTCCATCTGTAGCATCTAAATTTCCTGTTATAAGTTTAACTAGAACGGGCCCTTCACGCTACGATATGGCCCACAGGCCAAGACGCACAGTTCCGATCTCAAGACGAAACTGATCGCGCTCTTTTCACCCTTCACGTTCATATTTTACAAAAGAAAACTTCGTCAGTCTCTCGACGATATCGAAAGAGAAAAGCTCATATATATATAAAGGAAAGTCACAACCCTGACTAATCAACGCAGAGCCGAAACCACTGGTACTAGAAACTTGAAATTTGGGTGGAAGGTTCAATTTGTTACGTAAGGTAGTGCTAAAAAGGGATTTTTTGAAATTCGACCCCTAAGGGGGTGAAAAGGGGTACAATGTGTTTTCACGAATTCCTCAATATCTCTTACACCAGATAAGATATCGATTTGGTGTTTGCTTGCAAAGATTATCAATGCAAATACCTAGAAACGTATTTTAGGATTTTGCACTAACCAACCCCTAAAGGTGCAAATCTGGATTGGGGGTGAATTAAAGAACCGTTCGTGTCTCCTATGTTTATTGAGTTAAAACATTCTTTTTTAGCATATAGATGTATTTTTAAAATATTTAGAAAGGGGTGTGAGGGAATTGGAAAATTTTAACCCTAAACGGGTAAAAGTAGAAAAAACTGAAAAGGGTTAGGGGGGTTGAAATTATTAAATTTTTTCGCTGTTAGTTCCATTTCATAACAAAATGGGTTAAAAGAAATTTTTTGAAATTCCACCCCTACGGGGGTGAAAAGGGGTAAAATGTGTTTTCACGGGTTTCTCAATATCTCTTAGACCCAATGAGATAGAACCTTGGTGTTTAGTTGCAAAGATTGTCAATGCAAATACCTAGAAACGTATTTCAGGGTTTTGCCGTAGTCAACCCCTAAAGGTGCGAATATGCATTCGGGGTGAATTATAGAATCCTTCGTATCTCCTATGTTTATTGAGTTCGAAGTTATTTGATGCCATATAGATGTGTTCTTAAAATTATTAGAAAGTGGTTAAAGATATTTTAAAATTTTACTCCTAAGGGGGTGAAAAGGGGTAAACTGTGTTTTCACGAATTAAACTGTGTTTTCACGAATTCCTCAATCTCTTAGACCCGATGACATATTGACTTGGTGTTTACTTGCACAGGTATCCAATAGAAGTGTCTAACAACATATTTCAGGATTTTCCCTAATCAACCCCTAAAGGTGCAAATCTGGGGTGAATTAAAGAACCCTTTGTATCTCCTAGGTTTATTGAATTAGAACATTCCCTTTTTGGCATGTAGATGTATTCTTAAAATACTTAAAAAGTGTTTTAAGGAATTTTAAAATTTTACCCCTCAGGGGGTGAAAAGAGGTAAACAGTGTTCTCACGAATTCCGCAATATCTCTTAGACCCGATAAGATATCGACTTGGTGTTTACTTGCATACGTATCCAATATAAGTATTTAAAAACACATTTCAGGATTTTGCCCTAATCAACCCCTAAAAGTGCAAATCTAGATTCGGGGTGAATTAAAGACCCTTTCGTATCTCCTATGTTTATTGAGCTAGAGAATTCTTTTTTAGCATATAGATGTATTCTTTAAATATTTAGAAAGCAGTTTAAGGAAATTTAAAATTTTACCCCTAAGAGGGTGGAAAGGGGTAAACTGTGTTTTCACGAATTCTTCAATATCTCTTAAACCTTATAAGATATCGACTTGGCGTTTGCTTATATAGGTATCCAATATAAGTGTTTAAAATACATTTCAGGATTTTTCCCTAATCAACCCCTAAAAGTGCAAATCTAGATTTGGGGGGAATTAAAAAACCCTTCGTATCTCCTATGTTTTTTGAGCTAGAGCATTCTTTTATGGCATATAGATGTATTCTTAAAATATTTAGAAAGCGGTTTAAGGGCACTTAAAATTTTACCCCGGGGGGGGGGGGGGGGGGTAAAAAGCGGTAAACTGTGTTTTCACGAATTCTTCAATATCTCTTAAATCCGATAAGCTATAGGCGTGGTGTTTGCTCGCATAGGTATCCAATACAAGTGTCTAAAAACGCATTTCAGGATTTTCCCCTAATCAACCCCTAAAGGTGCAAATCTGGATTCGGGTTGAATTAAAAAACCCTTCTTATCTCGTATGTTTATTGAGTTAGACCATTGCTTTTTGGCATATAGATGTATTCTTAAAATATTTAGAAAGTGGTTTAATGTATTTTAAAACTACCCCTAAAGCGTTGAAAAGGGAAAACTGAAAAGGGGTAGGGTGTTAAATTTATTAACTATTTTTCTCTGTGGGTTTATTTTAGGATAATATGGGCTGAAAGAATGTTTAAAAATTCCACCCCTAAGGGGTGAAAAAGGAGTAAACTGTGTTTTTACAAATTACTTGTTACGGTATTAAAACAACTTTACGACACCCACCCAAGGTGAGCATCGCACCACGGAATCAGTCCTGGAAAACTGGCACACTTGCCCTGAGATTCGCTAGAAACAGGCTAAAGGCCACGGCTGGAACGCTCAGGGAGTCGGGCTGAGTCACACGGTACGTTCTGGGCAAGCGTGTGGAGGCATATATATATATATAGGGTACGTCAAAATTATGAGGGCGCCACCAAGCCTGTCTTATCCCGAATAACCGGGCCTGGGCGGCTAGACGGGAGCGAAGTATTCAAGATACTCCGTCGATAAGAATTCTCATGAGCTGCAAGCTCAAATAACAATTTCGTGATCGCAAATACTGGAATGGTAATATTGGGACTCTTTGAGCCGAGACTGCGCAACCACTGGACCTACCTGCACGCTCTGATCTCTCACGTCTCGCCGTACACCAATCTTTACACTGTAAAAGGCGCTATCTGAAACAAAGCATGCACAGGTCGAATAGGAATAATACGTCCCTTAATTAAATATGCGTCTATTGGTCGATAACTACATCTGGACAGCAAATCGTGCCGCCAAGCTTATGTTACTTCTTACGTTAAGCACCAGCTGATGGACGCGCTATGCTAGTAAACAACACACTATGGGTGGCCAGCCGCAGTGGGCTCGACACTTACATATTAGAGTACAGTTTAGAAATACGCCCTCCGGAAAAGGGCGCGTTAGTGCGCGATAACAGACGCCGACCTGCAAAGGCAACGGGAGCAGTGTAGCTAGCAGCAAAGCACGACGCCGCACAAATGCGCGACGATTTAATTGAAGGCCTAACTCGTTAGGCAGCGGGGCAGCGTGACTGCAATATTTGACCAGGAAGAGGGGCTAACATAGCCTCACTAAGGCATGCAAATTTGGAATAGTTGCCAGCCCCTGCTACGTCGCCCACGCAGTCGTTGGCTGCGGTTAACACCTGATAAGCAAAGCACAAAGCTCTCGCAAACATAAACAAAGAGCTCGAACAGATTAGGGCGCGCCAGGCTCAGCACGGCGAGGCGTTGATTCCATTTAGGTATTAATCGGTACAATATAGTGAAGCTCGCGCACCTAACGTTACTGAATTAAAAGTTAGCACAAACGTAACACCAAAACATAGGCGCAGAGTTCTTTAGCTATTTAGGCAATGAGACGCAAAACTCGCGCACATGAACTTACTAGTAGGCTACCAAAGTAGCGTCGTGACGCATGGTGGCCTCAAACCGGCACTAAAAGCCGCGACAAGCAAGCAAGGGGGCATGCATCCGCCCACACAAAGTTGAGTACAAGAGCACCACCGCTCGCACAAGCGACAGTTAATATGTTTAAATGGTTGTAATTACAAATACCTTAGTCCGTAGACGGTCTATGAGAGTTGCGTGCAGTCAGTTGGTAGAAGGCGGCAGTCTGTGGCAGCTCAATCGCCAAAACACGGCATTAGGGGTAAACGGGCTGGAATCCGCCAAGATGGCGGCGTTAGGACGTTCTCCTGAGAGCACACTTACGGCGGCAAAGAGGCCTACTTCGTCCTGCCTAGAAAGATCCTCGAAAACAGCGAGTTGCAGAAGGAAAGCCCCCTTTCTCACAAACGCAGAACTGGCCCCGTGAAGCCCTTCACACACCTACGCTTTGGCGTAAAGACGTGCCACTCGCACAATCACACGCGACCTCCTTCGATCAACGGCCAGAGCTGAACTGCCCAAGCAAGCAGTGTCACGACCCCTGCAGTGGCGTGAGCCAAAACGGCGTTACCACGTGACTCTCGACAGCCAATGGCGATGCGCTCCATAAAACAAATAAATTCCGGTAACAAAGACAGCCAATGGCGAGGCGCCTCAACGGCGTGATTTCTAGAAGGTTCGGAATTCTTGCGAGCGATAACACCCGACTGCCAAAGTACCAGCAAAGGGGTGCTCCAACTGACGAGAAATACTGCGTTTTGGGCCAAATATGTGCAAAATCATTATTATGGAATTAGGCGATGGAGCCAAATAAGTAACTAAAAGGGTTTAGCATACGGACACGCTGCCCTAAAGCCTAGGTGGCTAATTAAAATACCAAAATGACCTGACATACTCAATAGGAGGATTTCCGAAATTCTACCAATTTATGAATACAACATTAACGGCCGGTCTTATGAAGGCCACTAATCTGACGTTAACTTTAATTCGCTGTTAAAATAAACAAAAGCGCATACAAATTTGTTTACAAATGAATAATATGTCATAAGCGTCGACGTCTTGATGAGCTTTTGTTTATTTTAACAGCGATTTAAAGTTAACGTCAGATTAGTGACCTTCATAAGACCGGCCGTTAGTTTGTATATATATATATATATGTTAATTTTACCTCATTGTTATACTAAAACTATAGTTTTATCAATATATACAAGGGGAATGCCAATTACGTACACATTTCCAGGGGGTACGTAAAGCATAAAAGAGTTGCGGAGGCCTTTTTTCGGAAGACAACTGTGTCCTTTTTACCTAGAATATTGTTTTGCGGCGTTTGTTAGTTTAGCGTATTGAGTGAAGGGTAGGGGTGCGCCCTGGAATTCATTTGAGATTTAGAAGAAAAAACATTTGTAGCCCGTACGAAGAACGGGCATCTTGCTAGTTATTAATATTTTACCAAAAGTAGTAAAGAAATATGGCGTCTCTAATGAAAAAAAGAAAATTGGCTGCGGTTTTAGTTTTAAGTGTGGAACTTGAAGAGAATTCCAAAATGCAAAGAAAAGGTTTTGGAGTAAAGAGTGGTTTCTTATTAGAAGAAACTATTCAAGTCATTTACATTTGCTGAAAGAAATAAATGAAAACCATCCAGGTAGCATTGGTTGTCTTTATTCAACTCTTATATTTGTCATTACACACTATCTTTGTCGTCGATGAACCTCAAGGATTTCTTTCGCACTTCATGATACAGTTCCGGCCGTAACTGTGGCCTGCGCAGTTAAAAATATTCAGCATGTTGAAAGATCGCAGATCTCGCCGGAAAGGCGCGATGCGAATCGAATCGACCACTTCATATTGCGTTTTGGACTGAACCAATGAACTGTACAGTTCAAAATTCGCTAAAATCGTAGCGTGAAGGGCCCGTTTAAGCTTCCTAAACCGTCGATTGCTCCTCTCTTCTTCCGATTGGGAAATAGTCGACGTATTTTCCTATTTACTTCAACTAACGTAGCATTTATAAGCGAATAATAATTGGTAAATTCCTTAGCATAAGCGGGTCCATTAACATGTTTGTTAAATATAGTATCTACTATCTATAGTTATTTATGCATCAAGGACCAAAAATTGGCATTTTATGGACGATGCCTGCAATTGCTGGCCGAGGCGATAGCCGAGGCAAGCAATCAGGCAAGGCCATAAAAAGCAGTTTTCGTCCGAGGTGCATATTAAATTTTTCCGTCGACCGTCATAATTTGAAAAAAAAATGAAGGTTGAAAAACGTTTGCGGCTGTAAAGTGCGGCCGTAAAGTGTTTGCGGACGAAAAGCATTCGCGGACGAAAAGCATTTGCGGACGAAAAATTGATGGTATCCAAAAAAGTGACATTTTTGGTACGCAAATGCGTCCCTAAAATCACATTTTATAGGGAGGTCGACGGAAAAATATTTTGTTTTAATAAGTTGTATTCGTTGATTATCGGACTGCAATCAACTTTCTTGATTAATGTGCATTTATCCATGGTGTTCTTGGCATTTCCTAGTTTGTGAGGAAATAGTCCGGGGTTGTCGATAATTTTCGTTATTTCTGGGCGTTCGATGCTGATGACGTATTGAGTGCAGAGGCACCTGAAACAATGGCGTGACTTAGGGCATCCACATGTCTTTTCTTTTCTTTGTTGTTTTGTGGGTTGACTAGGGTTACTATGTTCCTATCCGTAATTTCCTTTATTACATAGGGTCCTTCATATTTATTGGCTGATTTGTTTCGCTGGTCGGTTTTTATTAAAACTTCGTGTCCTACTTTGTAGTTGTGTGCTCTGATGTTTTGATTTTGTTTATTAATTAGATTTTCCTTGTTCTTATGCATGGTTTCTTTTAGTGTTTTGTACAAAGAAGTCAATTTAGTCTTGTGAGTGGTTACGTATTCTTCGTAAAATTTACTGTTCCATTGAAGATCAAACGGGTCTCTAGTTGCAGTATGTCCATAAACTAGTTCAAGGGGTGTGAATTTCGTAGCAGAGTGAATCGTGTTATTGTATCCGATGATTGCGTACGTTATTATTTGTTTGGGGGTTTCCTTATTACTTGTATTCTTAATTATTCTATAATTTTCAATCAATGTCGAGTGGATTCTTTCAATTAAAGAGTTAGATTTTGGGTTTTTTGGTGTAGTAATGTGGATTTTAATTTTGTGAAGTTCCAAAAGGTCTTTAACCACTTCATTAATAAGTTCTGAACCTCCGTCCATTGTGATCAATGTTGGCGAACCATGTTGGGATATGAAATTTATCAGATTTTCAGCTACTTCGATTCCGTTTTTTGAGGTTAAATGATAAGCTTGACAAAATCTTGAAAATGAATCGATGATTGTTAGAAATAAATTCCTTTCGATTTGAAATGTGTCCATATGCAAATGCTCAAATGTTCTATTCGGTGTTTCGGTGATATTCAAGGGTGTCTTTGTGGGGTGACGTTCATATTTCGCTTTTCGACATGTTATGCATTTGTTGATAAAATCGGTAACGTCTTGGTCAAGTTTTTCCCAATAGTATTTTCTTTTTATTGCCGTACAGGTTGCAAAGATTCCACGGTGGTTTGTTTTTCCTTCGTGTTGGTTAGCAATTATTTCTAGTCGGTCTTCTTCGTTTATTACGTGTAAAACTCTTTCAGTACATTTATAAAGTGATATGCGGTTTTGCGCAAAATGGGTTGTAATGATTTCGCATGCTAAGTTATAAAGTTCGTCGTTCGGGAACGAACAGTAATACGTTTTATTCGGTAAACAATAATTTTTAAAAAATTGTAGTATGCTGTGTTTTAGGTCTTGATCTCCTAGATGAGCTGTAATTATGGAATTTTTCTCTTTCTTTTCGATTTTTGGTTTTGTAGATTTTCCATGAACGATTGTTATTATGATTTGGTTTTTCTTACAATCTAAAGCATCTTCGCATATTGGGATGCTGGGATTGCTGGGTGCTGAATCATCTTGTGAATGATCAGTTGGTGTTAAATCTTCGTTAAATCTGTCAAGTACATTCTCGATTAGTTTTTCAAGGCTTCGAATCGGATCTTCAGGTAAATGTTCGTTCATAGGGCTGGTTATAGGGTCAAGTGGAATTACATCTGGTGTTAATGCTCGCATTGTTGGTGGTTGTAAGATCGGTTCTGGTGTTTGTAAATCATCTTGTCTGTGACTTATTTCGTCTAATTCTGAGTGTACTTCGACTTGCATAGATTGCATATCAATTGGATTAATTTCTATTCTACATAATGCGTCTGCGTTCGTATTGGATTTTCCTTTTTTGTAAATCACATCGTAGTCAAATTCCTCTAGTCGTAATCTCCATCTTGATAACTTTGAGTTTGACTCCTTCAATGAATGTAACCATTGCAGAGGTTTATGATCCGTTACTATTTTAAATTTTCTTCCGTATAAGTATGGTCTAAAATACTTTGTAGCCCATACGATAGCCAAAAGTTCTTTTTCAATGGTGCTATATCTTTCTTCTGATTCATTGAGGGTTCTCGATGCATAAGCGATAGGTAGATCCTTTCATATTGGTCCTTGAGAGAGGATTGCTCCTACAGCAACATTTGATGCATCCGTTGTCAAAATAAATTCTCTCGAGAAGTCGGGGTACTGAAGGATTGGTTTGTTCATAAGTAAGTTTTTGCATTTTAGAAAAGCTTCTTTAAATTCGTTGGAGTGAATGACTTGCGCGCCCTTCTTTAAGCATTTTGTCATAGGCTTTGTAATTTTCGCAAAGTCCTTTATAAATTTTCGGTAGTAGCCTAGTAGTCCTCAAAATCCTTTAATTTCTTTTGGTGTTTATGGAATTGGATAGTTCTTTATTGCTCTAATTTTATCAGGATTAGGTCGAACTCCTTCTGGTGTTATTACGTGTCCTAGATATTGCACTTCTTTCACACAATTATGTCAGGTCATTTTGTATTTTAATTAGCCACCTAGGCTTTAGGGCAGCGTGCCCGTATGTTAAACCCTTTTAGTTACTTATTTGGCTTCATCGCCTAATTCCATAATAATGATTTTGCACATATTTGGCCTCAAGCGCAGTATTTCTCGTCATCTGGGGCACCCCTTTGTTGGTACTTTGACAATCGGGTGTTAACGCTCGCAGGATTTCCGAAACTTCTAGAATTTACGCTGTTGGTGTGACTGCGAGGCCTCGCGCTGTCTTCGTTACCGGCACTTATTTGTTTTATTAGGCGCCTCGCCATTGGCTGTCTTTGTCACCGGCACTTATTTGTTTTATTGGGCGCCTCGCCATTGGATGCCGAGATATAGTCACGTGGGGACGCGACCGATGTGTCATGTTGCAGCGTTTCCCTCTTGGCAGTTGATCGCGGCCCGTTGCAGAAAACGTTCCTTTGGTGGTTGTGTTATCCAGGCGGCGTCCTTTGGCCCCTTAGGTGCCCGAGGACGCCTGCCGCTGTTGATTAATATTGTTGCCGTGGAGGCCCCCTTTGGTGTTGCCCTTTTCGAGGTGTTGCAGCGAGCGCTGCGAGAATTGTTTCACCTTCGAGAGGTGTTGTGGTTGTGCGAGCTCCGAATTGTTTCGGCGTAGCGTGGGTGCATCTTGAGTCCAGTTTCTGCTCCCGTAAGTAAGGGGTCGTCCCCTTCATCTCGACATTCGAGGATCTGTCCCGCAGAACGTAAGTGGCCCATTTTCGTCGTCAAGTTGTACGCGTCCTGACGCGTCGCATGTCGCCATTATGGCGGATACCCACTCATCACTATAACCGTCGAATATCGAATGTACCTGCCACCTAAGACTGCAGCCTGTCGCAACTCAACTATACCAGGCTTCCCGACCGCCTACGTATTAAGGTATGTGTCTTTGAACTGATTACCGTTGTGAACGCGAGTGTTCCTGTCCCGCGGGGAGCATTAAGTCCAGTGTGCGAGTTGTTTTGGAACGCCGCGAGCGAGCCCGTCACGTCTCTTGTGCCTACAGGCACTGTCGTCATATTTGCCCGCATTTCAAAATTACAGACTGTCTAGTTTACAAGGGCTTGCGTTACTGTATGTTGCATAAGGCGTCGCGCCCACATGCTGTGCGTTCATTTCAAATTACCGATTTTCTATTTACAAGGGCTTGCATTACTGTATGTTGCATAAGGCTTCGCGCCCACATGCTGCGCATTCATTTCGAATTTTAGACTGTATCTTTGCACGGGCTTGCGCCTAGTGCTATCTTGTTTATTCTGTACATCTGTCGCTAGGTTTAGAACGTGCGCCAGCTGGTGTTTTCTTAGATATAATATGTATATTTAGGGCGGCGCACTCCGCTGCCCCATTGTAACCCGTGATTCAATATATGACTTGTTAATTAAGGGAACTATTGTTTTGTTTCGACTTGTGCATGTTCTGTTTCAGATAAGCGCCCCTTCAGTGTAATGATTATTGTGCGACGGGACGAGGGAGCCTTGAGCGTACAGGTGGGTGAGACAGCTGCGTAGTCGCGGCCGGATTGGCACCTAATTACAATCTTTGCATAAGGCAATCCCGAAATTGTTATTTGAACTTGCAACTCTTGAGTAATCCTATCGATGGATTACCGTGAATGCTTCGCCCCGTCTAACCGCCCAGGTCCGGTTAGTCGGGTTAAGACAGGCTTGGTGGCGCCCTCATTATTTTACCGTTAGTTACCGACCTTCTGGCCGTTACCCTCAGATAATCTTGTTAAAGGACCCGCCCATCTCCACTGAAAGTCTAGCTCGGCCTAACTTGTTGCGACGAGGGTGGCGGCCTAGGAGATCGTCCCGATTTCGTCAGCTACGGCCCGCGCCGGCCGTTTCGTTATTGTATGAGCCGGTGCGGTGTCGTAAAGTCAGTTTAAGACCAAATATACAAGACCCTTTTCGTTTTGTATTCCTCTGAGGATGTTGTCCATGACGCGTTGGAAGGTGGACGCCGCGCTCTTTAATCCAAATGGCATGCGTTGGAACTCATAGTGACCATTTTCGGTGTTAAAAGCTGTTTTCGGTATGTCGTTTTCTTCAACTTGGACTTGGTGAAAACCAGATGCTAGATCGAGCGTTGAAAAATATTGACATTTTCCCAATTTATCCAATAAGTCGGTAATGTTTGGTAGTGGGTACTTGTCATAAATGGTCTTCTCATTAAGCTTACGATAATCTATCACGATTATCCATTTTTGTCTTCCGGAAGCGTCTGCTTTCTTTGGCACTACCCGTACAGGTGAACTCACGGGGGACGTGCTGGGTCTTATTAACTTGTTATTATTACCTGAGAAGCAAGAAAATGGAGATATATTTTAGGAGGACGAGATATATATCATTCGACTCAGCTTGAAGAGTAGATTCCAAAAATATATAGAAACCGGAAATCGGATTTCTTTTCCGAGGTCGACTTCCGGTCAATTTTTTTTCATCTCGTGTTAAATTCTTAATGTCCAATTATTGGCTCCCCTAATTATTTTAGAGCTAAAGTGTAAATACATTTTTTGTAGAGAAAAAAATACTGCATCTATTCATACTGTTGCTAACCATTTTTCATTTTCCATAACCGAAGGAATGCAAAAAATAGAACTAGTATTTTATTATTATTAACTGAGAAGCAAGAAAATGGAGATATATTTTAAATGTTATCTATATGATCCACAAAAGTGAATCTTTGTCATTCTACGTGTAGTTAACCTACATGTTTTTTGTTGTGCGATGAGATAACATCGTCATACACTTGTAATCTTATCCTTGAGCATCTTGTTGATTTGTTTAGTTACTTCGTCACGATATACTTGGGGATATCGATAATTTTTGGAGTACACAGGTGTTTCTTCAGAAGTTTTAATTACGTGTTTAATTTGGTTGTTAAAACTAAGTGGAATGTCTTCACAAAATAATACATCTCGAAAATCTTCGCATAATGTTCTAATAAGTGTTGGTTCTTCGTCGTTGAGGTGTTCTAGCCGTAATTGTTGTAAATTCCTAAGTTGGATTTGTTTGAGATTTTTGTTTACTGGTTCGGGTTGGTAATGTAAGGTATCTGGCTTCGGATTTTCTTCGACCATTTCGATGTGTAGTGGTTGGGTCATAATAAACGTTTTTTCTTCGTCACTGCTGTTAGTAATAGTGGTTATTGCTTGATAATTATTTACATTAACGTAGGATGCTGGTATCTCTACATTATCACTAATTTTTTGGTGTTCGATTATTCCTTGCTTGATGTTTTTCGTAACTGGAATCTTAATTACTTTTTCAGTTCTTCCTTCGATTGTAATGTGGTAGTTCAGATCTGGGTTCCTGTCTTCGATAGAATATAATGGAATTTGGGCATTTTCGGTTTCTAAAATGTTGTTTGTGAAATCGATTCTGGCTTTTAATTTCTTTAATAAATCGGTTCCTATAAGACCGTCGTATTTAGGGTCGAAATCAAATAGGTGAAATTTGTGAACTTTGTTTGTCTTAAAGATGGCTGGTAATTGAATTACAGCAACTTCATTATGTGTTGACGTCTGATGTGCAGTTTGTATTTGAAAAATTTGGGGTTCAATTAATTCTGGAAAATATTTTTGAGCTATTTCTGGTTTAACTAGCGTCCTAGAAGCTCCAGTATCTATGAGAAAATTCGCTTTTAGCTGTGGGATGTATATGCATGGTAAGTGTGATGATGGTTGATTATTGATTTGTATTAATTCGGGCTGTTGGTAATTTTGTTCAGGTGGTGGATGTTCGTCTACGTATGCTCGTTGGGCGAGGCTGTTTTCGTAAAATCCTGTTCTTCGTACTCATACTGCTCATTTTCAAAGTCTTCAAATTCTTGCTGTAGATATTGATCTGTTTCAGATGGTGTATCGATGATGTCTTCTGGTTCCTCTTGGTAGTGGAGTTCCTCGGGGTTGATTTGACTGTTGAATGAATTGTCTTGGTTGAGTAAAACGCTGGGTGTTTGACGAATTAAATCGTTGAGGCAAATTGGTTGTTCTTCTCGTAGCGCCTGATGAGATGTCCATTGGCGTGGGACGTGGTTGAGCACGATTTTGGGGTGCAAATACATTTCTTGCTTGTGTACTTGTTTGAGATTGTTGAAAACGGGTTGGCCATTGTTGTGCAGTAAAATTTGTTGGTCTTGAATTATTCTGGAACGTTGGAAGTTGTATTCGTGGTTGTTGATTCCCAAATGATTGATATGTAGGGTAACGATTGTAAAAGCTGGGGTTGTTTACGCCAGTAGTCATTCGTAGTCCTGGTGGTGGTCTTTTTTGAGTAAATGTGGAAGAATGAAGTCCTTTTCGATGTTCGGTTTCATGTCTTCTGGAATATTGCACATTTTCCTCTTCGAGTACATATTTAATTGCGTCTTCTAATGTGGCTGGTCGCATACTTCTTAGGAAACTACCTAGTGGTTCCTTGAGTCCACTAAGAAAAGCTTTTAGTGTTAATTCATCATACTGTAATTGTTTAACTGCTCGTGTGCCCTGATTTGGTTCATTAAGTTGAATATTCGAATATAGAAGGCTTCTTGTTTGCTGGCAAATTTCGAAATATTCTTGGGCCGTTTCATGTTTTTGTCGTAAGAGCATCAAGTCTCGCAAAAGTGAGCTTTCTGGAACTATTCTTAAATATTTCAAGTGGAAAGCTTGTCCTCCTTGTGCCATGTCTGGTTGATTGGCTTCTACTTGTTGTTCTTCAGGTGCTACCTCCAGTAATAAATTTTCGAATAAAGCTACTAAATCGTCGTTACCTTGTAGCATTAAGATTTGTTTATGTTTTTATTTTTAATTTGTTTAAATAACGGGGCAAATTATTTTTATTCGTTTAAGCGTTTCTTCCTAGTGTAACGTTTTTAACAGACCATTGCAGTTATGGCGTGTATAAAAACTTACGAAGGCTAATACTAAGTTTATTATTAAGGTTTAATTATTTCGTTTTAATTGTTGCGTTTTATTTAATAGCAAGCTTATAACTAAATTGTTTTTATGCTGCAACAAATATTGTTAGCGACTTACAGTAATAGCGCTGTAATTTTCATTCTTCGGTCTCCTCGATGGAGTGCTTATTTCTAGACCAAGCGTCGGCGATGCTGTCCTAACTTGGGGTTGTTGCGATTCTTGTCCACTTCTGGTGAAGGTCGATACTGTTCGGTTGCCCACGGAGATGTTGTCCAGGTGCAGCTACTGGTGCCGCTTCTGCTGCAGTTTCGTCACTAGAATTGTATTCTTCGCGTGACCCTTTGGCGATGCTTGTCCTCCAGGCTCCGTTCTGAATACTGCTTCTTGGGACGACGTTGGTTGTTTGGTTTCGGCCAAAGTATTAAAATACACGTTTTTCGGCGATTTTTGTCCAAAAAAACTGCTAAAATATCCGTCACGACTGCGCCAATTAAATTTACGAACTGTGATATAAAAAAAATTATTTAATATCAATACACAGACGGAGTTTATAATTATAAAATACATGTGAAAGCTACAGATTCCAAATTACAACTAACTTCATCCTGCGATGTACTCGAGCAGGTTACCTAAGCTGCATCAGCAAAGATAAGATAACACTTGTGTCCCTCGGGAATGCAATGATATGTAATACGCGACTGCATTATCTTATCATAACTAATCAACGCCACCTAGATGACAAGGCCATCCAACACCGAGCATGAGGTCATCCTAGGTAGGCCACTCAAATTAAGTTGTGGTCATACATAATATCAAGTTGTAGTCAACTTCAGTTGTTGGTATGTAGTTATAAGTCAATAAAAGAAAAACAAATTCTGTTTACTGCACATACTATTTATTATTCGATAGGTAGTTATAATTAATTACATAACGAAAGTTAAGACTTAAACAACATAAATATTATTTTTTACAAGATTTGTCCAATTTTAGTCTTTTACATTGAGGCATATTTTTGTTATTGATAATGTCATTGCTTTGTTTTGTATAATTATTTAAAAATATGTTAGCCGTTGTATATAAAATGGTTTTAATCAAAACAGTGACATTATGAACAGTGCAGTTATGACCTAGAAAAATATCTGGTGCCAGTTCGATATGCGGTCTACCACTGAGTATCTGGTTCGATATGCGGTCTACCATGTATAATGCTAATGTATAATAATATACAGGTCCACATATAGGCGAAGTATGTGGTTCAATAAATAAACCCAAAATTGTTTGTTAATTATACGTAGTTGATTATTCCTTGTTTCCCTATAACCCCGTCGCTAAGGAAAGCAATAAACTAATTGCCAATCGGATAATTAAGTACTTTCACTGCTCATTATTCGGCAATTTGGTTGTTTTTGAAATTATTTATTAATTATGGTTAATTATTCATACTTAAGAATACCTTAAAAATACAGACGATAAGTTTATTGCTTTTCGGAACGATGTTAGAGATGTATATGTATAAATACTTATAATTTAACCATTTTTACTGTATGCACATGTAGTTAATTAAACATAATAAATATTTTTGACGATAGATCGCTTATTGAACCACACGACTTTATCTATGTTGGTCTGCATATTATGTAGACCGCATATTGAACCAGCTACTTTATGGTAGACCGTATTATACATGGTAGACCGCATATCGAACTGGCACCAAATATCTTCGGGCATATTTCTTAAAGCTAATGACATTATTACATTTCTCTGATTGCTTTGCTACAGAAAAATAGTTTCAATGTTTGATGAAATTAGCTTTTGCATAATTACATACACATACGACACACAACGAACAACTCCATATTTCGATAGCATAATCCGCCCCTATCAGTGGCACTTATTAAAGAATTATTAATGTCGTTAGTGTCTGTGGTTAAAAATTCTTTGCAATACTCACACTTATATTTTTTTATAATTGCATATGCATCATATACCCCTATGTACATTAAAATAGGCCACATAGAATCTGGAATAGAATATATATCGTCCTCATCAACCATACAATTGTGTCTTATAATCGGTGGTAAAATTAAAATTCCATCATTGTCTAAATGATCAACGGGTTCTACATTACAGGTTGTGTTAAGAGAATTAACACTAAGTGGGAGTTCACCATATGTGTGAGATTTCAAAACGAGAGGCATAATACTTTGAATTCGAAGTTTACTCTCCGATTCAAATATTTGTCGCACTGATATGTGATACTGAGATAATTGTCTGTACTTGCCAAATCTGTCTTCCAAGTTGTCCGTTTGGATTTTTCCACATAAAAAGTAACTTTTACCCCTCTGAGAAATCCAATATTGTGACATATGAATTAATGATTCTGTAGTATGTTTTAGTGCAAAATGTGTTTCTTTTGTGAGCATTGCTCCATGATCTAAAGTTTCCCATCTTCCAAGCCACTTTAAAAATCTATTTAGAAAATCTATATGTTGTGAGTTCTCTGTAATTGGTTGTTGAAACGAATTTCGCAATCTCAAACCTTTTAAAGGAGTTTTTCCATTTACAATGTCCCACCATTTACATATTACACTGATGTAATTTGCAGTAGTTTCCCAATTATTAAAATGTCTTACAGGCCCTAATTCCCTTAATGCTATAACAGTGTTTTCACTGAAAATCTTCAATGCTAATTTAACATTTTGCCGCTCAATGGATGACGGATACAAAGATTTTAGAGACAAATTATAATCGTACTTCAATAAACTATTTTTTTCTAATGCATGCATCTGTTTTAGTGCGTCAAAAGAAGCTATCTGGGGAACTGAAGAGATGTCATCATCAAATTTTGGATATACCATTTTCTGATTTGGTTTATTTAACCAATTGTTTCTAATGCATTTCAAAATATGAACGGTATCAATTATGAAAAACATATTCCTATTTGCATCTTTTGGGTGTTCATATAGATACTTTATTGCAGGTGGATTACTGACTAATGACATTGCCTTTTTATTGACAGCATGATTGTCTGATACAATAGCTAATACTTCAAAACCAATGTCTTCTAATCCAAGTACAATATTTTTGATCCACTCTTGCAAGGTATCACCTTGAATTGTTTTAACAGGTAATATATGTACCACTTCCTTATATGGTGACATTAAACTGTTAAGCATAAAAAAATAAGCACTTGAAGCCAATTCCTGTTCATTGAAGGCTTTTCCGACAATATTTCCTCCTTTATAATTTAAATTTGCTTTTAAATGTATTTCATCTATTAGCAAAATAATAGTTTTGTCATATTTGGTGACAGTAATGTAAATTTGGAAGAAACATAACTAAGTATATGGTCAGAATTTTGCTCTAACCGAGGATTGCTTGACAATTTACTACACACTTGTTTAATAGTAGAAGGACTGGGTATTCTTAAATTATTTGAAGCTCGCAGATATTTATATGCATGTGGTGATATGGAGTACAGCAAGCTACAAAAAATTATTAGTTTGCAAGAATACCTAGCTCTATTCTTGTGAAGAGGAACAAGAGAAACCTCTTTTAAAAACTCAATGAAATGCTTACTATTAGGTAACACATTATTTAAATCTTCCAAATTATTTAAAATATTTTTTACATAGTCGTCAACTGTTAACACTTTGACAATTCATATTTGAATATTTTAAATGAGCTTCATTTACAATCATGTCTATATCATTTATATTACTTACGATTTTTGGCAAATATATATTTGAAAGTGACTTGATTTCCATATCACCAACATATACTGTCACTCTCAACTCTTCATTTATATTTACACTGCAATGTATTTTTGGATTTGGTGCATTTTTAATGTAAAGAATGTTAACACATGCAGCTTTTGTAAGAACCAGCCACTCACTATGGAAAGTATTGTTTTTGCATTTTGCTTTTAGTTCATTTAAGTCACTAAACGATTTCTCACTCTTATAAGTCTCTAACGTGTTCATGCTGTCCTCAATTGCTTTATTCAATGCTTCATTTTCTAAACGATTTCGTTTCTTGCTTGGACATTCACGTGCAGCTGATGATGACTGCGACAAATACTGCGAACAGCCAGGCATTTGAGATGGAATCGCACCTATTAAGAGTAAAATTACTTACATATAAAATGCAATAATTAAACGATAATATTAGGTAACTGTGTTTAACGATATTCTTTTTGGAACTTAGGATCACTGTAGAATCGGGATTTTATTTGAATATTTATTGTTTTAGACATTAGAAGTATTCACAGGTGAACGGACAATTAAAGTCACAAAACGTCTCAAATAAAGAGTGTTTAAATATGATGTTTCAGCTTTATAATGGCCTTAAACTCCAACAAGAATATGTTTCGACTTCATATCCTACGAGTCAAAAAGCAAAATAATCAGTTACTATTAGTAGTTATTATAAGAGCAATAGCAGAGTAACTAACGAACCTGCAGTAAGTCTTGGATAGGATAATGGAGCGGAAAGCATCTTTCCAGTATTTTGTTCATATATTGTCACCGTCTTTTCAATGTCGCTTTCACGAAAGTGCAGTTCACACACCTACAGAATTAGCAATTTTTAGTAAAATCGAAAATGCCATGAATGGTGTAATTTATTTCACTGACGGCTATTTTCACAGTAGGTACGAAATATTAACATTTATTTATAGAGCCTTGAGGTACTCCGGCAATGATGTTCTTCTGTGCTGACAAAGTGGTGTTGATTCTTACAGAAAAACTTCGGTGTGTGAGGAAAGATTTGACGATGTGTAGTACTTAGCTAGGAACGTTACAACCGATCAACTTGAAAAGAAGTTCATCTATCCAAATACGGTCGAAAGCTTGGGCGATGTCGAGGAATATTGCTACGGTATGTTGTTTATTTTCAAATCCATTTTCAATCAGCTCTTATATACGAGATGATTGCTGGATAGTAGAGTGTTGTTTGCGGAAGCCGTATTGAAATGCAGGTAGTGTTTGGTTATCTGTGAGAAACTGAGTAAGTCGAACAAGAATAATCTTTTCTAGAAGCTTAGCTAAGGTAGATAGGAGACTAATGGGGAGATAACCGCTTGGTATTTTATGATTTTTACCTGGTTTGGGAAAGAGAAGCACATGGGCTTGTTTCTAGATATCTCGGAAATATCCAACTTTCAAGCAGCCATTAAATATGATGGTAAGAAATGTTGTAGCTTTTTTGGAAGACTTTTAAGAACAACATTTGAAATGAGATCAGGTCCAGGAGACTTTTTTAAGGAAAGAGTTTTTATGTGTGACTGAATTTCTGTTAAGGTAGTAGGATCTATTAACCCAGGACTATCTGGGAACGTAGTATTTAGCTGTCTTGTAATTTCTTGGGTAAATTTTCTATTGTTTTCAGCAATTGGCGTGACAAATGTGCCTTTTAGGTGATTGGCAAAAAGTTTTGCTTTTTCTTGATCAGAATCAAAGATCTGGTTGTTGACTTCGATCTTTGATACCTGAGGCTGTTGTTGTAAGATCCGTTTAGTTGCTAACCACATGGTAGAGTCTGGGTTGAAGACTAGTTTTGTAATTTCTGTAGCTGTAGCTAATTGAAGTAAGACAGGTTATTGCTTCTTGCACAACTTCTATAAACTGTTCCAAATCTACACGGCCGTTTATTAATTTTGGTAACATCTGTTTGATCATGGGGCAGTTATGTAAGGTTATTAATATAGGTAGATGGTCAGATTCTAGCTCTGCAGTTACCGTTTGCGATAAGGGTAGGCAAACATTTTTAAGAAGGCAGATATCTTCTGTGTCGGGGCGATGATCTCTGCGGTATGGATAATAAGTTGGTTAACTAGATGCTGAAATCTTAATGTCGTGGTTTGAGAGATACATTTGGAGCCTCATAAGGCTTGGATTATTGCTATTGCAGCCCCAGAGGATATTTTTGGGGTTAAAGTCGCCAATTGCCAGTGTAAGGATATCGCTTAGGAAAAGTGTTGCAATATGTGCTTCCTGTAGTCGCTGTTTCGGTTGTTTGTAAACTGCAAAGATGTTGATGCTGGCCTTATTTTTAGAACTAAATTAATCTCCACCGCTTCGAGATTTTGTAGAGTAAGCAGTTCAAGTGGATGAGCGCATATAGAGCGTTTTATGATTATTGCGACCCCTCCTGAAGCAAAGTGAGTTGCTCGACTTCGACGATATACAATTTGTATGTGGTATTTCAAACTGTTCGTTTTCTGCTAGGTGCGATTCAGTATAATCATAATATCGACGTTATGTCTGGCTAAGAAGGCTATAACCAACGATCTTTGGTTGGATAAACCATTAGCAATGTAATTTACAATTATGGTGTTAGATAAGAGATTGGGAGAATTATTTGCCATTAAAAAGTGATGCAATAAGTGAAAATAAGAATGACTTGATCTCGTTGTGAAAAGGAGCCAGGAGGTCTCAGATAGACTGAATTAGATTAACAAATGATGGGAAGTTTGAGGTTTCAGAAATGCAATGCTGAGTGTCGTTAGTTGGTAAGGGTCGTCCTGCAGTAGCGTGGGCGTATGTAGTACCAGGAGTAGAAAACTTGTATATATTAGGGCCTTTTTTTTTGCAGTATTTTTCTTAATTGAATTAATAAATTGACAGCCTCTGTGATTAGCTGGATGTTTTCCGCCGCAGTTTATACACTGTGGTTTGACTGAAGGTATTTTAGAACACTTTGTGTAGTGATGTAATCCTGTACCCTTTACGCATCTAGATGAAAAGCGACAATAATTTTGTGTGTGTCCTAAACGTTGGCACTTTGTGCACTGATATGTGGGTTTTTACTACTGCGACAGGGCTCAACACTGATTACGCAATAGTGTAATTTAGTTAGATTATAGATCTCTGGATTTTTCGTTTTATGTTAATTCGACCGCACATATAGGAATTGGTTGTTTATTTTTCAGCAGTCTGGTGACTTTGAGTACTGGAAATTCCTTTACAAAAAATTAATCTACTATTGTTCAGTTTCTTGTTTTTTAAGTTCAGATAGTAACTTGTGGTATTTATGTTTCTGTTGTTTATATAGGTCCTTAATAGCATTATTTTAGTACTGCTTTGACAATTTAAAAGAAATAATAATTTGTTTTTGGCTTCTTGTAGTGCTGGAGAAGATCGTCTAGGCGTCCGAGATTTTCGTTTGATTGCAGTAGTTGTCCACGCAAAAGCGGGTTCAATATAATATGTAAAAATATCGTGAAATATAGTAAACGTGTTTAGACTGAATTTTTTATTTAAGGCATCATTCCAGTCTTCCTTAGGTAGTAAATATTTAAAGTAATTAAGATTATCATCTGAAATTTTTTGATAACGTTTACTGAAGTTATCAAATGCCAATTTACCATTTTTAAGATCATACTGTAAAAATGCTACATTGTGGTCCGATATTTCCGATGTGAGAACTTCGGCTTCATAATAATTGTGTTTATTTATAAAAACATTATCCAAACCTGCAGATTTCATAGTTGCTTCGTTGATAGCAGGTCGAAGACCGTAGGACGCAAAAAGACTTTTGAGTTTATTTATAAAACGTAGGTATTCCAAAAAATTTAAATTAAAATCTCCGGCAACAATAATGTTTGCACATGGATAAGTCGATTGAGTTATTTCAAGTACGTCTTGCATTTTATCGAAAAATGTATTTGTCTTCCCAATTCAACTTGTTGGAATGCGATATACAGTGAAAGCCAAAATGATTTCTTCATTTTTAATTAGCAATACCACAATAATTACTTTAAATACATAAATAACTATAATAGAATCTTAAACAGTAAGTATGGTAGTTTAACTTCTTGAACATTGCATTCGTTAAATGTTCTCCTCCCTTCTCCACACATTCTTCTAAGCGTCGGAAAAAATCACTCATAACCTGTTGAAGCATGTCCTGCGGAATAGCTTCAATCTCTTTCCGGATATTTCTTTTGATGCCGTTGACAAAGTTAATTTAACGCACCCCGAAACAGTTGATACTCGACGCTGTCTATTCTTGTTTTACCGCGGACGTATGGTGATTCACACCTCGAAATGCACACGCAGAAAATTAACGGGCCGTCGTACGGTGATTTCCTCTTAATCCGTGACAACACATTCACTGAGTATTGCGCAGTGATTTATTTCAGCAGTAATCGGCCAATTCGCAATTAACACACAGAACTAACCTGGTGGTTCCTTTCGTAGCTCGAATACACTGTCGAATCCTGTAGCTTTTGTAGTCGTTAGCCTCTTCGAGGGGCTGCTATGAACGAACCAAATTGACCCGCGTTGTTCGCCGAGCTTCTAGCTTGGTTTCGTTCGCTAGTTTAGGTGCGAATCTATTGACTCGCCTGCGTCAAGCACTTATAGGCGAATGAATGCTTGCAGGCGTCCAGTGCTGATTCATGTTATCAGACGGTTATTCCCGCGAATTAAATGGTATAGTCGACACATTTTATCACGTATTCACAGAGCGCTACACTCTATGGTTATTACCTACGTATACATTACGTACAAACTACGTACATAATACAAGGACACTTACTGTAAGGCTTCATTGCTAATTAGCATATAATGAAAGGCTGTAAAATAAGCAAATACAGGTGTCACGAATTGACCCGTTTCAATTTCCCCCCTGGTTTGATTCTAAACTGGTAACAGCTGAGAAGAAAACCATCTTTACTAGTTCTGAATTCGTGTGACCTGAGTAAACTAGCGGTGGCCTAGGGCAATTCCTAGGATAAACAGCTTTAAACATACTGTTGTTAATAAAACAAATTAAAATAAAAATAGGCACGGTCGAACTGAGTGTTATTGCAACCCTTTGACCCTAACTCTTTCCTTACTTAATTAATGTTTTCTTCTTCTTCTTTTGCTTTCCGAGAAGCCATCGAGATATCTTGTCAATCAACACACAAGCTTTCTCAACCTTCTCCTTAATACCGCCTTCGTATTGTTGAGTTAATTCAACCTCATTTGAAAATCGCGTTGCAAAGCCGACTGATGCTTCGAGAATAGTAGTATTTTTAAATCGCGGCTTGGTTTTGTTATTATTATTATTGTTAATGCAAGTGTTGGCATTATTTGTCTTTAGCGTTTCGTGACTAACTGGCTGTCGACGCTTTGGTCTATGTTTTTTCTTAGTTCGTGCCGGTAATACCGTTGGGCACACTATGCATTTAGTATTTGTGGTCTCTACTGTCAAATCCAATTCGACAGTTTCCTTCAATTCGTGTAAAACATTTCGTAGTTGTTCCTCTAGAACTACTACTTCTTTATTCCACGGGCTATTTTGCATTGGTATTCCCTCAGTGTATTGAAATGTCCGTCAAGGGCTTCACGTTCTCTACTGCCCGACCGAGTTTGGCACCCAACTCGTTATGGGTTGATAGCTTGACTTTGTTTGTATTGAGACAGCTTATCCCCCACAATTTAAGATCTGGCTTATCCCCTCTACTGCTTTTTCCCTAAACGTTTCATATCCCTAGCAAACACTTTCGATTGCGTTGTTTACTTTAAGAATTATATTTTGGAAAAAGTTACGAACAAATTGTAAATGTTTTGATTGCTCCCTAGTATTTAAGTTATTCTGACCAATCGGAGCTGCTTGATCAGATCGTCTTAGTTTTCCGAATCATGTTCCTCATTGGATTCGTTCGCCGCGTACTCGATTTCTCTCAAAATTACCCAGCTGTGAGTCACGATGATCTCCGCGTTGCGCGGGATGATAGTTTCCGCGTTGCGAATTATTAAAGTTCTCACGTCGCGAATTATTATTATAATTACCCCGCCGTGCGTTGTCGAAACTCCACTGTCGCGGATTATTGTCGACATTATTATTATTATTATTTCCATTATTGATGCCGTTTTGATAGTCCAGTTCGCGTAACATCGCCAGCAATTCATCAATTGTTTTTGTTTTTGCCGCAATGAGTGTATTACTGGTACCATGCGGGTAGTGTTTGATCATTGCCCTCACAAATTCCTCTTCGTCAATAGGTGGGTCTAAGTATTGTGTTTTAATTATCCACTACCATGCCTGGTCCTCTAAACTGTTCACCCGCGAGTCATACGCTCCTTGTTTATGTATTGCTAACCTTGTTTCTGTTTGGACCCGCTTGGACCAGAACTCCTTGACAAAGTCATTTCTAAAGTCCTTGAAATCCCGCCACTGACCTAATTTACGTTTGGCCCATGCGTTCGCATTGCCTTCCAGGCAGTCTATTGCGTATTCCAACTTGCGTACTTGTGTCTCTTGTGTGTTTTGCAAATACGACTCCAATTTTTTAAGAAATTCAACAAGGTGCATCCCGTCTTTATCATTGTTAAATTTGGGTTCAGCTTTAGGTGTATTTAGTGTGGGCGCACTACAGTTTAACACCGACACGACTTTGTTTTGGACGCATTCGTCGACTTTGATACTTAAATAGCGCATGTTTCGATCGATTGTGCTTACCGAATAGTCAATTTTGGAATTTATTTTGCCTATTGCGCCTTTAACTGCCGTTAATTCTTGTTCGTAACTATCCTCGTGCGTTCTTATTCGCCCTAACAGATCGATATGGCCGCCCTCTAGTTCAGTAATTTTGTCGTACACGGGGCCCAATTTCGTATCAACTGTGTATTCCATTGTTTGCATTAAGAGCGCTAGGGAGAGGGTTTAGTCAACACACTGCTCTAGGAAAAATTTTCGTAAAAATAAAATCCTAATGTCGGGGATAGCACCTACAAAAACCAATTTGAAGGGACGTTCGCTATTTTATTATAGCGTTGGTTGATATAGAGTCACTGTGCCAACTTTAGATTTTTGAAAAAAGATTTCAAACATCTTATAAATCGATATTTGTATAATTTTACTTAATAAAATATAAAGGAAATTATTGAGATAATGGGAAAATTAAAATTGACCTGTCAATTGAACACTTATTAGCAGTTAAATGACGTATACAAATCGATTTCAAACGAATGCATTCTTTAAATATCCAAGACAATGCAATAGTTTAGGGCACCATATTCACCAAAATAAGATAACTGCGTACATCTCGCTCTGCTATGAACCGCCGCGCCGCTCACGCGCGTCGGTTTACCTGCGTACGCCACACGCTCTTAGGATTAACTTGTCGTAAGACCTTACAAGGTTTTTAACAATGGCAGGTATTTACCAAGGTGGTACGTGCAATAAGCAGGTAAATATTTATTAATCCATACGTTTAACTTTAACAAAAATAAAAATCTGTTAAAATTAAATCTATTAGAAGGCTTGTAAAAAATTTATATTACATTTATTGCATCGGCATGCACTCCAATTCCAATATTAATAAAAATGTAGTGTATAGTATGCTAAATTAGTAATTTACGATGCAAGTAACGTTATCAAGCTTTTTACATTATCAGAGAATAGTTTGAATGAAGAAGCGACGTTAGGAGCGAGTATATCGTAACACGTTTTATTTTATCCTAAAATACATATCTTTTTCAAAACATAGGAAATTTTTTTATTAACGACACAACAGCGAGACATATACGAGTATATGCTATGGCTGTGGTGGTATCACTCAATACTGTATTGTTGGTAGCAGTGTCAGGTTATGTTAAATTCGAGATTAGTAGGTTAAGTGTTGCGTCAGTCTATGTCAAATAACAAACAAAACCTAACCTACTAACATCTAATTTGACATAGACTGACATTGCCACTAACAATACACGTCAGTACTACCAACATGTCATTAAATGCTAATAAAGTATCGGTATGTTATTTTTCTTAACAACACTAGTGCTGTTAAATGCATCTTAAGGCAACTCGTTGCTAAGGAGTTATTATCATAGTAACATAATAGGATAAAATAATAGCTATCTATGCAACAAGTGCTAAAAGTTGACGTTTATGCACGAGGCATGAAAATTATGAAACGAAGTCGAAGGCTGAGTTTCATAACATGTCTCGTGCATAAACGACTTTTAGCACGCGTTGCATACAATATTTTATCTACGACCTTAATTTTACTGTTATTAATCCGTAAATATCGATTTAACAAAGGTTTTCACCTACGACACTTCTAATTTATGTCATAATAAACTGTAGGCCATGCCGCGCGAATTAAATTTACGAACTGTGATTGATATAAAAAAATTTATTTAATATCAATACACAGACGGAGTTTATAATTATAAAATACATGTGAAAGCTACAGATTCCAAATTACAACTAACTTCATCCTGCGATGTACTCGAGCAGGTTACCTAAGCTGCATCAGCAAAGATAAGATAACACTTGTGTCCCTCGGGAATGCAATGATATGTAATACGCGACTGCATTATCTTATCATAACTAATGTTCTTATTATCTATATGGGAACGTAACATAATTCCTCCCATCCTAAGATGAAAAATTGGGGGAAATCACATTTTCCACCTATTTTTCAGGGCAATATTTCTATTGGTTGTAAAGGTTCATTATTGATTTCTGATTTAATTCTTTTGCAGATTTTAGGCAACAAATCGTACTTATATAATACAAATATGGCAAACAATATTAGAGCTAAAATAATAATTAATGTAAAGTTACTTGCGTGTGCATAAGTATTGTAATTGGTGGTCACAAGTTCACCGGGTAATTTTCTTAATTTTTCCCTAAGCTGTTGTATGTCATCCAGGTCGATGTTTTCTAAATGCAATTTTGGAAATTCAATATTATTAACAGTTGGTTGATTAATTGTTTGGTTAAGCATTGGTAAATGAACCATTTCGTATAATGGATTTGAATTTTGACTGGTTTTTAATATTTTACCATCGATCTGCATTTCACAATTTACAGGTAATTGAACGGTATATGTGCCTAACAATGGTATTTTCCTGTGATCGTGATTACAATTTAGTTTGGTTATCAACTCAGAGGTTGTTACAATAATCCATAAGTCACGATCTATTTTTTGAATTTTATAATTTTCTAAGGAAAACATTTTAGGTTTACAATTATTAGTTCTTGAAAATGAGAGCAGTTGCGCTTCACATAAGGTGTTTTCGAAACTCATTCGCTCTGGAATGTTACAAATAAAATCAGTTTTTTGAATTTGCTCGCAACGTTCATTAGTAGAAATATAATTAGATTCCGAAAATAATAGGTATTTATTCTGTGGTAACACCGCTTGGTATCGCTGGTCGATTTTCATTGGCAATGGATACAGATGGTAATAGTCATATTTCGTTGTCCCTGTTAGAGGTACTTCTATGATAAATACTAATCTAGTATTTGTTTGATAGGCTTTAACGGTTAGTATTTTCTCGAATAGTAATAAATTTTCTTTGGTTGGTTCGAAAGGTAGTTCCAAATTATTTATTTTATCTTTTATAAACTTCAGGTTTGCTTCTAAGTCCTCTGGATTCATGATTGACGGGTGAAAAGTTTCCAATTTGGAAAAAGGAACAGCTTCTTCCAGGGTGTTAGTTATATGCAATATTAAATTTGAAATTGTAGTAAATTGCAGGAATATTGTGTGCATGTTGATTAATGAGTACATTTCAGCTTTGTGTATTGTATTCTCCTTTACTTGGGCCTCAATTTGTAGAATGCGCGACTTCAATAAATATTGATTGGTTTGCAAAACGTTTATGGATTTGTTGACTTTATCTAAAATTCGTTCTGTGAGCGATATTTGTTTAACGAGTGCTTGTTTTTGGCGTTCTTGCTCCTTTTGAAGTTCTTCGATAGATTTTTCATATTTTTGTCCATCTGTAGCATCTAAATTTCCTGTTATAAGTTTAACTAAGCTTCCTAAACCGTCGATTGCTCCTCTCTTCTATCGATTGGGAAATAGTCGACGTATTTTCCTATTCACTTCAACTAACGTAGCATTTATAAGCGAATAATAATTGCTAAATTCCTTAGCATAAGCGGGTCCATTAACATGTTTCTTAAATATAGTATCTACTTGTAAAATATTTTGTTTTAATAAGTTGTATTCGTTGATTATCGGACTGCATATCACCGTTCTTGATTAATGTCCATTTATCCATGGTGTTCTTGGCATTTCCTAGTTTGTGAGGAAATAGTCCGGGGTTGTCGATAATTTTCGTTATTTCTGGGCGTTCGATGTTGATGACGTATTGAGTGCAGAGGCACCTGAAACAATTGGGTGACTTAGGGCATCTACATGTCTTTTCTTTTCTTTGTTGTTTTGTGGGTTGACTAGGGTTACTATGTTCCTATCCGTAATTTCATTTATTACATAGGGTTCTTCATATTTATTGGCTGATTTGTTTCGTTGGTCGGTTTTTATTAAAACTTTGTCTCCTACTTTGTAGTTGTGTGCTCTGATGTTTTGATTTTGTTTATTAATTAGATTTTCCTTGTTCTTATGCATGGCTTCTTTTAGTGATTTGTACAAAGAAGTCAATTCTTCGTAAAATTTACTGTTCAATTGAAGATAAAACGGGTCTCTAATTGCAGTATGTCCATAAACTAGTTCAACGGGTGTGAATTTCGTAGCAGAGCGAATCGTGTTGTTGTATCCGATGATTGCATACGTTATTATTTGTTTGGGGGTTTCCTTGTTACTTGTATTCTTAATTATCCTATAATTTTCAATCAATGTCGAGTGGATTCTTTCAATTAAAGAGTTAGATTTTGGGTTTTTTTGGTGTAGTAATGTGGATTTTAATTTTGTGAAGTTCGAAAAGGTCTTTAACCACTTCATTAATAAGTTCTGAACCTCCGTCCATTGTAATCAATGTTGGCGAACCATGTTGGGATATGAAATTTATCAGATTTTCAGCTACTTCGATTCCGTTTTTTGAGGGAGATGATAAGCTTGACAAAATCTTGAAAATGAATCGATGATTGTTAGAAATAAATTCCTTTCGATTTGAAATGTGTCCATATGCAAATGCTCAAATGTTCTATTCGGTGTTTCGGTGATATTCAAGGGTGTCTTTGTGGGGTGACGTTCATATTTCGCTTTTCGACATGTTATGCATTTGTTGATAAAATCGGTAACGTCTTGGTCAAGTTTTTCCCAATAGTATTTTTTTTTTATTTCCGTACAGGTTGCAAAGATTCCACGGTGGTTTGTTTTTCCTTCGTGTTGGTTAGCAATTATTTCTAGTCGGTCTTCTTCGTTTATTACGTGTAAAACTCTTTCAGTACATTTATAAAGTGATATGCGGTTTTGCGCAAAATGGGTTGTAATGATTTCGCATGCTAAGTTATAAAGTTCGTCGTTCGGGAACGAACAGTAATACGTTTTATTCGGTAAACAATAATTTTTAAAAAATTGTAGTATGTTGTGTTTTAGGTCTTGATCTCCTAGATGAGCTGTAATTATGGAATTTTTCTCTTTCTTTTCGATTTTTGGTTTTGTAGATTTTCCATGAACGATTGTTATTATGATTTGGTTTTTCTTACAATCTAAAGCATCTTCGCATATTGGGATGCTGGGTGCTGAATCATCTTGTGAATGAACAGTTGGTGTTAAATCTTCGTTAAATCTGTCAGGTACATTTTCGATTAGTGTTTCAAGGCTTCGAATCGGATCTTCACGTAAGTGTTCGTTCATAGGGCTAGTTATAGGGTCAAGTGGAATTACATCTGGTGTTAATGCTCGCATTGTTGGTGGTTGTAAGATCGGTTCTGGTGTTTGTAAAAAATCTTGTCTGCGACTTATTTCGTCTAGTAGTTGGTCTAATTCTGAGTGTACTTCGACTTGCATAGATTGCGTACCAATCGGATTAATTTTTATTCTAGATAATGCGTCTGCGTTCGTATTGGATTTTCCTTTTTTGTAAATCACATCGTAGTCAAATTCCTCTAGTCGTAATTGTTGTAAATTTGTTAGTTGGATTTGTTTGAGATTTTTGTTTACTGGTTCGAATTGGTAATGTAAAGGTATCTGGCTTCGGATTTTCTTCGACCATTTCGATATGTAGGGGTTGAGTCATAATAAACGTTTTTTCTTCGTCACTGCTATAAATATTAGTGGTTATTGCTTGATAATTATTTTCATTAACGTAGGATGCTGGTATCTCTACATTATCACTAATTTTTTGGTGTTCGATTATTCCTTGCTTGATGTTTTTCATAACTGGAGTCTTAATTACTTTTTCAGTTCTTGCTTCGATTGTAATATGGTAGTTCAGATCTGGGTTCCTGTCTTCGATAGAATATAATGGAATTTGGCCTTTTTCGGTTTCTAAAGTGTTGTTTGTGAAATCGATCTCGGCTTTTAATTTCTTTAATAAATCAGTTCCTATAAGACCGTCGTATTTAGGGTCGAAATCAAATAGGTGAAATTTGTGAACTTTGTTTGTCTTAAAGATGGCTGGTAATTGAATTACAGTAACTTCATTGTGTGTTGACGTCTGATGTGCAGTTTGTATTTGAAAAATTTGGGGTTCAATTAATTCTGGAAAATATTTCTGAGCTATTTCTGGTTTAACTAGTGTCCTAGAAGCTCCAGTGTTTATGAGAAAATTCGCTTTTAGCTGTGGGATGTATATGCATGGTAGGTGTGATGATAGTTGATTAATTCGGGTTGTTGGTAATTTTGTTCTTCGTACTCGTACTGCTCATTTTCTAAGTCTTCAAATTCTTGCTGTCGATGTTGATCTGTTTCAAATGGTGTATCGATGATGTCTTCTGGTTCCTCTTGGTAGTGAAGTTCCTCGGATATAAAATTTCGGGGTTGATTTGACTGTTGAATAAATTGTCTCGGTTGAGTAAAACGCTGGGTGTTTGATGAATTAAATCGTTGAGACAAATTAGTTGTTCTTCTCGTAGCGCCTGATGATGTGTCCATTGGCGTGGGACGTGGTTGAGCAAGATTTTGGGGTGCAAATACATTTCTTGCTTGTGTACTTGGTTGCGATTGTTGAAAACGGGTTGGCCATTGTTGTCCAGTAAAATTTGTTGGTCTTGAATTATTCTGGAACGTTGGAAGTTGTATTCATGGTTGTTGATTCCCAAATGATTGATATGTAGGGTAACGATTGTAAAAGCTGGGGTTGTTTACGCCAGTAGTCATTCGTAGTCCTGGTGGTGGTCTTTTTTGAGTAAATGTGGAAGAATGAGGTCCTTTTCGAGGTTCGGTTTCATGTCTTCTGAAATATTGCACATTTTCCTCTTCGAGTACATATTTAATTGCGTCTTCTAATGTGGCTGGTCGCATACTTCTTAGGAAGCTACCTAGTGGTTCCTTGAGTCCACTAAGAAAAGCTTTTAGTGTTAATTCATCATACTGTAATTGTTTGACTGCTCGTGTGCCTTGATTTGGTTCATTAAGTTGAATATTCGAATATAGAAGGCTTCTTGTTTGTTGGCAAATTTCGAAATATTATTGGGCCGTTTCATGTTTTTGTCGTAAGAGCATCAAGTCTCGCAAAAGTGAGCTCTCTGATCTTTGATCGGCAAATGATCTTCTTAAAATGTTTCTTAATTCATTCCAGGTGGCAATTTCTCGTCCGCTGGTTACTAAAAGTGCTCTTCCGGTTAATTTTGTCCGTAAGGCAGAAAGAATTAAGGATTGTAGGAAAGCGTCGGCATTCTCACGGTAGTGTGCGATTATTACCTCGGCAGATCTAATATATTCGGATAATTTGTGTGGAGTACCATCAAATTCTGGAACTATTCTTAAATATTCCAAGTGGAAAGCTTGTCCTCCTTGTGATGTCTGGTTGATTGGCTTCTACTTGTTGTTCTTCAGGTGCTACCTCCAGTAATAAATTTTCGAATAAAGCTACTAAATCGTCGTTACCTTGTAGCATTAAGATTTGTTTATGTTTTTATTTTTAATTTGTTTGAATAGCGGGGCAAATAATTTTTATTCGTTTAAGGGTTCCTTCCTAGTGTAACGTTTTTAACAGACCATTGCAGTTATGGCGTGTATAAAAACTAACGAATGCTAATACTAAGTTTATTATTAAGGTTTAATTATTTCGTTTTAACTGTTGCGTTTTATTTAATAGCAAGCTTAAAACTAAATTGTTTTTATACTGCAACAAATATTGTTAGCGACTTACAGTAATAGCGCTGTAATTTTCATTCTTGGATCTCCTCGATGGAGTGCTTATTTCTAGACCAAGCGTCGGCGCTGCTGTCCTAACTTGGGGTTGTGGCGATTCTTGTCCACTTCTGGTGAAGGTCGACACTGTTCGGTTGCCCACGGAGATGTTGTCCAGGTGCAGCTACTGGTGCCGCTTCTGCTGCAGTTTCGTCACTAGGATTGTATTCTTCGCGTGACCCTTTGGCGATGCTTGTCCTCCAGGCTCCGTTCTGAATACTGCTTCTTGGGACGACGTTGGTTGTTCGGTTTCGGCCAAAGTATTAAAATACACGTTTTTCGGCGATTTTTGTCCAAAAAACTGCCAAAATATCCGTCACGACTGCGCCAATTAAATATACGAACTGTGATTGATATAAAAAAATTATTTAATATCAATACACAGACGGAGTTTATAATTATAAAATACATGTGAAAGCTACAGATTCCAAATTACAACTAACTTCATCCTGCGATGTACTCGAGCAGGTTATCTAAGCTGCATCAGCAAAGATAAGATAACACTTGTGTCCCTCGGGAATGCAATGATATGTAATACGCGACTGCATTATCTTATCATAACTAATGTTCTTATTATCTATATGGGAACGTAACATAATTCGCGGGCGAATGTTTGCGAATGACAGTAGTCAAGGTCAGTTGTATTAATACTCCACATTTGACTGTATTCATTACATAACGCTCTAATTATTTCAAAAACACTTTACCTGTAACGCAAGAAGCAACTAGAATAACTTTACAACTTCACTTCCAGTTCAAAATTGTAGTTTTATAACCTCACTTCACTTTTAGCCTGTGTGCTAAAAGTAAACAGCTGATTTCTTTAAACACGGTAAACTATAAAACGTCACTTTTAGTGAAACAAGCTAGCGCTAAAAGGCCTACTTTTAGTGGTGGCCGTAGATAAAAATCTTTTACAGTACTACTACAATATCTAAATGAATAAATTACCACTAAAATTTAGCACACTTGAAAGAATCTAGGCAGTTATTTAGAATTGCTTTATTGAATCTTCAGTATAACTATTTTTGTCGTCGACTAGCGTCACAATGCCATCTTTATTGTAGAGAAAATCATGCATAAACACCTACTTTCTGGCACGAATGCCATAAAGTTGTCATAACAACGAAATAAACACAAAGATCATTCAGATTTATTTATATTAATATGAATACTACAATTGAAATTTCCAGATATTGTGATACCCGACATAGATGTATTAGCGGTAGAAAGAACACCATTACTTGAGGAAACATTGCTAATCTGTCCACTAGCAGCTCCAAGGGTGCGGGCAATCTTGTTTTTATTTTCTCGCGAATCTGCAATATATCCCTCAGCAACTTCATCACTCTTCCAATCTGCTTGCCTTTTGAGGGTTTGAATATCAGCACCGCTATCTGCTAAAATCATAGCGGATGTTCTCCGAAAGGAGTGATCCGTATACTCAGTAGCATTTCGAGGAATCTGGCCAAATGTGTTAATGCCAATCGGATTGCATGTACATTTTCCGCAATTATAGAATAAAAAGAACTTCTCAATTTTCACATGTTTTGATCTTAAACTCATGTACTTTTTAATGAGATCAGTATAATTCACTGCGCCATCATTATTCAAAATTGTAAATATCCTAGTCCTGTGAGTTTTTGTGTCCCTGATATAAACAACCAGCACAGACCTTCCTCTTTGACATCACCAACGCATAAATTACGAAACTCTGCACGTCGACAAGCCCCAAACAAGTCCCCATCGATATCGCGCTTGAGTTTTGAGTTATTCAAGGTCAAAGGTCACAAAAATAAGTTTTTCACAAATATCTCGCTTTCTAC
Source organism: Agriotes lineatus (assembly GCA_940337035.1). NCBI lineage: Eukaryota > Metazoa > Arthropoda > Insecta > Coleoptera > Elateridae > Agriotes > Agriotes lineatus. The sequence goes on along the minus strand of OW679201.1, from coordinate 81,434,431 downwards.
GGGTCGTATGACTTTTTTAGTTCTTACAAAAAATGAAGTTTAGGAAATTCTCTACAAAAAATATTATACAGGTTTTTTACGTACAACTAACCATTCAGTAAATAACACACTGTTAAGTTTTGCAGACGGTTTTTACTTTCTTTTACAATAAAGGAAGTATTGGATTCACTCCAAAAATTCGAAATTGAGTTTTCAACAGATCTTCACGGTTTAGAGTCCCCTGAACCCAAAAAATATGTTTTTGCTCATTGGTCTGTGTGTCTGTCCGTCCGTCTGCCTGTGAACAAAATATCTCAAAAACGAAAAAACGTATGGCATTGAAACTTCATATGCAAGTTTTGTGTACTATCTACATGCGACAGCAAGCTTTTGAAGAAAATTGTATAACTGGAAAAATGATGTTTACTTTTGTGTTTCAAAAACGGCTATAACGATTTTTTTCAAATTTTAAATTTTTATTACATTTTTAATGTATATTGATTGAGATGGGTGATTGTCCAGTTGAATTTTAGAGGTATTCAACTGAATTCAAAGCACCCTCTACACCTCTAGGTAATAAAAGGTTACTGCTAATATATACATTAAGAACAATTTGACAGTTTATTTGTCTATACAATGTCATCCTTAGATTAACTCTGAGATTGTATGGTAGAAATATCACCTACTCTATGTAATAAAACGGTTTCTTTAGTTTTGTGTAGTACTATATTTCTAAATCCCAACAACAACCATACCATTCTTTGCGGTAGCAAAAGCAAAATGCTATTTATTTCACCCTTGTGTTACAAAAACAAATTTTTGATACTATCTTTCAATGTAATACTTTCATAATAACAATGTGATAATAATGAAAGTTCCAAACAAGAAACCCCAGTTTCCAAATGTCACAAAAAGGGTGGACTATGTTGTTAAATAAATCAAAACATAACACCTAATTAAAAAGTTGTCAGCTATTAAATTACTGTGTCCTAATTTAGTTGTGCCAACAGTATAGAATACATCATAACACGACATCTAAAACGACGAAACAAAATCTAAATGTCATTGCCTAACACACCCAACGGAAATTTTGTATTATTTCAATTTCAATAAAAACAAAATTAAATTTAGTATCTATAGTATGAGCAAAAAGTAACTCCATCAAAGATACCTTTGGAATTTTTAAGTCATGTGTATTCTAACACCAGAAAATTAAAAGGTGTCATTTGACATTTGTTATTATGCAATAATTTTATGTCAATAATTTCTGAATAATTTATTTTCAAAATGTTACCAGAACATAAAATATTTATAATAGAGGCATATTCTCGAAATGGACAATGGTAATTGGTAGTACTCTGCACATGCTTGTTTAAACGAATATAGAGAAAGATTTCCTAACGTTGAAATATTAGCAACGCACTTCTTTTATCAAGTACGACGTACTGCAGCTGCTTTCAGGAAAGTTGGTAGTGTAGCTGACAGACCAAGAAGTGGTAGACGACATGTGGGAATTGCGGAACAAATTGCAATTGTCCAAAATCGAATGCAAAACGAACCCTCTACATCAATCCAAAGGCTCACTCAAGAAGTGAATTTGAGTTACGGTACTTGCCGTACAATTCTAAAAACAAATTTAAATATGCATCTATACAAACTACAAATGTATAAAGAGCTCTTACCTCCAAATTACAATAAGATAATTTTATACTGTAACTGGTGTTTGCAACATTTAAATAATGTTTTGGATTTAACTTTTTTCTGATGAGTCGTGGTTTTACTTAAATGGCTCATTAATTCACACGTAATGCGCTTATGGAGCGCTGATAATCCACATTTCTTTCGTGAAGCTTCTTTGCATTGCCCTAAAGTAGGCGTTTGGGTAGCGTGCTGTCGCCGAAAAATTATCAGACCAATATTCTTTGAAGATACAATACATGCCGAACGATATCAAAATAACATTCTTGAATAATTTGTGAATCAGCTCTCCATGACGATAAAATTCGACAAGGATATTTGCAACAAGATAAAAGCAACACCTCTTGCTTGCAAGAAGAAGGAAGATATTTTCAGCACCTCTTGTAAATGTGTATAAACTGTAGAATGTTGTAACATTTGGCAACTTTGAATTTGTATAGACTGAAGTGAGGTTATGTACACCTAACCTGCAATTTAAAAGTGGTGTCTCCATTAACACAAACGCTATGCTAATTTTATTTTATTAATTTTGTTCTAAATACTCTCCATTGTAATTTTTATTTTCTCTTTATTAAATTTAGTAAGTTGCCTTATAAGACTGCATTTTTAATTTAAACGTCAATAACGGCATTGACAAGAATCAACAAAAATTAAATATAATTTTCTGGTGTTATAATGCACATGACTTCAAAATTCCAAAGGTATCTTTGATGGCGTTACTTTTTGCTCATACTATAGTATAAGCTACTTACTTTGCACGAAGTGGTTTCATAATCACATTTTTACGTTTTCTCTTTGGCATTTTACGAATTGTTTAAATAAACAAAAAACTCTATAAAAGCACTTGTGGGGCACTAACAACTAACAACTACTGTTACCGATAATCGATACAGAAAGCACGAGTGCTTAAAAGGATTTTTTTTAGGAAAATTTGGTATTTATACAGGCCAGGAATGTGTTAATTATTACAATCAACGAAGGTCGCAATATCTAATAAACAAAGGGCAGTGGGGCTAATTACGGTATCTTCACAATTTGTCATTTATAGTAATTGTTATTATCAGACAAATAAAGTTTTAAAATTTCTGTGTAATGCTACAATTTTTCAGTATTCTGAAATAGTTGACAATTACAAGATATTAATCACACCAAAACATTTCAGTGAAAATTCTTTCATTCCGTTATTCGGTAACAAACAAGGACGTATTAGGCGAACTTAGTTATACATAGAATCTTTGCTGCAGGTAATAAATTTTCAGATAAGGTACTTAGTGAAATAATCCGCTTCAAACACAGTTGCCTGCGTATTCTTCTTTCAAGGCGCACATCAAAAATTCACTTCGCTCAGTCTAGTAATATATGAGCTTGCCTTAGCCCCAAATTGTCTATGTAAAGTGAAAGCGGGGAAAGGCCAGCAAAAATTGTAACGGTAGGTTCTAACATATATTCACCTCATCACAATGGGCCTTCGAGGTCTCCTGGCAAACGGTACCTAGTTACTGAGTAACGATAATTTTGTTTGTTCACTAACGAATTAAAAAATTCCATAATACGAAATTATTTATTAAAAAAAATTATGTGACCGAAAAACATAAGAAGGCTATCTTTAAATAGTTAATTATATTAGTCCTCAACATCTTCATTACAATTAATTACAACGTATCAGTTGCATCAAAACATTTCAGTTAAAATTCGGCAACAAACGTAAGGACGTATTGAGCCTACTCGGGTATAAATAGAAGGTCCGTCGCAGGTAATAAATTAACAGAGAAGGTACTTAGCGAAATAATCCGCTTTCGACATTGCCATACAAGACAGAGTGGTGTATCTACAGTTTCCTAAACATTTATTTTTCAAGGCGCAAAAGAAAAATTCACCTCGCACGCTATAGAAATCTCTGAGCTCTCCTTAGCCGCCTTAAAAACCGCTATGTTTTGATCGTTACTCACTTCTACTTGCTTCAGCTCATCTTTCAACTCGTCCGTAATTACCTTTAAGTTTGTAGCTAGATTCGCTGCTAACCTATTTTCCGTCTCCGCTAAATTTTTTCCCAGACCACTTTGTGTTTCTGCTAATAAATTTCGCATTAGGTCGACTAGTTCCGCCGCGCCTATACCCGCTTCCATTTTTAGTGATGAGGTCGCGTGAATATTTATCAATTCGTCCTCGCCGACCGACAAAAATCCCGAGTCGTTCTGACTCATTTTGGTATCTGTTAGAATTGTTCCGGATCGCAATTCCATAAATTTATATGATTGGTTAAAAAACAAATTTTTGCCTATGTTGTAAGGTTTTCTAGGATCGTTACAACACTCAGACTTTATTAATATTAGCCTTCATTCGTGCCTTCCACGTTGGCGCGCCAAAACTGTAACACGGCTTCTCTGTTACCTACCTATGCTTTCTGAATTATTACTTTAATTTGCCCTGGGTTCGCTAGCTAATTCAGTCGGTATGCTTACGAGACTCTCTTTTTTCACTCCCAGTGCAGCTAAGGGTAAGTTAATGTTATGCGAGATCAACTTGTATACACCTGAAATGTTGTACTCACCAACGTACATATGAATGACAATAAAAATCCCGACAATTTACATTTAATACATATAATTTGTAAATGAACAAGAACACACAAAGAAAAGATACATAAAAATAAATACACAACATGGGTATACGCTACGCAACATAGAGTACCTTATAGTAAACCACAAACGTCTGATAACGTTGACAAAGTTAATTTAACGCAACGAAACAGTTGATACTCGACGCTGTCTATTCTTGTTTTACCGCGGACGTATGGTGATTCACACCTCGAAATGCACACGCAGCAAATTAACGGGCCGTCGTACGGTGATTTCCTCTTAATCCGTGACAACACATTCGCTGAGTATTGCGCAATGATTTATTTCAGCAGTAATCGGCCAATTCGCAATTAACACACAGAACTAACCTGGTGGTTCCTTTCGTAGCTCGGAGACACTGTCGAATCCTGTAGCTTTGGTAGTCGTTAGCTTCTTCGAGCGGCTTCTATGAACGAACCAAATTGGCCCGCGTTGTTCGCCGGGCTTCTAGCTTGGTTTCGTTCGCTAGTTTAGGCGCGAATCTATTGATTCGCCTGCTTCAAGCACTTATGGGCGAATGAATACTTGCAGCTTGCAGGCGTCCAGTGCTGATTCATGTTATCGGACGGTTATTCCCGCGAATTAAATGGCATCGTCGACATATTTTATCACGTATTCGCAGCGCGCTACATTCTATGGTTATAACCTACGTATACATTAAATATCAATCTATATTAGCAAACTACGTACATAATACAAGGACACTTACTGTAAGGCTTCATTGCTAGTAGCATATAATGAAAGGCTGTAAAATAAGCAAATACAGGTGTCACGAATTGACCCGTTTCATGATTCTTGACGATGATACAGCACACCGCACGGTAACTTTTGGGGAATGTAAGGGCCTTTCCCAGATTTCACACGTATTCTCGGTAGTCCCATACCGAAAATTTTGCCTATTTGCCGTGCCATGTAGAATAAAGTGTGCTTCGTCGCTCATGAATAGATGTGCAATATCGGGTTGCTGATTTCTCAGTTTCAAAAAACGTCGACAAAACTCAACGCGGTGTTGTTTATCACGATCAGTTAACCTATGTACCACTGCCATTTTGTACGGGTGAAACTTCATATTGTGCAGCATTCTTCGGGTACTTGTTTTGGATATTTGTAGTGCTGCCGCATGTCGTCGAACTGATCGATTAGGGCTACGCAGAACGGCTGTCTTATCCGTTCTTCATTAACAGCATTGCATACAGAAAAGGAGTTTAGAATTGACAACTGTCAAATTGATACTTCAATAAAATAGTTAATTTTTACGAGTTTTGCGTTAACAAAAGTAGAATTTTTAATACGATTTTTCGTTAAAAAAGACGACTTTCACGATCACTATGCAAAAAAATATTTTTTCCCGCCAGTCGTACTAGAATTGACACATTGTTGATAAAATTTTGTTGAGCAAAGTTAAACATTCCATTACATCAGCCGTTACTAGGTAATTTACAATAAAACTGTACAGGAATAATATACCCGTCCTAGGCCGCAAATATTTTTCGAAAAAAGATGAAAAAAGTTTTCCTAATTTTTTAATTCCTCGTATCGATCGGCGGACAAATAGTATGTGTATCTTGGACAAAAAGCAATATTCCCAGGCGCCTGTGTTGTTGGGCTCGGCATTCTCCTCGCCTAACAATATTCACAGTTGTCCGGGAATGTTACGCTTTCGTCCTAGATACACAATGTACTTACTATTGTTGTTGCTAATTAAAGATAAACTAATCATTTTGGTTGTCACTGTATTTCTATTACAACAGAATTTAATTTAGGAACATAGATAGCTGCAATCTCAATCAGTAGTTCTTGCGATAGATTGTTTATTAGCTTTATAGGTTTGGTAATGTATTCTTCCTTTACGTAAATTGCAACACCACCTCATTTTGCTTTCTGCAGAAGAAATATTGAAGATCGTAAGAATCTAAATTACATAACTTTTGTCATTCTTCGTTCAGCCAATGATCGCAAAGGCATACGGTGTCCACATTATATAAAACAGAGATTACTTAACTTCCAAAATTTTATTGGTGTTATGGTGATAAACTTTGACAGTGGGTAAAGAGTTAGTAAATAGCAGATCTGAATTATCATTTTTAGTGGTTGGCTCAACAGGTCGAGATATTACGGAATTTTTAATTTCGTTTTCGCTTTCAATTTTGAAAAAAAAAGCCATAATTCGGTATATTTCGCAAGCTCAAATTTACTTTTAAGAACTGTAACTTTAAATGAAGAATATATGATCGGATACTTAGATATCATTTTTAAGCATTCAAGAAGTAGAATGCCGTTATTAGTTAGACAACTTTTTAATTTTTCCTCATTTATATCCGAATCGATTCGGGTAACATGAAATGGTTGTGGCACACCCCTAATTCCGCATCTGTCATTTGTACCACAAGTTGTAGTCATTTTTTTGTTTACTTTTGTATTTCAGTCCATTTACTATCATTCTCTTGTGGATTAGATTTTTCGAGTGTATTAATAACTTTTACCTCATCCTTTGCACGTGTTTCAGTTTTCTGTACACTTTTTCGAGTAAGGTTTTACCTCTGTTCTTTTCAGAGTGCTGGATGACGTTAATATGGACTCACAATTATTTATGTTAAAGCATTGTGGTTACAAACTTAATTTCCGTTTTCTTAGAATCAGAGTGTTTTTTTTGTGGTAGTGGACAAACAATTAATAGGATTTTCGAGTAATACGTAATTACCATTCGCCTTATCTTCTAGCAGCCTTAACTTATCATTTAGCAAGTTAATCCTGTCATACAATTCTTTAATCAACACGTTTTTGGCGTCAATAATAGTTTTAAAATATTGTAATTCATCGTCCCGTTTTCCAATATTTAATAGACTGACCTTGTCCACGGCAGAATGTACCATGGCAACTAAAAATTCCTTGTTGCAGCAGATAATGGACTTATCATCCGTTACTTCATATTTCTGTAGCTTTGTAACACACCTGTTATGGTAGTAAGTTCCGCAAATCACGCAAATTACACGCTTAACAGCAGTTTTTGCACCACAAACACCACACGAAGAATCTAGCACGTCTATACCATCCGCCATCTTTTTTCTATGGGAGTGGTTATAAACGAGATAAAACGGGGGAACTGGCGTCACGAGTTTTGATAATTAGGGTCGAAACAAAATTTCTCAGCAACCTTCTGTAGAAACTCGAAATCCAGAGGAGTTTGTGGTACTTCTGCGCTCCTGCGAGATGGCCCCAGCTGTTTCGGAACCTACCTTGGTTGGTTTTCTTTGCTCTCGCCGAATCACCTTACATATAAAATAACAAAGAGAGCACAACACATAGAATTGTTGATACACACGTGCAGATATCATAAATGAAAGTTAAAACTTGATATGCGTCTATTAAAGTATAAGTAGACAAATATATCTTGAACAGTAATAAACGAAGCGGGTTAGTAGTTGAAATTGACTCAAATAGATAGCCAAAATATGACACAACTAAAGTTTGTCCGTGTTGGTGAATGGATATCAAACGTTTAAATGGCACGCGCGCAGGCGATTTGAACGCGCCACGCTGTTCTAATTATACAGAGTGTCCGGGAGAATGTGGGAAATCTCTCGGATATGAAAAAAACACGCGAAAAGATTACTACAAGTTCATATAAACTTTTTCGCTCCCAAAGAGCTCCAATGGAATCAAGTTTTTTCCACATAATTATTGAACCACCAGGTATATTCCATTTTTTTAAAATATGATGTATTCCAAGTAAGACCCTTCAGATTACTATCCAAGAGAGTGTTGTAAATTACTCACAGCTGCAGGGACGGACTAGCTGTGACACTCATGACCCCATTTTTAACGCCCTGTATGATAAGAACTTTTGACGTTTTTTACATACCTTTAACTGTTGACTACAAATTAATTACTCTTCATTCATGTCGCTAATCTTAATAGTTTCCGAAAAATCGTCATTTTATTTACACTGTTAGTCCCCTAACTTCTGTCGGGTTAAATATAAGAAAAATGAATTTTCCTGTCACCAACATAGTTTCAATAAAAAGTTAACTAAGCAGTTAAAGTTTAACTTTTTATTGAAACTATGTTAACTAAGCAGTTAAAGTTTAACTTTTTATTGAAACTATGTTGGTGGCAGGGCGATGGCGGGTACAGCAAAATGGATCCTCGCGCACGGCGAGTAATGGAGGCGACGTTTCGACGATTACTTACACCGCAACTTCTCGAAACTTGACACTTTAACGAAACCTAACTAATGGAATCCGTGACGACGGTGATTGCATTCATTGCTTCGATACGACCGAGTAAGTTAATTGGCACACAACCACTAGTTGCTTATACGAGCAAACCCGGAAGAAGAGTCTCGAGAAAGTGAAGTTCACGAAAGAAAATCTCGCGCTCTGTGCAGCTGCAAGAATATGCACCTGCTTGTTGTTTTAGACCGGCGACTTCGTGGAGCTCAGCTCGTAAAAAGGTGTCGTCATAGGGTATTCGCGAAAACAGTGAACCAACAGATGGCGCTGAGATCTTCTAACATAAAATCGGTGCTCTCTTAGTATGTTTGCGTGTAGCTATGTTTGTTCGGTATCTCCTCCGAAGATATTGGACCGATTAAGTTGTACGATGGCTTAAAAGTTTGCTAATTTTTAGACTTAGATCGTAGGCCGGTTTTTATTTTCAAAAAAAGTGCGAAAAAGTTTTAATTTAGCGCCTATAGCCGTGTACTATTAGTTCGGGTGCGCGCATTATTCAAACAAGAGAGGCTGGTCCTGCGGTAGGGTGCTGGCCTATCACGCGGGTGGCCCGGGTTCGATCCCGGGGTGCATCCTTTTTTTAATTTATATTAATGAATCTCTCTTAATTTTGCGAACCGAAACGTAGTTCGGGTGACTCACTAGTATTTCTATAAAGGTGAACAATAAACCGGCTATAAAGGTTACAAAGCAGTTTTGGCGTTCTTTGAATCCGTTTAATTGGGTGTTTTGTATCGTTTTAGTGGCGTTTTTTAGTTTTTAATTTTATATTAGTGACATTGTGAACACCATATGGTAAAAATAGAAGTGACTCTTTCCAATAAATTGTAATAGATTGGAAATAGAAGCAGACAGCTGTATTTAACAAATATAATGTAATAATATAAAATATAGGTGGAATATATCATGATTATAAACTAGTCAACAATACCATATTATTATAAAAGAAACTTAAACCGATTTACCCATATTATGTTACAAAGTAAACAATACCAATAATACGAAGTACATATTTATTGCCTAGTTTAAATTTTGCTAAAAAATATTAATATAATTGTATACAAAAAATAAATTGCTAGATTATCGTATTTCATTGTCACCCAGTATTTGTGGTGATAAGATAACAATAGCTGCTATTATACATAGTTATAATATCATTAGCATATGGAATTAAAAACCAGTTAAATTGCTCTCTTAAAATTAAAAAAAAATTCCTTGAATTGCCCTTTCTACATGAATTGGAGCCCGAGCAATTTCAGCTGTCATCTCGGCTTGAAAACTGGTTTTGCTGCCTTAAAAATGGGGCTCTTATTAATTTTACTAAGTGCTCGTTACATTCCTTTTCAATTAAAAATCCTTTTTCAACCATTACTGCATCGTAACAAACCAGTTCTTCAATGACATTTTCATAATTAAAAATTGCTTTATCTGTAGTACGCCCCCCATATCCAGCACTAACAAATGATATTAGGCCAGATGGTAATATTCGAATTAAATATTTTATTGTATGTGTTCCCTTATACTGAGAGTATGACACTACTCTACACTTTAAACATTGCAGTTTCTGTATTCTAATTTCAGTACAGTCCAGTATTACTCTAGTGTTTCTAACTTTATCAAAGCATTTTGGAACATTATTTAAAATTTCATATTTACTCGGCCAATATATTCCTTGTTTTGAGCTAACAGCTAAAACATACTTCCGCACAAGGTTTGACTAATATTAAACAAAACTGCTACACATACAAATAAAATATTAAGCTTAAATTTACACAGAACTAAAATAATTTTTGTTTTCATGTTTTGCCAGTTGCATCCATTCAAATTAGCAGTCCTTTCAGCACCTTTTTAAGTAGGTGTAATATAGTTGCTTGCTGATTTATAACGTAAACGACCACCATAAATACACTTATTTAGCAACAAATTGTAAATAAACGCAGAACAATCTGACAATAAACAAAATAATCGAATATTTCGGCTACAACATTACATATAACATTGATTTGTTGTTCACCCCTATATTTTCTCAATATTTTGATAATAGATGTCGCCTACTTCGCAATTTTTGCAAATTGTTACGGTATTAAATCATCATATCGACATAGGTCGCATTGATTGTTCAAAAACGGGTACAAACTACAGGGTTCGCCGGCTTTACTAAAAAGAACACAGATCTTAATGTGCTGGAGCAGATTTTGTTGCTCCGGTTACTCGCACTTAACTCAGTCGGGAAGGCGTGGTTCGAAAGCTCAAAGAAAAACCGGCGGCACTTACCCTGATGGATTGCTTAACAGAAAAAGAAATGCCTGAGCGCCACTTGGTTCTGATTAGGAGTGGCTGACGTGTCTAGAACCAAGAACAATACACGTAGCCTAAGTAGAAGTCCTCCAAGTACGTTGTTGAACACCTCAGCCTGTTGTTTACCAAGCCTCCTCCGAGTAACCGGGTGACCTTGTCGTTAAATCACTTACCTTCAAGGCCACCGTCACTAAAGAATAACAAAAGAACACTGAATGGCCCAAGGCTTGGGGCTTGCTTATCAAAAAGGCGTACTTTCAGCTTTACATTGCAAATTACACTCGGCCTTTGCTACACTGGATTAATTAATGACCCAGAAGGGGTTCAGAACTCAACAAATAATCAAATTGACTTCAATGGGTTTATTATTTAAAGAATTAAAGTTTACACAAATCTTTACATTGATAATAATCACCCGGAGGTGAATTCAAGCTTAATAAAGAGAAAAGACACACCCTACATGAATATAACACCCTACATGAATATAAAAGGGGGTCCCACGCAAAGTTACCTTATGGTCTAAATATGTGGTTACACAACGGACAAAACGAAATAGATAACAGGGGTGAAGCCCCTGGTTAACAACAAACAAATCAAAACATAGGCTTAAGCTTAGGTGAACGGGCACAATATTTACGAACTCCCGGAAAACACAACAAATATAGTCGTAATTAGGCACAAGAACACAATTGGTGTAATACATAGCTCCTACCTGGTAGCTGTAAGCACGTCGCTAGTTTCTGCTATAAACTCGTCCTCGGGGAAGCTCGGCAAGACGTGGTGGAGGTGTTGCGAAAAAACCCCAAGAAGGGCAGACCGGTTGGGCAGGAACCCATCAAAGGTGGTAGAAGAAGAACGGCAGCCAGCAAAATGACAGAAAACGAGTCTCCCGCAGCGAGCACTCTATTTAATTCAAGCACGGCGTTGATACTTAAAATTTGCATAAAGCAATGGTTTTCCACACCTAACAGGAAAAGTTATTGAAGGCTTCAAGATGACGTCTCTTAACAAATCGGCAAATAAAAGCCAAAAGCATCCCCCGGGAAGCAAAACTATATGAGACGCCACTGCCTATCGTAACGACGCCGGCTACTTAACTTCACTTCTCACTACATGCTTCGCCGCGCGAACTTTTCAACACTCACAAAATGATAACTACAAAGGCTCGGACTGCACTCAAAAATCCATAAGAACACGGTTAGTGGCTTCACAAGATTCTCCAAAACTACTAAGCGCAAATCCGCGCAACCCCGGCTTCCGAAGGCCGGGGGGTGCAAAACTTCACACAACTGACTTCTGTGAGTGTCGAATACTGATTTTTAATTTCAAATTAGGCTCTCCGTGAAGAACACGACGGAAAAGAGTTTAGAACTCCGAAACCACTAATTCTATATGTATGGTTAACTAAGGGTTTATCGAAACTTATTTCACTCGCCCCTAGAATGTTCTAGAAGAAATTTCTTGCTGTTGCAACGAATCCCAGGGTGTCGAATTTCAAAGATTATTTTCCAAGAACTTTTAGAAGTTGTTGACAGGAAACACTAAACTCCAAGGCCTGAATTTCGTTACTGCTTAACATAAAGAATTTGATTTATTTAGGCGTTCAACGCTTGATTGTCGAAACAAATACGCACTTTGTGCACTGAACGAAGAATGCTTGCTAAGACGAATTCTACGGATCGTGAACGCATTATTGTTTGGGCCAAAAGGAATTTAACATGTAGCTTTAAGATCCAGGGTTGAACTTTAAACAGGGCAGTCTTCAGAAATTTTAACTAGACTAATTTCAGCTTAAATGCACTAATAATACCCAATCGTGGAATTGATAACAAGGATAGCTTAATGACGTCAAAATCACTTAACAAAATCCACGATAAATAACCATATGTATGTAATACTTACTATATTGCTAGCGGCTATGACTGGGAAACTCACGAATAAGTGAGACAGATAACCAACTCTTCAATGTATAATGGTAAGCTGTGCGCAAGCGCGGCGGCGTCGTCCGCCCAATGGGGAAGTGGTCAAGTTTAAAATTCACGCATGCGCACGAGACGCGTTATACTCGACGTGAGACTATGTCGGCGCCGTAATGTTTTCGGAGGTTCCGGGGCCCTACTAGCAATATATGTATAATACATATAGGTAAATAACACGTTCGGAACAGATATTTGAAAACAGCAAAGCGCGTTTTTACTAAAGAATTGTAGTTCGGCGGACCGGGAGAAAAGTCCCTAAAAGTTTGGATTTGGACTAACACTGCCCAAATGAGCTTAATTATGGCGGAAACCTGTCGATTTTCTAAATTAGAACACGGAATAATCTTATCCTAACAAATGCTGAGACAAATCCTAGCCAGGGCAAGTTTCTTAAAAAATCAATACGAACATTAGAAGGGACATGACAAAGACCAACCTTAGAAAGAGAAAGCGACTTCTAAGAAACAATTTACACAAGTCGAGACATGGCAGGTGTGAATGAGTGCAACAGGTAATAGTATGATCCAGAGAGGGAATCATACAACAAGATTGCCATCGAAATTGCGTAATTTCTTTAGGGAGTCTAATCAAAGTTGAATTTAATTAACATAATTATGTGGGCATGTCAATCAATTTAATTGGGTCATTTAATTGAAGCACAAAATGGTCGCCAAGTGGAACTAAATATTTCTACTGATAATTAATAATTGCCAAGAATAACACACAAACCCATAATTATTAAGAATTTATTATAAAACTGTAAAGACAACACCAAGCTTGTTTACATAGTACAATGTTCTTAGTCTTTCATTCCTTGAAATTCTAACAGTTTTAAAAATAACTAAGTTACTAGGTAACTCACAACTCCCTATTTTAATTTAAAACATAAGCCCCATATAGAGTGATTGACAATATTTCTCAGCGAAGCATGTTCTGGAATTTGACGTGTGTCCACACTGTTATCATTATAACCACAAATTGTATTCTTGACGAAAGTTTGACAATATTATTGAAAGCATTTTGAAGTTTTTTTGACATTTAATAATTTTGGGTTTTTCTCAACTGAAGCTACGACGTGATACTTTTTGTTTTACAATGATCAGTCGCTTCAGGAGAAAAATTTTCGATCGCTCTACATATTACAGGTTGGCAAATTTCTTGCATTGTTCTATTGGCTGTGAATCTTAGTGCTGCCATTCGTGTTTATAGGTCCAACATTATCATCCTCAGATTTACTGTACTTATATATTACTATAGTCCATTTTTAAACTAAGAGGAGTAATTGAAAAAAACGTATTTACACTATAATGTACTAGGTACCATAAAATACACTACAAAAATTTGATGGCACTTATTTCACCTATAATGTTTAATTAAGACATAAAACTACTAGCTGATGTGTAATCGCTTCGAACAGCTGATATGTCAACACACATGTCAAAATATATGCAACTTAGTATTGTGTAAAACAGTAGTCTTAGCCAATTCCAGATGTAGGTTTTAGTTGTGAGAAATATGAATTGTTCCTCGTAGTTAGCTATTTCAACTATTTGACAGTCTTACGTTCCCACCACGCATGGTCTAGGTTTGTTACACTTCTTTACTACAATTTTTGCAGGCTCATACACAACAACTTTCTTGTAGTAACATTTTGATCAAGCTGAAACTTGTTTCTTGTTCTAGTAGTTTTATCATGATGCTTAGCTACATCCTGTTTCTGTACTAATGTTCACATGGACTATTTCCTTTTTTCTCTACTTTAGAAACTAACAAGTTATTACTTACTGCTGTTATTTATAAGTCTCCTATTCATTAACAACTATAATGGAGTAAGTCCTACTACAGGTACAACACCATTATTACTATAATCTAACAGTGCTACATAATAACCTTTTCTTATCATATTTTTAGCAATTTCTACACTACCTTCCGCAAAGCCTATATTTTTAGAATAATACAGCTATACTCTGTTTTTTTAATAGCACAAAGTTACGCAATCCATTTTTCCATTATACTTGTTAACTAGATAATATTTGTTGAGACTTAATTTAATTGGAAAAAATATTTTAGGTTGCCCAAAGATTGTCTGCGGAATTAAAAAATAGAGTATATTAACTATCACAATATAAATTTCTTCTGAAAATTGTTTTAACAAGTGTGAAAAATAAGGCACATTATCTCTGGTGCTATACTTTAACCAAATGGTTTCCAGACAGGTAACTACTATTCATTCACAAAACTCGTGAACTGTCAAAACGCTGTCAAGTTGGTACCTTGTTTAAATTTTGTTTTGGAACTACTGCTTGCTGATTTTGGTAGCACTGAAATTTTTGAAATTTAAAAAGGTTGTAATGTAATTTTCTTGTAAAAAAATAAACTCCAAAATTTTTTTATTCTCTTGCATACACTTCAATTGCAATGGAACAGAAACGAAAGATGGTTTTATTATTGAAAAAGGAAAAAAGGCTATAGTTGATTACAAGGAAAAAGTTTTGACACAAGGAACATAACCTAACTTTAACCCTCAGGTGGGCGCGCCGGCAGCAAATTGCCGCAGATTTAACTTTCGGTGTTGTAAAAGACCTGCCATTTGAATTAAAAACCTTGCTCAGCTAAGTATTCGTTAATCATACAATTCACCCCACCCTTGATAATATTGGGTGCGTCAGTCTACAGCGGCCTAGTTGCAATTAGACTTTGAATCGGAGAACCTGTTATTTGCAGCAGTTTGCCGCAACGCGCCCTGTCTCGGTTAGTGATTATTCAGACTCTGAAACGTACAGTGCCATGTAAGTATGAAGTTATTTGCAGGAATTTCGTTTCATTTCTTATTTTTATAAGTGTGTATATTTGTTATAACAGAATAGTTAAATAATGAAGTCGAGAGTTTTAAATGCTATTTATTTTTCAAGGTCTCGCAAAGGTTTGACACCTGAGGAGTTGGAGAGAGCTGTGCAAGATGTATTGCGGGAATTATCAGAAGAGAGAGAAGAAGAAAACAAGGACGAGCCCGATGACAGTGCATCAGAGACAGACGAGGAGATTATCGTGGAGGATAATTATAGCAGTGATTCTGAGCAATCCGGAGAAGAAATTCTGTATACCGAGAGTGAAAACGAAAAGCACGATAACCGATTTTATATTGGACGAGACGAGGACACTATTTGGAGCAATAAATCTCTGTGTTCAGGTAAAACTCAGGCAAAGAATATTGTGAAAATTTTACCGGGTCCCAAAGCAAATGCTAAAAATGCAAGAACAGAAATTGATTTAGTTTGTTTATCACTGATAAAATGATCGGAGATATTGTGACTAATACCACCCTATATATTAAAAAAAAACGGATTGAGGTTGAATATTCCAGAGATAGAGATTGCAAAGATACAACAATATCGGAAGTGAAGGCTGCTCTAGGTGCTCTATTTTTGATTGCCATAAAAAAGGGAGGCCATACAAACTGTGAAGAGCTGTGGAATTGTGGAATGGTACAAGAATAATCCTTTTACGGGCACTGTTTAGCTACAAACGTTTCCGTTTTCTGCTGCGTTCTATGAGATTTGATAGCCTGATTACCCGAGAAGAGAGGAAAAAAACCGACAAACTAGCTCCGATTCGTGAATTCCATGAGGAGTTTGTAAGTAACTGTATTGCTAGCTATAACGTAAGTGAATTTGTTACCATTGATGAGATGCTCTATGGATATAAAGAGCGATGTGGATTTGTGCAATATATCCCTAATAAGCCTGCAAAATATGGCATCAAATTATACGCACTATGTGATGCAGAAACTTTTTACACCCTAAACTGAAATTTATTGCGGCAAGCAAGTAACTGGACCCAATGCTAGATCCAACACGAGTGTTGACGTAAAAAGATTAGTAATGCCTATAGAGAACACAAAGAGAAACCTTGCTACAGACAACCACTATAGCAGCTACCCATTAGCAGAACACCTATTGAACAAAGGACTGACTTTCCTGGGAACCATGAAGAAAAACAAGAAAGAGATACCTCCTGAATTTCTACCAAACAAGGCCAAAGAAATCAGCTCAAGCCTTTTTGGTTTTCAATATGACTTTTGTTTAGTTTCATCCATACCTAAGAAAAATAAAGGTGTACTCTTGTTGTCAACGATGCACAGTAAACCGGAAATCGATGAAGACACCAAAAAGCCTCTAGTAAATTTGGATTACAATGCTACAAAGGGCGGTGTCGATACTGTAGATCAGATGTGTGCATCTTACGGCACCTCAAGGATTACAAGACGATGGCCGCTTGCAATATTTTATAGACATTTAGATATAGCTGGAATAAATGCATTCGTCATTTTAAAAGTCAACAATGTCGAGAATAAGGACCGACAGCAAGTTTTTTAAAAAAAACTTGCGTTTGCACTTATGGAGGAATACTTGACAGAGAGAGCCCTAATTATGTCGTTACCTAAAGACATTCAGTGCTTTTTGGCAAAATATAGGAACAATTACAAGCCGGATGGGAATGAAACTAAACCCGGTATTTGTTACATTTGTGGAAAACATAAAAACAGTAGAACTATACTAATTTGTATCAAATGTGGAAAAAGTATTTGTAAAAAACACAGCAATATGACATGTTTCAATTGTAATGACGACTACGGAATGGAAATAGAATTTGCTTCTTATATTCGTTTATTTTTATTATTCCTTACAACATTTTTTCTATATGTAATAAAAATGCTTGTGTATTTTATTCGCTCAGTAAAGGAATTTGAAAACATGGATATTGCCTTTTTCATAATTTGCTTAATATTTACTTTTTAATTGCGAGAAATATAATGAGATATTCAAATGCGGCAAACTGCTGCTGCGCGCCCACTCGTGTAACTCAAAACGGCGCGCCCGCCGAAGGGTTAAATATTATTGGAAATCAGTAGATCTGAAGTACATTCCCAAAAGAAACTGTAATTTCCTGTACACTCAGAAAATATTTAAAAAATTTGACATTGACATTTCCCGAGTTTTGTGAATGGATAATATGGGTTGGGGGCTGAAGAGGCACAGGCCCCCTTAAAGAAAAGAAATGCCCCCCGTGGTGCCTCTCACTCAAAATAAAATAGAATTAAATGAATTTTTAGTGGGTAACTCTCCAAAAAATTATTAGTTCTTATCTATTATAATCAAACAAATTATAAAATTTCTGCATTCAAAACAACAATTATAATGTAGGTGGAAAGAGCCTTTAGGCATAGGTCAGAACGTTTCTGTAGACTCTGACTTGAAGAAAGCAATTATTCAACACCGTGTACAATTATCAACGTCAGTTGACGAATATTCTCCTAATAATGCGGACATTCAAGATTATATGTGGATTGCCAATCCCTTTTGAAATTGTGATAAAATTTCGCAACATTTCACACAAGTGTTTCATTAAATTTAGTGTTACCCATTTCTTTTGTGATTTGATTTATCAAAAAATAAGTAGCATTATTTTCGTCAATTGTTGCTTCTAGTACATTTATTTCTTTTTCTTTTTTTTCTGTTTATATACTATTGTTAGAATTTTTGTGATTTAAATTAACAAAAAAAATGTGTTTATTGTAAATTTAATTATTATTTTTGTAAAATAACCCCACAATCGTAATAAGGATATTTTAATTTTGCAGAAATAAAACTTACACTATGTATACGTACAATAGTATGTGCTTGAGAAACACCTAACATGCTAGGGGTGTGGCAAGAAAAAGGGTTGAGAACCACTGTCGTAGAGAACAATATTATTTTATCTAGCATGCCAGTGTATATGAACCGCATGCCTATCTATGTATTAATCTGTGCATTATATCTGTAATGTTGCCATATTTACGAATCTTAATTTGCTTATACTTTGGTTCTTGGGTTTTCGGTTTAGTTTTAGATGTAGAATACCGTAGTGCACCTTTTGTATGACCAATTAGATACACCCTGTATATTTACAAACAGAACAACAAAAGTGTTCTTCGTTTGTATGAGATTCATATGTGACTATTCTACAGGGCGATCCGTTTGGTTAGGATATTTTAAAATTTATGTAGCTCCAGATATTAGACGTGTCCCGAGAGAATGTCTATCATTATACGCAGAAATGCTGGAGTTTTACACGATCTAGTTAGCTGAGTGACTGCATGCCTTAGATCGTGAAAAGTCAATAAAATGGTACCTAAAATCCAGCCGCATGTTTAGTGCATTTTGAGTTTGGCATCGGAAAAGCATCTAAGTAACATGACATTATGCGATGGTGCCAGCTGATCTTACTGAGGCCCTATTCCTATTTACAGAACAGAAAACGGTTTGTCACCTGTATGGGATTGCATATGTCTAAGTAAAGTACGTTTTACTGTGGTTCTATATTCACAAACAGAACATGAATAAGGTTTTTCACCTGTATGAGTTTTCATGTGTGTGACTAAATTACTTTTCCGGATAGATTTATATTCACAAACTGAACAAGAATAAGGTTTTTCACCTGTATGAGATTTCATGTGTCTGACTAAATTACTTTTATGGATAGATTTGTAATCACAAACTGAACAAGAATAAGGTTTTTCACCTGTATGAGATTTCATGTGTGTGACTAAACTACTTTTATGGATAGATTTGTATTCACAAACTGAACAAGAATAAGGTTTTTCACCTGTATGAGATTTCATGTGTGTGCCTAAACTACTTTTATGGATAGATTTGTATTCACAAACTGAACAAGAATAAGGTTTTTCACCTGTATGAGATTTCATGTGTCTGACTAAACTACTTTGATGGATAGATTTGTATCCACAAACTGAACAAGAATAAGGTTTTTCACCTGTATGAGATTTCATGTGTGTGACTAAATTAGTTTTCCGGATAGATTTATATTCACAAACTGAACAAGAATAAGGTTTTTCACCTGTATGAGATTTCATGTGTGTAACTAAATTACTTTTATGGATAGATTTGTATTCACAAACTGAACAAGAATAAGGTTTTTCACCTGTATGAGATTTGATGTGTGTGACTAAACTACTTTTATGGATAGATTTGTATTCACAAACTGAACAAGAATAAGGTTTTTCACCTGTATGAAATTTCATGTGTGTAACTAAATTACTTTTATGGATAGATTTGTATTCACAAACTGAACAAGAATAAGGTTTCTCACCTGTATGAGATTTGATGTGTATGACTAAACTACTTTTATGGATAGATTTGTATTCACAAACTGAACAAGAATAAGGTTTTTCACCTGTATGAGATTTCATGTGTGTGACTAAACTACCTTTCTGGATAGATTTGTACTCACAAACCGAACAAGAATAAGGTTTTTCACCTGTATGAGATTTCATGTGCGTGACTAAACTACTTTTATGGATAGATTTGTATTCACAAACTGAACAAGAATAAGGTTTTTCACCTGTATGAGATTTCATGTGTGTGACTAAACTAGTTTTCCGGATAGATTTATATTCACAAACTGAACAAGAATAAGGTTTTTCACCTGTATGAGATTTCTTGTGTGTAACTAAACTACTTTTATGGATAGATTTGAATTCACAAACTGAACAAGAATAAGGTTTTTCACCTGTATGAGATTTCATGTGTGTGACTAAACTACTTTTATGGATAGATTTGTATTCACAAACTGAACAAGAATAAGGTTTTTCACCTGTATGAGATTTCATGTGTGTGACTAAACTACTTTTATGGATAGATTTGTATTCACAAACAGAACAAGAATAAGGTTTTTCACCTGTATGAGATTTCATGTGTGTGACTAAACTAGTTTTCCGGATAGATTTATATTCACAAACTGAACAAGAATAAGGTTTTTCACCTGTATGAGATTTCATGTGTGTGACTAAACAACTTTTATGGATAGATTTGTATTCACAAACTGAACAAGAATAAGGTTTTTCGCCTGTATGAGTCCTCATATGTTTAAGTAAATTACCTTTGTATGCTGTTGTATATATACAAACAGCACAAGAAAACGGTTTGTTGCCTGTATGAGATTTCATAGGTGTAACCAAACTACTCCTTGCTGTTGAATTTTGGGTTACAGCAGTTTGGTTTTCAATTTCAAACTCACATTTAATATCAAGTTTGGAATGAATACTGATGTCATTATTGCTTTCAATGACTTCTTGTTTGACAGAACATTTCTTCATATCTTCATTGCCATCTATGTCTCTTAATACCTGCAAGGAAGTTTCTGTTGAACTATAAAACTTATTATCTGCTGTTCTGTGACTAGCGGTCATCATTGCTAAATTAATGTCTGCTTGGGAGGTAATACTTTTCTGCTCAATAATATATGATTACGGAAACCTTTGAGGTTACAACACCTGGAACAAGTAGGTATTATTAGAATTAGCCAATTACAGGTAATTACATTTATTTTATTTTGGAACCATAAGCTTGTTTATTGGCCCTCGATAGCAGGCTTTCATGGCCCAAGAACCTATAAAGTTGCAAAGCACTACAACAAACAATATAGCAACACCATCAATTTGCACAGTAAATGCAGCACACCAAAAATTTACAGCCCGTGCCCAAAGTACTGAATCCTTGAATTTTGTCCTTTTCGTGAATCAAAATAAAATAAAACGTTGTATGCAAAAAGTGCATAATCAAGAAATTTCAAGCATTCCACATAATTTATTGATTATACCCTTAATATATAAAAAAATATTATAAACTGTCCTGCAAAGAAAACTGTAGTTATTTTAAAGCTAATATTCTGAATGGAATAGTTATTTATGCAGTTTAAAATAGCTCTCAAAGAGTCGGATGTTATTTTTTAGCTGTTTTGGTCAGGTGCACGGGCTGTTATTTGGTAAATGTAGCAACCGTTTTGTTTCCTCAGTTGACTGATTGCAATTTACCTTAAATAAACGAGAAGTCTTTACACAATGGGTGGAACGATTTAGAACTACTCCAATAACAAAATTGTGCCCCTTACACCATCTGTAAAGTAAAGAATCATATTCAACAACAATTCGTGTGAAAACTCAAAACACTTAACCTCAGTTTCAGAAGTTGTTTTCTGTAACTGACACGCAAGTGTTAACTATTGCAAACATCAACGTTGTCAGAGAGTTGAAGCCGCTCATTTGATCAGACACTAGGGGAAATGGACGAGTTGATTAATTAATTAATCACTTGCTTTCGTTTAACAGTAAATATATAACAACACTTGATGGAGTAGAGAAGTCAGGGTAGCCATCTTTCAGCACAGAACAATACGTAATAGAAGCGAATCCCCCATGTTAAAAGTTGGCAACACGGCACCCTTTTTAAGTTAACTAGATTAATACCACAAAACAATAACTAATATTAATACATTAAAGTGTAGTGATGGGTAGGGGTGGGCGATATTCAAATTTACATATCGATATTCGATATCAGAATTAAATCGATATTTATCGATATATCGATAAATCGATATTTATCAAATATATCGATAAATATCTTAAAAATACCAATATATGGATAAATATTGATATTCGATAAATATCGATAATCGATATATCGGTATATCCATATGTCGATAAATGATATTTCCATATATTGATATATCGATATGGAAATAATATTGATATTTATCGATATATCGCCCAGCCCTACTGCTGAGTGCTAACTATCAAATATTATGTAGAATTTCCCGATGTGAAAAAAATGTAGCATAAACAAAAAAACGCCCGAAAAGGATTTATGTACGCAAAATGAATCTGCAGACTTGCACAATATTTTTAAATTTAGGGACTTTACAAGAAGTCCTCATTTAAAAGTTGCAAAATGCAATACGTATTAAATTCGGAGTACGAATATACTTTATATTGTTATCAATGTTATTATATTGTATTGCATTATTTTAAGAAAATAAATTGTACTTATTAAAATATGTGTTAAAAAATGTGAATAATTAAAATATATTTCTATCTTGCTAATTATATGTGTTACAAAAGTAAAGCATTAACAAATATTAGGTATTTATTTTACTGTAACATGAGATGTGTATGTATGTACAACTGTACACCACAATCAATGCGCAATTATAACTTTAGTTTCTGAATAGCCAAATTCAGTTTAGATGAATAGTGGCAACGCAAAAAATTAGGTTCGAGAATGGTTATACAGCACTCGAATGTTTTAAAGATTACCTAATAGTTAACAGACACGTCGTTTTTAGTGCACCCATATTTATATCGATTTTTGAAAAGACAATATTTATGAATGTAAATCTTGTTCTGCGTGGTTACAATAGGTCAATATGTAAAATAACATAGTAGATCATTTTAGATCATGAAGTATTATTATTAGGATTATTAAAACAAATTAAATTTATGGCACTTCAAATTAAGCGAATGTTGTACATGCGCAGATACAAGGTATACCGTATACATACAAAAAGTTATCGTAAACCAATCTGAACATTTACATGGTGACCAGTTTCTGACACCAGTTGGATTAGACAAGTGGAAACTACTAATTTGACAGCTATTCTATAAATCTCGATATATATGTATTTATCGATAATATGGAGATATCGATAATTATGACGATATCAATAATATGGGGACAGCGATAAAAAACGATATTCGATAATTATCGATATCAGATATTTCCATATTCGAGACATATGGATATGCGGTATATCGATATATTGATATTCGATAAATATCGATATTCGATATTTCGATATAACGTTATTCGATAAATACCAATATTCGATAAATATCGATATTCGATATTTCGATATTCGATATATCGATATCCGATATTTCCATATATCGATATATGGATATGGAAATAATATCGATATTTATCGATATATCGATATATCGCCCAGCCCTAGTGATGGGAACGAATGAATGAAAACTATCGAATAGTTCGATAGTCACCGATTATTCGAATTATTCGATAGGTAAAACAAATGAATGGTTTTATTCATTCGTCATTTACGCTATCGAGAAACAATCGAAATAACAAATGAGCAAACTGATAACGCGATAGGTGGCGCGATAGCACAAAGCCGAACGGAACGAATGAACATTATTCATTCGGTTTTCGCCGGTTGGTACCTATCGAATTGCGATGTACAGCGCTTTTGCAGTAACTACAGATTATTTTATTGCAAAAGCGAGAACCCAAAATATTAAATGAATCGACGGCCACCCATACATGCCCCATTGTCTATTCTAAAACACATGGTGTACACCGCTAAAGCGAATTAGATATTTTTTACACTAACCTATTATACATGAACTCTAAAGCAAATTAGATATTGGATCTACCATTTCACATATCGCAACAAGTATTATCATTTAGTATCTTGTTATTTTATTGGTATACACCTTTAAAGGTATTTTGAATTCTAAAGCGAATATGATATTCGAATACTTGCATTCAATAGTTAGGAGCATTCATTTAATAAATATTCTTAAGCAAATGACGCAAATAGGGAAAACGAATAAAAATATTCGAATAAATTCATTGGATAGTTGGTGCTAGTCATTTAGTAAGTACTCGATAGTAGAAATTATTCGATAGTGCCCATCACTAATTAAGTGTATGGTATCGCCATTCCATTCCTTGCCTGAGAAAATTGTGAGATAGAGATAACAAATACAAATTTTCCAAGTGTAACAGAGAAAACACTAGTTTTTGATGATTTTCTTTTTGGTGTAGAGGCACAACTGTAAAGTCAAATTATTGTTAGATTGTGTTTTTATCCCCATTTGGAGAAAATTGTGCGACAAGGATAGATATAAAAAAAATCACAAATGAGGGTATCTTACACTTTAGTGTGTTGATCTAGTCAGGGCCGCGCCAAGCCAGTGTGCAATGTGTGCACCGCAGGGGCGGTCAAAAGGTTTAAAAATTATATACAAATTACAAAAAAATAAATAAAAAATGTACAATTTTTTTTTGCTTTACAAATTTTAGAAGTTCAAAAATATGTACCTATATAGGTATAAAAAATGTTTATTGTGTAAATGAACACCTGATAATATGGTTACATGGATTATGTTTATGTAAATTCTCGAAGTTAGTTTTTATTCCGTGGCGACTAATTGTTAAACGAAGCCAAGTTGAAGGAACGCTTTCCATGCATCTTTATGCAATGATTACAAAAAAGCCGGATATTTATCAGAAGCAACAAAACGTGACTTTTCAGAAAACTGGCGGCTGGCGGCTTTTATTGACTGTGAAACATATCGTATTTATGAAATAGGTATTTATATTATTTTTGATCGGGGTGTCGGCGATCTCTTTTGTCGGTAAGTACCTAATTGTTTAAAGCTGATTTTAAGAAATATAATATTATATGATGCTTACATTAATGCTGTGGTAATATGGGTGCAATGATAATTATTTGGTCATTTAATTTTTGAATTGGCTGCAGAGAAGATCGAGTAGAGAAAATTAATTTTGTTAGTGATTGTGTTTTGAAGAAAGTTGAAGAAAAGTTATAAATATGGTAAGTACCTACATACATATCAATCATATATCAATCAATACACAGATCGTTACCTACATATTCTTAAATTGTATTAAGTAATAAAATTGTTATAATTTTTCTAGAACAAAAAAACGAAAAGGCTGTCGGGTTTTCAGTATCGAAAACAAAGTCTACAAAAAAAGAAGAAAAGAAAAAACTGGCCAATACTTTAGAAAAATATTTGAAGCCAGAAAATGTGTCAGCGGAAGCATTAGAATCAAGCTCTAGTTCTCTTTCCGGGCCACTTAATGAGCAGTGAGTCCAAGAAGTCGAAATGGAAATTATGAGGGAAGATTCCGAATCTGGGGAAGAGAAGGTGACTTCATCTGACTCGGAGTCTCCAAAACCAGAGAGAAGAGAAGTTGGTGACGCTGAAGAAGGCAGCACGTCATCCTCATCAAGGCTTTCTGAACTAAAGAAATTTGGCTGCTCATCAGATTCACAGCAGTCGCAGCAGGACACAGCAACCTCAGATGATCCTGGAGAGTGGCCTGAGATATTATCAACAACATTAACAAAAATTTTAGTAGAAAGAGGGCCTGTTCAGGTAACGCAATTTAATTTCCCAACTAATGAAAGTGGTCGAAGGTTTTCGAAAAAATATCTCTACCGTTCTCTTCCAAATGAAGAAGAAATTAATAGACCGTGGTTAGTTTATTCAATAAAAAATAATGCAGTTTATTGCTTTTGTTGTACAATATTTGGCAAAATTAAAAACAATTTTTCGCAAAAGAAAGGTGTTTCTGACTCACAATGCAAATGTTAAAAATCAGTTAGAACTTATAAAATTGTTATCAAAAAAACAAACTGTAAACCAGACGCAACTACGTTTGTTGAATGCAGAAGCAAAGCACTGGCATCCTGTGATTGAGAAAATAATTTTAATAATACAATGTTTGTCACGACAGTGTCTTGCTTTACGCGGGCAATCTAATAAATTATTTGAAAGCAATAACGGTAATTTTTTAAAAGCTGTTGAGATGATCTCAAAATTTGATTCTGTTATGTCAGAACATGTGCTTGGGACTCAAAAGTCACAAAAAGATGAAACACGAATGGTAAATTATTTAGGGGACAAAATTCAGAATGAAATAATAGATGTCATTGGTAACAAAATTAGAAATAAAATATTTTGGATTTAATTAGAAAATGTAAATACTATTCTATCATTCTTGACTGTACACCGGATATTAGTCATATCGAACAAATGTCTATAATTTTTAGATTTACAATGTTGAATGAGTATGAGTCCTCAAAAAAAATTGAAATACGCGAGCATTTTATAGAATTTTGTCCTATTAATGATTCAACTGGAGTGGGTTTAAGTGAATTTTTAATGAATTTACTTTCAAAGTTGAATTTAAATATTTACGACATGCGTGGCCAAGGCTACGATAATGGGGCAAATATGCGCGGCAAACATAATGGTTTGCAAAAAAAAATTTTAGAAATAAATCCGCGAGCATTTTTTGTGCCGTGCACAGCCCATACATTAAATTTAGTAGTGAACGATGCTGCTAAAGTTTCTTTTGAGACTTTTGGTTATTTTGATATAGTTCAAGAACTATTTGTGTTTTTTTCTGCGTCGGTAAAAAGATGGTCAATTCTGAAAAAACACACAACAAATTTAAATTTAAAACCACTTAGTGATACACGGTGGTCTAGTAGAATAGACGCTGTGAAGCCCCTGCGTTACCAAATTGGGCAAATATATGATTCATTGGTAGAAGTAATTGAAGATCGTTTATCGGTACAAGACCACAGCGCTTCACATCAAGCCAAATCTTTGGCATTAAAAATTCAGAGTTATAAATTTTTGTGCGCTCAACAATTATTTGGTACAATATTTTAATCAAAATTGTTTTGAGCACGATGATGCAAAATCCGGGTCCATACCAGTTCGCCCACAGACCACTTCGCCCACTCGTCTTTTAGTACCATATCGCCCAATCGGAAGTCCACTTCGCCCAATTTTTGATATGTACCACATCGCCCAACACGACCACTTCGCCCACATTTCCAAGAGGGACACAACGCCCAACAGGACCACTTCGCCCACATTTTCGCTAGGGACACAACGCCCACATCGACCACTTCGCCCAAAGTTTATATAGACCCACAACGCCCACAACAGAACCACAACGCCCAAAATCCATTCGTTAGAACTCGGTTAATGCACACATACGTGGCTGAAGATTTCGCCTGCCGACCACTTCGTCAACCCGTCTTTTTGTACCATATTGCCCAACCTTTCACGAGAGACACAACTCCCAACAGGACCACTTCGCCCACATCTTCGCGAGGGATACAACGTCCACATCGACCACTTCGCCCAACGTTTATATAGACCTACAACTCCCACAACAGGACTACAACGCCCAAAATCCGTTCGTTACGACTCGATTATTGCACACGTAAAGTGTTGAATAATAGTGGCAAAGTTCTGTTGCCACAACGCCCAAAATAAATTCGTGGGAACTCTAAAATGTCTTGATTTATTTGTAAGAGAAAAAATAATATCTCCATGACCACTTTGCCCTATTAACAATTTTTTTTTGTTAAAAATTTAAATTTAATTGAAGTTTTGAAATCGTTTGCTCATGTATCTCCGATACAACTGGTCCGATTTAGACGAAATTTGATGTCTATGGATGCATGGTTTTTTGGCGGATATTTTCCTTGCCAATTTATTATAATTTTTTGGACCTTAATCAAAATCGATTATTATAGGAAATTGCGGCAGTTATTGAAGTAATTTTGGGCTAAACTATATCTCTTAATGACTCTCAATCACAAAACTTACTCAAACTTAAAACTTAAAATTTAACCAATTGGGCCGATTCCAGAATTTTGAAAACTACCATAAGACATCGGTTACTTACTTGATACATCTCAAATTTGAGCTTGCTATAATTCAAAAATAAATTCAGCCTTGCTCACAATTCTTTATACGGATGGGGCCATAATTATACAGTGAATTTATTTTAACGCGCAATGTGGTATTCCCGTTTCAATGAGGAGTTTATTGTTACTATTGTTTCTAAGGGTACGTCACGCCATGTGTAAATGCGTTTACGAATGGGGCCATAATTATAAACAGTGAAAATTCATGAACTGCGAACACGAGTAAATCAAGCCGAATTTACGATTGCCTAAAAAGACGCCAAGACCGATGGAAAGTCGATCTAAGGTACTCTGATATTAATCCACGGATCGTCTGCGTTGATTATTTAAGTAATTGTTCAACGCAGACGAGGCATCCACGCCTAGTGTAATTTTTGTTAATTAATCATTATGTCACAGATAGAATGTATGAGGTACTGCGTTATTTTGTGATTAATTCAGATGATAAATTCAGAGTTGAAAAACAGGATTTTTTAGAGATTAACAGTAAAGTAAAAGAAGGCAGTTCACAAAGTAAAACGCATTCTGAAGAAAGAAATAATTTCTTCCGAACAAGTAAAAGAAGTAGTAAAATAATAGTAAAAAAAGTTTAATAGTATATTACAGCCCGAGATGGGAAGTGTTTCATTACTGTCGAGAGGTTAGTTAGCTGATTGAGACGCGAAGTGTCGAAATCAGCTACTATCTCGAGACTAAGGAAACTTCCTGTCGAGGTTTGTATACTATTTTATTCGCAACCACTTTATTCTAAACAATAATTACAAAAATTATTATATTATGATACGACAGGTTGTGACGCCCATGAATGGATCAACGAGATTTCCAGTGTCCCTACCTACTTAGCGGTCGGGAATGTACTTCCCGCACTCACTTCCCGCACTTGAGCGGGAAGTGAGTGCAAGAAGTAGCGGGCTGAAATGTACGACTTCCCCCACTCAAATGAGGTCAGGAATGTTAACATTACATATATGGTTGCGAATAAACAAAATTAAAACTATTTTTATCTACGACCACTACTAAAAGTAGGCCTTTTAGCACTAGCTTGTTTCGCTAAAAGTGACGTTTTATAATTTAGCGTGTTTAACGAAATCAGCTGTTTACTTTTAGCGCATGTTTGGTATAAAGTGAAGTGAGGTTATAAACTACAATTTCGAACTGGAAGTGAAGTTGTAAAGTTATAACAGTTACTTCTTGCGTTAGAGGTAAAGTGTTTTTGAAATAATTAAAGCGTTATGTAATGAATACAGTCAGATGTGTAGTATTAATAATTGCCTTTTATAACTGACTTTGACAGTGTTGGTTTCACAAACATTTACCTGCGCGCCAAGACCCTCTCTTTACTATGACATAAATTGTAACTGTCATAGATGCAAAACTTTGTTAAATCGATATTTATGGATTAATAACAGTAAATTTAAGGTCGTAGATAAAATATTGTATGCAACTCATGCTAAAAGTCGTTTATGCACGAGACATGTTATGAAACTCAGCCTTCGACTTCGTTTCATAATTTTCATGTCTCGTGCATAAACATCAACTTTTAGCACTTGTTGCATAAGTAGCTATTATTTCAAACAACAAAATTCAAGAAGTTTAAATTAGCTCATGTTGCGCTAAACAATATCCTAAGCAATCATAGAAACTTCTCCGCACATTAGCCAAAGTATTAGTGCTAATACTCTGAACTATCCCTTTAATTTTTAAACGCAGTTCTTCAAATCGTTAGTTGTAGTGGAAACGACATTCCAGCTAAAGTTTTCGGCATTTCTATCACAGTTTAACAAAATTCCATACTTCTGAAATGGCCATCGGGAAGAATATCGCAGCTAGTTTTGCAATTTATTTAAATCTGGATAGTCATTAGTGGTAATACAAACCTCTTTTAAATTCCTGTCATCGTTGGGAACATTAGGCCTTTTGTGCTGTTGGGGAGAAACACATCCAAAGTTTTAAAAATTTGAAATAACTTATGTAACATTGATAACGATGAAGAACACCTATTCCCAAATATTGTGAAAGAATTTTGAATTTCCCAGACCGTTGGACCCTGATAATACAATTTTTAATTTGCACTGTTCAGTTGCTTCGTAGTTATCGATTTTAAGATAGAAACGACAGCAGATATTAGCTACTGACAAAATACGCGAACTGTCAACGTCAAATTCTCGGCATTTGTAAATTCGACATATCGTCTGCCCTGTTCGTAGTAAAGAAAATCTCTCTGTATAACAGCACTGAGATAACATGAACAAGAAAATAACGCGTATTGCTTGAGTAAGAAAGAGATAAACATAGTAGCAAATATTCGAGGAGGCTTGCCACTCATTTTAATTATGACGTATGTCAACTAAATATGCCTACTAAAATAATTTTTTCGTATGGTCATCTCTTTCTTACTCAAGCATTCTATCTTGTGATTCATGTTATCTCATTGCTGTTATATACAGGGAGTTTATTATAACGCGCAATGTGTAAAATGCGTTTATTTTGAAATGCAATTCGCAAACGTTAGTGAATATGTAAAAACATGATATTTTCTACGGAGGAAGGAATTCTGTTGATCAAATGGTATAAAGACTTCAGTTTACAGCAAGTATGTGGGTTATTACATGCCCTGTTGTTATTTCTGATGCGTCTTTTTCAATAAAATTACGGTTCATATATTGCATTTTAAAATAAACGCATTTACACATGGCGTGGCGTACCCTTAGAAACCAATAGTAACAATCAAGTCCTCATGGATACGGAAATACTACATTGCTCGTTAAAATAAATTCACTGTATAACATCAATGAGATAACATGAACAAGAAAATAACGCGTATTGCTTGAGTAAGAAAGAGATAAACATAGTAGCAAATATTCGAGGAGGCTTGACACTTATTTTAATTATGACGTATGACAACTAAATATGCCTACTAAAATAATTTTTTCGTATGGTCATCTCTTTCTTACTCAAGCATTCTATCTTGTGGTTCATGTTATCTCATTGCTGTTATATACAGGGAGTTTATTATAACGCGCAATGTGTAAAATGCGTTTATTTTGAAATGCAATTCGGAAACGTTACTGAATATGTAAGAACATGATATTTTCTACGGAGGAAGGAATTCTGTTGATCAAATGGTATAAAGACTTCAGTTTACAGCAAGTATGTGGGTTATTACATGCCCTGTGGTTATTTCTAATGCGTCTTTTTCAATAAAATTACGATTCATATATTGCATTTTAAAATAAACGCATTTACACATGGCGTGGCGTACCCTTAGAAACCAATAGTAGCAATCAACTCCTCATGGAAACGGGAATACCACATTGCGCGTTAAAATAAATTTACTGTATAATTATGGCCCCATCCGTATAAAGAATTTTGAGCAAAGCTGAATTTATTTTTAAATTATAGCAAGCTCAAATTTGAGATGTATCAAGTAAGTAACCGATGTCTAATGGTAGTTTTCAAAATTCTGAAATTGACCCAATTGGTTAAATTTTAAGTTTGAGTAAATTTTGTGATTGAGAATCATTAAGAGATATAGTTTAGCCCAAAATTACTTCAATAACTGCCGCCATTTCTTATAATAATCGATTTTCATTAAAGTCCAAAAAATTATAATAAATTGGCAAGGAAAATATCTGCCCAAAAACCATGCATCCATAGACATCAAATTTCGTCTAAATCGGACCAGTGATTTCGGAGATATCTGAGCGAACGATTCCAAGACTTAAATTTAAAATATTAACAAAAATTAATTGTTAATAGGGCAAAGTGGTCATATTAGATATTATTCTTTCTCTTACAAATAAATCAAGACATTTTAGAGTTCGTACAAATTTATTTTGGGCGTTGTGGCAACATAACTTTGCCATTATTATTCAACACTTTACGTGTGCAATAATCGAGTTGTGGGCGTTGTGGGTCTATATAAACGTTGGGAGTTGTGTCTCTCGTGAAAGGTTGGGCAATATGGTACAAAAAGACGGGTGGGCGAAGTGGTTGACAGGCGAAATGTCCAGCCACGTATGTGTGCATTAACCGAGTTCTAACGAATGGATTTTGGGCATTGTGGTCCTGTTGTGGGCGCTGTGGGTCTATATAAACTTTGGGCGAAGTGGTCGATGTGGGCGTTGTGTCCCTAGCGAAAATGTGGGCGAAGTGGTCCTGTTGGGCGTTGTGTCCCTCGTGGAAATGTGGGCGAAGTGGTCGTGCTGGGCGATGTGGTACATATCAAAAATTTGGCGAAGTGGGCTTCCGATTGGGCGATATGGTACTAAAAGACGAGTGGGCGAAGTGGTTTGTGGGCGAAGTGTCCGGGTCCCCAAAATCTTACTATAAATATAAAAACTTGCTTAGAGCATTTTAAAAATTTGTTAGATTTTTTCTTAGCTCTTCGATCAGATGAAGAATTCAATAATGTTCTTACTGACGCTAATACACTTGCGGATGAACTCGGTATTGAACCTAATTTCCCTGCTGTTCAGTCTGTTAGACCACGAAGAAAACCCAGACAATTTGATTATGAACACAGTGATGAACCAATTATTGGTCCAAAAAATTATTATAAAGTTAACGTTTATTTTAATATATTAGATCAAACTTTATCGTCTTTAAGAGACAGAATTGAGGGAATAACAACATATGATACTATGTTTGGATTTCTCTATAATATGTTTGATTTAACGGAAAACGAGCTATTACAATGTTGTAAAGATTTACATCTTCATCTAACTGATGATTCTAGAAAGGAATCAGATGTAGATGGAATAGAATTATTTGAAGAGATAAAATCTTTAAAATTACATCTTAAACCTACTTCAGCTGAAAAGCATCAGTTAGAGCCCCAGTCCATTCTTGAATATATTTTTGAAAATCAGCTCATAGCATCATTTCCAAATATGTCAATAGCTCTTAGAATATTACTCACGTTACCAGTTTCAGTTGCGTCTGGTGAGAGATCTTTCTCCAAACTAAAAATTATTAAAAATTATATGCGATCCACAATGTCACAAAACAGATTAAATAATCTGTCTATAATAGCAATAGAAAGCGACACGATGGATTCCATCGATTTAGAATTAGTAATTAAAGAATTTGCAGAGAAAAAAGCTAGGAAAGTTGCTTTTTTATAATTTTCTAAAATTTTGTTGTTTTTTTATTAATTTTATTCCACTATTTTTTTTGTAAATTTTATTGTTAATAAAACTTTTTTAAAATTTCTGTTTTTCACTTAAATTAATTTGATTTGTTACAGTTAAACTAGGTATGTACTACATAAAATTTATATTTTACAACAAAAATGTAAATTTTGGGGCGGCAAATTTGGCTCTGCATACAGGCGGCCATTGATGCTGGCGCGGTCCTGGATCTAGTGAGCTTAACCATTTTTTCACACAACTGCACCCTGGCTAAGCTGTGACCCAATTACACAATAAGCGGGAATTTTAAATGGCACGAGCGCGAAATTTAAATAGCGCGTATAGGCAACCCCCCAATCTCTTTTAAAAAATAATTCATAAACTTTAATTGTTAATGCTGAATTAGACATTAGCAATTAAAGTTTACAAATTATTTCTTAAATACAAATTACAACAGTACAACTTTTAATCTAAATAAAACCATTATTTAGGGACAGCACTAATAAAAACACTTTATTAATGTAATAAAGTAAATACATTCAGCAGAAATAATATACAACAAATATTAAATTCTAGAACAAAAAATAAATGCTTATAAAACAACATCGAAATAAATAAAATATATGTAGATACGTATTATTTAAAAACATAATGAATAAATAACAATACTTCCCAGCCATTTTCTTCCGATGTTCTTGGGGAATAAAGGTATTAGGCTTATTCTTCTCCTTGACAAGTTTGAAGGTTAAGGTAGTGCACTTACTTAATATCAAATCGTCGCAGATGTGGGCATCGTCAGGGCAGTTTCTCCAAAACCTATTGATGATTTGTAGAACTGCTTGAAGTTATTCTCCAAAGTAGGTTGAAAATCGGTAACAGAAAGAAAGGCATATAAATAATCCTGAATAGTTTTGATAAATAATTTAACGTTGATTATTACACACAACTGTGACATGACTGATATCATCTTCAAGATATAAACGCGGGCAACACACATATAATTTTGCCAGTGCCAAGAGTCATCGTGCTGGTTGCCCTTAGAAAACTGCCCTCGGAACAGTTTTCATTGCAACCAGCATTTGACGCTGTGTGCAAAATTATCGGTAAGTATGTCTCGCCCTTGTTATATTACTAATGAAAATGATTACTGTTGCTTATTTGATTATTTTATAAAGGAAACAAATTAGCTGATTCGTCAAACAAGTACCTACATACTTTTGAAGATGTCAGAGGATGATCATAACATGAACATAAAACAGTATTAGCTTCTATCGCATTTGCTCGAGTACCTAACGATTACTTTCAACGCTTTGGAAGCTAAAGAACGCGGTACAGAAATTTATGAAAATCCTTCAGACAGACTGACCTGTACAGTACCAATTTGTTGCAGCCAGGAACGCAGGAATATATCTTTTTCGTGCTGACCATTATCACCATGCAAACGGCATCCATAACTGAAAAAGATTGAGCATTTTAGTTAAATGGGTAGATGACGCAATATTACAAAATTAACTATAGATGTTTATTTGGCTATGCGCTGTAAACAAACTAAGAATATAAATTCAGGTGCTGAATCAAAGCGATAGACATTAGAATTAACAAGTATTTAAACAAAATATAGGCAATACTTACTGTTAACTAGCAAAGCGACGCCCTTAACCTCAACAAGCAAAAAAATACCGCGTGGGGACGCGCAAGATTCTGTGACGTCAAAAATAGATATTCTTGTCTGCGACTGCGTGTTACAGTTTGTAAATCACCTCTATCCGACCCTACGGGGTGGCCCCTACAAACTTTTTGTTGTCAAAGCATAGGTCTTAGTTTCATTCATATGGTAGCCACTTTAGGCACCTTAAAACTAAATAGACTTAAACATAGGTAGGATTAAGGCCCTGAATTTCAATGCACCGTAAAACTAAAGGTAACGGTAAACTTTACAGGAAGTATAAGCTGTAGATGATTTAGTTTTTTGCATAGTAGTCTTTTTTTAACGCAAAATCGTGAGAAAAGTACACTTTTTTTAACTATTTTATTGAAATGTCAATTTGACAGTTGTAAATTCCGATGTCCTTTTCGGATAAATTTCGAGTTACAAGAGATCCATATGCAAAAAAACTACGTGTAGAACACGTTTTGAAATTATGACTTTCAAAACTAGTTGTACAAATTACTATAGCGTATTACAAACTGTTTCAGTCTGTTAATTAATTAATTTACCGTGTGACCGTTTACGTTAGTAGCTCTGTCGAAAAAACTTCCAATAAGGATGGTTCTGTGCTTCCAATCTATTTATCTTTTATCAAACTTGTGTCAAACGAAGTTCAATTCTCGGTTTCATTTATTAGATGCTGTTTGTTGAGGATGTGTCATGTTTAAAATAAAGAAATTTTAAATGTAATTTTAAAGTATTCATATTACTAGAAGTAATAAAAAGCTCTCATCGTGCTTTCGAATAAACTAGTATGTTATTTATATATTTTTACGAGGACATGGAAAATGAGACAAGTAGAGCTCCAAATTGTACAGAAAAAGAGAATGACCTGAATGTTTTCTGTGTAAAAACCGATGCAGTCGCGTGGAAGCAAAAAGAAAACGCAGGCCTTCAATTAACAACGGACTTCAATAGTCAGAGTGGTGATTTTAAAGAAAAATATGAAAAAAAGCAGCAAAAAAGTAGTTTTCTGAAGAAAAAAATACGAATATTAAAGACTGGCCGTGGTTCTGCAACCCCTGTAAATATTGCTTCAACAGATGTTGAAATAAATTAGCTGCTAGATGTTGAAGTGACTGGGGTGAATTGTGTGTTTGACAGCGATAAATTGGTTAATTCAGAAATTCTTGAATATGCTGCAAGTTCAGGCCAAATCTAAACACATGGGCTTTCTTCGGGCAACTCGAAGAGTGAGTCAACATCAGCAGAGGGTTGTAGTCAGTGAACAACGTGGTTTCCAACCAGCTTGTGTCTACCCATTTTTGAACCGCTGTGGCCCCTTAATACATAAGTAACTATCATGTACTGTTCTGTAGAGAAAACTAAAAGTACCAATTTGGTAAATGTACCGACTGTTTTCCCTCTTATGTTGACTGATTGCAATTTACCTTAAATAAACAAGAATAAGTCTTTATACATTGGGTGGAACGGCCTATAAGTACTCCAATAACAAAATCGTGACCCTTTAAACTATCTGTAAGGTAAAGAATAATATTTAAGAACTTTTCGCGTTAACAGGCATGACAGTTAACCTCAGTTTCAGAAGTGTTTTGTTGCAAGTGTAACTAAATATTGAGATTTCGAACTACGCGACGTTGTCAGAGAGTTTAAGCCGGTCATTACATCAGATACTAGGCGAAAAAGACGAGTTGATTAATAATTTTTTTTCTATAGCACATGTTAAAGTGTGCTTTTATCAACTCAAAACAAAAGGTCAAATTTTACTTTAACAGCAAGGGTAGATAAAGTAGCACTTTAACATCAAGGATAGATAAAGTAATTTAATTTTCTAACTTTTGTTTAAATTAAATATGACAGCTTCGTATTATCGTAGCAACCCAATCTAGCTACTGACATTTTATAATGTGATTGACTGTCATTATTTTCTTTTGAAATTGTTATAGTTCTTGCTATAGAAAAAAATATTGTATGATAGACGACGATAAAGTTATTTCTATCCACTCTTGAATCATTAACGCCTCGACGTTAAACGATTCACTCGTGGATAAAATTTAACTTTATCGTCTTGTATAATAAATTACTATTTCACACTTGTTTGCGTTTGACAGACCATTAAAAACAACATTTTAGGGCACAGTGTATAAAGATAAAGTGGAGAATTTTTTTCTGATTTGCTGGTTGCGTTAACTACGGTATCCTTGATAGACGACACTGACGTCTCTTACTCGGGTTGTAAAGTTGGAAAATTTCCTGTGATTAAAACATTTGAAAGCTCCCCGTATCGCTCCGCCATCTGTTGAGCGTTACAGTAACTATTTTAATATTGGCGAATAATTTAAATTGCCATTTGTCTAATTTTAATAAACATTATTACGGGCAATTTCTAATAATCATTAAAAATGTCTCAAAAAAACTGTGTGACTAACTGTAGTTCATATAAGTTAGAAAATGTATTTTTTCATAGTTTTCTTCCAAATATAAGTGGAATTAAATTTAAGAAGGGAAGAATCTGTATATAAACCTACTGGCATAATAACGAGTTAGACATGAATTCAAATTTCATTTACCGTTGGTGTAAAAACATAAATATTTCCATTTTTTTATATAGATGTTAATCAGCTGACGAAGTATTCAGTTGTGTGCAGCCAACGTTTTGCACCTAACTGCTTTCATGTAACTACAGAAAAACGTCCACAAATGGCGAGCAGTGAAACGTTATTGTACAAGTAGTGTATTATTTATTTTATCTTACAGTAGCGCCTATCACCATACATTATACAACTAGTTGTTATCCCTTATAAGCACAAAAAAGGGGTGGTAGAATAATACTTACGTTAATTGCTCAACGAATCGAAACAGCATTCAAAGCACCAAATTGCCTCACTCAGCCAGTGCCTAGGCGAGTCACTATGAATCGCTAATTAAGGGTCGCCGATCAGCTGCAGCCGAAGACGGCCGTGGGTTCATTAGATGGGGGGATGGCGCCACCAATTTAAAGGATAACAAAAAAAGATAACACAGAGCCAAACCCCCTAATTCAGCGATTGATAGATTACGCTCCAGCTAAATTAAAACACTGTGGACTTAATAAAACGGCGCAAAACTGAAGTCAAACAATGAAGTGCAGGGGAGACAAATTCGTTTTATTCACTCGTAAAGCCGGACACAATAAAATACATACAAGTAAAAGTTTAGGGCCTATATAAAAGCATATAAATGCCCCAAGGATCCTTGTTTACAGAATGGGGTGGCCAATTAAAACACCAAATCACTAAAATAGGGGAAATTCCTGGAAGTTCCCGAGGAGTGACGTTAATATAAAATTGTAAATTACAAACGGGCAACCGCCCCAGGAATTTCTATAGCGTGATACATGTAACAATTAATAACACAATTCGTAGCTAAAGTGAAAGCTATGGCGAGGAAAAGCCTCGTACTTTACAGATTAAAATATGTGATCAAAGTGATGCGTCCAGACTATGATATAAATATCTCGCGCTGGTATATCGCGCTAATCTCAATTTAGAAACAGCATACTACCGGCACAATTAATAGAGCAGCAAGGTTACCTTGAGCTGGTGCGAGGCCGTATTAGCGTTGATAACATCGCAGGAACGGGCTCCCGTGGGCTTGATGGCTCCCCCAAAAAGGACAGTAGCTCGTCAATTAAGCGCGCCGAAATAACGCTATCACAGATCGCATCGGGCCGCAAGTCGGGGTTCTCGAAGTTTTTATTTGGGACCCATAACGTGGTGGGGACTAAATTATTGAAATATACTTTAGCGGGCAATCGAAAAGGGACTGAAAGCAATCATACTCACACACTCACACTAAATTCCTAAAATGTTTTGCTCGGGAAGTTTTGGCGTCAAAAAAAGTCTGCACCAGGCAGTATCTCCAGATTTATATTCAGAGGAATGTCGAAACGCGTACAAATCCCCTAACCAAAGAGTGAGAAGTGCCTAGACAACAATAAGCACCTTCTCCAAAATCGCGACCTCGAACAGCGCCAAAAACTTCCAACGACCTTATTTGATCGAACGCCGGGACAAGATGCCAAATTTTCGCGTCGCGAACGTTCAACAATGTGCAACGGCGGCGTATCAACAATGCGCAATATCCGGACGCAATTCGAAAAATATCGAACATACAGTAAAGCGAAAATTAACGGTAACAAAATATCGAGAATACAGTAAAGCGATAATTGACGGTAACTTATTTTTAGTGACTAAAATGAAGTTTTATTCACAAGTGAGTTTTCATTATTTATACTACTGCATTGTTGGTAGCACTGTCAAGCTATGTCAAATTCGTAATTTTCAGGTTAAGTTTTCCGTCGTTCTGTGTCAAATAACAAACAAAACCTAACCTACAAACCTCTAATTTGACATAGACTGACAATACACTTCAGTACTGGCAATACACTTCAGTA
Source organism: Agriotes lineatus (assembly GCA_940337035.1). Lineage (NCBI taxonomy): Eukaryota > Metazoa > Arthropoda > Insecta > Coleoptera > Elateridae > Agriotes > Agriotes lineatus. The sequence continues at coordinate 81,394,992 of OW679201.1, read as the reverse complement.
CTGTCAAACGTATATCACAAATCATAGGTGACTAATTATAAATTTATTTTGCGACATATTCTGACTGCGCAGACTATTTAGGCACAAGAATTGCTACTGTAAGATAAAACGTCGTATATCACGCGTGCTGGGGCACTAGCGATTAAAAATTCTCACTCGCAAATAATGATGCATTTCTCTCACTTATAATATAATCCACTATTATTTGTCCGTTTTACTGGAAGCTTATTATTATTTTATCTATGCGTTACTACCTACCTTCTATTATTTGTGTTGGTAACAAATTAAATTTTCTTAACACAATTGTTAGGTACTGAAATGTAAAGAATACTGACTACAACTACGGATACAAATTAATAACTTTTGAAGCAGATGTTTTGAAGTTAAACAAATCGATTAATTAATTACAAATAGGACAGTAGGTAATATAGATTGACAAGAATATAATTATTGAGTTTAATAAACTGATAAATACCTATAATAGCATATAAAAGCGAGATTTTATGATGTTATATTTTTTTAACAACTTTGAGAATTTGCACCCGGGAAGCAATACAATATTTTCAAGAAAATATTCATAATATGCAGCCTGAGTTCCCCGTACGACAGCGCCCCCTTCAAAACAGAAATAGAGTCTGGAACTGCAAACGCGCCCGGCCACAGTATACAGGATGAGCTTTTTTTTTCATTTTAATCATTGAGATCTCGGAAACCATAAGACATAGAAATTTGGTTAAATGAGGAAAGAGTTGTCGTTTTAAGAGATTGTACAAGATATGCTTTTATTTTTTGAAAAAAAAACAGTTTACTAGATATGAACGAAACACAGATTTAGTGATTTTTATTTTAAACGTCGTAGAATCGTTACTATTTGGAATACAACACAATGACACGAATAAAAGTTTTAGACATTTTACTGCTTAACATGATGAACATACTCATTTTCTTCTCGATTTTACGGTTTTTGAGTTATAATACAAACTTTAGTTTTAAATGGCAGTCATAGTTGGCTCTGACATTTTGAAAAAGGATTTTTTTTCTTCTTTATAACGATATAAGGCTTGCTATACTTTGATAAATAAACGCGATGCAGAAACTTTCGTATTATTGAGAGGTAAATAAACAGAGTTTTTCCTTGGAAAACAATATATAGTGAGATAGGTAGTACTGTAACTCTAGCACATTTAACATATGTGAAGGCCGTTTTCGAAAATTAACTATAAAAATTAAATTAAGAATCATACTCAATACACTATTGAAAGTAGATCGTATCATGCCATGGAAAACAATAAACAAATAAAACACTGCTCTGTAACTCTGTAACTTCTATAACTTAAATTAAAGATGTTTTCCAATCGCGAAAAACTTAATATGGTCGAATGTTTTATTGTTTGTAATAAAAATAGTGTTCTTGCTGCCGAACGGTACCAACAATTTTATGAAAATCGACGTCAACTATCTCTACCGACGTTCAACAAGTTATACCGAAATCTGAGGTAGTTTGGTTCCTTTTCGAAACCAAAGAGGGATGAAGGCGTTATTAACGAGGATATCCATATAGATGTATTGGCCTACGTTGACCAGAATCCTTCTACTTCGTCCCGACAAATTGCAGCTGAAGTTAGTGTATCGCAAAGGACAGTGATGAAAATTTTGAAGAAACATACATTTCGTCCATATCACCCATCAGTAGGACAGACACTGCATCCAGGAGACCATGCTTCAAGAATTGCCTTCACTAATTGGTAAATTAATATGATTCAACAGAATCCAGAGTTTTGAAGGCCCCAAAGAAAATTTTGATTTAATGTTTGGTGCGGAATTATTGGATCGCAAATTCTTGGACCTTTCATTTACGACGAAATTTTGACAGGCCAGCGTTATCTTCATTATCTACAAAATGAATTTCAAGATATGTTAGATGGCTTATGTTTGGTAACACGACATAATTTTAGTTGGTTTCAACACGACGGTGCTCCACCGCACAACTAACTGCAACTAAGAGAGCACCTAAACCAACTATTTCCAAATGCTTGGATAGGTATGAACGGGCCCGTCTTTTGGTCACCAAGATCGTCAGATCTTTCAATTGTGGATTTTTTCTTTTCGGTGTTCTAAAATATTTAGTTTATCAGCGAACGTATGCAACAAAAGAAGAACTACGTGATGCTGTGGTAAATGGATTTCGCAATTTAGATGGTAGGAAAATTCGGAATGGAGTAAATTCTATTGTGAAAAGATATCGCTTGTGTGTAAATAATAATGGTGGATATTTTGAACATTTGCCGAGATAGATTAATTTTTTTACATATAATTACTTCAAAGTGGAAATTTAAATGTAATAATTCGTAGTTTCTTTGCGTTGTTGTTCTATTTGCCTCCCTAAAGTTTTTAAGTAAAATATAATTACCTTAAGAGGAAAGAAATGTTTTCCATGGCAAACTCTGTTTTTGCTACTCTGAATAATACAGATAGTCTTGTATCGTGTTTATTTGTCAACGTAAGTACAGAGAACCTTATATCACAGCAAACAGAAGAATTTGCACTTTTAAAAATGTCAAAGCCAACTATGGTTGCTATTTAAAAAAAATTAAGTTTGGGTTATAACTCGAAAATTATAAAAGCAAAATGGAATTTAATAAATGCATCTTATTAAGCGGACAAATATCTACAATTTTTGTTCCTATCATATTTCTGTATCTCTAATATTAACGATTCTACAACATTTAAAAGAAAAATCACAAAATCTGTTTTTCGCTCATATCTAGTAAACTGTGGTTTTTTCCAAAAAACAAAAGCATATCTTGCATAAGCTCTTCAAACGACAACTCTTTCTTCATTTAACCGAATCTTTATGTCTTATGGTTTCCGAGATCCCAATGCTTACAATGAAAAAAAAAATCAGCCTGTATTTACACATTGTAAATGTGTAAATATACTGTGGCCCGGCCGTGATACAGACGCTAGTCTCATATTAATCCAGGAAGCCGTGCCGTTAAAGCTCGAGTTGCAGAGTTTTTCCGGTAGGTGGCGCTACTCACGATACTCTCATATTTTGTATGGTTTTAAAGGAAAGTTATCAGAAAAATTTTATTTACTAAATTGTAGTTCACAAAACACGAATGGATCTTTGCAGAGAATAATGTAATAACGTCAATTGTTCAAGTACAGGTATTCAATAGCTAATTCAGGTTTAAAAGAATGTTGTACTAATCAAAATAAGAAATCTTAGTTCAGTATAAATTTATTTAAAAAGACAGCAAAACCAAAATGTTAACAAACCTTAGGTAATTATACGAAAACTTTATTCATATATTTGGGAATTGAATAAAAATAAAAAGGAAATGTATTAGCAAAGAGTGTAAAATACTTTTTGGTATTAGTGTTAAAGACCTTTATCAAGAATAAGAATAACTATTTGTATTGTGTTTTTTCTTACAATAATAATACACAATATACAACAAAATTTTCTTTTTTGTACACTTACGAACTATGTATACTTTTTTTTTTAAAACACGTCTTAATGCATTGTTTAGTTGTTGTTCGAGTTTGTGCGCCACCCCGGCGCGCCGGTACTAGAGCCACCACCTGCAGCGCGCAAGTCATTCTAGCTCGAGTTTCGTTGTAAGAAGGTCGCATGTTGACATGTAGTTTACGTTTGTAGCAAGTTAAAATAAAGTAAATAAGCAAGATCCATAGTTCTTTATACAGTCCACAAAGTTCGAAGTAGAAGTGCCAAGCCGTGCTTCTAGCAACAGCAACATTTTTTGGTCCTCCGACCCGTATCTGGTATGCAGCCAGGTCGTGTGTTTGAACCAAATACCTTCTATATCCTATACTGCGCATTGTATGTTTACCGCGACCACTATGAAGGGAGAAAAATATACTTTCATCTCGCTTCCTTCTGAAACTCGGAAGTCGTGCGCGTGCCCTAATGCACCAAATTTATTGGCTACAGCAAGTTGGGGGTTTTCGTTTGTAGCACGTGTTTATTACAGGCATTGTGTTATTGGCTGATGATGTCAAAGTCAAGAAGTTGTTTGCGTGGTGCAAAGTCTCCTGCAGTATCTTTGCATTCGTAAGTATAATTAATTTACTCGTATTTTAAATGCGTATAACTTCAAACTTGTATGTGCTTTCAACATTATTTTTTATTGTAGTTTCCCAAGAGATGTCCCGGGAATGAACGTATGGAAACAAATTTGTAAGTACGAAGTGTACGACGTCGTATCACGTCTGTTTATTTGTTCGAATCATTTTTATCACGTTTCCCATCAGTTGATGTTCCAAACAAACAATATGTTTGTGAGCAAGTGCCTGTTACTGCTGAGGACGTACAGTTTGAACAAGAGCCCTCTACTTCATCTGCGAGTTTAGAACAGCTGATGCTACTAGGCGCGTGCGCAATAATAAGCGGTGACATAAGGAAGACGGACAGAAATATATTTCTGTCCCCCTTCATCGCGGTCGCTATTTTCTACTGGAAAATACGAGAATCAGCAGTATAGGATATAGAAGGTATTTGGTTTGAACGACGCGCCGCCATTGAAGATTTCGCAAGAGCAAGGTCTCAACCCGAAGCCAGCTGCCTACGTGAGTGAATTATTCCTTTTTTGACCTTTCCTAAACTTAATAGCTTCCATTATGACAGTTTATTTCAATTCAATAGTACGTTTATTGCATGTGTAGCAAATATTCATATGTAGTTTCGTTTGCCCTGTAACTTCGCGGCAGCTATTCAAGAGTTGTACAAAACATTCATTTGGCAGTTTCGTTGGCTGATTACTATTGTTTGCACGTTGTATTCAACCATGGTTGTCTGCAGTAGTTGTAGCCCGCAGTCGTATCGATCGACGCATAACTTATCCGTTGTTAAGCGTTATTTCAAGTTTGCTCTATTTGTACCGCCTGCCCGTTGAATTTTATAGTTCGTACGCATGTAATAATGGCGGAAGATCATAAAATAGCTTTAATTAGACGCCGTGCCGCCGTCAAATCCGCGGTCACTCGTTTTACAAATTTCATACGAGACGCAATAGATAGTACGTCGCTGCACGAGATAAAGGCGCGAACGGAAAAACATGAGCTGTGTTTAAGCGAGTTTGAAACTACTCAAGCGGAACTTGAAGCGTTAGATGACGATGATAATATTGTCGAGCATGACTATGAAAGAAACGACTTCGAAAATGCGTATTTTTCCGCCCTTGCAACCGCCAATCGCATGATCGAATTGCGCTCAGGTGTTGTAACTTCTTCGGCGTTGAATAATTCGACGCAGTTGCAACCACAATGTAATTCGCTTAGTACAGTGCTACTACCTACCCTAAATTTACCCGATATCGATGGCTCTCACTGCAATTGGCCGAAATTTTGTGATAGTTTTTCTACTTTAATACATGAAAATTCGGTGCTTACGAATATTCAAAAATTTGTTTATTTGCAATCGTGCCTTAAGGGAAAATCCGCAGAAGTAATAGAAGCGTTAGAGGTTTCGAAAGATAATTACACTGTTGCGTGGAAACTATTAACGAATCGGTTTGAAAACGATAGACTAGTCGTAAACATTCATGTAAAGCCATTGTTCGATTTGCCAGCAGTTCACAAAGAACATTTTACCGCATTGAGAAAACTTTTGGACGAGTTTTTGAAGCACTTTCGCGCAGTTGAAACACTAAAGCAGCCCGTACACGGTTGGGACACTTTGTTGGTACATCTCATCGTAAACAAACTAGACAACGGTACAAGGAAGGCATGCGAAACGTCCCTAACAACGCGAGAGTTTCCGACAGTACAACAACTTATTTATTTTCTTACTAATCGATGCAACGTCCGCGAGATGACGGCAACTAATATTGAAAAACCCCAAGATGCTAGCGCAAAGCAGAAACCGTGAGCCATTTCGCAGTCCGCTCAAATACCTGCACATTTTGCAAGAAATCACACACCATCTACAGTTGTCAAGCGTTCGCAAGGTTGAGCGTCGATGAAAAATGGGAAAATATCAAAATCTTAAAATTATGCTCGAATTGTCTCAGTTCAAGCCATTTTGTCTCAAAGTGTTACGCAATGAGTTGCTTCAAATGCGGAAAGCGACATCACACCCTGCTACACGCCACCAACAACAATAAGCAAAACTCAGATCCCCCAACTGAACACAGAAGTTCCACCCAACAGGAACCAAATATTTCGATATCGACTCACTGTTGCCAGTCCGAAGCGCACGTGTTGTTTTCGACGGCGTACGTTTATGTAGCAGATCGCGTAGGTAATTTAGTAAAAGCACGCGCACTAATAGATAGTGGTAGTGATTCGAACTATATTACTCAGGAGTTACACGAAAGGCTCGGTTTGAAGGAGAAGCGCATCACGTCAGCCACGGTGGCTGGGATAAACGGCACGGTCTCCAACGTTTCGTATATTGCGCAGATTACGATTAAGTCACTTCACACGGTGTTTGAGGGAGAACTCAATTTTCTGATAATAAATAAAATTACCGGTAGTATACCAATTGTGAGGTTCAATACGGATACAATCGCCGTTCCCAAGAACGTTAAATTGTGTGATCCAAACTATAATATTCCCAGTCAAATCGATTTGCTCATAGGAGCGGAAATTTTTTATGAAATATTGTTGAATCGTAAAATTTACATCGGAGCGGGAAACCCCGTCTTACAAGAGAGAGAGCTAGGTTGGTTGGTCACTGGTAAAATCGAAATGCGTGCACAGATGCAAGATAGGAATCGAAGAATGTGTCACTTGACACACGCGAAATTTGACGATGATGCACTTTACGAAGATTTGCAACGATTTTGGAAGCTAGATGATTGTGCAACGGCACAAACGCAAACCCCGGATGAAAAGTTCTGTGAGAAGAACTTCGTAGATACTACGACCCGAAACGTAGATGGACGATTTGTAGTGTCTTTGCCGTTCAAGAACGAGCCCGTGGAGTTAGGAGACAGTGCAGAGATGGCGCTGAAGCGACAGAAAAGGTTGGAGTCTCGGTTTAAAAGAGACCCAAAACTCAAGGAAGAATACGTAAAATTCATGAAAGAATATGTCGACCTCGAACACATGGAAAGACTCGGAACGCTGGATGACGTTCAGGGAAAAACTAACGAAACGCATTACTACATTCCGCACCACGCAGCGGTCAAATCCACAAGTTCAACTACCAAGCTCAGGGTGGTTTACGATGGATCGGCGAAGACGACTAATGATAAATCATTAAACGATTTCCTCAGGGGAGGCCCGGTTGTGCAGAGCGATCTATATTCGATGTTGATTCGCTTTCGATGCCACAATGTAGTAATATCGGCGGACATAGAAAAGATGTTTAGACAAGTCCTGCTGAATGCGCAGCAGAGAGATCTCCATCGCATCGTATGGCGTGAAAATGATACTGAACCACCGGACGCTTACAGATTGAAGACGGTGACCTATGGAACCGCCCCGGCTACATTCTTGACGACACAGTGCATAAAGGAGCTAGGTATGCAGAGTGTGCTAGAGCATCCTATTGCAGCTCGAGCGATTATTGAAGATATGTATGTGGATGATTTGATCTCTGTAGCAGACACAATCGAAGAAGCAAAAAGGTTGAAAGACGACATTCGAGAGATCCTCTTTAGAAGGAAATTCCAGGCAAGGAAGTGGAGGTGCAATTTCGAAGACGTGCTAGCAGATCTGAAGAATACGGAAACGGAGAAGCATTTCATAAAGGATGCGAGCGAATTAAAAACACTTGGAGTAGCTTGGAATTCTAACCCGGACACTTTAGGCTTTACAGTAGATGGAAAAACAAACCCGGCAGATCTAGCTTCACGAGGAGCCAAGGTACGCGATTTAGGAGAGGCAGGTTGGTGGACAGGCCCAAAGTGGTTAACCAAACTTGAAGACATGTGGCCCTTGGAAGCACGTCACAACAAGGCAAACACAACCTTAGAATCTCGCGCGACAAAAACTACTTTAACCACTTCGACAGAGTTTGGCTTAATTGCAAGATATTCGAACTTAAGCAAGTTGGAGCGAGTGGGCGTCTGGTGCAGGCGCTTTAAAACCAACTGTCTTGGCAAAACAAAGCTGTCAGGTCCGTTGTCGATTGCCGAACTAGAAAAAGCATTTACTGCACTCGTCAATACGGCACAAAGAGATGAGTTCAGTTCCGAAATAGAAAGATTATCGACAGGAGGAAATGTGCGCACATCGAGTCAGCTATCTGCGTTGAACCCGTTCATCGACGAGTCGGGTTCATTGCGTGTTGGTGGTAGGTTACGCCACGGAAATTTTGATTATAATAAGAAGTATCCGCTGATTTTGCCTAAACGGCACCCGTTAACAGAATTAGTAATCAAACAAGAACATTTACGTCACATGCATTTAGGTGCAACGTCATTGTTGGCAGTAATACGCGAACGATTCTGGCAAATCGGCCTAAATGCGGTAAAGAGTATATCGCGCAAGTGCGTGATTTGTCGCAAGCTTAATCCTGTTAAGTCCCAAATCACAATGGGCAATTTACCCGCGGCTCGCGTAAACTCCGCGAAACCATTCGCCAACACAAGTCTTGACTTTGCGGGTCCGTTTTTAATCAAAGAAACGAAGCATCGTAACCGGAAATTCGTGAAAGTGTATGTATGTATTTTCGTATGCATGGCGGTGAAGGCAGTACACATAGAGCTAGTCACTGATTTATCATGTCAGGCATTTCTTAATGCCTTGAAGCGTTTTATCGCACGCCGCGGCATTCCGGTGATGCTGTGCTCGGACAATGCAACCAACTTTATCGCAGCAAACAAGGAGTTGAACGATGCATGCAAACAATATTTGAAGTATATTGAGTCAAAAAATCTTAATTGCTTCCTCACGAAGCATAGAATCGTTTGGAAGTTCATTCCTGCGTGTTCTCCTCACATGGGAGGCTTACACGAAGCTGCAGTTAAGTCTATGAAACGACATCTGAAAGTTATAATGCACAATCTAAATTTAACTTGTGAAGGTTTCTGCACAATACTCTGTCAAATTGAAGCCATTCTCAACTTACGCCCCCTTTTCCCCACATCCCCTGATCCTGATGATATCACGGTATTAACACCTGGACACTTTCTGGTAGGAGAACCGCTGACAGCGCTGCCAGATGGTCGATCCATGATGTCAACCGTCACGACGCTAAAACGGTGGCAACAACGGCAACAAATGACGAATAATTTTTGGAAACGATGGGAGAAGGAGAATCTCTGCCATCTCCAGACTAGAGATAAATGGAAGACAACCCGAGGGACAAGATTTGCAATAGGCGACTGGGTCCTTGTTCGAGATGACACCATCAGTCCTCAAGAGTGGAGGATGGGCCAGATCACAGCGACTCATCCAGGAGCCGATGGAGAAGTTCGAGTAGTTACACTGAAGAGGAAAAATGGTATTACCAAACGAGCCACAGCCCGATTATGCCGCCTCCCGATGGAAGAAGATGTTGAAACCCCTAGGGCTTTCAAGGTGGGGGAGAATGTTCGAGTTTGTGCGCCACCCCGGCGCGCCGGTGCTAAGCCCCCACCTGCAGCGCGCAAGTCATTCTAGCTCGAGTTTCGTTGTAAGAAGGACGCATGTTGACATGTAGTTTACGTTTGTAGAAAGTTAAAATAAAGTAAATAAGCAAGATCCATAGTTCTTTATACAGTCCACAAAGTTCGAAGTAGAAGTGCCAAGCTGTGCTTTTAGCAACAGCAACAGTTGTAATTTATAGGCAACCAACTATACACTACATTTTATATTTATACTTCAATTTTTGAAGAATAGTCAACTGCGGAAACAGTAATTAAATTATTTAATGTCAAATTAATAGCAATTAGTTTTAACTTTTTGAGTTTAGCAAAAAATTGTGATTTTTAATACAACCACGTAAAGCAAAAACGAAAAAGTTGAAATCTTTTACGTGATATCAGAACGGTATGAACTTGAGAACTGCGAGACTTATTTTCGATAAAATATCCTTGAAGGCATATTCCTTGTATTAGAACAAAAACAATGCGTTGACACGTTTTTTTATAAAAGTATACATATATCGCATGTATGCAGAAAAGAAAAATAATAATAATACGAATACCTATCGTAAAGTCTTCACATTTTATCTAATTAAATTAAAGATAACTGCAAGTTTAATTCTTTGTATCAGTACTGGCAATGTTCAACAAAATGTGATGATTCATTATTTAATAAAAATAAACTGTAAACGTGTAACATAAAAACTAAAGAATGATCTGCCACATTATTTTCATGTGTCACTGTGTCAGCTAACTATGTCACTAACACAATTCTGTATAAATAACGACCTAATGATCCACAACACCTTTTTAATCACAAAACGCAATATAAATATACACAATAGAATACATGAGGCCAAGAGTCGCCAATAGACTATGTAATAACTAATGCACAGATACATCCATCACAAATATTAGACGTCAAAACCGTTAACTCTTCAAACATTGGAAGTGACCATAAATTGCTGTTAAGAAAATACGCATATTCATTCACAAACATAAAATTAGAGAGCCAAAAGACGTAAAATAACTAAATGTCGAAGAAGTTGAAAATTATACTTTCATCAAAAGAAGACTAGCTTAACATACCAACTACAATAAGATCCTGCCTGAAGACGATCAAGAAATACAGTGGCTGGAAATAAAGAAAAATGTAACGAATGCAGCAAAAGGATCATTAGGTATAAGAAAAGTCAACACATCAAGTCAAACAAAACATAAGACACCATGGGTCTGCGACAAGATAAAGCAACTAGCCGATACTAAACGAAAAGCATACCTTAAATACAAAGCGTCAAAATCTGCCCCAGAATACAACTATTATAAGACAATCAGAAACGAAGTGAATGCAAAAATAAAGAGAGATTACTGGAAAGGATTCTTAAGTATTTGGTTACTGGGCACGTCTCCCAGCCCCGCGAGCTGTTCCCAGTGTCAGCCACCCAGAATGGCGCTAACACAAGAGCAATGGAGCTCTGTTTTACGAGATCGGCACGTGCAATACATTATTGAGACGAGGGCATCGAGGCATTCGTGGTTCAGATACGTACGGGCACGCTTCGAAAACTAAAATAGCGTTGAACTAATCTGTATTCATCTTCGGCGATTATATGTCTTTTGTTAATTCAACTTGATTTTAATTGCTTTATAATTTAACAGGATATACCAACAAATCCCAACGAGTTTCCAAGTGTGGAAAATGATACAAAACCAACAATAAGAAGTAAAAGAATATGTACAAACCACACACATTAGTGAAGAAACTTGGCTAAAGTATTTTAAGAAATAATGTACGACGGACGAAGAGATTATACAAGACGAACCCGAAGCCGTAAAAATAGTAGTAAAGGTAGAAAAAGAAGTTAGTAAAGAAATTGTAAACTTAAAAACAGAAAATCGCCTAGAGCAGATGGGACCAACAAGGCACTATTAAAATACAGAGGTAAAACATTGGAAGAAGAAATTACAAAATTAGCACATAAAATAATCGAAACATCAAAAATCACCAAGGATTGGAAACGATCCCTATCTTTAAAAAAATCTGGTGTGATACACGCACACAACTTCCTTTTACAGTGATCTTATAATTAGCCAAAACATTTATTTTTTATTTTTAAGCATTTGTCAAAATATTTCAAAAATTACAAATCCTACAGAAATCGTACAAAATAGAGCGTTAGTTCAAGAGGCCAATTTTTAATAAAATTTTAAGCTGAATTCAAAAATGTAATAATATACCGGGTGTTCTATTTAAAATAGGAGTTAATAAGAAACATAAAAAACAAAACAAAAGAAATCCATTTTAGAGGTATTCAACTGGAAAATCACCTGTCTCACATCAATACACGTTGAAAATGTAATATATTGTAAAGTTTGCAAAAAATCATTAGAGCCGTTTTTGAAAAAAATTGAAAAAAACTGAAAAATCACAATAGTAAACACCATACTTCCGGTTATGCGATTTTCTTCAAAAGCTTGCTGTCGTATCTACATAGTACACAAAATTTATATATGGAGTTTCAACGCCATACCTCTTTTCGTTTTTGAGATATTCTGTTCACCCACAGACGCACACACACACAGACTGACTGACAGACCAATGAACAAAAACATGGGTTTTGGGTTCAAGGGACTCTAAAACGTAAAGATCTGGTGAAATCTCAATTTCGAATTTTCGGGGTGAATTCAATACTTCCTTTATTGTAAAAGAAAGTAAAAATAGTCTGCGGATAGTATTTCTCAAAATAGCATAGGATATTTAATTCATAACGCCATTGATTTATGTGAATGAATTATTTTATTATATGTTGTTTTCAGGTTGTATGCATTTTAAATGTTTATGATAAGTAGAAATAAAACCATTAAACTATTATGATTATTATAAAACATTTCTCAATTTTCAGTAGATAACGGGTGTTCATAAACAGTCGTCATCCCAGTTGCCTTAAAAAACAAAATGTTATGTCTTTGATTAATTCGTACAACACAATGAAACGTCATTGAGTACTGTCATAGCGCATTTTTTCTCAATTTTAATAGACATACGTTTATGAAGTCAAAACCTACTGGGATGACGACTGTTTATGAACACCCGTTATATAACAAATGCTTGAAAAATATTTCTGCAGCTATTTCTTCTTGGAGGCATGCACGAATGCTTTTGTTAGAAAAAAAGTAGCTGCGGAACACGTTTTGTAAATATTTCCATAGGAAATCTTTTTTTGCACGCATAATATTTTGATAGATTATACCACTCCCTCTAACATCAACATATGAAAAACGGTAAAATGCATAGTTAGGCATGTACTCACTTTAGATAATGTACATAGCAACTGAGAATCACATACCTTCCTGACTAATAGGTGGGCAGGGTGCAGTTCGCTCCCGTGTCTACCTGATCTAAACAGCTTCGAAAAAGGTCATAGCCTAATTCGCCCCCGTCCGCAACGCGGCTAAACAGAGGACTAGGTTTTAGTCTTATGTGAAGTTAACTGGTGCTACTGAATGGTTTTTTACGGTCATACACACATTTTTTTACATTACACAAGTATTTTTGTGCTAAGTACACACAAATCTTAAATCTGCAAATAACCTAAATTTATACTTTTGTACAAAAAACATTGTGGGCAAATTTCCAAGTTAATAAGCCGCTTAATTTTCCGGGGGAGCGAATAGGGCTATTCACGAGAGAGAATTGGGCTGTCATTAGAAAGCAGCAGGTATACACGGGAAAGAACTGGTCTCTTCCGTAATAGGTGATAGTCACACGCCTTCACAAACATCACGTTACCTGCTGTCAGTACAATTGTCATAACAAGCACATTAACTGTACTTTTAATATTTAAAATACACTATTCAAACGTTGTTGATTGGCTCGTGATATAATCTAGCTGAATGCAACTCGTGCACAGCAAAAAAAACATTTTTGTTAAAAATAATAATAAAACTACCACGTGTCATAAATTTGAAACGCGACAGCCGGGTGTGAAAGCGAAGATACGGAAGCTCTGACCTTCCGCCTTGCAGGCCAAGCTCTTTCATGGGGTGTTAGTGCCTCACCATTATTAATATCTAAGTACTAACATTTTAGGATATTTTGTCAAAATTACAATTAATTAACATTTCAGTTTGTTTAGGCGTCGCTTTTGGTTGCCCACAGCAACAACCGTTATCGGCCTACCGACTTTGTTGTTTGTCCACAGCTTTTTTGTCCCTCAATATTGTGATAGTAGTGATAGTGACATAAGTGGAAATTTCCTGGTAAATTTCAATAAATCGCCGTTACTATGGAAAATTTTCAATTAAATATGCATAAGGGTATTCTCAGTTATAACTTCCGGTTGTCCTATATTTACGGTTGAATGTGTTTGCATTCCGTTTTCTTAGCAAATTTTTCGTAATGAGGTACGCTGTCAGATTAACTTCTAATTACAGGATTAACGATCTCTACTGGTCAAATCTACAAGAGAGAGTTTGCCAGAGGCAGTAGCCGTTCAGTTTGTTGCCTGTATTTAGGCGTTCTCAAAATCCCTAGATGTGGGCAAAGAGGAATTTTAAAATAACTATAGTCTGGCGTAGTGATGGGCTTATTCGAATGAAAAATAACCGGTTATCCGGTTATTGAAATAACCTGTGTAACTCGGTTTTCGTTCCAAGTATTCGAATGAAAAATAACCTCATGCTGATACGTACTACGTGCCGTATCTCTGCGACCTGCGAGTGATCGAAATTCTGTAAATAATACGTCATTCATAACTCATAACCTTTTCTACGTATGTACTTAGATTGGCCCAAGTGAGGCTCGCGGCTGCTTGTTGATGTTAATATTAAGACATTTCAGTCTCCCAGTCGACGAGTTAAATTTATGGGGCCGTTCCTATTAAAGATAACGCTCTGCTGAGTATGGGATTTGCCGAAGCTGTGTTGGTATTAATCTATAACAGCCTAAATTTTTGCTTCGAAACGCGGTTGGTTATGCCTAATAAAGGATAAACAGAAAGCGAAATAAGATTTTTCAATATCTTAACAAATTTATATTTAATTTTTATTAACCGAGCATTCGATGCCCATCCGTCGTCATATGATATGAACGTGGGACAAGAAGTGGATTTCGATGTTTAAAATTTTAAGTGTCCTTAGAACAGCGGAATGCTGAACGTAGATAAATTATGGATTCTAAAATATACCGGTAGGATGTGCAAGCGAAAAGGGGAGGGTGGCTACTAAAGAATTTTAGAAACTAAGAATAGATTCAATAGATACTTTGTATTCGCATATTTATAATTTCTTTATGATTAGTATTGATATAGCTATTCTCAATAGTTTAAACTTCTTAGAAATCAAATAAAGATTATTTATACAAATATTATAATTAACGATTAACTGAGTTCCTCTGCTATCTGCAAGTTACGATGCCGATACAGAATGCAGATGACGCTGAACCGCCTAACCGGCAAACCGGCGAAATCGAAACGAACCGAGATCCAAAATTTATTCGAATGATTATTCAAATAATCATTCGGTTATTAATATCATTCGAATGCAAATAATTCGGTTATGAAAATTGTCCGGTTATGCCCATCACTCTCGCGTAACGGTCATCAGTGTAGTGGTGCAGCTATAAGAAGGTGGAAATCCCGATTGTATATCTGATAGCAGGTTATTTGTATTTAGGTAGTGCATTATTCGACTATTCATAACTTTCTCGAGAATTTTAGAAAAGGTAGGTAAAATGCTTATAGGTCTAAGATCAGAATACTCTGCTGGATCACTAGTTTTAGGTTTTGGATTATAATAGAGCGCTTCCAAATGTCAGGGTAAACGCTTTCTGTTAGGCAGAAGTTAATAATATGTGTAACGTGTTTATGTATATGCGGACAACACACAGCTATCATTTTGATATTAATTTCGTCTGCACCTATCGCGTTACTTCTGATATCACCAATATAGCGAGCCACTTCGTCTTCAAATACAGATTCAAAAGGGCACTTTTCCTTCTCAAGTTATTTAAATAAAATTCTTTTACAGTTTCATCTACTTGCAATTTAGGAACACCATCAAGTAATCACTATAAGTTAGTAATTTCATTTGGGTCAGACATAGTTGCGGGAATTTTAAATGTTGGTGAGTTTTTAACATTTAAATGATACAATTCTTCCCACAATTGTTTTTTTGAACATTTTTTTGTCTTATATATACAGTACGCTTTTTTTTCATTTATAATACTAGCACTTGTCAGATTCCTCAATGATTTATAGTATAGCCAACTTTTTAAATCTGTTTTGCCTCATCCCTTAGTTTCATCGTTAGTTTTACATTGTCAGTTAACCAAGGCATATACGGTTTTGTAATTTTATGGTTTTCAAACGCGCATGTTCATCAATCAATTTGATTAAATTGCTATTTAGTATGCTTGACTTTCGCATTAATATCATTTAAGTAAAAAATTTTTTGTAATGGTAGGGGAAGGTCGCCTATGATGGCACCTGTTTTTTTACAACCTAATATCTATTTTGGTTCAAAGGGGTTAACCCATTCAATCATGTCAAAATATTCGTTACTGCTTAAGTATTAATTATAAAACTTAAAGAAATATATAAAAATTATTTTCTTGATAAAAAATAGGAAAGAAAGAAATCACCAAGTATGCCATCATAAGCAACTAAATTCAAAAATCTGAAGGACGCATGCCCGTAAAACGAAAATTATTATTACAGTTTGCACATTTTTATTATTAAAAAATAAAAGCATATAAAACTGAAGAAAATCAGCCATGATTTTTTCTTTGCCCTTCTTGCCAATTTCTGTCTTTCCAAAATATCTTTTTCCTCCTTTTTCTGTTTCAACTCAATCAGATCAGGGGTAGAATTCAATAACTCAGTCTTTCCTCGTTTTCTCTTTTTCTGAACGTCAGGTTTAAAAGAAGCCACAGGAACAGGTCATAAATACTCTTTTTAATTTCTTGAATCATAGAGCAGCCAGCTACGTTACCATCTGTACTTTCATTTGGCTCTTTTAACTTAGGCATCTCTGGTTGTTCATTGTTTTCTGTTCTGTTTAATAGCAGATCTACTTGCGATACATGTTGGTCATTGTTTTCTATTTCGTTTAATGGCTGATTCTCTTGCGCTAACGGTTTCTGTTCAGAAACTACAGCATCTAGCGGTTTGTCACCACAGTCGAATGTCTACCCCGTTTCGCACTGCTAAGGGTGCCAACCTGTTTACGTCCCTTGGTTGCAAATATCTTTTCTGTTTTTTTTGCACCGTGCTTGACCTAGACTCGTCGGCATTAAAAATGTTTTCGGGTGCAAACTTATTTTCTTAAAGTAGCGTCTAGTGCAGTGAAATACGCAGCAATGTTATTTTTATTAAACGCCTGAGCTCGAACATACGAGGTGTTTTCTGGGACTCTTAAAGAAATTCTTGGGTTTCTGGTCAAAAATCCTTTTACCCATTTTTTGCGAGCCATCTTTTTTCTTTATTAAACTCATGTTTCAAGTTATTTCTTTCCGCTATTTCGAACACTAGTTTTCTTAAATCTTGTGTTGTAAAGCCAAAAAATCTTGTCTCCATATCTACAATATGTTTCACCAGATCTTCTTCAACTCACGAGGCAGTGTTGATCTACGACCTCCCAAGTCCCCTTTTGCAGCATTGTCTTTCTTAAACCTTTTACGTAGAGTTGTCGCAGGGACATTATAAGTTTTAGCAGCCATCTTCCAGCCCATTTTCTTTTCTTTAAAAGCTGCTATAACTTCTCGCATAGCGTTCTCGTCCCATGTCTGTCTTTTCGAAGGAATTCCTTCTTTATTTTGAGATATATCTAAAAAAATCATAGAGAAAAGTAGATGTTGTGCCGTTACGAATATGACTCCTATGATGGCATATCCATTTATAGCTACGCCATCATAGGAAACCACAAGGTATGCCATCATAGGAAAATGTCACACTTCTGGTAAATAAATTATAAAAAATTAAAGCCACAACTTAGATTCAAAATAATCACAACAAAATAACGTCTATACCTTATAGTTATATGAAAAAAATCTTGCATTCTAATTTAATGAACCTAACATATAAAATTTTTGATTTAAAAATTGAATAATATTACTTCGGCACTTACCCACTTCTGTCGGTCGATATCGTGCGCTCGCGTAACTCCGCGGGTTGACGCTAAAACCCATTTATTCTGAAAATACCTGTGATATGCCATCATGGGAAGTACACCATTAAGGGCGACCTTCCCCTAGTAACTTAAAGTTTACGAATTCATTTAAATTAAACTTTTTTAAGTCACGATAGAATCTGCCAACAGGGGTTTGCTTAACTCCTACTGATAGTACAATATATGAGTTCATGATCAGATTCATTGTTAACCTCTACCCCCGAGTATTTAACGAAAGATGGATCAGAAGATAAAATGACGTCAACGAGTGATTCTGAATATTGAGTTGTTCTAACTATCTCTGAAATATGTTGACTTAAATCAAGATATTTCAAAAATTCGATAAAATACTTTATCTACGACCACTTCTAAAAGTAGGCCTTTTAGCGCTAGCTTGTTTCACTAAAAGTGACGTTTTATAGTTTAGCGTGGTTAAAGAGATCAGCTGTTTACTTTAAGCGCATCTGTGGTATAAAGTGAAGTGAGGTTATAAAACTACAATTTCGAACTGGAAGTGAAGTTGTAAAGTTATTCTAGTTGCTTCTTGCGTTACAGGTAAAGTGTTTTTGAAATAATTAAAGCGTTATGTAATGAATACAGTCAGATGTGGAGTATTAATAATTACATTTCGTAACTGACCTTGACAGTACTGGGTTCGCAAACATTTGCCCGCGCGGCATGGCCTACTGTTTATTATGACATAAATTAGAGGTGTCGTAGATGCAAACTTTTGTTAAATCGATATTTATGGATTAATAACAGTAAAATTAAGGTCGTAGATAAAATATTGTATGCAACGCGTGCTAAAAGTCGTTTATGCACGAGACATGTTATGAAACTCAGCCTTCGGCTTCGTTTCATAATTTTCATGGCTCGTGCATAAACGTCGACTTTTAGCACTTGTTGCATAAATAGCTATTGTGGGTGGATTTGATTTAACAAATTATTATTTATATCCTCTATACAAATGATTTTTTTCTGATATGATTGTACATAAAGTAAACCACGTCTCAAGTTCGCCTACAAAAGTTTTATAATTTGTAGACGGTGGTCTGTAGATGACCCCAAACACGTATGTTTCAGATTTGTTTTTAATCGTAAACCATAATTGCTCTATTTTATTATTTGCATTAATTTTTCTTCAAAGAGTTTCCTATGTAAACCGAAAATTTGAAAAACCGTTCGTACAAGTTTCATCTGTTAGAAAACTTGCGTACATAGAAAGTCGTAGTAATTAGATAGTGCGGTCACAAATCTATTAACTAAAAAAGGAAACCGACTAAAAATAACTAATCGTAGTGATTTAAGAATGCTGCTGACAAAGATAGAGCTGAACGTTAACAAATTGATAGCAGTGCAGGAGGTTCATTTTTTTCATTAAAATAATTTTTAATGTTATCTATTAATTATTACGTAATTTTTATTTTACTATTATATTTCGTTATATTACCTTTCTGTGTGTAATGCGAATGTTACTAGGGCCAATTTCAGTAAATAATTTTATAACTTTAAGCTTCAACGTGTCTTCTTTGGAACAATATATTTATATATAAGGTAGATTTTCGGGGTGGAGAGGGGGGGCTGGCACTGAGTAGTTTTTATCTGAAAAATGGGCGGTAGGCTAAATAAGTTTGGAAATCTATGCTTTAGATTAACACACAAACACCATAGAATTACCTTTAAACAGTTTTATTATATTTAGCTATAATTTCAAACTCAATGCTTATTAGAAAATTAAGATAATAAAATGTATATTACAATAAACTGGACTTTATACAGTAACGCGGTTTTCTTGTCCCTGGGATGTCAGCTAGACGGCGGGCGAAACGGATTCGCTGGTCGTTTGCTCTGGAACTTCGGAATCTGTCGGGCCTTCGTTCTGTAAACCGATGCGAAGCTAAGCCGCGTCGGCGCTCCGGGCTTCGCGCTGTCAGTTTTAGCCGGGTTTGTTTTTATTTCTGTAAATACATAAACAAATTAGATTAACTACTGTATTTCTTACTCTGGTCGGGCTGCTACAATTGCGACAGAAAGGCCCCGGGGTTGGCCGAGCAGCAGTGTGTTTTTATCGCGGTTGACGGCCCTCAATCTGCGAGGGAACTAGGTGTCCTGTGGTGAGATAACCTCACAAGGCACGTGGAAGGATTTCGTCTTACGGGGATGTTGCCGTCTCAGAGATCTGTCCAGGTACGTCGCTAGCTATAATCTGAATAATTAATAAAACTTGACTATCTAGGTACATTTGCAGCTCGAATTTATGCTATTTTTATTGTGAACTAAATTGAAATGTTTCGAGTCGAAACTCGGATATTTTGTTCAATATCTCCAGGTCGAAAACTTATTTCGACGCGGGCTTATAGGGGGAATAAGCTAGTGATGTGGGCGCTTTGAGAAAACCACCATATCAAACTAACTTCGGAATTTTATACAGGGAAATTAAGCTAGTGATGTGTACGCTTTGAGAAAGCCACCATATCAAACTAACTTCGGAACGGTTCCTCCGGGTAATGCTGGGGAGGATATCGGTAGAAGGTTGGGAATCAGAAGAAGAATCTCTTTGGACAGGACGAGAACAGGAAGGGGGATCGGGATCTGGAATCGGAAAGGAAATCTCTCTAGAAATCTCTGGAATCTCTAGAAAAATCTCTAAGAAAATCTCTCGAAATGGGCGCTGCAACTGCTTTTATATATGCCTCGTGTCGTGTTACTTAGGTGGAGAGAAGCGGCGCGAGGATCGAATCCTGGCGTCTACGGCGCAGCTCGGGTCAGCGCTCGTTATCTTACGTTTAAGCGTCGGCCAGATGTAACTCAACTCTTTGATACGTTCATCACTTCATCTTGAGATTGAACCACTTCACTACTATCATTTCCAGTAACTGAGAGGATGGTGTCATCTGCAAACATTATTACGGAGGCAGTACCGGCGGCATCTGGCAAGTCATTTATGTATAAAAACATAGGATTGACCCAAGGATATAACCTTGGGGTATTCCATGGGCAACGGTAGTTTATACGCTTAGCTTATTGTTCAGGCATACTGCTTGCGTTCGATTTTCTAGATAGGAACGCAATACGGCATGAGCTTTACTTCTAATGCCGTAATACTCGCACTTGTTAATTAGGATTTCGTGACATACCATGTCGAAAGCACGAGATAAATCAAGAAAGATGTTCTTCATGCAGATCTTATTTTCAAAAGCTTGGTTTATGTTTTCTATGAGTGATAGTATAGCATCTGCCGTAGAACGGTTCTTCGTCCAAACCAAATTGCTGGGTTGAAATGATGCTATTTTTATCTATAAATGAAGTTAATCTGTTGAAGAGGATCTTTTCGAACACTTTGTAGAAAGTCGAGAGGATTGCCATCGGACGGTAGTTCGAAAGATCAGTATTGTCACCTTTTTTAAACACAGGCAAGATTTTAGCCATTTTAAGTTCTTCTGGGAAATACCCATCTTCTATACAGCCATTTATAGTTTAGGCCAGTGGATAAGCTATTATAGAAGCCACAAATGTCAGAATGTATACTGACATATTATATAAGTCACAAGTTGACTTATTTTTAAATAGATGTAATTTCGTTTGCCTCTGTACTATAAAGAAATAAGCTATTATGAATACTGTTGCGATGTTGGTGTAACATTTCTTCTCCTGATAGATTAGGATGTTGCAGATGATTTACAAGATTTGTTATACTTCTTAAGAAAAAATTGTTCATTTCGCTAGCGGAGACATAATTAAGGTTGGATTTTATGGTATTTTATTTGGCGCTCGATAAATAAATTGTCCAGTTTCCTGTTTTTTAACTTCAGATAGTAACTTGTGGTATTTATGTCTCTGTTGTTTGTATAGGTTCTTAATAGCATTATTTTGGTACTGCCTTGACAATTTATGAAAAAATAATAATTTGTTTTTTGGCGTCTTGTTGTGCGGGAGAGGGTCGTATAAGCGTTCGTGTTTTTCTTTTGATTGCAGTAGGTGTCCACGGAAAAGCGAATTCAAAATAATATGTAAAAATATCGTGAAATATAGTAATCACTTTTCGTCTGGATTTTTAAGGCATCATTCCAGTCTTCCTTATGCAGTAAATATTTAAAGTAATTAAGATTATCTTCTGAAAATTTTTGATAACGTTTACTGCAGTTCTCAAATGCCGATTTACAATTTTTCACATCGTACTCTAAAAATGCTACGCCGTGATCCGATATTTCCGATTTAAGGACTTCCGCTTCATAATAATTGTGTTTATTTATAAAAATATTATCCAAACCTGCAGATTTTCTAGTTTATTCGTTGATAGTAAGTCGAAAACCGTAGAACGCAAAAAGACTTTTGAATTTATTCGTAAAACTCAGGTCCACCAAAAAATTAAAATTAAAATCTCGGGTAAATGTAAATTGTTTAAATGAAGTTTTACTGCTATCGCTTCTACATCTGTTGTGAGCGCTAGTTCTTCTGAGTGAACCTTGGTAAAATGGTTGCTGTCATGTTGGGTTGCTTATATGAATTTCACCTTTGGATAGACGAATTTAGTGTTCTGCATGTGTGGACTCTGCATCCATACTTGATTGTTCTGTGTGTAGTTGGGAGTTAATTTTGCTAATGATTCTCGTTATTCTTGATTTTATGCCTCGTTCTTTTAGTTTCGGGTAGATGTCGTCTAACATTTCGAGAAGTGCTTCAGTATTCTCTGTATATTCTCGGGATAGCCCTAGGGGGTCAGGATTTCCTTGTGAATCTTCTAGAAAACCTTGTAGATTTGCGAAAGTGAGAGGGAATTTCCTGGGATTTAGTTTCAATCATTTCTTTAGCCGGTTGTAGTTTTCCAATATTTGGTGCGTCAGAATCGGATTCACTAGTAATCTGACTTTTAGTTCTTTTTGGTCGAGTAATTTTTTAAGAGTTTGACTGGAATTTTACTTGTAGTGGATTTACGAACGGTTGTATCTCACCTTGTTTTTATTGTTCTGATGGTTGTGAAGTTGTCTGCACGGAGTTGTCATTCCCGGTTGAAGGTTGTTGTAAGGTAGAACAGAGAGGGTGGTCGTTCATGGAGGCAGCTGGTGTATATTGGGGTCGTATTTCAGGTTCGATGGGGCATTAGGTTGCTGTGTGTCCTTCTTTCCGACATTTGTAACAGGTTATACCGTCCGTTGATACAATTATACGGTATTGAGTGTTTTCGTAGGAGAGTAAAAACGACTCTGGGAGGGTTGTCGTATCGTTTGAACTGATGTATATTTGTCTACGGAAGCTGAGGATGTGACTATATTCTTCATCGTGGATGTCAGCTCTTAGGAATGTCATAGGGGAGACTAGTTTCAGTTCCATTTTCTTGAGGTGATCTTCGATTATGTTGTTTGGAATAGATGGACAGACGTTTGATAGTACAATTATTTGTGCAGGGGTGATTATCTTGCCGGCTTGGAAAACTGTTTCATTTATTGTTATTGATCCATGATTGATTATAAACTGTTCAACCAAGTTTTGGTTGGCAAAGTAAATACATATCCTATTGTTGGATATTCTTGAACAGAAAGATATGTTTTTCGGGCCCATAAGTTTTCCTAACGTTACTACATAATCTCGGAAAAGGAATCCTTCAGCAGCGTTAAATAGTATTGCCCGTTCTTTTTTTGGATAGTTGAAGACGGTAGGTTGCATTGGTGGGGTAGTTTTAACAGCGTTAGAGAAGGATGAGGTGAGGGATTGTAAATCAGTTTTGGTAGTGTTGCTATCTTTACTTACAGTAGACATTTCTGTAGTGGGCGATTAGACAGTGTGGGAATTTATCTGTGTTGTTTTGCTCAGACAAGGCCAGGGCCAGCCAAGTGGTGCAGCGCGATACGCACTATCTGTTAGCCGGGAGGGCACAATTAAGCGACACTTCAGTATTAATTACACTGTGGTTTTAAGTTATTTTTATTTGTCGAAAATAGCTCGCGCCCGCACTCCGTGAATGCACACTCGGGAATGTCTACTAAAAGATTGTATGTTATGGTGATAAACTTTGATGGTGGTTGAAGGGTTAGTAAATGGCAAATCTGAATTATCATTTTTAGTGGTTGGTTCAACAGGTCGAGACATTACTGAATTTTTTATTTCGTTTTCACAAGATGAAATAAAAAAGGTTTTATTATTGCCCCTGTTGGTCATAATTCGGTATTTTTCTTAAACTCAACTTTACTTTTAGGAGCTGTAATTTGAAACGAAGAATATGTGGTCGAATACTTAGATGTAATTTTTAAGCATTCAAGAACTAAAATGCCGTTATTAGTTATATAACTTTTTAATTTTTCCTCATTTATATCCGAATCGATTCGGCTAACATATAAAAAAAATGAATGTGGCACATCCCTAATTCCGCACCTGTCATTTGTACCATAAGTTGTATCCAATTTTTTTGTTTACTTTTGTATTTCAGTCCATTTACTATCATTTTCTTGATGATTAGATTTTTCTGGCGTATTAATAACTTTTAGCTCATCCTTCGCACACGTGTTTAAGTTTTCTGTAGACTTTTTCGAGTAAGAAGGTTTTACCTCTCTCCTTTTCAGAGTGCTGGGTGGCGTTAATGTGGACTCTGAATTGTTTATCTTAAAGCCAATATCTGGCATTGTGGTTGCAGACTTAATTTCCGTTTTCTTAGAATCGGAGTGTTTTTTGTGGTAGTGAACAAGCAAGTAATAGGATTTTCCAGTAATACGTGATTACCCTTCGCTTTATCTTCTAGCAGCCTTAACTTATCATTTAGCAAGTTAATCTTGTCATACAATTCTTTAATGATGTTTTTGAAGCCAATAATAGCTCTCAAATATTGTAATTCATCGTCCCGTTTTCCAATATTTCAGAGACTGGCCTTGTCTACAGCAGAATGTACCATGGCAGCTAAAAATTCCTTGTTGCAGAAGACAATGAACTTATCATCGGTTACTTCATATTTCTGTAGCTTTGTAACACACCTGTTATGGTAGTAAGTTCCGCAAATCACGCAAATTACACGCTTACAGCAGTTTTTGCACCACAAACACCACACGATGAATGTAACACGTCTATACCATCCGCCATCTTTTTACTATGGGGGTGGTTATAATCGAGATGAAACGCGGAAACGGGCACCACGAGTTTTGTTAATCAGGGTTGAAACAAAATTTCTCAATGACCCCCTGTAGAAACTCGAAATCCAGAGGAGTTTGTGGTACTTCAGCGCTCCTGCGAGATGGCTCCAGCTGTTTCGGAACCTACCTTGGTTGGTTTTTTTTGCTCTCGCCGGATCACCTTACATATATCATAACAAAGAGAGCACAACACATATAATTGTCGATAAACACGTGCATATATCATAAATGAGAGTTAAAAATTGATATGCGGCTATTAAAAATAAGTAGACAAATATATCTTGAACAGTAATGAACAAAGCGGGTTAGTATAGTTGAAATTAACTCAAATAGATAGCCAAATATGGCACAACTAAAGTTTGTCAGTATTGGTGAATGGATATGAAACGTTTAAATGGCACGGGCGTTTTGAGCGTGCCACGCGATTGTAGGCCACTGAAACCTGGACTGATTTTGATTATTGGAGCAAGATTGAAATGATGTAGTTGATTTTGTGTCGGACGGGTCAATTACGCAAGTAAAGGGGCAACCTTCTCTTTGACAGTAGCGTCTGCTAAATATATTTCTTGGTATTTATAAAGTATTCTATTTGGATTGCAAAACGCGGACAAACATTGAAACATTGACTGTTTTCTAAGTTTTGTTTGTGAGCTTTGTTCGATTAAGCGAGGCGCGTGTATTTTCTTCTGTAGTTTTTGTAAATTTACTGAATTGCGATGTTGTGACCCCTTTTCAGAAACAAATAAACGCTGCCAATGACTGAAGGTTAATGATAGCCGTCGGCGCATATGACGTCAATTACTGGTGTCTTCTCATCTCAATCCTGCTATAGGTACTATAAATGCGTCACGCAGCACGATTTCAAAAGGCATAGCACTGTATGATCTAGCGATTCACAACATTAAATCTAGTTCACAATACCTGGAGGGTGTCTCGCAAGGGACGACAGAAGCGAGCAAGTAGAATGGACAGCGTCAACTGCTGGTAGTGGTAATAACGAACGTCCACTCGTAATAGCGTTTGCGACAGGGAGATGATTTCTTTGGCGATGGCAGGAACGGTAGAGAGATGATCCTAAGCCACCTACACCCACCAGGCCTCCTCATTGCCGGAGCGCCCGTAAAATAGTGGTCATACGCTAGTTAGGCGTGCCCGTTAGAATATAGCATTTTCTGCAACATTTTGCTATAAAGTTACCATAAAGATATAAATATCATTTAAATGGTTGTGGCAGACATTTCTAGATATCTTACTGCACGATTTTAGTTGAATTTGAGTTATTAAATATTCTATTTAACAAACCGTACTTACAATGCTTATACGTCGTTTTACAATTTTAACAGAATAATTTAAGAGTGAAGTAAGCAATTATTTATTTCTTATTGTCAACATAGTTTATAATAATTAGAGTTGACAACAAACAGCTTAAATTAAATAACTAAATCATATGATTACTTTCTAAATACCTAAATAAATATAATAGTAAATAACTACTAGAAACGAATAATATATAAATAAACTCATGTACGTCAAAATTTAGGAGGTAGTATTAGAAATGTCCGACTTGGACGATTTTGATGACGGTATTTTATTTAACAAACATTACTTACAATGCTTATACGTCGTTTTACAATTTCAACAGAATAATTTAAGAGTGAATAGTAAGCAATTATTTATTTCTTATTGTGTACATACGTAGTTCATAATAATTAGAGTTCACAACAAACAGCTTAAATTAAATAACTAAATCATAGGATTACTTTCTAAAAATTGAAATTATTAAATACAATTAAACTAAATTCACAAAACGTAGAACACTTTGAGTTAACAGAATTTCTTGTAGATTTCGACGATTTCACTTTATTAGACAATATCGATATAATCGAGCAAAAGTCTGAAGCTGCAATTGTACTATCGAGTACGGAAGGAATTAAAACGGAGGACCAAAGTATTTTAATATACATTGCGGGTTATTTAGAAAATGTAGTTTATACAACAATTAAATGTGCCGCTTGTATAAATTATTTAATATGCCATAAAGAAATGGAAGTCACTTGGATGGATTCTGAGAAAGCCCGTTATTGAAAAACATTACACAAGGGAGGTTTAAAATTACCAACTGAACATTTTGTACATACATATAATAGTGCAGGTTTTTAATCTTTTCGAAACATTAGTATCACCTACTTTTGAAAGCGATTTTTTGAATATTAATTGTCAAAAATCAGTTTTAAAACATTAATCATTAGACAAAATCTCAGAATTGATGCTAAATTGTACAATGTGAAGAGTGTTCCAACAGTTTTTACAATTTAGTAAATATCTGTTTAAATGCATTCAGTAACATGCTCCTAAACAATTATGTAAAAATGAAACACGATAAACTAAATCGAGACATAACGAAAAGAAAAATAGCCAAACCGTCATCAAAATCGTCCAAGTCGGACATTTCTAATACTAGCTCCTAAATTTTGACGTACATGAGTTTATTTATATATTATTCGTTTCTAGTAGTTATTTACTATTATATTTATTTAGGTATTTAGAAAGTAATCATATGATTTAGTTATTTAATTTAAGCTGTTTGTTGTCAACTCTAATTATTATAAACTATGTTGACAATAAGAAATAAATAATTGCTTACTTCACTCTTAAATTATTCTGTTAAAATTGTAAAACGACGTATAAGCATTGTAAGTACGGTTTGTTAAATAGAATATTTAATAACTCAAATTCAACTAAAATCGTGCAGTAAGATATCTAGAAATGTCTGCCACAACCATTTAAATATTTATATCTTTATATAGCGGGGTTTCAACGATTACTTACACCGCAACTCCTCGAAACTTGGCACTTTAACAAAACCTAACTCCTAATGAAATCCGCGACGACGGTGATTGCATTCCGAGCTTCGATACGACCTAGTAGGTTAATTGGCACTGTTTATGCTGCCCGAAACCACCAGAGGCGCATCCCTTGAACTTAGAAAAGAGGTGACGACACAACCACTAGTTGCGTATACGAGCAAACCCGGAAGAAGATCCTCGAGAAAGTGAAGCCATGCTACTGGAATCACGGGGCGAGATGCACGTGTGCCTCACTTGTGTGTTCCGTCTAACTTACGTGCAGACACACAAGATCACGCCAGAAAACCCCACGCTCTGTGCAGCTGCAAGAATATGCAGGTATCAGCTAGTTGGTTTAGCCGGCGACTTCGTGGAGTCGTTAAGCTCGTAAAAAGGTTTTTGTTATAGGGTATCCATGATAAATTACACGTTCAGAACAGATATTTGAAAACAGCAAAGCGCGCTTTTACTGAAGAATTGCAGTTCGGCTGACGAGGAGAGATGTCGCTAAAGGTTTGGATTGGGGCTAATGTTGCCCAAATTAGCTGAATTACGGCGGGAACCTGTCCATTTTCTAAATGAGAGCGCGGAATAATCTTGTCCTAACAAATGCTGATGCAAATTCTAGACAAAGCAAGATTTTTAAAAAATCAATACGAACATTACAAGGGGCATGACAAAGACCAACCTTAGAGAGAGAAAGCGACTTCTAAGAAACAATTTACACAGGTCGAGACATGGCAGGTGTGAATGAGTGCGACAGGTAATAGTATGATCCAGAGAGAGCATCATACAAGATTGCCATCGAAATTGCGTAATTTCTATTGGGAGTCTAATCAAAGTTCAATTTAATTAACATATGTGGGCATGTCAATCAATTTAATTGGACCATTTAATTGAAGCACAAGATGGCCGCCAAGCGGAACTATTTCTACTGATAGTAAGTAATAATTGCCAAAAATAACACACAAACTCATAATTATTAAGGATTTATTATAAAACTGTAAAGACAACACCAAGCTTGTTTACATATAGTACAATCTTCTTAGTTTTTCATTCCTTGAAGTTCTACCAGTCTTAAAAATAACTAAGTTACCAGGTAACTCACAACTCCCTATTTTAATTTAAAATATAAGCCCCATATAGAGTGATTAAAAACATTTCTCAGCGAATCATGTTCTGGAATGAGTCCTCATATGCATGACTAAACTAGTTTTCTCAGTATATATATATTCACAAACTGAACAAGAATAAGGTTTTTCACCTGTATGAATCCTCATATGCATGACTAAACTAGTTTTCTGGATAGATTTATATTCACAAACAGAACAGGAATAGAGGAAAGTAGCCTATTATCGGATAGGTGCCTAATATCAGATACCTTAGATTTTCAGAAAATATGCACTGCCATCTGGGTATTTTGATGTAAACTGGAAGCTTATGTCAATAAAATAAACCTACGAAAATTTCACGGTCCTGCATTACTGAGCGTAATGCCAGTTTAAAGTTTTTGTTTTTGATGCTTGTCAGGTTTTTTCAGCTATTGGTGGTTTACGTCAAAAGTAATAATCATTGTAGATTTTTATCCTACCAAAAGAATTTTGCAAATTTGCGCAAACATTATAACGCTTTACTTATTTTGTAACAATCTCCAACTTTTCAATGTAAGTAATTTAAAAAGTTGAAGGTTATGTGCCTAATATCGGATACCCACTACACTACACTACACTCATGTGTGAACTATGGTTAGATGGTTAACCAATTATATTTCTCTTTAAGCATTTTGTATTTCTATATGTTAGTTTATTTTTATATTAATATACTATTTTTTAAAATTTTAGTAATTTATTTTTACAGGATTGTCCTTATCCGATATTAGGAGCACGTTTTTTTTTCAATTCAATTTGCCAATTTTCAATTAATAATTAATAATCTATAGAATTATACAACTTATTACCTTAATCGATTACCAATATAAATAGGTAAAATAAGGATAATATTTACAGAAAATTATCGTCTAGATCTGTATATTTCAGAAGTTGTGATTTTTTTCAACAAGTATCCGAAATTAGGCTACTTCCTCTAAGGTTTTTCGCCTATATGAGATTTCATGATTCTGCATATGTCTAACGAAATTACGTTTTAATGTAGTTCTATATTCACAAACAGAACACGAAAAGGATTTGTCGTTTGTATGAGTTTTCATATGTGTGACTAAATTACCTTTATGGGATGATTTATATTCACAAGCTGAACAAGAATAAGGTTTTTCACCTGTATGAGTCCTCATATGCATGACTAAACTAGTTTTCCGGATAGATTTATATTTACAAACAGAACACGAATAAGGTTTTTCGCCTGTATGAGTCCTCATATGCATGACTAAACTAGATTTCTCAGTATATTTATATTCACAAACTGAACAAGTATAAGGTTTTTCACCTGTATGAGATTTCAGGTGTCTGACTAAATTCTCTTTCTGGATAGATTTATATTCACAAACTGAACAAGAATAAGGTTTTTCGCCTGTATGAGCTTTCATGTGTCTGACTAAATTACCATTGTAGATAGATTTATATTCACAAACTGAACAAGAATAAGGTTTTTTGTCTGTATGAGATTTCATGTGTGTAACCAAACTCTTTGCTGTTGAATTTTGGGCCAGATAATTTTGGTTTTTAATTTTAAACTCACATTTATAATCAAGTTTGAAATGAATACTGATGTCATTATTGCTTTCAATGACTTCTTGTTTGACAGAAAACTTCTTAATATTTTCATTGCTATCTATGTCTCTTAATGCCTGCAGTAAAGTTTCTTCTGTTGAACTATAAAACTTATTATCTGCTGTTCCTTGATTAGTGGTCATCATTGCTAGATTAATGTCTGCTTGGGAGGTAATACTTTTTCCGTTTTTCGCTCAATAATATACGACTACGGGAACCTTTGAGATTACAACATCTGGAACAAGGAAGTATTATTAGAATTAGCAAATTACAGATAATTCCAGTTATTTTATTTTGGAACCCTAAGCTTGTTTATCGGCCCTCGATAGCAGGCTTTCATGGCCCAAGTACCTATAAAGTTGCTAAGCACTACAACAAACAATATAGCAACACCACTAATCTACAAAGTAATGCAGCACACCAAAAATTTACAGCCCGTGCCAAAATACTGAATCCTTGAATTTTGTCCTTTTTGAGAATCAAAATAAAAATTAAACGTATGTACCAAGTGCAGAATCAAGAAATTTCAAGCACTCCGCATAATCTATTGATTATACCCTTAATGCATAAATAGGTACTATATACTGTTCTGTAAAGAAAACTGCAGTTATTTTAAAGCTAATATTCTGAATGAAATAGTTATTTATGCAAAGAGCGCCTAAAGGGAAAGTTTACACTCGATAACAAAGTTTCCAAAAGTGTAAACGTTCTTTGAGCCTGAAGTACGTGTAACGTTTACATACAACTGAATTCAGATGCATTACTGGAATGGTTTGTTCTAAATACACTCTTCAGAGTCACTTTCTACTGAAGGTATTACATTTTACAACATATCAAATTATATTTTTAAGATTAACAAATAAATGTATTGTTATCCTAACAATGAAGGTTGCAAATCATATATTTGAACGTCACTTTCGTCACTAGTTTTCATGACATGGCGTTTTGTTTTTTACAGCCCACCAGGCATAAAGTTACACTTTCGGTCATGGTAACTATGATATAAAAAACAGTTTTGGTCCGGTTGTGTATAAATATTACTGCATTATAAACTGAATTACTATAAAAGCCAGTCTTATAAAGACCACCAATCTGAGGTTAACTTTAATTCGTTGTTAAAATAAACAAAAGCGCATCAACATTTGTTTACTAATGAATAAAATGTCATAGGCACATAGGCACTAATGTTTTGATGTGCTTTTCTTTATTTTAACAACGAATTAAGGTTAACCTCAGATTAGTGGTCTTTATAAGTCCGGCTATTACTACCCATCTATCATTGATTTATAAAGTCATTATAGCGGTTTAAAATGGCTCTCAAAGAGTGGGATGTTATTTTTTAGTTGTTCTGTTCATGTGAACGGGGTGTTATTTGGTAAATGTAGCAACCGTTTTGCTTCTTATGTTGCTTGATTGCAATTACCTTAAATAAACGAGGAGAAGTCTTTATACATTGGGTGAAACGATTTAGAACTACTCCAATAACAAAATTGTGGCCCTTTACACCATCTGTAAAGTAAAGAATAATATTCAATAACAATTCGTGTGAACACGCATAACACTTAACCTCAGTTTCAGAAGTGGTTTTTTGCAACTGACACGCAAGTGTACTAATTGAATATTGCGATTTCAAACATCAACGTTGTCAGAGAGTTGAAGTCGCTCATTTGATCAGGCGAAATGGACGAGTTTATTAATTAATTATTCACTTGCCTTCGTATAACAGAAAATAATTATATAATAACAATAAGCAGTGAAGCAGTCAGGGTAGCCACCACAAAACTATACCTACGAGCAGCGAATCCCCCATGCTAAACACGCAACCATTTTTCCACACAGCTGCGCCCTGGCGACCGGGTTGGCCCAATTACACAATAAGCGGGAGTTTTAAATGGCTCCAGCACAAAATTTAAATAGTGCGTATAGTCGACCCTCCAATCTCTAAATTTAAAATATATTTTGTCAATAAAATTTGATTTAAAAAATAATTCATAAACTTTAATTGCTAATGTTAAATTAGGCATTAGCAATTAAAATTTACAAATTATTTCTTAAGCCTGTATGACACGACGCTAAATTTTGTGCAAAATTTACTTGTAAATTTTCAAATAAATTTACTGATAATTTTTCTTTCAAAAATACAATTTCCTGTTTGCAACGTGTGCTAAATTTGATGTTAAATTTGCCATGCGCACATGCGTAGTAGCAAATATTTTAAGTGGAAACAGTACCCTCTAGAGGGTATTGGTTGAAGTATGCGGTTGTTTTCATGTTATTTGTCGTTTGTTAGCTATTTTCTGAGGTTGGGTTAAGGCATTTATCTTAGAGACCCTTAAATGTATCTTAGATAGGAGCGCCAACATTAAACACGTGGTTAAACAATGCTAATAGGATGCAGGTTATGTTTATGTTTACATTCCTCGCCATGCGCTGCAGTTCAGTCTGATTACGATACTTCTGCGCATATTTACCAGGAAATTTAGAACAAGTTCTAAATAATTTACATGAAAATTCAGCCTAAAATTTAGCAGCCAATTTTCTGTATGCAACAGTGCTTAATATTTTTATGAAAATTTACAAGTAAATTTTGCATAAAATTTAGCGTCGTGTAATACAGGCTTTATAAAAGTTATTCCTGGACAGCACTAGTAAAAAACTTTATTAATGTAGTTAATACGTTCAGCAGAAATAATATACAATACAACAAATATTAAGTTCTAGAACAAAAAATAAATGCTTATAAAACAACATCAAAATAAATAAGATATACGTATTGTTTATAAGCATAATGAATAAATAACAACCTTCGCAGCCATTTTCTTCCGATGTTCTTTTGTAATGGAGGTATTCGGCTTATGCTTCTCCTTGACAAATTTGAAGATTAAGAAAGTAGTGCACTTACTTAATATCAAATCGTCGCAGATGTGGGCATCGCCAGGGCAGTTTCTCCAAAACCTATTGCTGATTTGTCGAACTGCTTGAAGTTATTTTCCAAAGTAGGTTGAAAATCGGTAACAGAAAGAAACTTAATAGTTTTGATAACAAATGTAACGTTGATTATTACACATAACTGTGACATGACTGATATTATCTTCAAAATATAAACGCGGGCAACACACTTACGTATAATTTTGCCCGTGCCAAGAGTCATCGTGCTGGTTGCCCTTAGAAAACTGCCCTCGGAACAGTTTTCATTGCAACCAGCACTCTACCCTTGGCGTGTGCAAAATTATCGGTAAGTATGTCTTACCCTTGTTATATTACTAATGAAAATCATTACTGCTGCTTATTTGACTATTTTATAAAAGAAACAAATTAGCTGATACGTCAAAACATGTACATACATTTGAGAGAATACCTAATGACTACTTCTAATGCATCGGAAGTTAAAGAACGCGATACAGAAATTTATGAAAATGCTTACACTGACCTGTAGTACTAATTTGTTGCAGCCAGGAACGCAGGTAGACTTCTTTTTCGTGCTGACCATTAACACCATGCAAAAGACACCCACAACTGAAAAAATTTAACTATTTTAATTAAATGGGTAGATTACGCAATATTACAAAATTAACTATAGATGTTATTTGGCTATGTTGCTGTAAAAAAACTAAGAATATAAATTCAGGAGCTGAATCAAACTGATAGACACTATAATTAACAAGTATTTAAGGTTGCAGAATTTCCGTGTTACGCACAACATACATTGTAGAGGGCGGTCGGTGTATCAAAATGCTTGAAAATGTAATATGCTTCTTTGGTTGCATAGCTAAGTATTATCATTGACACTTGTTTGAACTTCAACCGAAAAGAGTCGCTACTAGGCAACTTTTGTTTTCAATTGCAAACGGGCTGTTTGCTGATCAAACCACTGAAACGGTACCCGTCGGAGTTGTGACGGCCGCTTTGATTTACGATGGGTCTTTGCAAATACGGAATTTCCATCTCCGGCCAAATGCGGCTTAAAATACAAGGAATTTGCTTATGAGGTTTTAAAGCGCAATTTGATACATATGGCCTATGCCCATGCACTTATTTCTTGGATACTGAAATTACTAAACTATTTCGTAAGGTTGCCTAGCGATTTATCTGGAGAGTTGTATCACAGGGTTTTGCGCAAGGTTCTATACTGAAGCCTCTGTTATTTACCATCTACACTCACATCTTCTGTAATCCACTACAAACTTCTAAAATACATATATACGCTGACGACACCCAAGTGTATCACTCCTTCAATTTTGATAATGTTATCCAAGCCCTGCAATACATACAACGCGACATAAATTATTTATATGCAGTCTCATCTAATCATGCACTTCATATTAATACATATAAATCGGTCATTCTTCTTTTTGTTAATGCCCACAAAATATCTGTGATAAAAGAAATCATTAACCTGTCAATTAATGACACACCTATACCGATTAAGGAATCTCGGCTTGGTGATGGCTAATACGAGTACATTTAAATTTATAACTCATATTTCTAATTGTATAAAACGCGCCTACATAAATATCAGACTTATTTTTTCTCATCGTCATAGTCTATTAACTAAAATTAAAACCATGTTATGTGACACGTTAGTCCTGTCTCAGTTTTTGTACTGTGCTGAAGTGTATGGTCCTTAAAATTCCTATGACAGTGTTAAAAGAATTCAGAGTTCAAAATTCGTGCATAAGATTTATATATGGTATTAGGAAATATGACCACGTATCACATAAACTTGCTGATTTAAAATGGCTAAACATGCAGAATAGAAGACTGTTGTTGACGGCCTGCTCATTCCACAAAATAGTAATTTCAAAACAACCTGCTTAGTTATATCATAAAATCACATTTTCAACAATTGTCCATTCCCTAAATTTAAGATTTAAAGGAACAATCACTCCGCCCCTACACCGAACAAGTCTATATGAAGGTGGATTTTCATATAACATATTTAAAGTTTATAATAACCTAAATTATGACATAAAAAATGCGTCATTACCGATATCTATAATATAATTTTCCTTAATGTGTGTCTCTGACACAAAATTAAATCTCACGTTCCGGCTTCACAGATGTTTATATTTGTTTAGGTTTTGTTTTTCTTATCTTAGCGCTCGGATCGGAGCTTGACCTTTCGCGTATCCTATTTCACGTGCGCGCCGATTCAAGACTCGCAGCGCGTAGCGCGCGGTTTGCTTGTTTAAACATAAATTACGCCAGTTTCTCTTAGTTAACCAATAATATTTGTTCTTTTAGCCTTTTTTTTTTCTTTCTTTTCTTGAATGGGGCAACAATTATAATTATTATATACATACCTATACCCTCCCTGTTACATCGAAATAGAATTTACTTTAGTTTAAATGTTCTATTAAGAGTAGGCATGTATACAAAATTTTTTTGAGAATGGATTGATTCAAGGGTATAGTGGAAGAACAAAACATTTTTTTAACTGTATCCTTGTGATTCTCACATATTATTTTGCTACGCACAGACAAGAAATGTATCTTTTTTTAAATTTAATATGTGGAATAAACGATTTACTATTATTATTAATGTTATTATTATTGTGTCAGTGCCATAATTGTGAGATCATCAGCGTAGGTTAGTATCTGGTAAGGGCTATTTATAATACTTTTATTGACCTTCACTCCACTTCGTCTGATTGTTGTTTCTAGGGCCAGATTGAATAGTAAGGGTGACAAGAGGTCCCATTGTCTTAGTCCTTTCTGTATCCTGAATTTGTTTGACCTTTCTCCTTCAGTCCTCACCCTACTCTCTATCCTTTCTAAAGTACCTAATTGATATTACCTAGTTGCATAATCCATTCTGGTAATTCCATTTCACTAAGTGCAATTAATAATTCCTTTCTGCATATATTGTCGTACGCTTGTTTAAAGTCGACGTACAATATGTGGACTTGCTTTCTTTTCCTTTTTCATTTTTTCTTGTATAGTTTTAAGAGTGAAGATATGGTCTTTTACTGATCTCTGCTTCCGGAATCCCGCTTGGTAATCACCTGCCGCCACAGCACATTAGAGGTGAAATTTATTTGATCACCCGATACCATATGTGTTTAGGTGATGCAAGATTTTGCAAATGTAATTAATTGTTCCTCGTGCCTTGTATGTACTACGTGTACATATGTTATACGGATGGGGTCATATTTATGCAGGGAGTTTATTATAACGCGCAATGTGTAAATCCGTTTATTTTAAAATGCAATATGGAAACGTTACTGAGTATGTAAAAACATAGTATATTCTACGGAGGAAGGAATTCTGTTGATCAAATGGTATAAAGACTTCAGTTTGCAGCAAGTATGTGGGTTATTACATGCCCTGTTGTTCTTTCTGATATATTGCATTTTAAAATAAACGCATTTACACATGACGTGGCGTACCCTTAGAAACCAATAGTAACAATCAAGTCCTCATGGAAACGAGAATACCACATTGCGCATTAAAATAAATTCACTGTATATAACAGCAATGAGATAACATGAACAACAAAATAGAATGCAGGAGTAAGAAAGAGATAATCATACGAAAAAATTATTTTAGTAGACATGTTTAGTTGACATATGTCATAATTAAACTGTGTCAAGCCTATTCGAATATTTTTTTACTATGTTTATCTCTTTCTTAGTCAAGCAATATGTGTCATTTTCTTGTTCATGTTATTTTATTTTATTTTATTCCGCACTTCGCCAACAGCCGTTAGGCCAATTATAGACGTCACCGTACATTTTATGAAAACTTCCAACCGCACTAACGACTGTCATGATGTTATTATGACAACCGGGACCAACTTCTTTCCGTGGCAGCCGTACCACAAGGTGCCGGGAGAAGCAGCCGTGGAACTCCCATCCAAGTTCTGACCAGAGAGAGCGTTGCTTAACTCTGCTGATCGAACGTGGACGCTTGTTCAAGCTACACCACCCGTTTCTTATTAGCAAGTAGCGAATTCAAATTCGTATGTTAACTCGTAGAATAAACGCTCTAATCTATTGATTTCATTGGTAACTGTCAAAGTGACCTGTATGATTAAATGCTGGCATAGAAACCAAACTGCTATGTTAACCATTAAAATAAATTCACTGTATAATTTTGGCCCCATCGGTATAATTTTATAATTATTAAAACAGCTGTTAGCTTGTAATAGTGGTTCACCTATGTTATTCCTTTGATGTTCAATGTTTCTGACATCAATATCGTCCACTTCAAATGTTTGGTACCACTGATGCTTTAAAAACATCAGATTCAAGATTGGTGCCAGGAGTTGAATTAATAAATTTTTCAATTCGAAAAACTTTTTTCTAAACCGGTCTAGTAGCAACTGTCTACCAACTTAGCAACAAGTCCGATAGTTATATTTTTATAGCCTAGACCGATAGCACTTGACGGCTCCCTTGACAACATCCGATAGTTTTTTTTAAATGAACTGCTAGACATAACACACGTTTATTTTGGTTTTAACGAATTTCATAGAACACTTGCCCTCCATCTGTTTTTGCATTTAATAATATTAATAATTCATACGAAAAAAAAATTTTAAAAATAGATAATTATAGAGGACTAAATGTGGACAGCACGCTAAGCAGATTATTTAGCAAAATAATTAAGAACAAATTACAGGATACTGTTCGAAACAAGATTAGTGAGGACCAGAGTGGCTTTACTCCAGGTCGGTCATGTGTCGACAATTTATTTGTCTTGCAGCAAATAACAGAAAAAAGAACGTCAACGGGGCAGGAAACTCATCTGGCATTCATTGATCTATAAAAGGCTTATGACGCGATTCCGAGAACAAAACTATGACAAGCTTTATATAATGATGGTGTAGATCAAAAGTTAATATCTGTAATTCAAGAACTGTATCAAGACAATAAAGCATTCGTGAAAGGTTGAAATAAACTGTCAGATCCGATTTATACATCCAACCAAGGGCTTGAGACAAGGCTGTTGTTTATCGCCAATACTCTTTAACTTATATCTGAAAAGTGTACTAAGGGAATGGAAGCGTAGATGTAGAGGTATGGGTATTCCAATAGATGACGAGTACCTCTTTACTTTAAGCTTCGCTGACGATCAGGTCGTTATAGCTCAGGATGCATACGACCTGGAATTTATGTTGCGAAGGTTGTATCAAACGTATCAGGAATGGGGAATGGTGATAAATATAGACAAAACAGAGTACTTAGTAGTTAACTCAGAGGCAAATTTTGATAGTCTGATCACAGATAACATGCATATTCCATGCATTAAACAAGTAGATAAATTCAAGTACTTGAGAGCAACCATAACTAAAGACGGATTAGGCACAGCAGAAACAAAAATCAGAATTGAAAATGCTCGGAAAATAATTGGTTGTTTAAATAGTATATGGTGGGACACTCATGTCTCCCAAAAGGTGGAAAAATTGTAGGATTAACTATGGTGGAGTCCGTGTTGTGTTATGGATGCGAGGTGTGGACCATGAATGCGGAAACGAAGAGAAAACTGAAGGCAACCGAAATGGACTACCTTAGAAGTGCAGGAATATGAAAGTTGGAGCACATCACTAATATAGTAATTAGAGAAAAAATGAATGCCCAAGAGGATATAGTCGAAAGGATTGAAAAGCGTGGTTTAAAGTGGTTTGGACACTTGATCCGTATGCATGATCAGATATTGCGCATTAAGGTATTTAAGTGGAAACCACGTGGTAGGAGGAAATCAGGTAGACCCCGAAGATCTTGGAATGAAGGCATAAGAGCAGCATTAAGAGACCGGGAATTAGAAGAAGATGAAGTTTTTGATAGGGGTAGGTGGCGATTAGGAGCAGGGAGACGGCGCCAAGCTGTATAAACCCGTGAATATTATCACTTATAATAATGCAGAAAACTAAAAGTCGTGTTTACACAACTAAAAGTACCACGGTTGCATTCGCCAATTTCTATTTTCGGGTTTTTGTAAACAAACTTCCCTTAACTTTTAATAGCGATATTATCACAGAAAACAATTATTTATTATGCCTATTTCTTGTGTTTTTTAAAACTATGCAGGCAGCTTCAAACGGATGTCAAATTTCTTTAATAGCCATATCTCGTCATTGAATGCTGCCAAACACTCAAACAAAGAGCCTTGCGTATTAACATAGTGTAAAAGCAACTCCAATGCTTACGCTACATAACCTAACCTTCGGTGCAACTGTGAGCTAAGTGTTGTTTTATTATAATTAATAGAAAGGATGATGTGCTTCGCCACCGATTGCAAACATTATAATGAAAAACATACGTGCCGGCGTAGCGCTGATTTAGCGCTCGCTTTTTGCTAAGTTCAAGCAGCTGCGAGCGGCTGAACGGCATTTGGGTTAGCGATCGCTGTGTTTACTAACAAACGTCAGTTTTGAGCGCGTCAACAGAATGGAGCAAATTGATCACTTAATACTCGAATTTGCTGCAGATGATGTGATGGAAATTAATCCATTAGTGCAATTAATGCCGTTGTTAGAAAATAACGGAAACTTATTGCAGTTGATTGATTTGGATGCAGAAAAGAATGATGAGGCTGTTCATAATGTCAACTACTTTG
This sequence comes from Agriotes lineatus, assembly GCA_940337035.1. NCBI lineage: Eukaryota > Metazoa > Arthropoda > Insecta > Coleoptera > Elateridae > Agriotes > Agriotes lineatus. The sequence continues at coordinate 81,355,037 of OW679201.1, read as the reverse complement.
AGGAAGTGGTACCACGTTATTCACCGCAGGAGTTTTATGAACATTTTAGAATGTCCAGAAATGTTATGGAGGTATCTATCTAGCAATATTAGTACAATTTTGCTTACTTAAAAAATACAGTGCAACTGTATTAATTTGTAAAATGCATGTAATTAGGTATTTATAAACATTTTACAATTATTTGTTTATTTCAGATGCTTGTGGTGGAAATAGGCAATAGAGTAGGCATCGAAGGCAGAATCGATCTTGGAAAAAAGACTCTGTTTACCATATGGATGTTGGCTAAACCGGAATCGTATTTGGCATGCTGCGATCGGTTTGGAATGTCGAAAGGCACCGGTCATCTAATTTTTTATCAAATTTGCAATATTTTGTTGCAAATGATGCCACAAGAAATACGATGGCCTACTAACGAGCAGGCGATTATGACAGCTAACACATTTCATGCACGAACAGGCTTTCCTGGAATTGTGGGGGCTATAGACGGTTGCCACATCCCTATAAAAGCCCCAGCTCATAACGCCGTTGATTCCTTGGTGATAGTGCATATCCATTAATGAAAAATGTAATGGTGCCATTTAGGGATACAGGCCATTTGACACCGATGCAAAATAATTTTAATACGAGATTAAGTACAGCCCGAAGCAAAATAGAGCAAGCGTTTGGACGGCTAAAAGGAAAATTCCGAAGGCTGAAATACCTCGATATGAATATTGAAAATGTGACAACAGTCGTCACCGCAGCTTGTGTTCTACACAACTATATAATACGTAGGGAAGGACTGCAAAATGTTGATTTAAACATTGAAGAAAATAATGCCAATGAGGATGGACCTCATGAAGAATTTTTCGATGACGTAAATATTGGGGCCCAAAAACGAAACAAAATAATGCAGCAAATTTTCTAAAAGTGGCAAATATTTAAATGTACGATAAATTGTAAATATGTATATATACAGTATGTCCCCGGATTGAGTTTACAATAGGTATGATTGACCAAAAATTTTCGAATTGGAATTTCATATTTTGGGATTCCGCACTGCTTGGTGTGAAACGAATTTTAAGAATATTTTCAATTTTTGAAAAACAAGTAGGCCTTGACAAGGAAGCGAAAAATATTTTATTTTCAGGTAAACTACCCTTTTTGTTCATGATACGGCAAAATTTAATTAAGAAAAGTTGTTGATAATGATAAATTATGACCCTATACCAAATTTCAGAACGATCTGTCGACTTATAAATCACTGTTATTTTTTAGAAAATTGTATTTTATTGTCAGGTAAACTACCCTCTTTGTTTATGATACGGCAAAATTCTATTAAGAAAAGTTGTTTACAATGAGAAATTATGATCCCATACAAAATTTTAGAAAGATCTTGCGACTTAGATTAAACCGTTATTTTTTAGATTAAACAAATTGCATTTATTAAAAATGACGGTTTAATCTAAGTCGACAGAGCTTTCTGAAATTTGTTATAGGGCCATAATTTATGATTATAAACAACTTTTCTTAATACAATTTTTCCGTATCATGAACAAAAGGGGTAGTTTACCTGACAATAAAATACAATTTTCTAAAAACTAACAGTTTTTTATAAGTCGACAGATCGTTCTGAAATTTGGTATAGAGTCATAATTTATTATTATCAACAACTTTTCTTAATTAAATTTTGCCGTATCATGAACAAAAAGGGTAGTTTACCTGAAAATAAAATATTTTTCGCTTCCTTGTCAAGGCCTACTTGTTTTTCAAAAACTGAAAATATTCTTAAAATTCGTTTCACACCAAGCAGTGCGGGAATCCCAAAATATGAAATTCCAATTCGAAAATTTTTGGTCAATCATACCTATTGTAAACTCAATCCGGGGACATAACTGTATACAGGCTGATTTTTTTATCATGTAACAACTTATAAGCAACCCATTATGCAGAAGCATACATAATGCATGCTTCTGCATAATGGGTTGCCTACAAGTTGTTACACGATAAAAAAATCAGCCTGTATATATATATATATGTAGTTGATATTTTGTAAATATATTTTATAAAATTAGCATGTTTTTGTTGTGTAAGTGTAAACATAGTCAAAGGGTCATTCATGCAGCAGCAGAATTACAAAACAATTAGGCATCCTTTTTAGATATCTTCTCTCGGCATTTTAATTAACAACTTTTAAAAGGGTTACATACAGGGTCCGGCAAACGGCAAGATTTCGTAAATACTTTTATTGTTGAAAAATTATTTTTTTTATAATTATTAATACATTAATGGGAAATTAAAGAGTAGCCATTTGATTTACAATGTTAAAAAAAAATTTTTTTGAATACTACATTTGCCAAATGTCCTCCGTTGACATTAAATTTATGCATTCTTGGAGTCGAGCCTGAAAGTTTTGCGTCACTCTTCGCAGCATATCAACAGATATTGCTGCAATCTCGTCACGAATTCGTTGTTTGAGGGCCGGGATTGTCCTGGGTGGATCAGTTGCAAACACTTTTGTTTTTAGGTAACCCCACGAAGAGTGATGCAAAACTTTCAGGCTCGACTCCCAAGAATGCATAAATGTCAACGGAGGACATTTGGCAGATGTAGTATTCAAAAAAAATTTTTTTAACATTGTAAATCAAATGGCTACTCTTTTATTTCCCATTAATGTATTCATAATTATAAAAAAAATAATTTTGCAACAATAAAATTATTTACGAAATCTTCCCGTTTCATTGCCGGACCCTGTACAATGCAATAAATGCTAAAACACCAGATCAAAAACCATCAAAATACTACGGTGAATATTGTTACGCCATGGCATGTGTAAATGCGTTTATTTTAAAATGCAATATATGAACCGTAATTTTATTGAAAAAGAAGCATGAGAAAGAACAGGGCATGTAATAACCCACATACTTGCTGTAAACTGAAGTCTTTCTACTATTTGATCAACAGAATTCCTTCCCCCGTACAATATATTATGTTTTTACATACTCAGTAACGTTTCCATATTGCATTTTAAAATAAACGCATTTACACATATTGCGCGATATAATAAACCCCCTGTATAATAAAAAATCAGACTATACACCGATGTCAAAATATATTTATTACAAAACTTCTTACTCATTACAATATTAAGTGAATCAAATAAAAAAATATATACATTTAAATATAATTATACATAAAATAATGATACAATTTTAAAACTAATTATTTTTATTATTTGTATTTTTAACTAACTCTAACAGTTGTCGCAAAATATCATTTTGCTCCTTTTGCGTTTGGAGTTGCTCCTTGTACACATTTTTAATTTCTTGCAGCTCTCTAATTTTCTGCTCTTCGGAGAGCAGCATTTGCTTTCGAAATTCTTCTAACTCTCTATTTTTACGTTTGGTACCTCGAGTATCACTGGCAGCAGTATTCAAACTGGGAATTCTAGACGGTGTGGATGACAGACTTAATAACGATTCCACTGGTGGAGTTGGTGATGAAGAATTCGATGTTGAAGAGGCAAGGGATGATGAATTTGAAGGTATTGGGGGTGGCAAAGCTGACGAAGAGGGTGCAGGTATATATGCTGGGATTAAGGACGACTGAGTAGATGTAGAGGGCTGGTTTAGCACAGATAAGGGAAGCTTAGGTTGTGGAATGGACGATATTAAGTGTGGAGGATTAATGGTGGCATCAGTATGAAGCGGGTCATCCATCACGTCGAAATATTCCCAAGTTTGTCTACCTCTGCCAGTTTTTCTTTTGGTATCTTTTATTCCTTTATAAGTGCTCTTCAAATTTCTAAATTTTCTGTCACACATGTCCGGTGTCACATGGTAACAATTTTTTTTCATATTTTCGGCAATTCTCCCCCACAACAGACTATTTTTCATTTTAGGGTTTCTGAAGTTGCAGCATTCTGAGCGGTAGTGCTCAATCAACAACATGGTCGATTTCTGTGACCAAACAAACCGCTCGGCAGCTGAATCGTCTGCAGGCTCATCTGTTCTTTCCGGTACCATGCGTTGCTGCATCATTTGATTTATAACATCATTCTTGATCGTCTCGTCGATAAGAAAAATAAAATCTTAGACTTAATTTAATCAACAGTAGGTAGTTTCAAAAGATTCAATGAAAATGTAACTTAGTTCGAACGAAATTATAGTAATATTAAGAAGCAATACATACCATCAAAAATAGCTTGTACCATATGTGATGGGACTTCCGCCGCTACAGTTTCTCCGTTAACATTAAACTGCAGCAGGGTCGTTTCAGAAACCATGATTTTCGCGCCTTTCTAGGTTATATTTACGTGTTCTGCTGAGTGGTCAAGCGGAAATGAAGCGACAATGGAGCGAAAATAAATTCGCTCCCAAAAATGGCGACTGCTGCAGAAGCGAAACCGAAGCGCTGTCGGTCAGCGAAGCGTTCAACGCAGTCGCTACCTCAGCGCTATGCCGGCTGAACGCACCCAATGACACAAGCAGCAGTGTCTTAACCGAAGCTGAAAACATGCTATTGAAGCAGCCGTTTGGACATTGCTACAAAGAAATTAGAGAAGCTGGAAATGTCTTTCAGCTTTACGCATATCGAAAATCAAGACGATTTAATTGTCTTATATACTGGACTACCCAACCAAGAAATGTTTTTACCGCTTTTCAATTTGTTGGAAAATATTGATAGAAATTATTATTTAGAATGAAACGTGTAACGTATTTCTGCCATCAATCAATTATTTTTAACGTTATATAAGCTGCGCCAGAATCCCCCACGTAAAGATTTAGCTCAGCGATTCAACTGTAGCTCTGCAACAGTTACTAATATTTTTTTAACTTGGTTAAATTTGTTACACAAAGTAATATTTTCCAGTATAATGTCATCTGTACCATCTGTTTAAGATAATCAAGCGTGTTTACCTAATTGTTTTGCTTTCTTTCCGAACACAAGAATGGTATTAGATTGCACCGAAATCTGGCAAGTGTGTGGCGCACTAACCAATTTCCACTAATAAAGGAAGTTGAAACATATTTTGAAGGCGAACTGTAAAAATAGAAATAAGAGTGTTAATTAACAACTGCTTATTTATTTAAATAAGACATTTTTTCCTTATTGTATAGTTGTACATTACTATATGTTAATTTAAGTTCACTGAAATATTCGTTTTGTTAATTACAGAACTTAACAAGTTAATAAATAAAAGTATTTACAAAAATATTGCTCTAACTGCTATCTAATAAAAAACTTCTTATTACTAGTACAGCAATATCACGAAAACAAACTGCGCACATCATCAAATATTTAGTTATTAATTTAAAATTACCGTTTGATTCCGTGATTTACCTATAGTTACAATAAATACGATTAACTATAGGTAGATTACGGAACCAAACGGTAACTTTAAATTAATAACTAAATATTTGATGACGTGCACAGTTTGTTTCCGTGATTTTACTATATGTATATTGCTTCCTGCGCTGGGATGAGCTCCATATACAGCTGAGCGCTGGGTTAGTCAGCCGAGGTGCGAAGCACTGCGGTCAGCTAAAAGCACGAAGCAGGAATAAGCCTTCCCACGAGGTATGTATGCTATTTTACTCACAACATAGTTACACATTTATTTAATTTTGACATTTACTAGAGATGGAAGGAATTTTGTATGATAACAATTCTTCAAAATTTGTATATTTTCTGTCAATTCCTTTGTTTTTGTAGCTGGAATTATTGCGACGACTTGAGGAGTCCAGATAACTAGATAGCATTTCTTTTTATGTACTAACAAGTGCAATGCACCCTGTATTTGGTGAAAATATTCATGGTTTTCATTTACCACAAAGTGTTGCAGTACCTTATCGTAAGAACAAATATAGCCTTTATCATGTGATTCCATCAAGTTGGAATTGCGATATTTAAATGGACATTTAACTTCCACAAGCTCTTCCTACAAGGCCATCTGGGATGGCCCGAAGGTATCCAAACTGATGGAGCCATAGTCCAGCAGATGTCACAGAAAGTCCAGTTGCTGCCCCAAATGTTTCAATTGCATTATTTTCATGTTCTCGCCCCTCACCGAATGGCCTTTACTCCATCTAAGTTATATGTTCCTGCATAATAACAGAACTTTATGAAAAATGTGAAAAATATTTTGCAAAGCAAACCTGTTAGTTTTTTTAAAAGCGATGCAGAGTAACGATTTCTTTTGCAAGCTGCTAGCACCGTACCGAACAAACTGGCTGTTAAACGAAACCTGCGAATAATTAACCACAAGGGATTTTTTACTGCCCTATGGTTTTCTCAAATATAGTTATTACTTGTTCAGGAGAAACATTCACTTTTTGTTCAAAATAACTAATTTTTCAGATATATTTTGATATTCTGCAGAGAAAATTATATCACTAATCTGTAGAACAATATTATCTTCCTGTGCAGTAAGTCTGGGTGCTAGAAGCCAACTGAATCCTACCAGCCCTCCAAACGAAGCCAATTTTTCTCTAAGCGTTTCGATCACTTTCTTGGTAACACTTCTCTTTGAAGCTCGATATTCCTTAGACGGCAAAAACAATTCATCGATTGTTCTCAAGTTTTCATCAAGTGCTTTAGATTGTTTAGGCACTGACCAGCTACATGACTGGTCCGTAACTGATATATTATAATGGGCAAATAGTGCCAGTGCAGCAACATGGTGACATGAAACTTGTCCACGAGGACATGTGCAAGAAGTTGAGGTTATGTTTTTGTCTTCATCGAGGAAGATCTACAAAGTAAAAATATATACTTAGTATTCGTTACTGCTTAGAATCCATCTGAAGCAGCCATCAGTATTTTAAATAATTATACTTTTTAAGCTAAAATTTATCTTACCTCAACATATGCTCTTTGGTATCGCTTATCTTTCATGCTTGCGTGTACTGTACCATTTACCATTTAATACTGAACAGAAAAAGAAGACACTATTCAATTCAGCAGTATTGGCCGTATCCAATATGAAAGAAAGTTGCCCGGAGGCTATCCAAGAATGTCCATAAAACGCTCTCCAGAGGCGAGCGTTCCCTTTCCAGAAACTTTCCATTTGAAAATATATTTTTTTGGAACTTTTCCTTATTGCCATTCTCTAGCGTGGTTTTAAAACTGTCTTTAGTGCAACAAAAGTTATTAAATTCGTCCTAGATTTTAAATGCGGCATTTGCCGGGGGTTTCAGCTAGTATATATAATAATTCATACGAGAATATTCTTTAGCAGTACACCTGATCATTACTGCTTAACGATTATAATTTAATTTAATTAAGAGTACTATAGAAATAACAATCACGCACTTTATTTAGGCACACAATATTTGTCATATTCAATGGTATTTTTATTTTTATTAGTTGCTAGCGCAAAAAATGTTATACGAGACTTGATCGCTAGTGCTTTACAGGAGCAGTCCTCAAAAAAAGCAAAGCTTGGCGCTTCGAGCCCCATTCTAACTTTTTTCGGCCTGTTCTAATGCACTTACCCATCTTATAACGTAATATACTAATGCGTAAAGCGTAAGTGAAACTACAGTAACGCTACTATACTATTCTAAAAGGAATCGTTCAGTATTTAACAATTTATAACTGCACAATCCATAAAAAAAGGTATATAACTGCTTCCAAGGATCACATTTAGTTTTTGAATACTACCATGGAGACACTCCATGATTATTACAGTGTGCTACAGTTCTCTATCAGGTTTTATAGAGGCTCCATCTATGTAAAATTCGTTGCATTACGAAACAACCAGAAACTGTTGCTAAACATGGCGGTAGTTTTAAATTTCTACAGGCCTTATGGGGTAAACCATTGTCCTGAACTACTAATTTACCAATCGCTTATTTGTAGTTTATTTTAGTTATATAGTTTTAAATGCACTTGGAGAATAATCTGATATAGGTGATCTAGTATGCAAATTAAAAATGAGCAGTTTAAATTATGAAGTAGTAGGGTTACTTTTCTTTATGTTTTGCGAGTTTTTTAATCACTTTTTAAAATGAAATGCATATCAAAATGTATATCAATCTCATCACTTATCTTTAATTAAGTACTGTTCAAAAGCGCAGCCGAAGATATTAATTGGTTTGGTAACTGCCTAGGACATTTTAAAGTGCTGCGTTTTGTCTCCAAATTCCCCAGCTTTACACAAAATATAGGTAATACTTACTGTTAACTAGTAAAACGATGCACTTAACCTCACCAACATACGGCGTTGGGAAGCGCAGGCAGTGTTCACTCAAATAGCCCGAGTGAGCCCTTGCCCACAGACAAGAAAGGAAAATATAAACGTCACTCTCTTACTTAGAAGTATTGGCATATAGTGACTTTATAGATATGAAGTCACTATATATTGGCATACAGTGCCTTTATATAGACAGTGGCGACAATGGGGTGTCCTATTTTTGATTGGCTCCCTAGATCAAGTGGTTTTAGCCGCCATGTTTAGGCTAAATCGCCTGTGATACGTGTTATACTTTTGGCAGTACGGAAGCGTATTGTCGGTCTATGTCAAATTCGAGATTAGTAGGTTTGGTTTTGTTTGTTATTTGACACAGACTGACGCAAGTCTTAACCTGCAAATCTCGAATGTTTTCAGTACTGCCAAACGTAAAGCACGTATCACAGGCGACTCTGATTACGAAGTTAAATGAACACCCGTTAAAAATTTGCCTAAATATGGCGGCGGGGGTGTGGCTTAGTTGTATTGTCGCCACTGTCTATATAAAGGCACTGTATATTGGCATGCACTTGCGCGACACCTGTAGTCTCTGAGAAGTTCTACAACACAACAAAATACCAAACTTTATAGATCACTGTAATTTTGTCGCTACACTACGCGGAACTTGGCGGGCAATTTAAATTAAAATTTTGTGTAATACAGTGCACAGTACACTTTTTTTTACCTAATTTTCAAAATGCTAAAACAAGTGCGGACACTGACAATTCAAATTAATAATTGTCATCAAAAGTCATTGTTTATATCTGAATAATGACTTTTGATGACATTTATTAATTAGAATTGTCAATGTCAGCCAGTTTTCGCATTTTGAGAGTTAGGTCAAAAAAAGGGTCCTGTTTCTTGGCCGCGACTGTATTTTCTTATACTAGTGAAACTGCTTATATGAATATTTTCATTTGAATTTTGATTTATTTGCATTTTTATTGACAAAATTAAGCAACTCCAAGTATATTAGGCTGATTTGGCAGAACTTGCAAACAAATTTAAATTCAAATTATAAGTGAAGTTTCATAGCAATTTCATCAGCATTTTATATTGAAAACAAACGTCTTTGGGAAACTGCAGGGCAAACATACTTACAATCCAGTTTTTTCATGAATTTTTAGCGTTAACACCTTTGCTGTTCTTATAACCTTGTTCATCTAATGCGGCTACTTATTTAATAAATAAAATTAACTGACCCTGGTTAGTACTTTTATTAATATCTAGTCTACCTATAGTATTTAACATTACTAGCTTGGTAAGAGGGTTTTTACTGGCGGACAGAAGGATATGACATATTAATGCATAAAAAAAGCATTCGATATTAATGATTATTGCAATTTGGACAAGAATTGTGTACATGATATGAATATGCAACTTTATTTTACATGCAATTAAAAAATAGTGCAATGCGAGCTGGTAAAAACATCAGATCGGTAATAGTATTTAACATTACTAGCTTGGAAAGAGGATTTTTACTGGCGACAGAAGGATATGACCCGTTACCTTGCGTATATTGTTGAATATTTTATTTGTTCCTTACTTGTAAATAACTATAAATTTACCACTTACTCACAATGTCAAACTGACAAGTAACTAAATTCATCAATATGACACATACCAAGGAAGACAACTCTGGCTTTGCACGCTATCATTTATCTATGAGCACGGTTGTAAAATTTTACTGGCTATCCAGTTAAGAGATAACAGAATCCTGCTGCCGATCGCGAACTGCGCAAACGAACAGAAGGAGTGTTTCTCCCCTCCCATGGAGTAGGGAACCCGGGTGCCGATAAGAACGCACGGAAGCTATATAAGGAGAACACCTGGCCGCTCCAAATATATCTTGAGAATACCCGTCCTGTTCCTAAGTATTTTGAGAACACCTGTCCCGTCCGATCCCAGCATCCTAAGATCTTGAGATTCCTTTCCAAATGCCTTATTACCGATCCCGATCTGATTTTATTTTATCCTGACAGCGTATCTGTCTAGTAAAATAAAATCAGTTATGATAAGCCCTTAGAGAGATGACAGCATATCTGTCAGTCTATAAGTGCATTTAACTTTCTGTAATCCGCCAGACCGTCGATTAATTGCAAGTCGAGACCGCTACACCTGCAAGTTAATTTTCCTGTAATCTGCCAGACCGCCGTTAATTGCAAGTTGAGACCGCGACCCCTGCAAGTTAATTCTGATGTAATCCGCCAAACCGCCGTTAATATTTTGGTCCGTGTTTGCTTGAATCCAGAGCGTAAAATTTAATTGCATTCAAGAAGGCCTCATTTCAACGAACTTAATTTTGTTGACATTAAAGCATTCCGAGATTTCTACCGACACAACCACATACCAGAAGCCGCCACCTGAAGATCACTAGATAAGGCGCCCACCTGTAAAACCAGCCCCCAACGCCCTGGAAGCTGCCCAAAAGCCCGTAGGCTAAGGCATCCCAGTTCCGGTGCTCCGCCATTTAAACAGCGAAAATCTCGAGGCCACCGTTGTGTTGAAAATCCAGGCCGCGTCTGCTGCCAGCTTTTCCGGCAAACCGCCGGGAATAATCAGGAATGGCCTTGCCGTTTGTGAACCTAACTCCGGATGCAGGTAACCGTTATAAGGTTGCTATTTAATCCATAATAGTTGCAAGGAATAAAATAGGCTTCATTTGAAAAATTGATAGATGAATTGAAAGATCAATTTTCAACCTGTTCCTTTGAACTATCTTATTTGGCAACAAGAATGGCTGAGCTCACCGGGTTGGAAGATTCAGTCGTGGAAAACCGAGCTGTTAAAACCCTGTTAATTAAAAAGTATGGTGAAAAGGTATTGTTTTCACATCCTGTTGACAGGTCAAAATCGTCAATGGTATTCTTGTCAAATATCCCCTTGACTGAAGTGGTAGAAGGTGTCCGTCAATTGGATACAGATAAAATCAAAATGTGCGCAAAACAACTAAAGGATGAGACAATGGCCGCTGAACTTTTACCGGACGAATATTTATGTGACGAGACTCTATTAGAAGACGCAATTAATAAAACTGAATTGCCTCCCACATGGGTTACTGTTATGCAAAAATTACTCTGCAAAGAACCAAAAATTAGGAGAAAGATCTTTTCGGAAGGCAAAGGCAATATTTTGTGACATTGTATACTGTATCACTGAAAAGAAGACACCTCAACACATAGCACTAGCCTTACCAGATCATGTCATGTACACTTCTGTGCAATAAAATTAAGCACACACGGCTTTGTTGTATTTATTACTGGCGGTTTTTTTGGAAAGATCTTAGTGTTGGTGTTTTAATAAAGGTGTTATTTTCCAGTTATGGTGTTTTACCATTTATTGAAACTGCTTCTAGGCAATTAAAATAGACCCGAATTATACAAACTAGAATATTGTGAAAATAGTCATAAGACTTGTACTTAATTTTATTGCACAGAAGTGTACTTGCAAAAAAGCAACATTGAACTATATATCTTTGTGTAAGTGTGTAAACTGCAAAAAACTTGAAACAAAATTAAACTGTTTCTTGCATATTAGAGGAAATTTTTGGTAATTTTGGTAATTTTTGAAACAAAATAAAAGTTTTATGTAGCTGTACTAACTTGTATTTTATTTATGACCCATATAAGCACCCACAAGTACTCATTTTTTGATAAAGTTCCATGATTAAAACCAATAATATTTTCTAATATTAACAGCGGGGCAGGGGGGGGGGGGGGGTCACAATACTGGTTGGCAACATCTGCCAATTCGAAGTCTGGGATCACTACAATACATATCAGAAGTCAGAATGCGGTCCGCAATTTTTGCATACGGAGCTCCACTGAGAGTCCGGTCTAAATGGGAATCTCGTTGATCCATTCATGCGCGTCACAACCTGTCTTATCATAATATAATAATTTTTCCAGTTATTGTTTAGAATAAAGTGGTTGCGAATATAATAGTATACATACCACGGTGAAAAGTTACATTCCTGTCTCGAGATAAAGTTCACCTCGACGCTACGCGTCTCGGTTAACTACTTAATCTCTCGACAGGAATGAAACACTTTCCACCTCGGTATGTAATATACTATTAAAGTTGCAAATGGCATACACTTAATATTTCATGTCTAGACATTTGCATTGCATTTAAATACTACAATGAAGTAAGTACTATAAGTAACTCATTTAAATCTTATACGAACTTTTTTGATAGAATCACAATAGATATTTCAATGCAAGATTGTACAGTAACTGTTATAGCATCTTACTTTAAGGTAGTAACTCACTGAATTTTTAAATCGACAATTCGATATCTACTAGAACATACTTCCGTAAGTTACTTTTTCTCAATAATACGTATGTTTCAGGATTTTTCATTCAATGATCAAACTTAGAAATACGTAACTTTTATATATAATATTAATGTGAATTTTTCAACAGTAGAATCACGAGTGCTCAACTCTTGTTGGAAAGATTATAATTTTATAAACAATTGGTTACTTAAATTAAACAAGAAGAAATTGAAGAAAAGACAAGTGCTTAACGTGAAGATTCCTTTCTAGCAACCATAGCGAATAAAATAAATTAAATCTGGCTAGACAAGTGTTTTGCACGAATGATCTTTGATTGAAGAATTAACTTAATAAATTATAGAGAAACGTCAATACCTACGTAAAATTTTATATTTGTCAAAATGCAAAAGCATCGTGGTTTTCTGTTCAGTGTAAGAATTCTGTTATAACTTGTCTACAATTTATAAGAGTGAAAACTGCCTGGGGTAGCCACCTTTCAGTGTTGGTATATGCCTTTGAATATTTATATTCAAAGGTATATGCTGTGGACTGCAGCTCCCTCTACCTTATTAAATAATTCCCACTAGTTATATTGTATGGAACAGATCCCCTATTGTCTAAGAATGCGTACCTTGAAGAACAAGGAAGCTATTGTTTAAAAGTGCTGACTTTGTAACATTGTATGCACGCGCAACCTGTCACGTGTGCATCCTCGAACGATAAGCTTATCTTAGTTGATTAGGAATGCTATATAAACTAGTACATGATATTTTATCTTTAGTTCTTAGAATATACATGTTAGATGTTAGAAATTGTCTGACTGTGTCTTTGAGCTCCAACGTGTAGCATTGCCGTTGTAAAATAAAATTCGAAGTAATTTTAATCAAAATCGTCAAAGTAATTTTAATCAAAATTCTAATTGTTTTAAAGACCAACATATTCAAATAATCAAAATCATTCTAGATTAACCCAAAATTCAAATTACAAGGCATTTGTACCTAAACCAAATTATAAACCACCAAATAATCCCGAATCTATGGACTTTAGCACAATAAAAAGACCAGCTACTCAACAATCAAACGTTCACAATAAATATCGAGCTAATTCTCAAAACGTTAATAGAAGCTTTAATCAACTATATTATCACAGTAACGATCAACAAGAAAAGTCTCCTGATGAGTATGAAACCGTAATAACGCCGATTGTATTTAAGTGTAAAGCCAAAGCATGTCCCTTTGTTGATCAAGTCCCTAGAGGATTGGCTTGAATTAGAACCTTAAACTTTCAGAGGGGTGGCCATCGCAGGTGAGTCATTTGATTTTAAGGCCACCCTGTTTATCCCCGCACACCTGTGGAGCTTGGCGGACGACACTGTGGTGGATTGCAGCGAGCCTGGTGCACTTTTGCATAGCTTCCGTGAACTTTCTCGCTTTTGCACCAAAAGCAATTCTTCTCCAAAGCGAGTGGCGTCTCGAGCAATATTTTTGAGCAAGAGTATAGGGTAAGTTCTCGTCGGTTTCATTGACCTATCCAACCACGCCTTCCTGATCGAGCTAAACCGAGGGTAACACAAACACCTCCATCTGTTACGAGACATTCTAGATCTGTGCTATTGCGGAGACCGGCGAACCCTTCACTTTTCCCCGAATTTGTACTTTAGTGCGTCCATTGTCGATCGGACTAAATTAGTATGTAACAGATCTTAAGTGGCGCCCGGTTGTGGGACAATGTTTTTGTCATTAACGATTTTAAGTGGCTATCCCAACGTGTGGCCTTTGTTTTTTCTTGTCGTACAGCTTTATCTCAGTCTTTGGCATCAATAATATATCGTTTTTTCCAGCAGTTTTCATGAAAATGTGACTTTTTAGGACTTTGAAATTTGGAATCGCGTTTTTTTCATATTAGGACGAGTTTTTATTTGTTTTCTTTTATCGAATGGGTTCCTTGCTATCCCATTGAAGTACCAAACATTGTTTTTCACGGGATTTGTTTTTTTTCTTACATTTTAATATTGTCTTTTTGGAGGCGTTCTTTCTGGTGACATCGCCTGTTTTTAGCAATAACCTTTAAGCATCCGTGTCTTTTTAGTATTTTTAGAAGTCAGAAATTTTTGAAAGGTATCACTTTTTTAATTCCTTTGCCGTTGATTTTAGTTAGCAATTTCTACACTACCTTTCGCAAAGCCTATATTTTTAGAATAATACAGCTATACTCTGTTTTTCAATGGCACAGACCAAGTTATGCAGTCCATTTTTCCATTATACTTGTTAACTGGATAATATTTGTTGAGACTTAATTTAATTGGAAACAGTATTTTAGGTTGCATAAAGATTGTCTGCGGCATTAAAAAATAGAGTGTAGTCACTTACTCAAAAATCACTTCTTCTGAAAATTGTTTAAACAAGTGTGAAAAATAAGGCACATTATCTCTGGTGCTATATTTAACCCAAATGGTTTCCAGACAGGTAACTACTATCCATTCACAAAACTCGTAAACTGTCAAAACGCTGCCAAGTTAGTAACTTGTTTAAATTTTGTTTTGGAACTACTGCTTGCTGATTTTGGTAGCACTGAAATTTTTGAAATTTAAAAAGTTGACATGTCACTTTCTTGTAAAAAAATAAACTCCAAATTTTTTTAATTGTCTTGCATACACTTCAATTGCAATGGAACAGAAACGAAAGATGGTTTTATTATTGAAAAAGGAAAAACGGCTATAAATTATTACAAGGAAAAACGTTTGACACATGGAACATAACCTAACTTTAAATATTACTGGAAATTACTAGATCTGAAGTACATTCCCAAAAAAAACTGTAATTTCCAGGTACACTCGGAAAATATTTAAAAAATTTGACATTGACAGTTCCCGAGTTTTGTGAATGGATAATATGGGTTGGGGGCTGAAGAGGCACAGGCCCCCTTAAAGAAAAAAAAATTCCCCCCCGTGGTGCCTCTCACTCAAAATAAAATAGAATTAAATGAATTTTTAGTGGGTAACTTTCCAAAAAATTATTAGTTCTTATCTATTATATATATATATATATACAAATATATATATATATATATATATATATATATATATATATATACAACAGTACTACAGGCCTTGGAGGCCCTTGACTTCAATGTTTTTTACTATTTGTTTCCACTTTTTCCGGTCAATTGCTATTCTTCGTAGTTATTTATGCCTGCCCCACTTATATCAGTTTTCACTTCCTGGAGCCACTTTTTCTTTGGTCTTCCTCTCTTCTTTTCCCCCCTTCTCCTCCGGACAAGACTTTTTTCACCACTCTTTGCTCTGACATTCGGCAGATGTGTCCTAACCATCTTGCTCTCTGTACTCGAACTCTTTGTTATTTTTGTCTTTTTATACAAATCCATCACCTCTTTATTTGTACGCCTTCTCCACTCTCCTTTGTCAGTTTTTATGCCTCCCATAATCCTCCTCAAGATTTTTCTCTCCCAGATTTCTAGCTTTTGTTCGTCTTTTTTTATCATTACCCACGTTTCACATCCATACAATACAACTGGTCTTATTATTGTTTCATAGGCTCTAATCTTGACTGCTCTTGATAATTTTTTTTCTCTTAATACTTTTGAGAGTGATCCTGCTGCTTTATTTCCTTTAATTATTCTTTTATTGATTTCATATTCCTCTTGGTTTGTAGCTGTTATCGTCACCCCCAGATAGTCAAACTGGCTAACTCTCTCAAAAATTTGTTCTCCTTCTTCTGTGTTAAATTTGACAAATTTATTCTCTTCTGTTACTTCTACTCTCGTCTCCATGTACTTTGTTTTTTCTTTATTTATCTGTAATCCAAATTTTTTCCCTTCTGCTTCAAATTTTTTGAAAACCTTTTCTAACTCTTTTTTTGATCTAGTTACCAGGACTACATCGTCTGCATAAGCGATACATTGCGTTTTATGATGGTAAATTGAGCCTGTTGTTTGGATCTTGCTATCTTTTACTATAACTTCCATTTTCATGTTAAATAGGTTCGTTGACAGCGGGTCACCTTGTCTTAACCCTCTTCCAACTCTGAATTGTTCTGAGACACTCCCATCTATTAGAATGTTATTACTTGTATTTTTTAATGTCATTCTCACTAGATTTATTAATTTACTTGGAATATTCAACTTTACAAGTGCTTGGTATAATTTTTCTCTACATATTGAGTCGTATGCCTGTTTAAAATCTATGAAGAGCATATGCAGACCTAAATTTTGCTCATAGCTGTTGCTTTGGATCCGTTTGAAGGTGAAAATTTGGTCTATTGTTGATCTTCCTGGTCTAAAACCTCCTTGATATTCTCCCACTACTTGGTCCTCTATCACCTGTAATCTTTTTCTTATTAACTCGGCCATTATCTTATATACTACGTCAAGCAGCGCGATTCTTCTGTAATTTTCACACATCGTCTTATCCCCTTTCTCAAAAATTGGACAGATAAGTGCCTTACACCATTCATCTGGCATTCTTTCTTCACGCCACACTCTTTGTATCAAGTTGATCAATTTCTTCTGCAACTTCTCGCCTCCATGTTTTAGCACTTCTGCCGGGATTCTACTCTCCACCGCACTCTTATTATTCTTTTAGTCTTTTATAGCTTCATATATTTCCATTTCTGTCGGCTCTTCTACCTCCTGTTCATTAACTTCTGCTGCCTCTTGAGTTGCTTGCGTGATTTGTAGTTCTTTTCCTTCTATCTCGTTTAACAGATTGTTCAAGTACCTTGCCCTTCTCTCCAATTTCTCCTTTGTCTCCCCTATTAACAAACCCTCTTCATTCCTGCAAAAAATTGCGCGGGTATTTGTGTTTTGTCTTGAAAGCTTTATTTCCTGATAGAAATTTTTTACTTCTTTATTGACGAAATGTTCTTCCATTTTTTCTAGTCGTTTTTCTAGTTGCTCTCTATTTTTTCTTCTACAGATTTCTTTTGCTATCTTTCTTTTTTGTTTGTAATTTCTTTTTGCTTCTTCTGTTCCATTTTGGTCCCTTTCCATTTTTGCCTTGTTTCTTTCATTTAGTGCTCTCTTACATTCTTCATCGAACCACTCTTCTCTTCTTATATTTTTTTGTTTCCCTAAGCAGACATTTACCGCCTCTATTACACCTTTTTGTATTCCTACCCATTCTTCTTCTATTGTTTGATTTGTTTCTTCCACACTAGCTAACCTCTGTTCTATTTCTTTTTCGAGCTCTTCTGCCACTTTCTTTTCTTGTAACTTCTCTATGTCGTATCTTTGTCTATCTTTTTTCTCTTTTCTTAGCGTTGGCAATTCTTGCCTGAGTTTTGCTATAAGTAATATGTGATCGTTGTTTGCATCTGCTCCTCGGTAACTTCTACAATCCTTGATCGCTTTAAAGTGTTTGGCTTCTATTAGTACGTGATCTATCTGATTCTTGACACGACCATCCGGCGATATCCAGGTAACTTTGTGTATGTCTTTGTGATCCAAGCTTGAGCTTACCATCTTCATTTGATTCTCAGCCGCAAATTCAATTAACTTTTTCCTATTTTCATTACTTTCTGCATGCAAACTTTTCCCTCCCGTAACATTTTGATACATCACCTCTCTCCCTACTTTCGCGTTTAGGTCTCCTATTGCCATTTTTATATCATACCTTGGTATATTCCCTACTATATCACACATCATTTCATAGAATTCGCTCTTTGTTTCCAGATCCTTTTCTTCTGTTGGGGCATGTCCATTTATAATACTGATATATCTATATTTTCCTTGCAGTCTTAGGTAACATAACCTGTCTGATACTGCTTTGAAATCCACCACCATTCTTATTATCCTTTCTTGTATCAGAAAACCCGTCCCATGATATCGATTTTCCCCACTACTCTTAAACATGATGTGTTTACCCAAATCAATTATCTCACTTCCAGTTTGCTTTGTTTCTTGCAGGGCTAGTACATCAATGTCATAATCTTGCATTATTTTTTCTAAGTTTTTAATTTCTACTTCTTCAAAAGTACCTCGTACATTCCAAGTTCCTATCTTTAATCCTTTTTGTATTGATTTCTTCTCCCACCTACTCTTATTCTTTTTGTTTTCTTGTTTCTTTTCTCTTTGTCCATGTCTTGCCACGTTCATCCTCAAAAATCCGTCTGCTTTTGTTTTATTTAGTTTGTTGGTGGTTTATGCTTTTGGAGTTGTTTTAAATTTGGGTCCCGCCTCCATTCTTCTCCTTCTATTACAACTCTATTGTAACCAATCTTCACGCTTTTTCCGCTCCTTCTTTCTTGCTCTGTTAACTCCCGTATTTTCTTCTGCTTTTCTCTGTCAGTCTTAGTTAAGTCGTCATTGATGTAGATTCTTTGTGTTTAGATCTTTCTCAGCTTTTGTTTGTTACCCATAACTCTTGTTTTCTCCTCAGCATTTTCTAACTCAATTAAGCAGACTTTCTCTCCCATTTTATGAGCTCCCTTAATTTTAATATCCACCTCTAAGTGGTTTTTCATAAAGGTCTGCATCTCTTCTTTTAGTACACTTGGTTCATTTCCTTTTATGTTTATCCCAGTTACCACCACGTTATTTTTCCTTTTTTCTTTCTCTAGCCATTCTGTTTTTCTTAATCTCTCCTATGTCATTTTTAATTTCTATATTTTCTTGAATTAATTTTTGGTTCTCATTTCTTAGCTTCTCATTTTCCAATTTTATTTTTTTAATATCTTCCGGGCTGGACTTCAGCTCAATCTTCAATTCTTCGTGATTTTTCTTCATGTCTTGTTTTATCTCCGCTTTTAGCTCCTATATCAGTGCTTTTAATTCATCCATTTCTTCTGACTTTATCTCTGCGTCTTCCTTCGTCTCTTCGCTTATTTTCTGTTCTTCTTCTGTTTCTGGCGACCAGCCTATTCTTCTACTCTTTTGAAAGGCTAATTTCTCGAGTTCCCACCTTTCGAAATGCTCCGGCGATTCCGGTACTCTTTTTCTTTTTTCCGGGAATTGCGCCTGAGTGTTGCTACTTCTCGTAATTCTACTGGACGCTTCACTCATTTAAAAAGTCTAAACACTGCTTTTATTGTTTATTTACTACCGCGCTATCGTTTCTTATCGCCGCGCCGCGCCGTCTGGTTGTAATGATACTTTCAATTCACAGCTGTGCCGCGCCAGTGTATTTAACTCGACCTTCACTTTGTTATTGAACTTGGTTGTGATTTTCGCCCGGACGTTGTCGCCGACCACACTTTAATTACTGAAAGCCACCGCCTCCTCACGCACTTTTTAAGCCACTTTACTTTAAAACCACTACCCGGATTTTCACTCACAGTAGAACCTTATTTGGCTTTATACGAAACACTATTACTCCTTTATCCGCTACAAATTTTCCACTCTAGCTGACGGGACCTGTTTACAGGTTGACGCGTCGAACTGAAATATCTATTATAATCAAACAAATTATAGAATTTCTGCATTCGAAACAAAAATTATAATGTAGGTGGAAAGAGCCTTTAGGCATAGGTCAGAACGTTTGTGGATCGCCAACCCCTTTTAAAATTGTGAAAAAATTTCTCAACATTTGACACAAGTCTTTCATTAAATTTAGTGTTAACCATTGCTTTTGTGATTTGATTTATCAAAAAATAAGTAGCATTATTTTCGTCAATTGTTGCTTCTAGTAGAGATTTATTTCTTTTTCTTTTATTTTCTGTGTATATACAAGTATTGGTAGAATTTTTTTGATTTAAATTAACAAAAAAAAGTGTATTGTAAGTTGTATTATTATTTTTGTAAAATAACCCCACAATCGTAATTAGGATATTTTATTTTGCAAAAAAAAATTACACTATGTATACGTACAATAGTATGTGCTTGAGAAACACCCAACATGCTAGGGGTGTGCCAAGAAAAAAGGTTGAGAACCACTGTCGTAGAGAACAATATATCTAGCATTCCAGTGTATATGAACATCATGCCTATCTATGTATTAATCTGTGCATTATATCTGTAATGTTGCCATATTTACGAATCTTCATTTGCTTATACTTTGGTTCTTGGGTGTTCGGTTTAGTTTTAGGTGTAGAATATCGTAGTGCACCGTTTGTATGACCGATTAGATGCACCCTGTATATTTGCAAACAGAACAACAAAAGTGCTTTTCGTTTGTATGAGATTCATATGTGCCTATTCTACAGGGCGATACGTTTGGTTAGGATATTTTAAAATTTATGTACCTCCAGATATTAGACGTGTTCAGAGAGAATGTCTATCATTATATGCAGAAAAGCTGGAATTTTACAAGATCTAGTTAGCTGAGCCAATGCATGTCTCGCATTGTGAAAAGTCAATAAAATGATACCTACAATCCAGCTGCATGTTTAGTTCATTCTGAGTTTGGCATCAGAAAAACATCTAAGTAACATGACATTACTTATGCGATGGTACCAGCTGATTTTACTGCGGTCCTATTCCTATTTACAGAACAGAAAAGAGTTTGTCACCTGTATGAGATTTCATATGTCTAACTAAATTAAGTTTTGCTGCAGTTCTAAAGCCACAAAGAACACAAAAGAAAGGTTTTTCACCTGTATGAGGCCTCATAGGCATGACTAAATTAGTTTTCTTAGTCGATTTCTATTTACAAACTGAACAAGAAGAGGTTTTTTCGCCTGTATGAGATTTTATGTGTCTGACTAAATCACTTTTCTAGATAAATTTATATTCACACACTGAACAAGAATAAGGTTTTTCACCTGTATGAGATTTCATGTGTGCAATTAAACTAGTTTTCCGGATAGATTTATATTCACAAACTGAACAAGAATAGGGTTTTTCGCCTGTATGAGATTTCATATGTCTAACTAAATTAAGTTTTGCTGCAGTTCTAAAGCCACAAAGAACACAAAAGAAAGGTTTTTCACCTGTATGAGGCCTCATAGGCATGACTAAATTAGTTTTCTTAGTCGATTTCTATTTACAAACTGAACAAGAAGAGGTTTTTTCGCCTGTATGAGATTTTATGTGTCTGACTAAATCACTTTTCTAGATAAATTTATATTCACACACTGAACAAGAATAAGGTTTTTCACCTGTATGAGATTTCATGTGTGCAATTAAACTAGTTTTCCGGATAGATTTATATTCACAAACTGAACAAGAATAGGGTTTTTCGCCTGTATGAGATTTTATGTGTCTGACTAAGTCACTTTTCTGGATAAATTTATATTCACAAACTGAACAAGAATAAGGTTTTTCACCTGTATGAGATTTCATGTGTGCAACTAAACTAGTTTTCCGGATAGATTTATATTCACAAACTGAACAAGAATAAGGTTTTTCACCTGTATGAGATTTCATGTGTCTGACTAAATCACTTTTACGAATACATTTATATTCACAAACTGAACAAGAATAAGGCTTTTCGCCTGTATGAGATTTCATATGTTTGACTATATCACTTTTATGGATAGATTTATATTCACAAACTGAACAAGAATAAGGTTTTTCACCTGTATGAGATATCATGTGTGTGACTAAACTACTTTTATGGATAGATTTGTATTCACAAACTAAACAAGAATAAGGTTTTTCACCTGTATGAGATTTCATGTGTGTGACTAAATTACTTTTATGGATAGATTTGTATTCACAAACTGAACAGGTATAAGGTTTTTCACCTGTATGAGATTTCATGTGTGTGACTAAACTACTTTTCTGGATGGCTTTATATTCACAAACTGAACAAGAATAAGGTTTTTCACCTGTATGAGATTTCATGTGCGTCACTAAACTACTTTTCTGGATGGCTTTATATTCACAAACTGAACAAGAATAAGGTTTTTCACCTGTATGAGATTTCATGTGTGTGACTAAACTAGTTTTCCGGATAGATTTATATTCACAAACTGAACAAGAATAAGATTTTTCACCTGTATGAGATTTCATGTGTCTGACTAAATCACTTTTACGGATAAATTTATATTCACAAACTGAACAAGAATAAGGTTTTTCGCCTGTATGAGATTTCATGTGTCTGACTAAATCACTTTTATGGATAGATTTGTATTCACAAACTGAACAAGAAAAAGGTTTTTCACCTGTATGAGATTTCATGTGTGTGACTAAACTACTTTTATGGATAGATTTGTATTCACAAGCTGAACAAGAATAAGGTTTTTCACCTGTATGAGATTTCATGTGTGTAACTAAACTACTTTTATGGATAGATTTGTATTCACAAGCTGAACAAGAATAAGGTTTTTCACCTGTATGAGATTTCATGTGTGTGACTAAATTACTTTTATGGATAGATTTATATTCACAAACTGAACAAGAATAAGGTTTTTCACCTGTATGAGATTTCATGTGTTTCACTAAACTACTTTTCTGGATAGATTTATATTCACAAACTGAACATGAATAAGGTTTTTTGCCTATATGAGTCCTTATATGTTTAACTAAATTACCTTTGTATGCTGTTGTATATATACAAACAGCACAAGAAAACGGTTTGTTGCCTGTATGAGATTTCATAGGTGTAACCAAACTACTCCTTGCTGTTGAATTTTGGGTTACATTAGTTGGGTTTTCAATTTCAAACTCACATTTAATATCAAGTTTGGAATGAATACTGATGTCATTATTGCTTTCAATGACTTCTTGTTTGACAGAACATTTCTTAATATCTTCATTGCCATCTAAGTCTCTTAATTCCTGCAGTGAAGTTTTTGTTGAACTATAAAACTTATCTGCTGTTCCTTGATTAGTGGTCATCGTTGCTAGATTAATGTCTGCGTGGGAGGAAATACTTTTTTGCTCAATAATATATGATTACGGAAACTTTTGAGATTACAACACCTGGAACAAATAGGTATTATTAGAATTAGTAAATTACAGGTAATTACATTTATTTTATTTTAGAACCATAAGCTTGTTTATTGGCCCTCGATAGCAGGCTTTCATGTCCCAAGAACCTATAAAGTTGCAAAGCACTGCAACAAACAATATAGCAACACCACCAATTTGCACAGTAAATGCAGCACACCAAAAATTTACTGCCCGTGCCCAAAATACTGAATCCATGAATTTTGTCCTTTTCGTGAATCAAAATATAATAAAACGTTGTATGCACCAAGTGCATAATCAAGAAATTTCGAGCACTCCACATAATTTATTGATTATACCCTTAATACATAAATAACTATTGTAAACTGTCCTGCAAAGAAAACTATAGTTATTTTAAAGCTAATATTCTGAATGTAATAGTTATTTATGCGGTTTAAAATAGCTCTCAAAGAGTCGGATGGTATTTTTTAGATGTTCTGTGCATGTGCACGGGCTGTTATTTGGTAAATGTAGCAACCGTTTTGCTTCTTATGTTGACTGATTGCAATTTACCTTAAATAAACGAGAAGTCTTTACACATTGGGTGGAACGATTTAGAACTACACCAATAACAAAATTGTACCCTTTACACCATCTATAAATAAAAAATCATATTCAACAACAATTCGTGTGAACTAGCATTACACTTAACCTCAGTTTCAGAAGTTGTTTTTTGTAACTGCCACGCAAGTGTTAACTATTGCAATTTCAAACGTCAACGTTATCAGAGAGTTGAAGTCGCTCATTTGATCAGACACTACGGGAAATGGACGAGTTGATTAATTAATTAACCACTTGCTATCGTTTAACAGTAAATATATAACAACACTTGATGGAGTGGAGAAGTCAGGGCAACCATCTTTCAGCACAGAACAATACATAATAGAAGCGAATCCCCCATGTTAAAAGTTGGCAACACGGCACCCTTTTTAAGGTAAATAGATTAATACATTAATGAGTCAAAGTGTATGGTACCGCCATTCCATTTCTTGCCTGAGAAAATTGTGAGATAGAGATAACAAATACAAATTTTCCAAGTGCAACAGAGGAAACACTAGTTTTTGGGGATTTTCTTTTTGTTGTAGGAGCACAGCTGTAAAGTCAAATTATTGTTAGATTGTGTTTTTATCCCCATTTGGTGAAAATTGTGCGACAAGGATAGATATAAAAAAATCACATATGCCGGTACCTTCACTTTAATGTGTTGATCTAGTGACCTTAACCATTTTTTCACACAACTGCACCCTGGCTACGCTGTGACCCAATTACACAAAGATCGGGAGTTTTAAATGGGTCGAGCGCGACATTTAAATAGCGCGTATAGGCAACCCTCCAGTCTCTTTTAATTTAAAAAGCATTTTGTAAATCAAATTTGATTTAAAAAATAATTTATAAACTTTAATTGCTAATGCTGAATTAGGCATTAGCAATTAAAGTTTATAAATAATTATTAAATCAAATAATTCATCAAATTTAATTGCTAATGCTGAATTAGGCATTAGCAATTAAAGTTTACAAATTATTTCTTAAATACAAATTACAACAGTACAACTTTTAATCTAAATAAATCCATTATTTAGGGACAGCACTAGTAAAAACGCTTTATTAATGTAGTATAGTAAATACATTCAGCAGAAATAATATACAACAAATATTAAATTCTAAAACATTAATTATAGATGTTTATTTGGCTATGTCTCTGTAAACAAACTAAGAATTTAAATTCAGGTGCTGAATCAAATCGATAGACATTAGAATTAACAAGTATTTAAACAAAATATAGGCAATACTTACTGTTAACCAAATTGACTTAAACATAGGTAGGATTAAAGCATAGTCGTCTTTTTTTTAACGAAAAATCGTATTGAAGGTACCACTTTTTTAACGCAAAGTGCACTTTTTTAAACTATTTTATTGAAATGTCAATTTGACAGTTCCGAAGTCCTTTTCGGATAAATTTCGAGTTACAAGAGATCAATATGCAAAAAGCTACGTGTAGAACACGATTTGACAGTAGTAGCCCTGTCGAAAAAACGCCTAACTTCCAATAAGGATTGTTGTGTGCTTCCAATCTATTTATCTTTTATCAAACTTGTGTCAAACGACGTTCAATTCCCGGTTTCATTTATTAGATGCTGTTTGTTGAGGATGTGTCATGTTTAAAATAAGGAAATTTTAAATGTAATTTTAAAGTATTCATATTACTAGAAGTAAGAAAAAGCTCTCATGGTGCTTTCGAATAAACTAGTACGTTATTTATATATTTTTACGATGACATGGAAAATGAGACAAGTAGAGCTGCAAATTGTACAGAAAAAGAGAATGACCTGAATGTTTTGGTTGTAAAAACCGATGCAGTCACGTGGAAGCAAAAAGAAAACGCAGGCCTTCAATTAACAACGGACTTCAATAGTCAGAGTGGTGATTTTAAAGAAAAATATAAAGTTCAAAAAATTTGTTTTCTGAAGAAAAAGTACCAATATTAAAGACTGGCCGTGGTTCTGCAAACTCTGTAAACATTACTTCAGCAGATGTTGAAATAAATTAGTTGCTAGATATTGGAGTGACTGGTCTAAAATGTGTGTTTGACAGTGGTGAATTGGTTAATTTAGAAATTCTTGAATATGCTGCAAGTTCAGGACAAATCTAAACAAGTGGGCTTTCTTCGGGCAACACGTAGAGTGAGCCAACATCAGCAGAGGATTGTAGCCAGTGGACAACGTGGTCACCAGCCAGCTTGCGTCTACTCATTTCTGAACCGTTGTGGCCCGATACTGAAAAATTATCATTGGCAGATGGCTAGTTTGTGTAGTTGTATGCAAATATAGTACTAATTGATCTTTGGTTTGCTTTTAGAAAAACTAAAGGACAACCAAATGATTAAAAAGAAGAACTCCTTAACGACAGACTACCGAATCAAAATCAGAGGCCAAATAAGAGTTGGTAAAACTTCAGCAAAAAGCGTTACAACAGAACATGCTACATAAACTGAACATGCAAGAGCAGAAACTCCATTTAAAAAAAGGATATATGAGCAGGAGTCGGAAATGAAAAAATTGAACATAACCTGCTCATATAGGAATTCCAAAAACGCATAAAGTTATTAGATAAAGAATTAAATCATATTATATTAAAAACGTTTTCAAGTAGCATATAATTAACATTGACAAATATGTAATAAATAACAAAAAACTGGCAAAATAATTATTTATCAAATTTAATCTTACTGTATGAGCATATCCCTGAATATTATCGTTATCAATTAAAACTGCTTCATTATCTTGATTGGTATTTAACTCCACATCATCGGGCAAAGCATCATGGTTATTTATACGTATTGTGTAAAATTGCTGTTGCTACTATTACATTTTGGATTGTTTCTATTGTTACTAAAGCATCAATATTATGCCGGAAATGTGTACGGCGCTTATTTTGTCACAATCTGAAGTTATATCGCCTTAACGTTCGAACAGAAGAAAACGTTCACCAGCCGTGTGCCGAGTGGCGCACAAACATGCACCGCGCCGCCTCCACGTAATTCTAACTGGAACGACTGTACCGTTAACGCGGACCACAATTTCAATTTTATATGATATAAAATAAAATAGTCTTCACTACCAAGCTTAGAGCAAACCTCTTCAACAGTAGGTATTAATAGAGTATTCTCATTTTATCCCATTTAGTTCAACAGGGTTCACACATATCCTACAGACTCACTTGATTTCTCTACAACTACTACATTGCTAACCTACTTAATGGGTTCCACTGCTTTTTCGATTATTTCAAAACTCTCAATCCGTAGCACACTAAATATTTAAAACACCAGCATAACGATCACGTAATAGCCTGTGTCCAAAATACTGAATCTTTTAATTTTGTGAACCAAAATTTAAAAAAACATTGTATCTACTATATGCCTAATCAAGATTATAGCTCACAGAAATTTAAAGTACTTTACATAATCTATCAATTATGCACTTAATACATAAATAACTATAATGTACTGAAACTGAAAACTAAAAGTACCAATTTGGTAAATGTACCGACTGTTTCCCTCTTATTGATTCCAATTTACCTTAAATAAACAAGAAGTCTTTATACATTGCGTGGAACGGTCTATAAGTACTCAATAACAAAATCGTGACCCTTTAAACTATCTGTAAAGTAAAGAATAATATTTAAAAACTTTTCGCGTCTACACGTATGACAGTTAACCTCAGTTTCAGAAGTAATTTGTTGCAAGTGTAACTAAATATTGTGATTTCGAACTACGCGACGTTGTCAGAGAGTTGAAGCCGGTCATAACATCAGATACTAGGCGAGAAAGACGAGTTGATTAATTAATTAGTCACACTTGTTTTCGTTTGAGAGACCATTAAAAACAACACTTTAGGGCACGGTGTATAAAGATAAAGTGGATAATCTTTCCTGATTTGCTGGTTGCGTTAATCACGGTATCCTTGATAGATGACACTGACGTCTCTTGCTCAGCTTGTAAAGTTGTAAAATTTCCTGTGATTAAAACATTTGCAAGCTCCCCGTATCGCTGCGGCATCTCTTGAACGTTGCAGCAACTATGTCAATATTGGCGCCTAATTTAAATTACGATTTGTCTAATTACGAGCAAATACTAACAATCGTTAAAAAAGTCTCACAAAAAGTGTATGACTAACTGTAGGTCATATAGGTTAGAAAATGTATATTTTCATAGTTTTCTTGCAAATATAGGTAAATTAAATTTAATATGGGGAAAATCTGTAATTACTCATGCTGGTATAATAACGATTGATACATTAATTGAAATTTCCTTCACTGTTAGTGTAACAACATAAATATTTCCATTTTTATTATATAGATGTTAATCAGGTGACGGGGCATTTAGTTGTGTGCAGCCAACATTTTGCACCTTTCTGCTTTCATGTAAATAAAGAAAAACAAAGAGAATTTGTCCTCAAAACGTTACGTAGTAAAACGTTATTGTACAAGTAGTGTATTATTTATTTTATTTGTACATTTCACTGAGCGTATTATTATTTTGTCTAAGCGTTAAATGTTTGTAGCATACCTAATGAATTTTTCACAATTTTTAGGCACTGAAATGTAAAGAATACTGACTACAACTAAGGATACAAATTAATAACTTTTGAAGCAGATGTTTTGAACGATACTGAAATAAACCAGATTTGCATTATACAGATCGTTTTGTTTCTTGAATTTTCTTTTCGTTTTAACATTGCAAATGTTTAACGAATTGGAGATGTGACGCTAGTACGGTGCTCTCTTAGCGATTTGTGTGATGCTTGGAAAATACACAGTTGTACCTATAGCAGGTGAATGTCCTTGGTGTCATTTTGAAGACCTCGTCAAGGGCGAACTTTCTGGAGAGGTTGTGAAAATGTAAGATTCTATGGGGCGAAAATACGGGGGTTACAATGATTTTTTGCACACGAAAGCGTTCGGTGCTGTTACATCGCATACCTACTTTTTGAAAGATCCAAATGTGATTTGGGGCTAGTTGGAAAGAGGATGAACCAACGTTCATCGTACTAGCTGGTTTTTGGGGTCTGCGATGCACAGGGGCGAAGTTACAGGGGTAGAAAGCTGAGGTAAATCTGTAGCAAATTAAATGTTCACAACAGGGAGAAAGAAAAAAATATCGAATTTTGTTTTTAGCAGTATGCGGATGAATCTGTGGGTTTTTAAGAATTTTGAGGCTCAGGTGGATTTAGGGGTTGCAAAATGGGGAAACCGTTATAATTATCAGAAAAAACCTTAGAATCAATATTTATGTGAAATTTACTGTTTGGAGACTTTATACGGGTCGATTGTATTTTTTAAGAGAATTCGGGATGTGGGAATTTTGCGGCCCAGGTGGATTTGGGGTTTGAAAAATGGGGAAAATGTTATAATTATCAGAAAAACCTTAAAATCGATATTTGTGTGAAATTTGCGGTTTGGAGACATTCTACTGGTCAATTGTATTTTTTAAGAGAATTCGGCATGTGGGAATTTT
Organism: Agriotes lineatus; assembly: GCA_940337035.1. NCBI lineage: Eukaryota > Metazoa > Arthropoda > Insecta > Coleoptera > Elateridae > Agriotes > Agriotes lineatus. The sequence continues at coordinate 81,325,691 of OW679201.1, read as the reverse complement.
GCGGCCCAGGTGGATTTGAGGGTTGCAAAATGGGGAAAACGTTATAAATGTCAGAAAAATCTTAAAATCAATATTTGTGTGAAATTCGTTGTTTGGAGACTTCCCACGTATCGATATTCGGGATGTGGAAGTTTTGCGACCCAGTTAAATTTGGTGGATGCAAAATGGGGAAAACGTTATAATTATTATAAGAAAAATTTAAATAAATATTTGTGTGAAATGCGCTGTTTGGAGACTTTCTAAGGATCGATATTCGGGATGTGGGTGTTTTGCTGCCCAGGTGAATTTGGTGGTTGCAAAATGGGGAAAACGTTATAATTGTCAGAAAAATCTTAAATCAATATTTGTATGAAATTCGTTGTTTGGAGACTTCCTACGGATCGATATTCGTAATGTGGGAGTTTTGCGACCCAGTTAAATTTGGGGGATTCAAAATGGGAAAAACGTTATAATTATTATGAGAAAAATTTCAAATTAATATTTGTCTGAAATGCGCTGTTTGGAGACTTTCTAAGGATCGATATTCGGGATGTGGAAGTTTTGCGGCTTAGTTGGATTTGGGGGATGCAAATTGGGGAAACGTTATAATTATCAGAAAAATTTAAAATCAATATTTGTGCGAAAAGCGCTGTTTGGTGATTTTCTACGGATCGATAATCGGGATGTGGGAATTTTGCAGCCCAGGCGAATTTGGGCATTGCAAAATGAGGAAAACGTTATCATTGTTAGAAAAACCTTAAAATCGATATTTGTGCGAAATTCGCTGTTTGGAGACTTTCTACAGATCGATATTCGGTATGTGGGGGTTTTGCTGCCCAGTTGTATTTGGGGAATGCAATATGGGAAAACGTTATAATTATCATAACAATTTTAAAATCAATATTTGTGTGAAAAGCGCTGTTTGGAGACTTTCTGCGGATCGATATTCGGGATTGGGAAATTTTGCAGCCCAAGTAGATTTGAGGGTTGCAAAATGGGGAAAACGTTATAATTGTCAGAAAAACCTGAAAATCAATATTTGTGTGAAATTCGCTGTTTGGAGACTTTCTAGGGATCGATATTCGGGATGTGGGAGTTTTGAGGCCCAGTTGGATTTAGGGGATGCTAAATGGGAAAAATTATCAGAAAAATGTTAAAACCGATATTTGTGTGAAACGCGCCGTTTGGAAATTTTCTACGGATCGATATTCGGGATGTGGGAGTTTTGCTATCCAATTGGATTTGGGGGATGCAAAATGGGGAAAACGTTGTAATTACCAGAAAAAAATTAGTCAATATTTGTGTGAAATGCGCTGTTTCGAGACTTTCTACGGATCGATATTCGAGCTGTGAGAGTTTTGTGGCCCCGTTGGATTTGGGGGATGCAAAATGGGGAAAATATAATTATCAGAAAAACTTTAAAATCAATATTTGTGTGAAATTCGCTGTTTGGCGACTTTCTACGAATCGATTTTTGGGTCCTGGGTGGTGTAGCTTGAACAAGCGTTCACGTTCGATCAGTACAGTTAAGCAACGCTCTTTCTGGTCAGAACTTGGATGGGAGTTCTACGGCTGCATCTCTCGGCTCCTCGTGGTACGGCTATCACGGAAAAAAGTTGGTCCCGGCGGTCATAAAACATCATGACAGTCGTTAGTGGGGTTGGAAGTCCTCATAACTGCACAGCGACGCCTATAATTGGCCTAACGGCTGTTGGCTGAGTGCGAATTAAATAAATAAATAAATGTGGGTACTTTGCGGGCCAGGTGGATTTGGGGGTTCCAAATTGGGGAAAACGTAATTATCAGAGAAACCTTAAAATCAGTATTTGTGTGATATTCGCTGTTTGGAGACTTTCTACGGGTAGATATTCGAGATGTGGGAGTTTTGCGGCCCAGTTGGATTTGGGTGATGCAAAATGGGGAAAACGTTATAATTATAAGAAAAACCGTATGGAGAATTTCTACTGTTTGATTACATTTTTTAAGAAAGTTTGAGATGCTGTTGAGGGGGGGGGGCGGATTACCTTTTTTCTCAATTTTTAAATAAGGAAAATGTGCAATTTTTTTATTCTGGCGTTTAGTGAAATTTTACATTTGCAAGTAAATAGTAAATAGTGTGCCGGATTATATTTTTCTCTAACATGAATAATATTACGTGGGTTAAGGTCGTTGCCGCGCTGCACTTGTTGGCAGAATGGTAATGGCCAATAGCAGCGTTGGGATGTTAGTGTCAGCTGTTTGTACTTAAACTTAATGCGGGATTGTATGTATTATCTGTAACATCATTTAGTTTGCCATGTAGAGGCTTGCGCTTTATGCGCTAGCATCTAACGGCACCATGCTCAACTTGTCCCGTATTCGGTATACAGAGTTGGAGCGCGCTTTCGTGCTTGCGCAGGAACCATTGTGTAAGGTGTGTGTCTTGGTGATGTGTTGTGCTTGTTAGTCTATCTCTTAGGTCTGTGGTTCTGAGTAGAGCACAGTTAATTTGGTGCCCAACTGTGAATGATCTCACCAAGCCCAATTGCAGTCGCCAAGGCTACCTACGGAAAAATTCCGACCTCCGCGGGATTCAAACCGAGGACTTGCTTAATGCAAGCCTGGCGCTCACCCAACTGCGCCATGCGGCATTGTAATGCGGGATTGTAATAGAAAAAATTGATGGGGTCTTTAAAAATATAAATACATATACTTATGTATATGTACGAAAAATGAAAAGTTACTTAGTTTAGACAATGTAGAAGCTAGCCAAATACCAAATCCTTTTAAAATATATTTATTGAACAATTAACATCAAACTAAAGGTACATATCGACTAAACAACTTAAAGGGTATTCACATCTAATCATTTTTGCACATTACCCCTTTCCTCCTAATAAAATCCTCTTCACTCCAGTTCTTATATTCGCTATTAAAGCACGTTTCATGAGTAAACAAAATAAACTATGAACAATAATGTGGAGCCGCCGATCGGATGGCCTGCAATTCTCAGAACTCCTTTAAAACAGCTAATAAATGTACTAATAAGAATGACTCATATAAGCAATACATCTAAAATTATTAAAAAAAATTGAATTTAGTATCAAAGAGCATATAACGTGATGAGGTTTAACCTTATGGCAATAATCGTAAGTGTGTAATATGGGTTGCATAAGCAAATATTTCGTAAGAAAGTGCCAATAATTCGTTGAGACAAGGAACTCTTTTACCTATCCTTGTTTATTTAATCTTTGCTAATGGTGTCTTACCTGCTACAGAGAAAATATTTAACATTGTTGCAACATAGTGGTTTGCTTCTATGTGGCAATGACCTTGGAATTACAAACTTCATTTTCATGATTACTTAAGTTATGATTTCAAATATGACATATACTGGTCAATTACGATTTTGATTTGGCGCTTAGGAATCAAAATGATTAGGTCGGGAACGGTAAAAGCTACTTACTTTTTTTAAACTGAAATAACTCTTTTAAGAAATTTTTGCGCTAGTCAAATATATGAAATGTCGGCGTTTACATCGGCGGAACGTATGTGTAGAAGCGATTGGTGATAATTTTGAATATGTAATCTAAGTTAGATTAAGTGTTATCCCTTATAAGCACAAAAAAGGGGTGGTAGAATAATACTTACGTTAATTGCTCAACGAATCGAAGCAGCATTCAAAGCACCAAATTGCCTCACTCAGCCAATGCCTACACGAGCCACTACCAATCGCTAATTAAAGGTCGCCGATCAGCTGCAGCCGAAGACGGCCGTGGGTTCATTAAATGGGGGGGGGGGGATGGCGCCACCAATTTAAACGATAACAAAAAAAGATAACACAGAGCCAAACCCCATAATTCAGCGATTGATAGATTACGCTCCAGCTAAATTGAAACACTGTGGATTTAATAAAACGGCGCAAAACTAAAGTCAAACAATGAAGTGCAAAGGAGACGTTTTATTCACTCGTAAAGCCGGACACAATAAAATTCATATAAGTAAAAGTTTAGGGCCGATATAAAAGCATATAAATGCCCCAAGGATCCTTGTTTACAAAATGGTGTGGCCAATTAAAACACCAAATTATCAAAATAGGGGAAATTCCTGGAAGCTCCCGAGGAGTGACGTTAATATAAAATTGTAAGTTACAAGCGGGCAACCGCCCCAGGAATTTCTATAGCGTGGTACATGTAACATGTAATATCACAATTCGTAGCTAAATTAAAAGCTACGGCGAGGGAAAGCCTCGTACTTTACAGATTAAAATATGTGATTAAAGTGATGCGTCCAGACCATGATATAAATATCTCGCGCTGGTATATCGCGCTAATATTAATTTAGAAACAGATTCCTTTCGGCAGTTCATCGATTAAGGCACATAAGCGCGGACAGCCATGGTTACTCGCTGGCTACCGCAAGCACAATTAAGAGAGCAGAAAGGTTACCTTGAGCTGGTGCGAGGCCGTCTTAGCGTTGCTAACATCGCAGAAACGGGCTTCCGTGGGTTTGATGGCTTACTAAGCGCGCCGAGATAAAGCTATCACAGATCGCATCGGGCCGCAAGTCGGGGTTCTCGAAGTTTTTATTTGGGACCCATAACGTGGTGGAGACTAAATTATTGAAATAAACGTTAGCGGGCAATCAAAAAGGGGCTGAAAACGGTCATACTCACACTAAATTTCCCAAATATTTTGCTCGGGAACTTTGGCGTCAAAACAAAAGTCTGCACCAGGCAGTATCTCCAAATGTATATTCAGAGGAATGTCGAGACGCGTACAAATCCCCTAACCAAAGGGTGAGAAATGCCTAGACATCAATAAGCACCTTCTACAAAATTGCGATCTCGAACCGCGCCAAAAACTTCCAACGACCTTATTCGATCGAACGCCGGGACAAAATGCCAAATTTTCGCGTCGCGAACGTTCAACAATGTGCAACGGCGGCGTATCAAAAATGCGCAATATCCGGACGCAATTCGAAAAATATCGAACATACAGTAAAGCGAAAATTGATGGTAACAAAATATCGAGAATACAGTATAGCAAAAATTTACGTTAACAAACCCCCCTCTTACCCGGAAGAAGAAAATTTCAAAGAAATCTTATACACTAAATACGAGGCCCAAAATAATGTCAAAGTTGGACAACACAAGAAATGGGGTACACACAGGGACAAAAGAAGGAGCGATAAGAAGGGAGTGATTTGGGTCCAAGCCGGACGGGTCTCGTGAGCCGAACACACCCGCACCCTTCGCTGCGTGATGATAAGGCTGCGCCGGTAGATGCGTCAGCTATGCTCGACACCCGAGACCTCCCAGTCAGGAGTCCAAAGCACTCGGAAGAACGTTGGAGAGAAATCAAGAAAAGAGGGCAACACTAAAGAAGGAATAGGAAGGACGGTCCGATGTCCGTCTGTCACGTCAGTCATTAGTGGGGATGAACTGAGATAGTGCCATCGTGTCGGCCGAGGCCAACCCAGTCCAGGCCACCGTAGTGTCACCAATACAGGAAACCTGAGAATGTAGGCGGACACCAGACGGCACGCGCAAAGCCAAGGCTCAATCTCCGCTGGTCGGGGATAAGTGTATAAGCCCAGGAGCCACTTACACACTCAAACAACCTTGAAGAGGTTGGGAAAGCAAAGAAAAAGGACAAAGTCCAGCACAACACCCCCCTTACAAAACGAACACAGACATTCCCGCTCGAAAGCCCAAAAGAGCCAAAACAGAGAAAACCAACAGACCATAATGTTGTGGTCGGGGCCGCAAACACTGCCGGGAAGCAGCGGGACCCCAAGGTGGCCAACCGACGTCCGAAAACCAACCTCACATAGAGTGCAAACTAAACCACACAAACAATAGACAACGAAGGTTAGTCTTCAAACACCAAACACGCCCAAACGCAAAACCAAAACAAGAGGTGAAAAGGACAGAGGCTTAACAAAAGAGTCGGGTTCCACAAATCCAGCAAAAGCCTATGCCCTAAAAGAGGGCGAAAGAAACCGTTCCCAATCATCAAGTATGCCCAAAAGCAAGGAGCGAGTTTCGCTTGAGGATTAAAATCCGCATACGCGAGAGGATACCCCAATAACAACCAAATCAACACACAAAACGTATAGCTGAAGGCAATCGGCAACATCAGCTACACCACCAAAATCCCAAAAAGGGTACCCAAAGTATCCAGCAAGCTGACTCAAACCTCCATTAATAAAGAAGACCAAAGGAAACCGAAAAGAAGTGAAAGAAGAAGAACAAAGTCCAACACAACACACCTCAAGAAAACAGACACAAACATTCCCGCACTAAAGCTCAAGAGAGCAAAAAAGAGACCAAGAGACCATAATGTGGTCGGGGCCACAAACACTGCCGGGAAACAGCGGGGCCCTAAGGAGGCCGACCGAGTTCCCAACAAACCTCCCACAGAACGCGACTAAACGGTCTGGCCACCGACATCCGAAAAGCGAGAGGCAGAGCCAACATACACGCGACGCAACATACATACTAATCGAGGGGCTCTGCAGCACCTCGTGTGGCCTGGAGAAGATTCCCTACAATATTTATCTCATTCAAGCGAAGATCCATTCATAACCGGCATCATCCCATGCACACCAGATCAAATGGAAGAGAAAAGTAAGGAACCAAGCATCAACTCACACTCCCGGGAATACACACGCAAACGAAGTCCACACACGCACAGTTGCTCAAAGAGAGAGGAAAGTCAAAAGAAAGAAAGGGAAGACGAAGGATGAAGGACCAACCGATACATGAACGGCACCAGCACACAACGACATCCAAAACAAATTCGCTCCCAAGATCAAGGAACCCAAGCAACAACAAAAAAAAGCAAGGAACAAGCTCACTTGAGGACCAACTCTGCATAAGCGAAAGGATACCAAACAAAATTCCCAACAGTACGCAATGCTGAAGGCAAACGGCAACAACAACTACACGACTGGACTTCAAACAAAACCAAACGACACTGACGGACACGACAAATGGCATCAGATGGCCAAATCCGCCTAATGCAGAGAACGTCACGTCAGCATCCCTAAAGGGTATCCACCCAAAATCCATCAAGCTCGCATAAACCTCACAATGAAGCACGAGGAAAACAGAACAAAAAAACTAAGATCAAAATCACGACAATGACACAGAACGAGAATTGCCATTAGGATACCAAATCCGGATAAGCGACATGGTTGCCAGAACAAAAGAAACCCTCAACAGCAGCTACTCAATAGCAAGGGGCCTAAACCAAAACGGCAACCACAAGGGACGCTAGGTTTACAAAAAAAAACTAACGTCATACCTAACAGACATACACGATCCATGCCAGAAACAAAAGGCAAGACAAAAGGAAACCAACAGACCAGAGTGCTAAGAAGCAGCTCGAGGAAAATCTGCCACACGGACTCACAAAGCCATCCGTTTCATACCAACATACTTGCTAACAATCGAAAAGAGCAGAAAGAAAAAAAAAGAAAAGGAAAGCCAACACATAAACGCGCCAAACCAACTTCAGAGATGGTTCGAGAAACTATACAAACCCGCCTAAGCGAAGTCTCCCCAACACATCCATACTAACCAATATCTCAATCAACAAACCGGAAGGTAAAAGAACCACACTGAGAAGAACTGCGCTAAACCCAACACATGAAGAAGGTCTGAGAGATCCAAACAGATCCGCCTAAGCGAGATCTCTCAAACACATCAACATCGCTCCAATAACCCGATCAACAATCTAACAGAAAAGAAAAGAAGCAACCAAACAATACTGCACAAATCCAACTAGCGGAAGGCCTAAGAGTCTCGCCAAAACAAACATCCCCAAACACACTGCCATCACACTCCAATCATTATTCAATCACCCCGACGAAATAAAATCAGAAACAAGGGCTCCAAAGAACTTGCAAAAGAACTTGACGAACACAAAAGACACATTGCTAAAAGTGCACAGTGCTAGACGACACGAGTCACAACGGGAGCAAATCTGGAAGAGAAATCCCCACAGCAGTCATATCCCACAGCAGTCATATCCCACACCAGAAAGAGTAGCTGGTATCAAAAACATACAAATCGCTAAGTGGCGAAAAGCCTTCACATCGAAAATATCTAAGTGGCGAAAAACCTGCACAACTAGAAAATCTGAGCATAAGTAAAACTGGGCTACTACAAACTGGGATAAAATACAATACTGCAAGCCGATCGATCGCCAGATTCCAACAACAGGACTGCCTCAGCAAAACATAGCTGGAATTTACTCCCGAATCCTAAAATTTAGAAAAAACCGAACGGTTTCTAGTCGCAGGTGAGCCCGAACAAAATATATATCCTACAAGCATTAAATTCGAAACGATCCAACTCGAGTTTGACCTTAAACAGCTCGAGGTCAAGATAAATAAACCTTATCTTGCACGTCCAGTGCAATTTGACCTGCTCAAAATACCTTTAAAACTTCGTTTCAAATTTAAGTAACTTTACTAAACGAGTAAATAAAACGTTCGTAATTACGTTAATTGAACACAGGGCTGCCACGTTGAAGCGCCAGATTCTTGTTATCCCTTATAAGCACAAAAAAGGGGTGGTAGAATAATACTTACGTTAATTGCTCAACGAATCGAAGCAGCATTCAAATCACCAAATTGCCTCACTCAGCGAATGCCTAGGCGAGTCACTACCAATCGCTAATTAGGGATCGGCGATCAGCTGGAGCCGAAGACTGCCGTGGGTTCATTAGATGGGGGGCGATGGCGCCACCAATTTAAAAGATAACAAAAAAAAAGAAAACACAGAGCCAAACCCCCTAATTTAACGATTGATAGATTACGCTCCAGCTAAATTGGAACACTGTGGATTTAATAAAACGGCGGAAAACTAAAGTCAAACAAAGAAGTGCAGGGGAGACGTTTTATTTACTTGTAAAGCCGGACACAATAAAATACATATAAGGAAAAGTTTAGGGCCGATATAAAAGCATATAAATGCCCCAAGAATCCTTGTTTACAAAATGGTGTGGCCAATTAAAACACCAAATCATCAAAATAGGGGAAATTCCTGGAAGCTCCCGAGGAGTGACGTTAATATAAAATTGTAAGTTACAAGCGGGCAACCGCCCCAGGAATTTCTATAGCGTGGTACATGTAACAATTAATATCACAATTCGTAGCTAAAGTGAAAAATACGGCGAGGGGAAGCCTCGTACTTTACAGATTAAAATATGTGATTAAAGTGATGCGTCCAGACCATGATATAAATATCTCGCGCTGGTATATCGCGCTGTCTTAATTTAGAAACAGATTACTTTTGGCAGTCCATCGATTGAGGCACATAAGGGCGTACAGCCAGGGTTACTCGCTGGCTACCGAAAGCACAATTGAGCTGGTGCGAGGCCGTCTTAGCGTTGATAACATCGCAGGAACGGGCTTCCGTGGGTTTGATGGCTTACTAAGCGCGCCGAGATAACGCTATCACAGATCGCATCGGGCCGCAAGTCGGGGTTCTCGAAGTTTTTATTTGGCACCCATAACGTGGTGGAGACTAAATTATTGAAATAAACGTTAGCGGGCAATCGAAAAGCGGCTGAAAACGGTCATACTCACACTAAACTCCCCAAATATTTTGCTCGGGAAGTTTGGCGTCAAAAAAAGTCTGCACCAGGCAGTATCTCCAGATTTATACTCAGAGGAATGTCGAGACGCGTACAAATCCCCTAACCAATGGGTGAGAAGTGCCTAGACATCAATAAGCACCTTCTACAAAATCGCGATCTCGAACCGCGCCAAAAACTTCCAACGACCTTATTCGATCGAACGCCTGGACAAGATGCCAAATTTTCGCGTCGCGAACGTTCAACAATGTGCAACGGCGGCGTATCAAAAATGAGCAATATCCGGACGTAATTCGAAAAATATCGAACATACAGTAAAGCGAAAATTGATGGTAACAAAATATCGAGAATACAGTAAAGCGAAAATTGACGGTAACATAAGTTTAGATTAATTTTTGTTAAGTAATTTTAGTTCTTAATTTGAAACTTTAACAGCCTGTGCCTCCGTTAGTTTTGATATTTCGCAAAAATGGTAAGTGAATTGCTTTATATCCTGGTACACGAAAAGAATCAACTTAAAAATCACCCTGTATAATGAAGTTAACGAAATATGTTTATTAAAAAAAAAAGGTTTAGAATAATAGACAAAATGAAAAACACTGCATTAAAATGTGACAGTTTACTTAATCGATAATACAATTATATTCGTAATGATTCAAAAAGAGGGAGGGGAAGATGGTCCCACCACATACCCCTGTCCTGATTCGGACGGCCATTCATTACCAGAGCATAAATGACTGATGACTTTGTTACGGTATTGATTCATCAGATCGACATAGGTCGTATTGATTGTTCAAAAACGGGTACAAACTACAGGGTTCGCCGGCTTTACTAAAAAGAACACAGATCTTAATGTGCTGGAGCAGATTTTGTTGCTCCGGTTACTCGCACTTAACTCAGTCGGGAAGGCGTGGTTCGAAAGCTCAAAGAAAAACCGACGGGGTACTTACCCTAAAGTTTGCTTAACAGAAAAGAAATGCCTGAGCGCCACTTGGTTCTGATTAGGGGTGGCTAACGTGTCTAGAACCAAGAACAATACACGTAGCCTATGTAGAAGTCCTCCAGGTACGTTGCTGAACACCTCCGCCTGTTGTTCACCAAGCCTCCTCCGAGCAGCCGGGTGACCTTGTCGTTAAATCACTTACCTTCAAGGCCACCGTCACTAAAGAATAACAAAAGAACACTGAATGGCCCAGGGCTTGGGGCTTGCTTATCAAAAAAGCGTACTTTCAGCTTTACATTGCAAATTACACTCGGCCTTTGCCACACGGGATTAATTAGTGACCCAGAAGGGGTTCAGAACTCAACAAATAATCAAATTGACTTTAATGGGTTTATTATTTAAAGAATTAAAGTTTACACAAATCTTTACATTGATAATAATCACCCGGAGGTGAATTCAAGCTTAATAAAGAGAAAAGACACACCCTACATGAATATAACACCCTACATGAATATAAAAAGGGTTCCCACGCAAAGTTACCTTATGGTCTAAATATGTTACACAACGGACAAAACGAAATAGATAACAGGGGTGAAGCCCCTGGTTAACAACAAGCAAATCAAAACATAAGCTTAAGCTTTAAGTGAACGGGCGCAATATTTACGAACTCCCGGAAAACACATAACAAATATAGTCGCAACTTAATTAGGCACAAGAACACAATTGGAGTAATACATAGCTCCTACCTGATAGCTGTAAGCACGTTATTTGGGGTTGGCGATAGTTACGAACTCCGCCTCGGCGAAGGCCGGTGAGACGTTGCAGAGGTGTAGCGGGCTCCCCAAATGGGAACGAAAGGGTTGTACAGGGGCCAATTTGGTGCGGAGGGCCAGAGGGTCGGTTTACCCCACGAAGAAGGATGGCAGCCAGCGGCGGGCGACGGGTAACTTCGAACTTTAACACGGCTTCACAGAATTCGCAACAGATTTGCCGAAACTTTTTCCACTGATATGAAAAGTATTGTAGGCTTATGAGGACACCTTTGTTGAATGTGCAAAAGGGTGCAACTTGCTTTTCCACTCCTTGCTGGAGGGCAAAAGCCGATAGAAGGCGCCTCGCCAATAATTTGAACCCGCTTAACGAAACATCGCCCTTAGCCCGCGCTACCGAAAACTTTGAGGTGCAGTCAACAACTATTATCGGGGTCTAAGCTGAACTCCAAATCAAAATTTAATTGCGTGAAGATCACAAAGTTCACATAACGTGGACACGAAACTACACTGCGTTCACGGAAAGTTCCCCGGACCGCAGCACGCGGCCCGGGGGGCGACAAAACTTGCACGTTAGTTCTCTCTCTTGTGATAGCCACTTGAGCGTTTTTGCATTTTAACCATAATTGGGTTGTTTTCCAGATAAACTCAAAATAGCAAAAATTAAACCATTACATAAAACTGGACGCACCACTGACGTAGGGAATTATACACCCATACCCAACCTAAGTTTTTTTCAAAAATATTTGAGAAATATGCGGCCAACAAAGTTATAAGTTTTTTCGATAAATATCCACTGTTTAATAAAAACCAATTTGGATTTCGTAAGAAACTATCAACAGTTAGTGCAATAACGAAATTTTTGAATAATTTGTATGAAAATTTAGATAAACGTAAAACGTCTTTGGGGATTTTTATTGACCTTAGTAATGCGTTTGATCTCCTTTATCACCCTTTACTACTACTCAAACTAGAATTATATGAAATTCGCGGCCTACCATTAAACTAGTTTAAAAGTTATCTGGAAAATAGATCACATTATGTTGAAATTGGTAATACGAAATCCACTTTACTAGAAACCTCTATTGGCGTACCACAAGGATCGGTTTTAGGGCCGCTCCTTTACATTATTTACGTAAACAACTTTTCCTTTAATGACTACGTAATGTTTGCCGATGACACATCACTTCTTGTTAGTTGTTGCAATCTTAATGATGCGATTGTAAATGCAAATGTTCAAATGAAAGAAATTCATGGGTAGTTCTTACTTAATAAACTTAAACTAAATAATGATAAATCTCTTGTCATAGGATCTAATTGCAATAAATTAAAATATGAAAATAGTGTATTAATCAAAAGTTTACATGGATGAATTAAACAAATGAATACGACAAAATTGCTTGGACTGCACATCCAAGAAAATTGTTCGTGGGACAATCACGTCGAATCAGTATGTGGAAGGGTAGCTCCTATATATGCTACTGTTTGTATCAATTACGAGACTTTAAGCAAATTTCTTAACCATACATTTATTAGCAACCTTGCACATCCCCAGATTTCCCGCCAAAAACCTGATCATAATTTAAAATTTACCATCAAAATAATGCGCAGAATTTGAATTTATCTCCAAAACCTACCCAGAATTTGAATTTACCACCAAAACCTACGCAGAATTTGAATTTACCGCCAAATCTGCGCAGAATTTGAATTTCCCGCCAAACCTGCAAAAAACCCTCTCGCAGACCTGTGCAAAAAATCCCGCGCATACCCTCGAGCAGACCTACGCAGAAACTCCAGACAACAATCACATCCGGTTGTTTTAGCAACCTTGCACATTGCCAGACGCTCACATCCGCAGGTCTGGACAGGTATTTTCTAGAGTCTGCAAATTATGCGTCTCCTAATTTTAGCTTTATTTACACAATTTCTAATATGATTGTTTAGTTACAAAATGTTTTTAAACAAGTTTGAGTTTTAACCAATCTAGATAAGTTTTTATCCGGCAAAAATAAACTGTCCCTTACCGTTGGATATCGTCTATAGCATCTTTATTAATTAGAGTATTTTTTACTAATATATTGTTGTGCCTAATAGCTTTTACTTGGCTTTATTTAATTTAATTCTTATTCTCACGGTTTTATTTTAAAATTTTTATTTTAATCTTAACTTTTGCATACAGTCTTGAGCATGTAATTCTAATAATCTTAGTTATTCGACTCTAATCGACTATTAAAATCAAATTAAGACATAAACCATGAATACCGGATGTAGGACAATTGTATTTATTAAGTAATTAATAGCTGCCTTTATCATACGTTTAACAACTTTGTTAATAATATTTGATAAATACTTAATTTTAGTTAATTCAATTTTAGATTAATATTACTGTCTGTTTATATGTTCTATAGTCTTCTGTTCGTCAGATATCTCTGCTACAACTATGCCCGTTGCAACCAAAAACTGGACTATTTACGAATGATTTACAAATACCGTTGTAAGAAACCGAAATTCCAATGATAAAACTAAAACCACCACTCCTTTTAGGAACAATATTTTAAGCTGCTTTTTATTTTTGTAGTTATTCAATGCTTTATCATTTAATGATCATATGTACCATACCCAAGCATTGTGTTTATTATGTGTTAAAATAGTTATAAACCTTAATAAATTGCATTATCACCTAATATTTTCTTTGGTTTTACAAATTCTATAAAATATTCATTTACATTTTTTCAAAAACATTTTGAGTGTTGCCTCTTTAAACTGGAAAATAATCTCACATATTTCGTAAATATACTACCATAACAGTCTTAAAGCCAAGGTGCTAACACAAGAACAAAGAAGGTGTTTGTTTTTGCGAGATTGGTATGCGGAAGTTGCTGAATCAGATAAACTGAAAAAATGCGAGGTGGTACACACGATTCTCTCATCGCTCTGTTTTGTATTATATAATACTTATGTGTCTTAGCTTCCTACAAAAGTTTACTGCTGGAATTATATATGTGCGTAAGATTGACAAAACTACATCAAACCTTTAACCTGCTAACTGAAGAGTATTTCTACTAATATATTGCTTTATTTGGTTTTATTTAATTTAATTCTTATTAACTATAATACTAGATACTCGTAGAACAATTGTATTTATTAAGTAATTAATAACTGCCTCTATCATACGTTTAACAACTTTGCTAATAATATTTGATAAATACTTAATTTTAGATTAATATTACTGGCTGTTTACAAAATTTTATTATTATCTAACTTTAGATTCAATTTTTATTAACTCTGTAAGTAGCAGTAAGCTCCGGTTCTCTAAGGGGGCCGTGGGTTCGAACCCCACACCTGGCAATTCTTTTTTGTTTGTCTAACAGACATCAGTACTTGACAAATTTATTTCAAGATAATTTTTGCAGATCATCGTCGCAAATTTCTGGAGACACTGATAATGGAGGTCATTAACTGCGTCAGCAAAGATTTTCAAACAAAGACACCATTCAATTTAGCAGTTGTGCAGATTTTCTCAAACCAGGGTTTTATTGTTCAATTTTTACCAGTCTTGCACATTTTCAAACAAGTTTGGAGAGGCTTGAATCCTTAGACAATAAAATCAGGTTTATCTGATAATGGAGGTGAGCAAAAATTTCTCCAGACAACAAAGACTTCATTGTCTAATTATTTTTTGCAGTCGTGCAGATTTCTCAAACAATGGGAGTCATTGTTCAATTGGTAGATAATAACATCCTGCATCTGCAAGGCTCAACAAGTTTTGCATTCCCAGACGATGACTCACGTCCTGTTGAGCCTGGGAACATTTTGATAAGCGTAGAAATCTTGTAAAATTTCAAAATTAGACATTTAGCCCCAAAATTCATCGTAGGAATCTTGTAAAAATTAGACTTTTTGCCCCAAAATTTATCGTAGGAATCTTGTAAAAATTTCAAAATTACACTTTTAGCCTCAAAAATTTAACGTGGGAAACGGAAGTGGCACGTGACCTAGGTGAGGCCAATGACCTTGACCTCCGGCTAGGTCAATAATCTTGACCTCCAGCCCGTGTTTTCGCCCGTGACCTTAAAAAAGTTCTAGGTCAAATGTGGCCCAGAACGCCCCTATGTACACTACTATAACAAAATTCATTTTCAATGCATTAAAGAAGGTTGGTGAATTGCAACTTCTGTAAATTTTTAATCTTCATAACTAGCCCTGGCCAGTTTATTAGACTCAGTAGTACTTACTTTTCTGTGTTATCCGGGAATGTCATTATTCCGATGACTGTTGGAAATAAAAGAAAATAGAGTAGTTTTTGAAAAATATTTATTTTTAAACTATTTTAATTTATAAATAGTGTCACATTATTTTAAAAATATCAATATTTTAGCTTTTAGTAATGTTTTAATTCTTTAGGGCATGCTTTCAATGTAATTTAGTGCAATATATTTTAAATTTTCATTCTGGTTCTAGTGAGATATGGTTCTTGCTATCAGTTGAACCTTCATGGGAATGTTTTCTTTTGCCAGTTCTCTTTTTAGACATTCCCAAACATTTTCAATAAGAGTGCAGTTAATTCACCGACTATAGTAACAATGGTACACTGTTGTCTAGTAAAAACGTGTTTTTGAGTTTATTGTATGAGTAAGTGCTCCAGCTTGCATGAATATATTTCTACCATTTCAAAACCAATCTTACAGTTGTGGGAACAATCGGTCCTCTGAAACCGTTTTATAGTGCGCTTGGCGCATGGTTTCCACGACAACATATAAGCGTCCCATGCATATTTCCCTTATTATGTTTCATATCATAACAGACACTGGATGTTTTATAGTTTTGATTAAGCAATTTGAATTATATCTCTCATTTTTTTCTCCTAATAGACTGAGACTTATCATGCAAGATTTTAAACCTGCAATAATAAAAATTAATTAACAATAAATATATAAAATTATTTACTAGACGTTACAATTTGCTAATCATTGAGGTTGAATGTTTATGCTTATTAGCTCATGCTAATGTATTTCTGGTCATTTCTGGAATTAGTCGAGGCTGCTTTACGGGTCTTCTGCATTTGAATTCAAGCTCGTCAAGTTTCACCTAACCGTTCAAACTGATACCTTGCAATCAGACTCTTCAAACTTATTATTTATGTCAGCATGACTTGCCCTCCTGTATTTCAATGTAATTTTCTGTAATTACCTCTTGCTTCTTGGAGTTATGACCTGCTGTCTTCCACATCAACTTGCACGTATCTTAGGTTGGATCGCTTTCAATTTACTGCTTAAATGGCACACTGTTGACTGTGATGCTGCACATTTTTCAGCTATCTAACGTTGAAAAGGGTCTGTATTGCCCACTAAAGCAAGTATGTAGCTTTTTCTCTGAAGTGAGATTTTTTCTATGCATCTAAAAAAAATGTAACGGTAAAACATCAAAAAATTTCTTAATTTTTTGCCACTCACCTTTTTCAATTTTAAAACATGCACAAATGTAGTAGCAAACTTTACAAAGCAATTCTTGTACTTACACTCTTATAAAATTATATTAATCGTTGTTTAAATCTATTCTTTCCAGGATATTGCTCGAATTTGTAGGTTATACACACGAATGTCTTGAATGTTCTTTGAAATACTTTTTGCTAGCTATTCAATAATTTTTTACCATATGCAGTCTCAACAACACTGTATAGGATGTTGGCTGCATACACAAACATGAAGTTAAACAAGTCGATTAATTAATTACAAATGGAACAGTAGGTAATATAGATAGACAAGAATATAACTATTGAGTTTAATAAACTAATAAATAGGTACCTATAACACTTTAACCATATAAAAGCGAGATTTTATGATGCTATATTTTTTTAACAACTTTGAGAATTTGCATCCGGGCAGCCATACAATATTTTCAAGAAAATATTCATAATATGCAGCTTAAATTCGCCGTACGACAGCGCCCACTTCAAAACAGAAATAACGCCTGGAACTGCAAACGCGCCCGGCCACAGTATGCAGGATGAGTTTTTTTTTATTTTAAGCGTTGAGATCTCGGAAACCATAACCAATAGAGATTCGGTTAAATGAGGAACGAGTTGTCGTTTTAAGAGATTATGCAAGATATGCTTTTATTATTTTGAAAAAAACACAGTTTACTAGATATGAGCGCAAAACAGATTTAGTAATTTTTCTAACGGGTGTTCATAAACAGTCGTCATCCCAGTTGCCTTAAAAAACAAAATGTTATGTCTTTGATTAATTCGTGCAACACAATGAAACGTCATTGAGTACTGTCATAGCGCATCTTTTCTCAATTTTAATAGACATACGTTTCTGAAGTCAAAACCTACTGGGATGACGACTGTTTATGAACACCCGTTATTAAACGTCGTAGAATCGCTATTATTAGGAATACAACAAAATGACACGAATAAAAATTTTAGACATTTTAATGCTTAACATGATGAACATACTAATATCCTTCTCGATTTTATGGTTTTTGAGTTATAATACAAACTTATTTTTTTTACATGGTAGTCATAGGGCTTTGACATTTTGAAAAAGGGCACATTTTTTTCTTTATAACGGTATAAGGCTTGCTATACTTTGATGAATAAACGCCATGCAAGAATGTTCGTATTATTGAGAGGTAAATAAATAGTTTGCCGTGGAAAACAATATCTAGTGAGATAGGTAATACTGTAATTCTAGCACATTTAACATATTTGAAGGCCGTTTTTGGAAATTAACTATGAAAAATAAATTAATAATCATACTCAATACACTATTAAAAGTAGATCGTATTATGCCATGGAAAACAATAAACAAACAAAATACTGCTCTGTAACTCTGTAACTTCTATAACTTAAATTAAAGATGTTTTCCAATCGCGAAAAACTTAATATGGTCGAATGTTTTATTGTATCTAATAAAAATAGTGTTCTTGCTGCCGAACGGTACCAACAATTTTATAAAAATCCACGTCAACCATCTCGACCGACGTTCAACAATTTATACCGAAATCTTAGGTAGTTTGGTTCCTTTTCGAAACCAAAGAGGGATGAAGGCGTTATTAACGTGGATATCCATATAGATGTATTGGCCTACGTTGACCAGAATCCTTCTACTTCGACCCGACAAAGGACAGTCATGAGAATTTTTAAGAAACATAAATTTCGTCCATATCACGCATCAGTAGGACAGACACTGCATCCAGAAGACCATGCTTTAAGAATTGCCTTCAGTAATTGGTAAATTAATATGATACAACAGAATTCAGAGTTTTGAAGACCCCAAAAAAATTGGATTTAATGTTTGGTGCGGAATTATTGGATCGCAAATTCTTGGACCTTTCATTTACGACGAAAATTTGACATGCCAGTGTGCCATTTTCTACAAAATGAATTGCAAGATATGTTGGATGGCTTATGTTTTCGACATGATTTTCGTTGGTTTCAACACGACGGTGCTCCGCCGCACAACTAACTGCAAGTAAGAGAGCACCTAAACCAACTATTTCCAAATTCTTGGATAGGTAGGAACGGGCCCGTTCTTTGGTCACCAAGATCGTCATATCTTTCAATTTTGGATCTTTTTCTTTTCGGTGTTCTAAAATATTTATCAGCGAACGTATGCAACAAAAGAAGAACTACGTGATGCTGTGTAAATGCCTTTCGCAATTTAGATGGTAGAAAAATACGAAAAGGAGTAAATTCTATTGTGAAAAGATATCTCTTGTGTGTAATTAATAATGGTGGATATTTTGAACATTTGTCGAGATAGATTATTTTTTTTACATATAATTACTTCAAAGTAGAAATTTAAATGTAATAGTTCGTAGTTTCTTTGCGTTGTTGTTCTATTTGCCTCCCTAAAGTTTTTAGGTGAAATATAATTACCTTAAGAGGAAAGAAACGTTTTCCATGGCAAACTCTGTTTTTGCTACTCTGAATAATGCAAATAGTCCTGTGTCGTGTTTATTTGTCAGCGTGAGTACAGAGAACCTTATATCACTGCAAACAGAAGAATTTGCACTTTTTAAAAATGTCAAAGCCAACTATGGTTGCTATTTAACAAAATGTAAGTTGGGTTATAACTCGAAAATTATAATATAAAATGGATCTTATTAAGCGGAAAAATATCTACAATTTTTGTTCTTATCATATTTCTGTATCTCTAATATTAACGATTCTACAACATTAAAAAGAAAATTCACTAAATCTGTTTTTCGCTCATATCTAGTAAACTACGGGTTTTTTTTTCCAAAAAACAAAGGCATATCTTGCATAAGCTCTTAAAACGACAACTCTTTCCTCATTTAACCGAATCTCTATGTCTTATGGTTTCCGAGATCCCAAATGCTTAAAATTAAAAAAACTTAGCATCTATTTACGCATTCTAAATGTGTAAATATATTGTGGCCCGGCCGTGATACAGACGCTAGTCTCATATTAATCCAGGACACGGTGTATAAAGAGAAGGTGAAGAATATATATACTGTGAGTGAGCGCATGCGGTTCCGTTTACGCTCGAACTTAACGCAAATTCCAGCAGATAGCAGGGCATGACATACTCCCTATTTTTGTACAGGAGTATATGAAGTGCCCGTAGAAATTGTTTAATTAGCGGTGGAAACTAATATTTAATTGAAGAAACTGTGAACAATAAGTGCTTGGTACCAAACTGCACGTTTGGATATAAATAAAATCCAGAAAAGGTGTCTATGTTTAGTACAAATAATCCTATTAGGTTAATTTTATGGAGTTGGGCCATTCCTAGATTCGATCGCCCTATTGATAAAAATGACCGTGTTTGTGAAACACATTTTAGCAAGAAGATATTATTAAGTATTGGAAAGGTGCAGATGATATTATGATTGTAATTATCCGGCTTACTATAATTTTTTGTTGATATAAAGTTAACCACGCGTGGTTGTAAATTAGGCGATAAATTTTTAGCAGCAATTATGTGTACAATAGCTGTATGATTACATACTCATTATCTATCTAATCACTTATTTAAAAATCTCGACTTTCTCACACACTAAAATTATATTAACTGTTTTCCTTTGACAGGTTTTTAGTGAAAAATAATTGAATTCTTCTTTTGTTTGAAAATTTATTTTATGTACACAACAAAACAATTATAACCTTTGTATCCAAAACATTTAGATATGTATATTAAATTGAAAATTCCTACTGTTAAAACAACATTATTGGGATATAGGTAATGTGAATTTCATGAAAATATCCACAACTACCATAATTTGCTGGTAGCTCAACACATTGCAAAATAAAGCATATACTTAGGTATACTGACATTTATTTGACCTTTTTCCCTCATAAGATACTTGCTAACATTGTATAATTATGTTCTTTTGGTATTGAAGATGTTTCAAGTATCTTTACAGAGACCGCGGCTAAATTCCTGATTATGTACCAAGCATTTTCCCTGGTTGTCCGAAATACTTATCTAAACCTGCACCTCTGAAAACGACGTACCAAAATTGAAATACAGTCGCCTAAAAGAAAATCGAAAATAAGTTTCGCAGTTCTCAAGTTACTATCATTCTGATATTACGTACTAAACGATTTCAACTGTTTCGTCTTTACTGTATATGGTTGTATTAAAAAGGACAATTTTATATTAAACTTAAAAAGTTAAAACGAATTGCTTTTAATATTTGATATTTACAGCCAATCTTTCGAGTTAACTTCAATCCTTTGTTAAAATAAACAAAAACGCACTAAAATGTATTTCCTATTATGAATAAAATGTCATTATCACTAACATTTTGATGCGATTTTATTTATTTTAACAAAGAATTCAAGTTAATTTCAAATTAGTGGTCTTTATAAAACCACCCGTTAAATAATTTAACTACTGTTTCCACAGCAAACTATTCTTCAAAAACTGAAGCTTACATTTGAAATGTAGTGTATAGTTGGTTAGTTATAAATTACAATAAAGCAATGCATTGAAATGTTTAAAAAAATAAAAGTATACATAGCTCGTAAGTATACAAAAAAGAAAAATTCGCTCTATATTGTACACTTCTGTGGAATAAACTTAAGCACAGGTCCTACGACTATTTTTCACAATATTCTAGTTTGTATAATCCGGGTCTATTTTAATTGCTTAGCAGCAGTTTCAATAAATGATAAAACCCCATAACTTTAAAATAACACCTTTATTAAAAGACCAGAACTAAGACCTTTCAACAATAAAACGCTATTAATAAATACAACAAAGCCGTGTGTGCTTAATTTAATGCACAGAAGTGTACAATATAGGACGAATTTTTCATTTTTATATACTTACGAGCTATGTATACTTTTATTTTTTTTAACATTTCAATGCATTGTTTTATTGTAATTTATAACCAAAGGCACAATAAACATTGTTATTCTTGATTAAGGCCTTTAACACTAATACCAAAAAGTATTTTATACTCTTTGCTGATACATTTGCTTCTTATTTTTTTCAATTTCCGAATATGTGAATATAATTTTCGTTTAATTACCTAAAGTTTGATAACGTTTTGATTTTGTTGTTTTATATACCTAAAGATTATTCTAAGAAATTTTAAATAACTTCATACATCCATACATACATACATAATCTGTAATCCCTTATATCGTTTACAGTGTCAGGGTACGTACTGAACTAATTTTTTTTATTTTGCAAAGTACAACATTCTTTTAAATCTGAATTAGCTAGTTAGTACCTGTATTTAAGCAAATTACGTTATTGCATTATTCTCTACAAAGATCCACTCGTATTCTGTGAATTACAAAATATTAAATAATATTTTGTTCATAACTTTCATTTAAAACCGTACAAAATATGGGCGTAACTTGAGTGGCGCCATCTAACGGAAAAGCGCTACAACTCGAGCGTTAACGAAACCAACGAATCAGACAAGTTTCTTCACTTCTCTTTATACACCGTGATCCAAAGAGGCCGCGCCGTTAACGCTCGAGTTGAAGATTTTTTCCGGTAGGTGGCGCTACTCACGATACTCTCATATTTTGTATGATTTTAAAGGAAAGTTATAAGGAAAATGTTATTTACTAAATTGTAGTTCACAAAACACGAGTGGATTTTTGCAGAGAATAATGTAATAACGCCGATTGTTCAAGTACAGGTATTCACTAGCTAATTCGGATTTAAAAGAATGTTGTACTTATCAAAATAAGAAATTTTAGTTCAGTTTAATTTATTTAAAATTTCTTATAATAATCGTTAGGTATATAAGACAGCAAAACCAAAATGTTAACAAACCTTAGCTAATAAAACGAAAACGTTGTTGATATATTTGGGAACTGAATAAAAATAAGAAGGAAATGTATTAGCAAAGATTGTAAAATACTTTTTGGTATTAGTGTTAAAGACCTTCAGCAAGAATAGCGATTTTTATTGTAATATTTTCTTACAATAATAATACACAATATACAACAAAATTTTCTTTTTTGTATACATACGAGCTATGTATACTTTTTTTTAAAACCCGTTTTAATGCATTGTTTAATTGTGATTTATAGGCAACCAACTATACACTACATTTTATATTTAAACTTCATTTTTTGAAGAATAGTCAACTGCGGAAACAGTAATTAAATTATTTTATCTACTCCAGTGGGATAAGTAACTCATTACGTCACTCATTTGACACTATTTCAGTTAGGTAATGAAGCTTATTACACCACTCGGTAATGCAATGGTTTCATTACGCAACTGAGTTGTTTAATAACTTCATTACGTAACTGAAATAGTGTCAAATGAATGACATAATGACATTTGCCTACTAAAATATTTTTGAAAATGACAGATCTGACATTTCTCTTAATGCACTTTTCTCAATTTTAGACAGTCGTAAATAAAATTTTGTACAATACATGTGTGATAATGCATCATTAATATACTTGTGTGCTTACACACACGTATATTAATGATGCTGTTATCCGACTTGTATAGTAAATAGCTATAATGTCAAGTTAATAGCAATTAGTATTAACTTTTTGAGTTTAACAAAAACTTGTGATTTTTAATACAACCACGTAAATCAAAGACGAAAAAGTTTAAATCTTTTACGTAATATCAGAATGGCATTAACTTGAGTACTGCGAGTCTTATTTTCGATAAAATATCCTTAAAGGCCTATTCCTTGTATTAGAATAATAACAATGCGTTGACACGTTGTTTATAAAAGTATACATATATCGCATGTATGCAGAAAAGAAAAATTTCCTGTATGAATACCTATCGTAAAGTCTTCACATTTTATCTAATTAAATTAAAGATAACTGCAAGTTTAATTCTTTGTAACAGTACTGGCAATGTTCAACAAAATGTAATGAAATGGTTAATTATTTAATAAAAATTACCTGTAAACATGTAAACATAAAATCTAACGGATGATCTGCCATTTTATTTTCATATTATGTCACTGTGTCAGCTAACTATTGCTATGATATGATATGTTATTATATTATTATAGAATAAAATAAATTAAATTAAAATTGTCTACCATACCAATTATTTTTCAAAGATCGGTAAATGTTACATTAAACTGACTAATCTTGGGTTCACCAAATTAACTAGTAATATCTATGGTATTTTGCCCTCTTAAACATTGCATATAACCGTTATTGATAATATTTGCTAGCTCCAAAATTAAGAACATGAAAACTCAGCTCTCAGGTGTCGGGTTCCTTAAATTTATTTGAAAATGGCAGCACGCCACTGGGAAATAATATCCAAACTGCATTGCGCCTGTGCTCGAGTTGACAGTTAACCTTGACCTACATAAATTTCAGTTTGTGCGACTTTCTGCGTTGTGAAATGACTAGTAAAATCAAATTATGAGCAAATTAAAAATCAGGTGAGTTATGGATTGATTTTCGCGCCTTTGTGGTAGCGTCTGTACATTCTTTTGTTCTAGGAAAACCGGATCTTCGTTGTTTGCGCCTACTCTTTTGTTTCTTGCATTCTAACCTCGCTCTTGCATCGGTAGCTGTTGCGGAAAGCCTTTCCTGGTGCCTGCGGTACCGGCGGTCGCCCTTTGATGCCGGTATCGCTGCTGGGACCCTCGGACAGCCTGTCTCCACCTTCTGGACCCGTTCGTAGCCCTCCGGAACGCTGGGATCTCGATTGCAATCTCCTCGGGTGCCTGCCGTTGCTGGTTCGTCGAAGGAGGCGTGAAAATTTTTTTCTCTTTCAAGATGGATCGCCCCTTTTAACACCACTGGTTACACACATAAAACTGCACACTTTGGTAAAGTTTCAACTCTGTATCTTTATTTTAACCATATAAAAACTTTAATTAATTGCAGAGTAAAAGGCAGATGCTGCTGATGTCAACGTTTAATAATAATTCAATATCCAAGCTTCTAAAAACAAATGAACATCAAAAATCAAATACAAGGAAATCAGCTTAGTACAAATTAACAACATTTAACATTAAGTTCATATTTTACAAACATTTAACTAGAACTCTTAATACCAAAATTATTGTCTTTCAAAGTAAATTGTTTATAACCTATCTTCTTGTCCATTAAATTGTTTATAACAAATGTCTTTTTGCTCACATCACTTCATTGACTCACTAATAGCACTAAACTTGTCTATTTCCTGTTTACTGTTTCATTTTCTTCAAAAATAACTAACTGTGTCCTTTTTGCCAAAATCTCTTTTATGCTAATCTGGCTTGCATTATCCAATTCGTGAATCCTTTCTTACCTTAATCAAATAAGCTCACAATGTCAGTTTTTTTTTAATTACTGTACTAACTAACGCTTCATCTCAAGTTCTGCACAATTTGAATTCTTGTGTCAATTTTAACTAATTCATGTCTGGCTTCTACATTGCCACACTTTTGAAATTATAATTGAAATTCTTTTATTAACTCCAACACTTGAAATTGAGTCCCCCTATTTGTATACTCATTTGAATGCTTTTAAAGTTAATCGTCCATTCTACCAGTATTATTCTGATTTAATAAAATTACATGACTTTTCCCAGTTATTTGCATTGCCTCGACTTTGTGCCTTTGTGACTGTATTTTGTATTTTCTGTATTGCAACCAGATCCGAGTACAGGGCTAAAGACCATCGCACTATATCACTAACATAATTCTGTATAAATAACGACCTAGTGATCAACAACACCTGTTTTAATCACAAAACGCAATATAAATATACATGACAGAATACAAGAGGCCAAGAGTGGCCAATAGACTATGTAATAACTAATGCACAGATTCATCCATTGCAAATATTAGACGTCAGAACCGTTAACTGATCAAACATTGGAAGTGACCATAAATTGCTGTTAAGAAAAATACGCATATTCATTCAAAAGCGTAAAATTACAGAGCCAAAAGACGTAGAAAATCTAAATATTGAACAACTTGAAGATGAAAGTATACAAAAAAAGACTAGCTTAACATATCAACTACAATAAGATCCTGCATGAAGACGATCAAGAAATACAGTGGCTGGAAATAAAGAAAAATGTCACGAATGCAGCCAAAGAAGCATTAGGTATAAGAAAAGTCAACACATTAAGTCAAACAAAACATAAGACACCATGGTTCTGCGACATGATAAAGCATCTAGCCGATACCAAAGGAAAAGCATACCTTAAATACAAAGCATCAAATTCTGCCATAGAATACAACTATTACAAGACAATCGGAAACGAAGTGAATGCAAAAATAAGAGAAATTAAGAGGGATTACTGGAAAGGATTCTTAAGTATTTGGTTACTGGGCACGTCTCCGGCCCCGCGAGCTGTTTCCAAAATTCCTTCCTGGCGCTAATGTGCAGCAGTGTCAGCCACCCGGAACGGCGCTAACACAAGAACAATGAAGGTCTGTTTTACGAGATCGGCACGTGCAAGGAAGTCGCCGGCTCTTTGGGCTGGCATTATTGAGACAGTGGCATCGAGGTAATGGTGGTCCAGATACGTACGGGTACGCTTCGAACACTAAAATAGCGTGGAATTAATCTGTATTCATCTTCAGCGATTATATGTCTTTTGTTAATTCAACTTGATTTGAATTGCTTTATAATTTAACAGGTTATACCAACAAATTCCAACGAGTTTCCAAGTGTGGAAAATGATACAAAACCAACCATAAGAAGTAAAATAATATGTACAAAACACACATTAGTGAATAAACTTGGCTAAAGTATTTTAAGGAATAATGTACAACGGACGAAGAAGTTATACAAGATGAACCCGAAGCTGTAAAAATAGTAGTAAAGGTAGAAGAAAGGTCAAGAAATTGTAAACTTAAAACCAGAAAATCCCCTAGAGCAGATGGGATCAACAACGAACTATTAAAATACCGAGGTAAAACATTGGAAGAAGAAATTAGAAAATTAGTACATAAAATTATAGAAACATCAAAAATCACCGAGGATTGGAAACCCAGTACAACGATACCTAAAAATCTGATGTGATACACGCACACAACTTCCTTTTACAGTGATCTCATAATTAGCCAAAAATTTATTTTTTATTTTTAAGCATTTGTCAAAATATTTCAAAAATTACAAATCCTACAGAAACTGTACAAAATAGAGGGTTAGTTCAAGAGACCAATTTTCTATAAAATTTTAAGCCGAATTCAAAAATGTAATAATATACCGGGTGTTCTATTTAAAATAGGAGTTAATAAGAAAAATGGAAAACAAAACAGGTGAAACCCATTTTAGAGATATTCAACTGGAAAATCATCTATCTCACATCAATACACATTGAAAATGTAATAAAAATGTAAAGTTTTCAAAAAATTATTAAAGCCGTTTTTGAAAAAACTGAAAAATCGCAATAGTAAACACCATACTTCCGGTTATGCGATTTTTTCAAAAGCTTTCTGTCGTAGCAAGATAGTACACAAAATTTATATATGGAGTTTCAACGTCATACCTCTTTTCGTTTTTGAGATATTCTGTTCACACACAGACGCACACACATAGACTGACTGACAGACTAGTGAACAAAAACAAGTTTTTTGGGTTCAAGGGACTCTAAAACGTGAAGATCTGTTGAAAACTCAATTTCGAATTTTCGGGGTGAATCCAATACTTCCTTTATTGTACAAGGAAGTAAAAATAGTCTACGGATATTATTTCTCAAAATAGCATACAATATTTAATTTATAACGCCATTGATTTATGTGAATGAATTATTTTATTATATGTTGTTTTCAGGTTGTATGCATTTGAAATTTTTATGATAAGTAGAATAAAACTATTAAACTATAATGATTATTATAAAACATTTCTCAATTTTCAGTAGATATATTAGGCCAGTCAAGTAAGAATTTTTCGAGGAATTAATTCCCAGCAAGCTGGAAATTGTTTCAATACTTTCATTTGGTCCTAAATAAGTGCAATCTGAGTTTGCACCATCCCAGGAGGTGAGCTTAACTTATGGGAGCCCAAAAAAAGTACATTTTTACACTTTTTTCAGTTTTTTGCTTGTAGCTCGGACGGAAAATGACACTCCATTCAATATTAAAGAGGATTAAATTCTGCGTAGAATGAGTATATAAATTCGGTTCAGTAGTATAAAAGAAATCAAAAGTTAGAAACCGGAAAAATTTCTCATTTCAGTGCAAACTTACATTTTGCGACTTTCCAGGACCACATATCTTTGAAACATATACTCCTATTGAAAAAACCCACAGAATAAATTTGTAGAGAATAAAATTTCACGCTATATAAGTATCTCAATAAGTCCATTCTGAGGGGTGAAAAACATTTCAATGCCAATTTCTAAGATATACACAATCAGAAAACTAGTTACCTATATAAGTATACACACCCTGACTAGAGATTTGAGGTAGTATGAATGGAAAACAATTTTAATTTTTCAAATGTGGAATTAATCTTTAATTAGTAAGTATTATTGATATTAATTAATTTATTAATCAGAAATAATCATAGTTGTTAATAATTTAGGTGAAATAAAGTAATAAAAACAATTAAACTTGACATGATATTCAAAAACATGTTATATAAATCAAGACGCATACAGCACAAAATGAGGCAGCATGCATGCTCGCATTTTCTTAGATGTTGATGGCCCTTTATCTACGAAGCTCTCAAGCTGCGGTGGCATGTCGGGTCCCTCTTCATCGGGATCATCTTCAAATGGACTGTCCTCACCTATTTCTGCTTCTACGGCAATCGGCATGTGGAACACACCCTCATCATCGAACGGTGCTGAATTCGAGCATGACTGGCCGTGGCACTTGAGGCAAATTGTTGAGCATTTCATTCCTACTTTGCTGCAGCTGCACCTTCTTGTACACCCCCTCTTACATCCACAGGACACTGTGTTGAGGATTTCAGCTGGAGCTAGATCCTTTGTGTTAGGGTGGGGAGCAAGCCAAGGTCCGTCCTCCTCCAACCCCAGCTGAGAGAATCCTTTGGTCTATCATACCAGCCCTGGATTTGGTGGTAGACCCGCAGAATATGTTGGGGGGCGGCTGCATTTGTTGGGGGTAGAGAAGCTAGATTGAAAGTTGGTTTTACGAAGGATTTTGAAAACATCTCGTAGAGGATTTTGTCCAAGGAGGTATCATTGGCCTTAGGTGAATAGAGGGCTGCTAGGAACAGTTGACCTGCTGAAATGAGGTCCTCAGGCTTAGCATCTGCATGGTGATAAACCTTGAGAACCTCCTGTAAAGTCGTGTTCTTTTCAAGGAGCTTGACAAACTTCAACTTCCCTTGGCGATAGAATGCAGAGGTTGTATCACACCCACTGATTGCATGTAGGAACAGGTTCTGTTTGATAGCAGAAGAGAACGTATTCTGAGAGGTCCCCTTTCCAGGTTCCATGACGTAAATAGGATCAATAGATCGGTGTTCTCTTCGATTATTATGACCGTCGCAAAGTTCTCTGCCACTTGAATGGCGGTGTTGACAATGAGGATATCAGCATCCTCAAAAGCTTGCCTGAGTTCAAACCCCTGCTGTAGGTACTAATTTCTCACGCAGCATGGAAATAAGCCGTTCTTTGTTGTTGTCGTTGGAGAGAAATTGTTCTTTCGGCATGGTTGCAGTCATCGTTTCAGTGAACATCACGTTTGTCGAACATTGCTTGCTTTTACGGCGAAGCCGCTCAGCTGATTTGGTACTCTTCACTGATGCCTCATCAGGGTAACCATCAAAAACGATAGTTGTACTGGCAGGGTTGTAGTATTGCTTAAAGTAGTCGACATATTTGGAGAGAATGGTTTAAAATGTTTCCTTGGACTGCCAAACCATTCGATGTAGACGGAACCCACAATCAATTACAATGGCACTACCTGCAAGGTTTGATGGATCAGACACTGGTGACAACAAATCGTAGAACACAGATTTCCTTGTTTTTCGCAGTGTTGTTTCATCAAAGATGGAAAGCGTATAAGGAGCCAACTCAAACTCGAAAAAATTCTTAAACTGTTTCTCTGATTTATTAAGAAGTGTTATGCGTCGGAAAAGTGTATCTGGGTTTACTGGTATAATATAACGTGAAATTTTATTCTCTAGAACTTCAATTCTATGAGTTTTTTTCCATAGGAGTATCTGTTTCAAAGATATGTGGTCCTGGAAAGTCGCAAAATGTAAATTTGCACTGATATGAGAAAATTTTCCGGTTTCTACCTTTTGATTTTGGCTATACTGCTGAACCGAATTTGAAGATCTATATACTCATTCTACGCAGAATTTAACCGTCTTTAATATTGAATGGGATACACGTCCGACGCACTGTTTTCGAGCCACAAGCAAAAAACTGGAAAAAGTGCAAAAATTTACTTTTTTTGGGCTCCCATAAGTTAAGCTCACCTCCTGGGATGGTGCAAACTCAGATTACACTTATTTAGGACCAAATGAAGGTATTGAAATGATTTCCAGCTTGCTGGGAATTAATTCCTCAAAACGGTTTTTTTATCTAATTTGACTGCCCTAAACAAATGCTTGAAAAATTTCTGGAAATATTTGGAAAAATGTTCTGCAGCTATTTCTTCTTGGAGGCATGCACGACTGCTTCTGTTAGAAAAAAAAGTAGCTGCGAAACAAGTTTTGTAAGTATGTCCATAGGAAATCTTTTATGCACGCATTATATTTTGACAGATTATACCACTCCCTATAACATCAACCAATGAAAAACGGCAAAATGCATAATTAGGCATGTACTAACTTTTGATAATGTACAGTGGTGTGCAAATAAATCTGGGACAGTGTTTTTTTCACATGCATATTCAGTTAAGAATTGAAGAATATCTCCATGAATTTCCTGCTATCAGAAAGAGTTACATTAAACTTTAACAGGTACTGAAACCAGTAACTCTCTCTGATAAGAGGAAATCCATGGAAATATTCTTCAAATTCTTAACTGAATCTGCATCTGAAAAAAACACTGTCCCAGATTTATTTGCACACGACTGTACATAGCAACTGAGAATCACATACCTTCCTTACTAATAAGTGATAGTCACACGCTTTCACAAACATCACGTTACCTGCTGTCAGTACAATTGTCATAACAGGCACATTAACTGTACTTTTAATATTTAAAATACACTATTATATTCAAACGTTGTTGATTGGCTAGTGATATAATCTAGCTGAATGCAACTCGTGTATACAAGTATATATTGCAGGACAACACTTTTAATTTCTAGAAAAGTACTCTTATTTCCTATGAACTAAAGTAAGTTCTATTTGGTCGGCTATGGATGCAGTTGCCCTCATGCTTTTTAAATAAGAAATGTCGAAAGTAGTCAATCATTTGCAGAAAAAATAGTATGTGCTATTCGGAAAAGGGCAAATGCAAACATAATTGCTTATCAAACAAAGTGACACTTTTAATCCTAATAAAACAATACACTATTTATTAGAAAGTAATAACACAGAGAGTAAAGCAGAAAACTTAACTCCAAATTGGTTTACAATAAAAAAATTGATTAACATGCAAATAAGAATGTAAAAATGGATAGAAAAATTGCAGTTAGTTCAATATTATTATACAGTAAATACATATAGAATTTCATTGTATATAATTAAATCAGTAATACAGAACATAGGAATCACATAGAGAGGCCAACTATTTATATGATCTTGAAACAATAAAGAAACTGACCTGCGATTAATTAATTAAAATAATCAATAGTACCTAGTAAGAAAAATCACAGATCAACCCCCCTACAGTTTGTACACCACGGTAGCTCTGAAAAATCTTCACTTACCGCGATGGCCGAGCTAACTCAATTTCGGCGATATGGTCGTGGATTCAAATCACCAGCTGTGTTTCCTGCAATGTTTAAAAAAAAAAAGGAACTGGGCGCCAAATTATTTCAAATAATTAAAATACACTACAAGTGACTAGCGTTTATTTAATAATTACTGAATAATCTTGTAGTGTCAGTAATGGTAATTCAATATTGAATGATTAAAATAATTCGGTCATAACCAATGTAACAATACTAAAAATGTGCAAATAACTGAAGGTTGCAACACGCACAAAGATCAAAAACCCCTTTCGGGTTAATAAGTTAATTGAAACCTCAAAATAAATCACGGGCTAAGCTTATCTCTGTCATACCATTAAACCTTTCTGCTCAGGCTATTGAATGCAAAAAGCGTAAATGCTCCTTTTACAAAGGTTTAATTACACACCTAAATTGTAGCTTTAAACATTAATCGTAATTAAATATATGCATAGAATTTCAAATATTAAAAACAACTGAATGTAAGAATTTGAACAGTACATGTTAATAATTGCGGAAAGTATGAATTTAGACTTTAAATACTGACGGTTTTTAAATGTAAATTAAAGGTATTGAATATAATTTAACATAAGATAATCTTGGAATAGCCGGTCCAAATTAGCTTGAAGGCCGGGAGACCATCCACTTTTAATACGGCAATCACCACAAAAGCAGCACTAACCTCGATTTTCCAGCACCCATTAATTGCTGACAGGTAAAAATGGTGGTCGGGGGTTGCTATACCATGTGGTTAGAAGCACCTAGGATGCGCCCGTAATTGAAGCAGAACCACCTTCCCAAATTGCAGAAGTTAGGTAGGACATTAACCGGTGTTGAAAATTAAAACAGAAGAACGCCATCGTACCTGATTATAATCAGCCCTTGGAAACACAATGCTCATAAAAATTGGTTGAGCGCACGTAATATGACTTAATTAAAATAAAACCTCAGCCGCGCCAAACGCAACGGCCGGGGCTAAAAGAACAAGTGTCCGACTCGAAGCGTTCGCTTTATAAAGGAAACTCGTATTACAACGGCCTGCGATAACAGATAGCGCGGGTCAAAGTGCATCGCGAGAACGAAAGGAACTCAATCCAGGTACAAAATGCGCTGGTTTGGGAAAAATTTAGGAATTCGAAATGCAATGGAATTATAATTCAAATAAAGATATACAGGTTAGGCCTGAAATAAATTAGTAACTGGCGAAAAAATTAAGCGAAGCCAAAAAATTGTTTCAACCTATGACACTTTAAATTATGAAATACATTAGATTAATAAAAGATTTGCGTATTAGCATATTCCGTCTTTTACGCGAATCTACAAATTCTGATAATAATGGCGTCAAGTAACTCACGAAGTTCGGGAAACATGCTGGTCTAGAAAACTATATCTCTATATATAACTTCAATAGAGATACCTTTAGAAGTTCATAACACTCATTTTTTATAGCAAAAACTCGCATTTTATTTGCAGGTAATAATCGTGTGACTTTTTTCAATGCAAAAGCTCGTGTCTTATTTTGCAAAATTTTATTTTATTTTGCAAACATGCTTCAGATGATGTAAGCTAGTGTAATTATGTGGAATAATTAACATTGGTATTTATTGTTGTTTGGGAAAATTATAAATTAGTCATTACACAATTTGAAAGTTAGAAGTACTTATTACATCATTTGATTTTCGATTGTTTCAAGAAAAATTATTGCCATAGGAAAATAAAAAGTATTTTACGCAGTGATGTTTTTGGAAACAAGAAAAACATTAAATTTTATAGTGATTGTTTACGACGAGGATTTAGAATGATCTTAAGCGATCAAATTCAGATTTTTAAAAGTTTGAATTTCAAAATTAAATAAATATGTTAGTTTTGTATTAAGTGCGCGAAATTGATGATTCTAGAGAGTGAGAATGTTACTTCTTTTTACGAGGCGATAGCCGAGTCAAAAAGGTCATCTAAAACATTTCGCGCTCGTAATACAAACAATATTTTTTCTACAACTGTCAAACAAGAATATCAATATCGTTTCGCGCCGTAGTGCTCTAGTGCACAAAATGCCCTTTTTCACATCGTCAGCAGTAACGTAAATAAATATTCTATTTTTTAACACGTTAAAAAATGACAAACTTCTCGCATTGATAGCGATGCGCAAATGTCCCCTTTTTGACGGTTGTAGAAACATACATCCAACATATAGTGTAAATAGGTATTTAAATCCAAAGCTTATCGATTTATGTACGACGCAGATTTTTTATTAGTTTTCAATAAATGGTTGAATATTTATTAAAATATATCATAGTATTGATTACTCAAAGTTTTAGACGAGACAAAACCACTTGATCAAATAAGGGTAGTATTTTTATATACATAAATGTTATGAGTGCAGAAAATTGTAATAATATAAGAGAACATCTTATTGAACATATAAAATCGGCAAGAAGTAAACAAAGGAAAGAAAAGGAAAATAATAACAATAACGATATAAAAAACCAAAAATTCGAATGCAGTGTAGCCATGCAATTTTTTTTATAAATGTCATTTAATTGACCTTTTACCTTCAATGGAAATTGCTAGTTTATTAGGTTTTAGAATCACGTTGAGTAAGCTTATTTTATCGTTGTAAATGTTTTTACTAGCATTATTGGGTCTTCATCAGTAATTATTCTTCCACTACAACGTGGCAATAGGGCTCAAAAATAGTATACAATATTTAATTTATAAGGCCATTGATTTATAGTCTATTTACTTGACATCTGCACTGTCAGTGTCAAAATTTAAAAAAATGTCTTGACTATACCTCAAAGATAATGTGTTTTTTATTAGACTGTACAGTAATTTAATTGTTAAAATGTGAAAAATAGCAGTGGTGCCAACATAATGTCAGTTTGACAATGCAGATGTCAAGTAAATGGACTATATGTGAATGAATTATATGATTATATGTTGTTTTCAGATTGTATGTGTCATAGTAGGACTAGTAACACTGTATAACTAATGCATATGCTGTATGATAAATAAGTATTAGGATAGAATGCAATGGACAACAGGGTCATAAATAAATAGTTTTGGTTATAACATGGTGCCGAAACCCGCGCGATAATAATAAATAAAAACCGCGTAAAAAGAGTGTTTCAGGTGAAAACCAAGTCGTAGTAGTAGGCAAAAACGACCCCCTAAGTCACTCGAAATAGCCAGCGAAGCGGATATGAGCAAAGCATGGAAAATGTGGCTTCAACAATTCAATTGGTATGCTACAACTACAGGTTTGGCAAAAAAACCCCGCAGAAATACAATGCGCTATATTCATGTCAACGATACGGAAGGGTGCAGCAGTAATTTACAACACGTTCAACTTAACAGACGCGGAGGCAAAGAACTTGAATACTATACAAGGTAAGTTTGAAAAACACTTTGTTCCCACTGTAAATGTAACGTTTGAGCGATACATATTTAATAAAGCACAGCAAGTCCCTGATGAATCGTTTGACGAATTCTTAACATCGTTAAGACACCAAATTAAAAATTGCAATTATGGTGACCTAGGAAACAGCTTACTATGCGACAGAATAGTTTGTGGTATACATAGCGACGCTGTAAGATCACGATTACTTGAAGAAAGCAATATTCAGCTAGAAAAAGCAATAAGCATCTGCAGAGCCAACGAACAGGCACGCAAACAATTAAGTAAGATAAAAGAACAACATGAAACAGCTCAAGTGGGCGCAGTAAAATTCAAAAATAAAGCTACAACTAGTAAAAAGAACAACTAAACAAGAATATGAAGAATATGAATGCAAACGGTGTGGCATGAACCATAGAAGAAAATCATGCCCAGCTTATCAGAAAAAATGCAAAAGATGTCACAAGAAAAACCATTTTACTAACATATGTAGGGTAAATGAAATAAAAGCCGTAGAGATGGCAGCTTCGGAAGACGACAGCGATGAATATGTCTTATATATATCAGCAATACAGGCAGAAAACAATACACTATTTATTAGAAAGTAATAACACAGAGAGTAAAGCAGAAAACTTAACTCCAAATTGGTTTACAATAAAAAAAATTGATTAACATGCAAATAAGAATTTAAAAATGGATAGAAAAATTGCAGTTTGTTCAATATTATTATACAGTAATGTTTAAACTTGATTTAAACACACATAAATTTTATTTTCTAAAATTTACGAAATCCAGTCGCACGTTTTTAAAATGCAATTCCGATTTAATAGCAAGAAAATTTTAATGCCGCAATCACCATTCTTTACCTCATAATGACTAAATTTAATATGTTTAAATTAGATTAAACATATATATATTTCAGTCCAAATTTACGGAACATTATTCATAATTTAAAATCCAGTGTTATTACGCAATCAGACGAGTTAAAGACCAGGAAAAATGCAAATCTGCACTTTATGCACAATACAGACCTACAGTAGCAAGTTCAACGGGCGACCTTCGCTCTAGCAGGAAATAAAAACTGCAGAATTGCTACATTGCTGTTTTGTAATTTAAACGATCTGTCCCAGTAAACTGTACATATAAACTTTGATATTGTTACTTAGTTAAGCGTTTTAGTTTTATATAAATATAAGTTTATTTTTATAATAAAAAAAATCTGCATTTAATGTTTGATTCACTCGTTACTACCCCTTCCAAGCCATAATATTTATGGGGCATGAGGCTGTGTCCCAGGGGTGGTTTTACCGTCGTCCTTTCAAGTACCATTGACTACATTGGTTTAAAACGTAAACACAGTCTTGCTTACGTGCTTGAAGGATAGAACTAGCGCAAAGTAACGGAATCCTGGTCCAGCCTCCCAGGCAATTCTGTTCAGTAAATACATATAGAATTTCATTGTATATAACTAAATCAGTCATACAGAACATAGGAATCACATAAAGAAGCCAACTATTTATATGACCTTGAAACGATAAAGAAGCTGACCTGCGATTGATTAATTAAAATAATCAATGGTACCTAGTAAAAAATCACAGATCAACCCCCCTACAGTTTGTACACTACGGTAGCTCTGAAAAATCTTCACTTACCGCCATGGCAGAGCTAACTCA
Source organism: Agriotes lineatus (assembly GCA_940337035.1). Taxonomy (NCBI): domain Eukaryota; kingdom Metazoa; phylum Arthropoda; class Insecta; order Coleoptera; family Elateridae; genus Agriotes; species Agriotes lineatus. The sequence continues at coordinate 81,289,086 of OW679201.1, read as the reverse complement.
ATTTCGGCGATATGGTCGTGGATTCAAATCATCAGCTGTGTTCCCTGCAATGTCTTAAAAAAAGGAAATGGGCTCCAGAAATCAAATTATTTCAAATAATTAAAATAAACTACAAGTAACTAGCGTTTATTTAATAATTACTGAATAATCTTGTAGTGTCAGTAATGGCAATTCAATATTAAATGATTAAAATAATTCGGTCATAACCAATGTAACAATACTAAAAATGTGCAAATAACTGAAGGTTGCAATACGCACAAAGATCAAAAACCCCTTTCGGGTTATTAAGTTAATTGAAACCTCAAAATAAATCAAGGGCTAAGCTTATCTCTGTCATATCATTAAACCTTTCTTCTCAGGCTATTGAATGCAAAAAGCGTAAATGCTCCTTTTACAAAGGTTCAATTACACACCTAAATTGTAGCTTTAACATTAATCGTAATTAAATATATGCATAGATTTCAAATATTAAAAACAAGTGAATGTAAGAATTTGGACATTACATGTTAATAATTGCGGAAAGTATGAATTTAAACTTTAAATGCTGACGGTTTTGAAATGTAAATTCCAGGTATTGAATATAATTTAACATAAGATAATCTTGGAATAGCCGTTCCAAATTAGCTTGAAGGCCGGGAGACCATCCACTTTTAATACGGCAATCACCACAAAAGCAGCACTAACCTCGATTTTCTAGCACCCATTAATTGCTGACAGGAAAAACTGGTGGTCGGGGGCAGCGTTGCCAACCTTTTAAAAATCTTTCTCCGTACAATCGGCGCCAAAAATCCGTATTTTAAAAATAAATTCCGTACCAGGAATTGTTTTAATTTATAATTTTTTAAAAATATGTAATGATAAATGCAATGTACCTACGTAATAACAAAACCATTACAAAATAATCTTTATTCGGTTTGATTACACTATATTCCTGTAAATGCAACCAGGACTTCCTAAATTTTTGCCGTCTGTGTACTAGCTTTATTTTCTTCTTTGGTGTACAAGAAGCATCGCTGTTGATAGTGGCAGAGTTTTCAGAATTTGACATCTTATTGCACTCCCACACAAGATATTGCACTTCGAAATTATTTGCACGTTCTACCACTAACATACGCTTAGAATTGCACGTTATGCGTTTGACGTTTGAATTTGACCTAAACCCTAGAAAAATAAACTGAACCTAAACAGGGCAACGGGTGTGGCCACTACCAATACATTATTACTAAGAGTAAAAATTCCTATTTTTCAATTAAAATCCCTATATTTGAATTAAATCCTTGAAATTTGAATTCATACTTTCAATGACGCCAAATACTTTTGGCAAGATAAAAGAGCATATTAATATTCGGCTAAAATTCCGTATTTTAGCATACGGAATTGGGTTTAGATCCGTATACAGTACAAACCCATTACATTCCGTAAGTGTACGGAAATTTCCGTACGGTTGGTAACGTTGGTCGGGGGTTGCTATACCATATGGTTAGAAGCACCTAGGATGCGCCCGTAATTGAAGCAGAACCACCTTCCCAAATTGCAGAAGTTAGGTAGGACATTAACCGGTGTTTAAAATTAAAACAGAAGAACGCCATCGTACCTGATTATAATCAGCCCTTGGAAACGTAATGCTCATAAAAATTGGTTGAGCGCACGTAATGTGACTTAATTAAAATCAAACCTCAGCCGCGCCAAACGCAACGGCCGGGGCTAAAAGAACAAGTGTCCGACTCGAAGCGTTCGCTTTATAAAGGAAACTCGTATTACAACGGCCTGAGATAACAGATAGCGCGGGTCAAAGTGCATAGCGAGAACGAAAGGAACTCAATCCAGGTACAAAATGCGCTGGTCTAGGAAAAATTTAAGAATTCGAAATGCAATGGAATTATAATTCAAATAAAGATATACAGGTTAGGCCTGAAATAAATTGGTAACTGGCGTAAAAATTAAGCGAAGCCAAAAAATTGTTTCAACCTATGACACTTTAAATTATGAAATACCTTAGATTAATAAAAGATTTGCGTATTAGCATATTCCGTCTTTTACGCGAATCTACAAATTCTGATAATAATGGCGTCAAGTAACTCACGAAGTTCGGGAAACATGCTGGTCTAGAAAACTATATCTCTATATATAACTTCAATAGAGATACCTTTAGAAGTTCATAACACTCATTTTTTATAGCAAAAACTCGCATTTTATTTGCAGGTAATAATCGTGTGACTTTTTTCAATGCAAAAGCTCGTGTCTTATTTTGCAAAATTTTATTTTATTTTGCAAACATGCTTCAGATGATGTAAGCTAGTGTAATTATGTGGAATAATTAACATTGGTATTTATTGTTGTTTGGGAAAATTATAAATTAGTCATTACACAATTTGAAAGTTAGATTTTATTAAGTACTTATTACATTATTTGATTTTCGATTGTTTCAAGAAAAATTATTACCATAAGAAAACAAAAAGTATTTTACGCAGTGATGTTTTTGAAAACAAAAAAAAACATTAAATTTTCTAGTGATTGTTTACGACGAGGATTTAGAATGATCTTAAGCGATCAAATTCAGATTTTTAAAAGTTTGAATTTCAAAATTAAATAAATATGTTAGTTTTGTATTAAGTGCGCGAAATTGATGATTCTAGAGCATGAGAATGTTACTTCTTTTTACGAGGCGATAGCCGAGTCAAAAAGGTCATCTAAAACATTTCGCGCTAGTAATATAAACAATATTTTTTCTACAACCGTCAAACAAGAATATCAATATCGTTTCGCGCCGTAGCCCTTTTTCGCGTCGTCAATAGTAACGTAAATAAATATTCTATTTTTTAACACGTTAAAAAATGACAAACTTCGCGCATTGATAGCGATGCGCGAATGTCCCCTTTTTGACGGTTGTAGAAAAATACATCCAACATATAGTATAAATAGGTATTTAAATCCAAAGCTTATCGATTTATGTACGACGCAGATTTTTTATTAGTTTTCAATAAATTTATCAATATTTATTAAAATATATCATAATATTGATTACTCAAAGTTTTAGACGAGACAAAACCACTTGATCAAATAAGGGTAGTATTTTTATATACATAAATGTTACGAGTGCAGAAAATTGTAATAATATAAGAGAACATCTTATTGAACATATAAAATCGGCAAGAAGTAAACAAAGGAAAGAAAAGGAAAATAATAACAATAACGATATAAAAAACCAAAAATTCGAATGCAGTGTAGCCATGCAATTTTTTTAATAAATGTCATTTAATTGACCTTTTACCTTCAATGGAAATTGCTAGTTTATTAGGTTTTAGAAGCACGTTGAGTAAGCTTATTTTATCGTTGTAAATGTTTTTACTAGCATTATTGGGTCTTCATCAGTAATTATTCTTCCACTACAACGTGGCAATAAGGCTCAAAAATAGTATACAATATTTAATTTATAACGCCATTGATTTATAGTCTATTTACTTGACATCTGCACTGTCAGTGTCAAAATTTAAAAAAATGTCTTGACTATACCTCAAAAATAACGTGTTTTTTATTAGACTGTACAGTAATTTAATTGTTAAAATGTGAAAAATAGCAGTGGTGCCAACATAATGTCAGTTTGACAATGCAGATGTCAAGTAAATGGCCTATATGTCAATGAATTATATGATTATATGTTGTTTTCAGATTGTATGTGTCATAGTAGGACTAGTAACACTGTATAACTAATGCATATGCTGTATGATAAATAAGTATTAGGATAAAATGCAATGGATAACAGAGTCATAAATAAATAGTTTTGGTTATAACATGGTGCCGAAACCCGCGCGATAATAATAAATAAAAACCGCGTAAAAAGAGTGTTTCAGGTGAAAACCAAGTCGTAGTAGTAGGCAACAACGACCCCCTAAGTCACTCGAAATAGCCAGCGAAGCGGATATGAGCAAAGCATGGAAAATGTGGCTTCAACAATTCAATTGGTATGCTACAACTACAGGTTTGGCAAAAAACCCCGCAGAAATACAATGCGCTATATTCATGTCAACGATAGGGAAGGGTGCAGCAGTAATTTACAACACGTTCAACTTAACAGACGCGGAGGCAAAGAACTTGAATACTATACAAAGTAAGTTTGAAAAACACTTTGTTCCCACTGTAAATGTAACGTTTGATCGATACATATTAAATAAAGCACAGTAAGTCCCTGATGAATCGTTTGACGAATTCTTAACATCGTTAAGACACCAAATTAAAAATTGCAATTATGGTGACCTAGGAAACAGTTTACTATGCGACAGAATAGTTTGTGGTATACATAGCGACGCTGTAAGATCACGATTACTTGAAGAAAGCAATATTCAGCTAGAAAAAGCAATAAGCATCTGCAGAGCCAACGAACAGGCCCGCAAACAATTAAGTAAGATAAAAGAACAACATGAAACAGCTCAAGTGGGCGCAGTAAAATTAAAAAATAAAGCTACAACTAGTAAAAAGAACAACTAAACAAGAATATGAAGAATATGAATGCAAACGGTGTGGCATGAACCATAGAAGAAAATCATGTCCAGCTTATCAGAAAAAATGCAAAAGATGTCACAAGAAAAACCATTTTACTAACATATGTAGGGTAAATGAAATAAAAGCCGTAGAGATGGCAGCTTCAGAAGACGACAGCGATGAAGATGTCTTATATATCTCAGCAATACAGGCAGAAAGTGAAGCTACAGATTGGTACACTAACACTACCGAAGAACTCTTCTTCTTCTTCTTCTTCCTCAGCCTTGGTCCGTCCACTGCTGGATGTAGGTCTACCCTAGATTTCTCCAAGTTACTTTGTCTTGTGCAATTTGATGCCATCATTTTCTTGCAAATGCCTTTATGTCGTCGATCCATCTTTTCTGTGGCCTTCCAACGCTTCTTTTGTATGCTCTAGGTGTCCATTGCATTACTCGATTTGACCATTGTTCAGAGTCTTTACTTGTCACATGCCCTATCCAACTCCATTTTAGTTTTGCGACACGTTGCATAATGTCAGTTACCTTGGTTTGGTTTTTAATTTCCGCATTTTTGACCTTGTCTCTACGAACTAATGCCAAGCATAGATCTCTTCATGGCACGCTGCGTTATTCTCAGTTTTTCAGCACTTTTCTCTGTTAGGGTCATAGTCTCTAACCCATATGTCATAACCGGCAATATACTTTTCTCTTCATACAGTTTGGCACTCCACAAAGAATTGGATCGGATGACCAATATGAGAATCATCGAACCAATCAACAAACCAACTCGAGCAGTATCTCCAATGGTCATAGTAAAGCAAAAGGGTAAGTTGCTCTGCATAGATCCCTCGGAAATAAATAAAAACTTAAAACGAAGGCATTACCTATTGCAAACATTTGAACAGATAACAACAAGGATTGATGGTTCAAAATGGTTTACAGTATTAGACTGTAGGAAAGGACTCTGGCAAATTAAAGTCACAGACAGGGCAGCCAAATACCTTACCTTTGCAACACCATGGGGACGCTACAAATGCTTTAGAATCAAATTTGGACTCGCCTCAGCACCCGAAATTTATCAACAAATAATGGGTAAAATAATCGGGAATACAAAGGGAGTGGAATGTTGAATGGACGACGTACTAATACATGCAGCAACAAAAGAAGAACTAGATCAAATAACAAATAAGGTCATTAGAAGACTAAATGAGAAAGGATTAAAATTAAATAAAGAAAAATGCCAATTTGCCCAAACACAAATTAGATGTTTGGGTCATCTGTTAACCGCAGATGGAATACTACAAAATCTACAGAAAATCGAAGCAGTTGACAGGTTGAAAACACCAAACGTTAAAGAACTACAGACTTCTCGAAATGGTAACATATCTATCTAAACTTATACCAAAATTGGCAGAAATTACAGCCCCACTCAGAATATTACTAGAAAAAGGAAGTGAATGGGTCTGGGACGCACAACAAGAAACTGAAACACAAAAGATTGGAGAACTGCTTAAAAAAGCACCCCTTCTAGGTTACTACAACCCTAAACGGTCAGTAACTTTATCAGTGGATGCGAGCAGCACGGCAGTAGGAGCAGTATTATTACAGGAACACAAACCAATAGCCTATAGTGCAAAATCGCTAACCAAATCCCAGATTAATTATAGCCAGCTAGGAAAAGAAGCTTACGCAATACTAACTGGATGCAAAAAATTCCATGAATATATTTGGGGTTAAAAATTAGAAATTGAAACAGATCACAAACCACTCGAAACCATATTTAAAAAATCTATTTACGAAACTCCACGAAGACTGCAACGAATACTATTTGAGGTCATGCCTTACAATCCGACAGTAAAGTATAAAAATGGAACTGAACTGTATATAACAGACACCTTAAGTAGAGATTGCTAGCAAAATACTGAAAACAAAGATCAAGCAATCCTACAAATACACGTGGTTATACCAATGTCCACAGATAAACTACAACAAACTAAACCCTAAAGAATAACTAGCAAGGAACTTCAATTGCTAAAAACACAATTCTAAATGGTAGGCCTAGTGGTAAGTCAGAAATTCAAAAATATGCCAACTATAAAGAGCAGCTGTCATACCATAATGGTTTACCATTCAAAAATAGCAGTCTAATTCCAAAAACTATGAAACATTAATTCCTAAAATACAGTCACCTAGCACACAAAGGAGTACAGGGAACATTACATATTGCAAGAGAAAGCGTTTTCTGGCCCAAAATGTCAGACGATATAAGAAACTATGTAGCCAGCTGCGCCACCTGCAACAAAAAACAAAAAGACTGCATAAAGAAACCAATATTACCACAACCAATACCAGAACACCCGTGGTCACCGGTAGCCTGGGATTTATTCCACTTAAAAGAGAAAGATTACATAATAATTGCTGATAGTTATTCAGGATTTTTCGACTTCCAACAACTGCCCAACATAAATAGCAAAACTATAATTGTTTAATCTTGTCTTTAACAGATTAACCAGATATAAATTTATAATTATTCATTTAAATTTTACGAAACATTCTAAAAGTTAAAAGCCACCAAAAACGCAATATTGCATTATGCAAGCGCGGCGACCTACTCACAGTCAAGTTTAAACACCTCGCAGTCGCCGCTCAGCATTTTTACACGGCTTCGCGTACACAATTACGCAAGGCCGTGACAAGGTTTAAATGCCTACAATCGCAGCTCAGCATAAAAGACGCTCGAGTTCATGGAGTCCATATCATATCACGGAAGCAAAACCGCTGAGTATTGTTTTGCAAGACTAGTAAATTAACCTACTGAATATAATACATTGCACCTGTTATTAGAAATGAACTTTGTATATTACTATGATCTAAGCAAATTTGTTTGTATATATAGAACAATTATTTTTGTAATAAACCAGTCTGCATTTACTTGTTAGATTCACTTACTGCGTCGCTGTGGGTCCAAGCCTATAAATAATTAAGGGATGTGAGGCTGCATCTCACACAGTGACGAATTATCATCCCGTTAAGTGGCATGACTAAGCTGTCTTAAAGCGGAAACTGCTGTCTCAGTTCTGCGCTTAACATAAGGGATGGAACCAGCAAAATAACGTAACGGACGCCTGATTTCTACAGCCTCCAGGCGAATCTGTTCATGGTCCTTCGAGCCGGATCTGTCTACAACTAAGAAGAGGTACATCCCGAGAAGAAAACAACATCTACCAACCCACCCGGTTCCCCGAAAATGGCAAACAATATGGAGGAATTCAATCAGCTAGCTGTCGCCCAAGAAGAACTCGGCCAGAAGATCACGCAGGTATTTTCCAACAGCAAAAAGGACCCTGCCAGCCGAAAAACAGAAGCTTACATCGCCAGCCGAAACAAGACGCTGGACGAAACTTGGAACGCCGTGACCAAAAATCACGCCAAAATGGTGCAGCTAAGTATTCCTACACATAATTATTTTACCACAGGGTATTACGAACAAATTAAAGCCATCTACTGCGAAGCAAAAAGTTATTTGCAGAGCTGTTTAAAGGCAACTGAAAATCCCGACCCCTCTGAAACTAGGAGGCGAGAGGAAACAGTTGTAAATCCCGAGCAAAAGGTTCGTATCCGAAAACTGCAGATTCGGATGCAGAATTTTAAGCAATCTTTGGACGACGCCGAACTGGAACAAGCACTCGGAAGGCCCGCCATCACAAAGAGGGAATTAAAGGAAGAATGGGACCGGGTGATCGAGATGGACGAAGAAGTCATGTCTAACGAGATGGATTCAAACCAGACGCACTTCAGTCCTGAATTTACTACGTTGAAAGACAGGTACCGAAATTTAATTAATTTGTTACAAGCACCAACAAGGAACGAGCAAGCATCAGCCATCTCGCTTCCTCAAGTTAAAATCCCCATATACGAGGGAAATTATGAGGAATGGGCCACTTTTAAGGACCTATTCACCAAATTAGTAGATGACAACCAAAACATGGATGATGTCATCAAAATGCAGTATTTAAAAACGCATGTCAAGGGAGAGCCCAGCCGACTAATCCAGCATCTCGCAGTGACTCAAGCCAACTACAACACCGCTTGGAATTTGCTGCAACAAAGGTATCAAAATAATCGCCTTATTCTAACCAAATTGCTAGACACCATCTTCGATCAGCCGGTCCTCTCCAAGGAATCAGCCCAAGGGTTGAAAAGATTGCATGACTCCACTAAGGAATGTGTGGAAGCAATCAAAAATTTGGGCATTTCCACCGACAGCTGGGGTCCGTGGATTAATCGAGTTATTACTCGAAAATGGGATCCTGAAACTAACAAATTATATGAGCAATCGCTTCAGTGCCCAAATGAAGTTCAGGATCACCAAACTCTAATGGCCTTCTTACAAATGCGGTTCCAATCCTTGGAATCCATTGATGGAGCTCGAAAACCAACTCAGGACAAGCCACAGAAAAATTACGCTGCCGGATATCTCAACTGCAAGATGTGCAATGGGGACCATTACATCGATAACTGTGGTCAATTCCAGAGGCTCTCCACCCACGAAAAGCAAGAAGTGGTAAGAACCTACCGATTGTGCTTTCGATGTTTGCGACACGATTCTAATATACAATGTCGTTCGTATTATAACTGCAAAATCTGCCGCTTTCCACACCATACTCTGCTTCACAAGGCACAGCCGCCATCAAAGCCGATACCTGCTCCGAAGATGAAGACGTTTTCTCACGCAGCAGCCATGCAGACCTCCAACGCTCCAGAGAAGAAGCCAAAACCCACAATCATTGCCGCCAACCTAGGCGCAAAGAAGAGCCAAGTGCTACTAGCCACAGCAACGGTTCAAGTTAAGGCAGCATCCGGGATGACTCATCTCTTGAGGGTCTTGATAGATCCAGGGTCTCAAGGTTCCTTCATCACCGAAGCCGCAGCCGAATTATTAGCGTTACCCAGGACCAAGGTTCGAGCAGAAATCTCCGGAATTGGGAACAGCGAAACAAAAGTCGCAAAATGGAAAATCACAGGTTTGATTACGCCAAGATTTCCAAGTAAATTTTCCTTACCTGTTACTTTACTGGTACTTCCCAAACTTACAAAAACCATGCCTTCATCACCCATTCCGAACATAAAAATGGATGCCTGGAAACATGTCTTCATCGCCGATCCAACCTTCAACCGACCTGGCCCCATAGATATACTTCTAGGCGCTGAAGAATATTCCCAAATAATTCTCGAAGGAATCAAGAAATCCAAAGATGGCATCCTAGGACAGAATACCGAATTGGGATGGATCTTATCAGGAACCATGGGAAGACGACCTCCCACCAGCCTTAAGGTCAACACCATGGTTGCCAAAATTGAAGAGGATGAGCAGTTGCAGAAATTCTGGAACATTGAAGAGGCTTCTCCTCAAAGGAAACTTTCCCCAGATGATCAGGTATGTGAAAATAAATTCACAGACACAGTCCAGCGAGACGTAGATGGAAGATACGTAGTAAGGATTCCATTCAAACAAACTCCAGTACACATGGGAAGGTCCAAACCCTCAGCATTGGCACGATTCATACATCTGGAGAAGAAATTAGGACAAGATCAAGATCTAGCAGTCCAATACAAGAAATTCATGCAAGAATACTTGGATTTAGGACATATGGAAAAGGTGGCAAAGGAAGATGAGAATAACGGCAAGTATTACATTCCCCACCATGGCGTCATCCGAGAAGCAAGTTCATCAACCAGGCTTCGTGTCGTTTTCGATGCCTCTAGCAAGGCCTCTCACGGAAAATCCTTAAATGAGATGATGTACGCTGGACCTAAACTTCAGCAAGAACTGGTCGACATTCTACTTCGATGGAGGACACACAGGATTGTTTTTTCTGCAGACATTGAAAAAATGTACCGACAAATCAGAATGAACAACCAAGACCAGGAGTACCAAAGAGTCCTATGGAGATTCGACAAATCACAGCCAATCAGGGAATATAAGCTGTGCACCGTCACTTATGGAACCGCATCAGCTCCCTATCTTGCCATTCGAACCTTGCATCAACTCGCACAGGACGAAAAGGTCTCATTTCCATTAGCTTCAGAAGCAGTGAAGAAAGATTTCTACGTGGACGACGTGCTTTCTGGGGCCGACACTGTGGAAGAAGCGATCCAACAACAAGGTCAGCTCATTTCCTTACTAAAGCGTGGAGGCTTTACTCTACATAAATGGTGCAGTAATGAGTCAGCCATCATTCAAGAACTCCCAGAAGAGTTAAAGGAACAAACATACCTCGAAATAAGTGAAGACGGCGTAAAAAAGTCCTTGGGCATTCACTGGTCTCCATATGAAGATGTTTTCTGTTTTAAGGTAGACGTTAAGCAACAGGAATCCACCAAACGCACCATACTATCCGAAGTTGCCAAAATTTTCGACCCATTGGGATGGTTAGCACCCGTCATCATCACTGCCAAGCTACTCATCCAAGAACTATGGCTCGAAAATATCAAATGGGATGACCCAGTGTCTGAAAATATCCAAGGCAAATGGGAGACGCTCAGGTCTCAACTCAAGGCAGTGGAAGAAATTACCTTACCAAGGTGGTTGTTTATAAAAAGGGAATCTCTAGTAGAGCTGCATGGATTCTGTGACGCCTCCGAAAGAGCTTTCGGGGCCGCGATTTATACCAGAGTCACCACATCATCCGGCCAAGTCAAGGTATCCTTATTAATAGCCAAATCCAAGGTGGCACCAGCCCGAGCCAAGACGACATTACCAAGACTGGAACTCTGCGCAGCAGTACTCCTTTCCAATCTACTTCAAAGGGTAATTGCAGCATTAGACCTTCCTAAGGTGTCTATCTTCGCCTGGACCGACTCCATGGTTACATTAGGATGGATAAGAGGAGACCCGGTACGATGGAAGACGTTCGTCGCGAATCGAGTAGCCGAAATCAACAATCTAATTCCGGCTCAACATTGGAACCACGTCAAATCCGAAGAGAATCCTGCAGACGTCATCTCCCGAGGCACTAGTCCAGAAAAACTAAAGAATCATCTCTTATGGTGGGACGGACCGAGCTGGCTAGTTAACAAGAGTTCATGGCCGTGTCAACTAGACACCGCAACCACCGAGGAAGAAGCAAGAAGTTACACTGTGCATCAAACTACCATTCATCAAGACGAGAACGAAGTCGTTCATCGTTTTTCTTCTCTAACAAGAATGGTACGAGTCATGTCACATTGCCGAAGATTCATCAACAAGTGTAAGCGACTTCCCACTCAATCAGGATGCCTATCAGTGAAGGAAATGGACGACACCATCCTCCTACTCGTTAAGGTCATCCAAGGAAGTGATCCTATTTTGAGGGCAACAGGATCTCAACTCCGGCAGAACAAATATGTGAGTTCCAGTAACAAGCTTGCCAACCTCAATCCCTTCATCGATCAGCATGGAATAATCCGTGTTGGAGGAAGATTAGAAAATTCCACCTTGTCCTTCAATGAAAAACACCCAATCATACTCCCGTACTCCAGTCATATTTCCAAACTAATAATCCAAGAGGCGCATCTACGCACGCTGCACGGTGGCACCCAACTCACTCTCTCATATATCCGAAGAAAATATTGGATCATCAACGCGAAGAAAGCAGTCAGCTCCAGCATCCAGAAGTGTTTCCGATGTCTACGATACAAAGCAGAGGCAGCACAGCAACTGATGGGAAATCTTCCATCAACCAGAGTGAATTCAACTCCTCCATTCTTCCATTCCGGAGTGGACTACGCCGGCCCAATACAGATCCGAACATCCAAGGGAAGAGGGCATTCTTCGCACAAAGGGTATATTGCTGTTTTTGTCTGTCTATCAACCAAGGCAATCCACCTAGAGGCCGTCAGCGACATGACAACCAACAGCTTCCTAGCAGTCTTCAGGAGGTTTACTGCCCGAAGAGGACGCTGTGCACACCTATACAGCGACAACGGAACAAACTTCGTTGGCGCAAGAAAAGTGTTGGACAAGGAAACCCGCCAAACAATTGAAGGCCCAGTTGTCCAAGAAACCTTAGCAACCGGTGGTACCCAATGGCACTTCATCCCTCCAATAGCCCCTCACTTCGGAGGGATATGGGAAGCAGGGGTAAAATCAATGAAGCATCATCTGAAGAGAACTATTGGCCACGCTACTCTCACCTTTGAAGAGTTAACAACTCTTCTCTGCCAAATTGAGGCCTGCCTAAACTCACGTCCTCTATGTCCACAAGGCAACGATATTGAGGACACAACTGCTCTGACGCCAGGCCATTTCCTAATAGGGAGGGAAATCATATCGCCACCAGACCCAATCAACACTCCAATATCTTCAAATCTATCGAATCGTTGGAGGATAATCCAAAAGATCAAGCAAGATTTTTGGAAATCATGGAGCTCGGACTACCTTCATGGATTACAGCAACGAAACAAATGGAAGAAACCATTGGAGAACACTAAAGTTGGAGATTTAGTGATAATCAAAGAAGATAGTATCAATCCTAGTAAGTGGCCTTTAGCAAGAGTCACTGCAACTCATCCAGCAGCCGATGGATCAGTACGAGTAGTGACGCTCCAGAAATCAGGAGGACATCAGCTAAAACGATCCATAGGCAGCATCATTCCATTACCAGCAACTACCGAGGAATCGCAGGAACCAGAGGCAGAAAATAAAATTTCAACTAACATTATCCAGACACGATCATCCCCAGCACCAAGGAAATCTGTCGCGTCCAAATGGAAACGGCTGTTACTCATCTTTACCCTTCTTACCACAAATACATTAAGTAAAGCAGAATTTAATATCCAAAAACCAGACAGCGGGTACTATGTAGAACACATTGGACACGGGAAGATTGAGAGAGGAACATTCCGGATCGAAATCCAGTTCGAGAGGGGGAAGATCGAAGAAGACTTCGAAACAGTCACAGACATGGTAGACAAATTCGACAATCTCTGCGACTCTGCAAAAGAACTGTCCGAAGACACATTATGCAAGACACTGGTGCATCATCTTCTGGAACAGAAAAAGCAAATGGAATGGATTAGAGATGGTATGGAAGAAATAATAACAAGACGAGAAAAAAGAGGAGTCCTTGGCACAGTATTAACATCAATTTTTGGAGTCAACGATGAAGTCTATCAAGATATAGACAGGCTAGACAAGAATCAACAGGAACTAATAAAAATGGACAGTCAACAATCCAAATTCTTGCTATCAGCACTTTCCAGGTTTAATGAAACCGAAGAACGAATCGACAAGAAGCTGGAACATTTCCAAGAAAAATTAAACCAAGGAATCCGGGCCATTAACAACATGGACAAATGGTATAAAGCAACCGACTCCAACCGACTAAATATTCACATCATCAGTGTGTACCAAGTCGCCACAAATGTAATTAGTGAACTGTGCAACTACCATATTCACATCTTAAACGTTCACTTTCAGCAAGGTAATCTGTACGAGCTAATAACACCTGCTCAAATTAAACAGATCCTCGCTAATGCAACCAGTAAACTTTCACCAAATTTGGAGATATTACCAACGCCAATTCTAAAGGTTGACATTGGGCATGACGACATCTACATCAACGTCCAAGGGTATTTCATCATAGTGGAAAAAACGGAATACTCCTTAATTAAAGTGACACCAATTCCTCTCCAAATCAGCAATGGATCCTACTGGATGATCGATGTGCCGAAAGGAATCTTCGCTGTGGATTACAACCTACAAATGTACTTCCACGAAACAGATGAAGAATTCAAAGAAGAGCTACAAATTTCTCCCACTACCTATGTTTGCAGTCCAACGGTAGTTAAAGGAATTGAAAACAACCCAAACTGCATCATTGACGATATATATCACCGAGTAGAAACCAGTCAATGTCTCCTACGAAGACATCGCATCCAGTCCATTATTTGGAAACAATTGTACATGGAAAACACCTGGCTATTTGTAGTCAGTAAACCAACCCGCATAGCAATCACTTGTAGTGGAAACAGGGAAGAAGTCACCGTCAACACTACAGGTGTCATTCAAATTTCATCGGATTGCATCATCCAAACTGCGAGGAATACATTAACCCCAAGGCACAACAGAAAATACAAGATCCTGGCTGGATACTCCAAGGCTATCAGTATCAATATTACCAACCCAATCACAACAAACTCATTTTCAGAAATCGCAGAGGAACCTGTACTAACTCAGTCAGACCACTTCGAAGACCTACAAGCATCGCAGTTAGATTTCCAGGAGCATATAAAAAACTTCACCTGGAAAGCCATCCGACATCATTCTCACCTGTCTATTGGGGTCACAGGCAGCCTTTTGGGAACCGCTGCCCTACTAGGAGCTATCTACTACATTCGGCAACGAATAACACGAAGGAAGCCACCACCCGCACAACCCCAGGCAGAAGAATATCCTCTCAAAACGCTCAATCTCGAAGAAACAATATAATTTATCGGTTTGCTTTTTTGTGGCTTAAAATTGGCAATATGTTTAATCTTGTCTTTAACAGATTAACCAGATATAAATTTATAATTATTCATTTAAATTTTACGAAACATTCTAAAAGTTAAAAGCCACCAAAAACGCAATATTGCATTATGCAAGCGCGGCGACCTACTCACAGTCAAGTTTAAACACCTCGCAGTCGCCGCTCAGCATTTTTACACGGCTTCGCGTACACAATTACGCAAGGCCGTGACAAGGTTTAAATGCCTACAATCGCAGCTCAGCATAAAAGACGCTCGAGTTCATGGAGTCCATATCATATCACGGAAGCAAAACCGCTGAGTATTGTTTTGCAAGACTAGTAAATTAACCTACTGAATATAATACATTGCACCTGTTATTAGAAATGAACTTTGTATATTACTATGATCTAAGCAAATTTGTTTGTATATATAGAACAATTATTTTTGTAATAAACCAGTCTGCATTTACTTGTTAGATTCACTTACTGCGTCGCTGTGGGTCCAAGCCTATAAATAATTAAGGGATGTGAGGCTGCATCTCACACAGTGACGAATTATCATCCCGTTAAGTGGCATGACTAAGCTGTCTTAAAGCGGAAACTGCTGTCTCAGTTCTGCGCTTAACATAAGGGATGGAACCAGCAAAATAACGTAACGGACGCCTGATTTCTACAGCCTCCAGGCGAATCTGTTCAATAATAGACATACTAAAAAATGGTTCTCCGTTTATGGACTACCAGAAGTATTAGCTACTGATAACGGGAGATAACACATTTTTGAGGAATTCAAAAAATTCACTACCGAATGACAATTTCATCATCTTTTGTTAAGTCCAGGGTTCCCCAGATCCAATGGACTGGCCGAACGTTATGTACAGGAAGAAAAAACTTAATCGATAAATGTAACGAAGAACGCTCTGATATATACCTAGCACTACTACATCACAGGAATACTCCTCGCGACAACCTTGGATCACCAGTCCAATGACTAATGACTCGAGGAACAAAAACCCTGTTGCCTACTACCAAAGAACATAAAGGGTCTTTCATTAAGAGCGATATGATTTTAATTTTAAATAAAACAACAACGGTTTGACATGTAAATTTAGTTTTTGCTTTATTTTGAAGCTTGGGCAATGCAGTTATGTTTGGAACAAGATATCGGTCAAATGTCCACCACAACTTTGTGTACACTGACGCATCCGATCGCTCCAATGTTTGATTACCTTGTCCAACATTTGCGGCTGTATGCCGGCGGTAGCTTGGCGAATGTTGGCTTCCAAATGATCCAAAGTCTGTGGATTGTCGGCATAGACTTGTGCTTTGACGTAGCTCCAAAGAAAATAATCTAGCGGTGTCAAATCGCATGATCGCGGCGTCCAATTCACAAATCCTCGTGGTGAGATGATCCAATCGCAAAACTTATCCCTCAGCAAATCGAGCGTAGCATTAGATGTATGGCACGTAGCGCCGTCTTGTTGGAACCACATCTCTTCAATATCGATGTTCTCAAGTTCTGGCCACAGAAATTTTAGTAACATGGCTCTATAGCGATCGCCATTGACGGTTACGGCTCTTCCCTCCTTATTTCGGAAGAAATAGGGTCCGATGACGCCACCATGCCATAAACCGCACCACACACTGAGTTTTTCGGGATGCAACGGCATTTCATGTAACTCCTGTGGGTTGTTATCGCACCAATAACGGCAATTTTGCTTATTAACAAAGCCATTTATCTAAAAATGTGCCTCGTCTGAGAAGATGATTTTTTGGCCGATATCAAGATCATCTTCCAAGTGCTCAACGGCGAGTAAACTCTCGACGGAATCTGTGATCGTTTGGCTTTAGCTCTTCAGTCAGTAAGACTTTGTACGGATGTAGGCTCAAATCTTTTTGCAGAATTCTCCAAGTTGACGTCTGAGAAAGCCCCAATTGTTGCGATAGTCGTGAAATCGACCAATTTGGCTCATCGGCAATACTGGCCGCTGCAGCTACGATATTCTCCTCACTTCGCACTTTTCGTTGTTTTCTTAGTGGCTTATCGTCCTTTAAAGTTGACTCACGCTCCAAATTTTCCACAGTGCGGCGTATAACCTGCGCAGAGTAACGATGATGGCGACCCAATTCTCTCGTCAACAAACGTTGAGCACCCACAATTGAGCTGGAACTTTGGTAATATTTTTAATAATTTCTGCAAACTATACCGAATATTTTGACACTTGGAAGTAAAAACAAAATATATCAGGAACCGAGAAATCTAGATTGAAAAAACTATCACCCTTATTGAAAGACCCTTTATAACATGAAGAATTTTAGCCTCGAGGTTTATCTGCGTATACCGCGAAGTTACTCGTCCACCAGGATCGCAGTTTTAGGCCCTCTGTCAGCTGAGTAACCAGTTAAAATCCTCTCAACGTATTCCAGAAACAAACCATTCTAAAGATTGCTTGGACTAAATCGATTAGCGGTGTTGCCAGATTTAAAACATATTTAAAACGGTGTTATATAATTTCGTTTTCCTCCGTTAACATTCTAGCTTAAACTTGCTACTTTTATTGAAATGACAGAAATTCCTCAAATAGATAGAAATTACAATAATTTAGAAATATATGCTCTTTGGTATAACATACGCGCCGTTTGGTTTGCTTGCGCTCGCATCTTTCGCAATTCTCGGACTTTGGCCGTTGGCCCGCTCCATATTTAAAATTGTTTGAAGTGAACGTTGCCCAGTCTATCGAATTTGTCAAAGGGAAAGCTCCTACGACGCCCAATTTCAGTTTTCGAGATGGCACGGCTTAGGTATGTACATACGCACCTTGAATGATTTTTTAAAAACTTGCCCCGACCCGGCTTCGAACTCGCTACCTACCCGCCTAATGCTCCTAGAAGTATTTCTTTCTCTGTCGCTCGCGCCTGCAAATTTCGATTTCATCTTTAGTGCCCTGGACCCGCGTAAATCGGCTGCACCTTGCTACTCGAACAAAACCGTTCGGTCTCTGTCTCTCTCTTCTCTGTCTCTCTCTCTCTCTCTGCAGCTGAGTTCTCGGAATTCGCAGGCGAGATTCGTGTTCCATCTTGTACATAACATCCGGCCGTTTGGATTTCATGCAGTGTTCGGATCTTGGGCGCGCTCGATATTTTTAGATTTGGTTTTAAACTCGTGGGCGCGAGCAGCTACTACTTCTTAGTTTCTTGGTCGCCAAGGCGACTTATTGTCACGCGTACGGCTGTTTATTGTTGTCTGCGGAAATTTAATTAATTCTTTTTAAACTAGAATCCCTGACTTTAAACCTTTTTCTATTTTCTCTTTTGTTCGTACACATAATTCGTTTTTCAAATCTTTTCTTACGTTTTCCTGTAAAAAACTAATTTTTTCATGTGGATCTTTTGATTTGTAAATCTTTCTTGACGTTTTACTGTTAAACAACCTCTTTTTTCATATGTATATTCCGTTTTTTAAACCTTTTCTTACGTTTTCCTAAAAAAACCTTTTTTTCCATGTGTATATTTTGTAAAATCAGCTGTAGCTGAGCATACGTTTACAAATGGGCACACTTTAGAATTTGAGCATGCCAGAGTACTTGCCAGAATACCTCATTACTTCCCGCGAGTGATACGTGAAGCCATAGAAATAGAAAAACATCCAAATAATATCAACAGGGAAGATGGCTTTAAACTTAGTAAAACGTGGACCCCTGTGATACACGATCTAAAGCATTACAACCACTGTGCGTCATACGGCCACGCCCCACGGATTACGTTGCACTCGGATGACCAACCAGCGTTACGCCACTCCGCGCGCCTGGCACAGAGGACTATAAATAGCTCCACACCGACCTTCGGTTCTTAGTACGACTTTCACTCTGATGATGCAAGCTGCAAGGTCTTGCGAAACGTTAGTGAATATGGATGCACAAACAGCAAAACGGCCAAATCTGCCTAAGTATCCTCGTTCTCAAGATACTCAAACAACACGAGCCACCAAAGAGCATGGCCATCGCGCGGGTTTTTGCTCGACTTCACAAGGTGCAAGGCACATTAAGCCAGAAAATGCTGGGTGTTCATATACAAATACTACGCGGTCTAAGCCGAAATTCTATGCTAAGAAGAATAATTCGAGTAACCGCGAAAGCCTCAAACAGTACATGTATATTTTGTTTTTTAAATCTCTTCTTATATTTGCCTGTAAAAGACCTCCTTTTTCATATGGATTTTTTAAAATGTTTCTTAGGTTTTAGTTAAAAAAAACTCTTTTTTCATATGGATCTTTTGTTTTTAAATGTTTTCCTACGTTTTAGTTTAAAAAAACTCTCCTTTCATATGGATCTTTCGCTTGGAAACATGTTCAGTTGTTTATTTTGTGGGATTCGTCGCGTATAAAATTTTTAAAAAGTATAATTGCAATCAGTGCAGTAACATTCTGTGTTTAAAAGACTCTTTAAAAGTGGAAAGTTATAATCTTTTACATGAAAGAGATTATGCTAAAAGTGAAGTTATCAAACACAGTGAAAGTGGCAAATATATTGTTGCAAACATATTTAAAATATTTTGAAGAACATAAATGCAGTATGAAATTTAAGCAAAATCTGGTGGAACAAAGTGTAACTAACATAATAATGCTTATTCCTTATTGGTCAAATGAAAGTGATTGTTACAAACACAAAATGTATTTTATCAAACATTTAATTATGGTTAAAATGCAAAAAACGCTCAAGTGGCTATCACAAGAGTTAAGAACAACAGGGCAGTGTAAAACTGCAAATAAAAAAGTAAAAAATTTGAGCAATATATAGATTTGATGATTTTCTAAGTAAAATATTAGCTTATTTTGAGATTTTTCGGCTATTTTAATTATACAAAATAGGCTCCAAATAGTGCTAGATTAAGAAATGAGCCAGGTGAACTTTATGGACCAAAAGGCACGTAATATAAGTTAGAAGATTTTGTAGGGTTAACAAGGTTCACCCAAGTCATCAGTCATTTATTCTCTGGTAATGGATGGCTGTCCGAATCAGGACAGGGGTATGTGGTGGGACCATCCTCTCCCCCACCCGTTTTTGGATTATTACGAATATATTTGTATTATCGATTAAATAAACTGTCACATTTTAATGCAGTGTTTTTCATTTTGTCTATTTCTCTAAACCTTTATTTTTTACTTCCTTTTACTATAAAGGAAGTATTGGATTCACCCCAAAAATTCGAAATTGAGTTTTCAACGGATCTTCACGTTTTAGAGTCCCCTGATCCCAAAAAACATATTTTTTTTCATTGGTCTGTCTGTCTGTCTGTCTGTCTGTCTGTCTGTGTGTGTGTCTGTCTGTCTGTCTGTGAACAGAATATCTCAAAAACGAAAAGAGGTATGGCGTTGAAACTTCATATATAAGTTTTGTGTACTATGTAGATGAGACAGCAAGCTTTTGAAGAAAATCGCATAACCGGAAGTAGGTGTTTACTCTTGTGATTTTTCAGTTTTTTTCGATTTTTTCAAAAACGGCTCTAACGATTTTTTTTAAACTTTCCATTTTTATTACATTTTTAATGTGTATTGATGTGAGATAGGTGATTTTCCAGTTCAATACTTCTAAAGTGGGTTTCTTTTGTTTTATTTCTATTTTTTTTTTATTAACTCCTATTTTAAATAAAACACCCGGTATATTATTATATTTTCGAATTCACTTTAAAATTCTAGAGAAAATTTGTCTCTTCAACTAACGCTCTATTTTGTACCGTTTTTGTAGAATTTGTAATTTTTGAAAATTTGTGAAATATTTTTAAAAATTAAAAATGAAATTTTTGACTAATTATAAGATCACTGTAAAAGGAAGTTGTGTGAGTGTATCACACCAGATTTTTTTAATAAACATATATTTTGTTAACTTCATTATACAGGGTGATTTTTAAGTTAATTTTTTCCGTGTACCAGGATATAAAGCTAAAAAAATAATCATTTTTTTCATTTACAATTTTTGCGAAATATCAAAACTAACGGAGGTACAGACTGTTAGTTTTAAATTAAGAACTAAAATTACTTAACAAAAATTAAACTAAACTTAATCTAACTTAAATTACATGTTCAAAATTATCACCAATCGCTTCTACACATACGTTCCGCGTATAAGAGCGATGCGGCAGCGGCATTTTGACGAAACTCCCAGTAAATAATAAGCATAATCACTAATTTATTATTTTCATAACATGAACCATTATTGTAGTAATAACATTAATAAAATTACACCGAAAAACTAGTTGACAGGTTATTGCTTGACAACAGACATAAACAAAAATAAAATTGTCCAGCCACCTTTACACCAAAGTTTAGTTTTTACTTTGAAACTTTAACACCCTGTGCCTCCGTTAATTTTAATATTTCGGAAAAGTGTTATAGGAAAAAAAGGCCTATTTTGTTTAGCTTTATTTACTGGTAAACGGAAAAAATCAACTTAAAAATCATCCTGTAGAGGGTTTCATTCAAAATCTGCAATATTTTATTTTAGTGTCATTCTAAATGCCGATGTAATTCTCTGAAAGCAGGTAAGACACCATTAGCAAAGATTCAATAAACAAGGATAGATAGAAGAGTTCTTTGTCTCAGCGAATTATTGGCACTTTCTCACGAAATATTTTCACACTTACGATTATTGCCATAAGGTTAAACTTCTTCACGTTATATGCTCTTTGCTACTGCTGATGATCAGTTAAAGCCTAAATTAAACAAAAACGTTATCAAAGAACTCAACCGTCTTAAAAATAGTGAAAAATAGTATGCAGACAAAAGTTCAAAACCAAGTGATAAATTCAAACGCGGTGACAATGTACTTTACCGTAATAATAAAAAATAGTGGTTACCGGCAAAAATTATACATCAAACGCCCGAACCAAGGTCATTTGTGATAGAGACACCCAATGGAGCCACATACAGAAAAAATACGTGGTTCCTCAAATACTACAAGGAAGCCACACCTGAAGAAAAAGTAATTGATACACCCCTCCTATCGATACCCACCAGTCAGCAGTCTACACCTAGAGAGGAAGAGCAAGGAGCCCCTCAGAGTAAAGAACACCCAACAGAAGAAAACAAAGAAGTGATCCAGACTCCTTGCCAAGAGACAGCGACTACAGAGGACGAAGAAAAGGCAGAGAAGAGTGAAACGGCCAGGCTCAGCAGCAAGGGAAGAAAAATTAAAACGCCAAAGAGACTGAATTTATGAAAAGAAGGGATAGGTCATAGTAGGACTTGCAATACTGTATAACTTATGCATTTGCTGTATGATAAATAAGTATTAGGATAGCATGCAATGTACAACAGAGTCATAAATAAAAAGTGTTATCATTATAGGCCTACTGACTTTGTCGTTTGTTCACAGCTTTCCTGTCCATAGATGCTTTGATGGCAGTGACATAAGTGGAAATTTCCCGGTAAATTT
The DNA here is from genome assembly GCA_940337035.1 of Agriotes lineatus. Classification (NCBI taxonomy): domain Eukaryota; kingdom Metazoa; phylum Arthropoda; class Insecta; order Coleoptera; family Elateridae; genus Agriotes; species Agriotes lineatus. The sequence continues at coordinate 81,266,691 of OW679201.1, read as the reverse complement.
CAATAAAATTCCAATTATCAATAATCGCTGTTGCTATGGAAAATTTTCAATTAAATATGCGTAAGGGATATTATCAGTTATAACTGCCCGTTTTCCTATATTTACGGTTGAATGTGTTTGCATCCCGTTTTCGTAGCGAACTTTTGAACTGAGGTACACTGTCAGATTAACTTGTCATTACAGGATTAACGATCTCCACTGGCAAATCTACAAGAGAGAGAGCTTGCCAGAGGCAGTAGCCGTTCAGTTTGTTGCCTGTATTTAGGCGTTCTCAAAAATCCCTAGATGTGATCGAAGAGGAATTTCAAAATAACTAAATTCTCTTGTAACGGTCATCAGCGCAGTGATGCAGCTATAAGAAGGTCGAAATCCCGATTGTATATCTGATAGCAGGTTATTTGTATTTAGGTAGTGCATTATTTGACTATTCATAATTTTCTTGAAAATTTTAGAAAAGGTAGGTAAAATGCTTATATAGATCTAACATCAGAATATTCTGCCGGATCACTAGTTTTAGGTTTTGGAATTATTATAGAGCGCTTCCAAATGTCAGGGTAAACGCTTTCTGTTAGGCAGCAGTTAATTATATGTGTATGAGGACAACACGCAGCTATCATTTTAATATTAATTTCGTCTGCACTTATCGCGTTACTTCTGATATCACCAATATAGTGAGCTACTTTCTCTTCAGATACAGATTCAAAAGAAACTTTGACAACACTTTCCATTTTCAAGTTATTTAAATAAAAAAATTTTACAGTTTCATCTACTTGCCATTTAGGAACACTATCAATAAAAAGTTAGTAATTTGATTTGGGTCAGACATAGTTGCGAGAATTTTAAATGTTGGTAAGTTTTTAACATTTAAGTGATTGGATTTCTTCCACAATTGTTTTGTTGAACAATTTTTTGTGTTATATGCAAAGTACGCCTTCTTTCATTTATAATACCAGCACTTGTCAGATTCCTCAATGATTTATAGTACATATTCCCAACTTTTTCAATCTGTTTTGCCTTATCCCTTAGTTTCATCGTTAGTTTTACATTGTCAGTTAACCAGGGCATATACAGTTTTGTAGTTTTATTGTTTTCCAAGGCACATGTTCATCAATCAATTTGATTAAATTGCTATTTAGTATGCTGATTTTTGCATTAATATCATTTTAGTAAAACATTTGTTGTAATGGTAGTAGCTTAAAGTTTACGAATTCATTTAAATTAAACTTTTTTAAGTCACGATAGAATCTGACAACAGGGGTTTGCTTAACTATCTCTGCAGTATTAATACAATATATGAGTTCATGATTAGATTCATTGTAAACCTCTACCCCCGAGTATTTAACCAGAGATGGATCAGAAAATAAAATTACGTCAATCAGTGATTCTGAATCTTGAGTTATTCTAGTTGGCTCTGAAATATGTTGACTTAAATTAAGATATTCAAAAAATTCGATAAAATTAATACTTCGTCGATGGATTTGATTTTGCTAACAAATGAACATTTGTATACCCCATACAAATGATTTTTTATATGGTTGTACATAATGTAAACGACGTCTCAAGTTCGTCTACAAATGTTTTATAATTTGTAGGCGGTGGTCTATAGAGTACCCCAAAAACGTATGTTTCAGATTTGTTTTTAATCGTAAACCATAATTCCTCTATGTTATTATTTTTATTAATTGTCTTGTACTTCAAAGAGTTTCCTATGTAAACCGCAACTCCCCCACCCCGACTATCTCGATCGAATGTGTATTGTTACTTGAAAACGCATTGACAACGGTCTACAATTCTTAAAAGCTAGAACACGAGGCGCACAAACGTTGATTATTTTAAATTACCCACTGATTTATATCAGAAAAGATAGTTTCGAGCCATAGAAGGAAAAACTACGAACGCGAATTCGCCCTTCCGACGCCGGTGCATTACAAATCAGCTTAAGTCCATCTAACTTGTTATGTTATGTGTAGTCCTTGTTATTGTTGTAATACTCTATATGGACAATGGATTAAAACATGGTTGGAGTGCACCCACTACTAAAAATTACGTGCACTCTGGAGCTCACCTACACACAGCCTTTATTTAAAGATGTCCAAATTAAACAAATGTGTACAAGTAATTTTCGAGACGCTATAGGAATGTGATGTTTACATGATGCATGCGATGGTAGGAGGAAGTGAGACGCCATAGCCTAGTGGTTATGGCGTCCGCTCTCCTGCTGAAAATGTGTTACAGGCTAAATGCTCGTTAAAACACATTAATCTTCAGAAAGGCAAAGCTCACATTAATCACGCCTCAACTGTCCTGCAACAAATAGTTGACCGCCTATTGCTTAAGGGAAGATGGAGTGGTTTGAATTCGCACGATGTTAATTAGAGCGAGATACTATCGCACTGGGAGTAATAAAAATTTGTGGAGTCGTCATACAAATACAATAATATATATAACAACACATTTAAATTGTACAATTATTAACACCAACTTATTGTAAAAAAATCGTCAAGTGAATATAAACAATTGCATTTTAATACATTTTTTGAACTGGTTTATGTTCAATATGCGCACGGAATGGGGCAAAGCATTATGCATATTAATTCTTACCATCATTTTGCTCGACTGTTTTAATCTATGTTGAGGTAAGATTAAGTCAGATCTATATCTAGTCTTGTAATCATGATTTTCAGTGTGGGTACGGATTTTGTTTTAAACTTTCCTTCATTTAACAAAAGTTTTGAACGGCAATTACACAGAACAAAGAAAGAATACCCAGCGTAATAAATAGAGGTTTAGCATCTTCAGTCCTCTTCTTACCCATGATACTACGAACAGCCATTTTTTGCAACACGAATATTTCATTTAGATAAGTTATACTCGAAGTACTCCAAGCAAGAAGTCCATACCACAGTGCTGAATGAAACAGCGTTGCTGGCTATTTATTAGTTGGTTTAGTGTTCAACCAAGAAACTGTGCTAATATGATTTAATGTGCAAACTATAAGTGGTGACGCCCTGAACTATCCCTTTGTTCTGATATCAGAAGTGGGATCTACCCTGCGTAAAATCGCGATGGTGTTGCGACCAAAAGATGCTAAAGATATGTGTACCATGTTGCAGGGGAGGTTGACCAAACCTTCAGTGCAATTCCCCTCTGGTCATCATACTAGACTGAAGCGTCGAACTTTGTCACCGTCTCCATGTACAGAAAGGAAAACATCATTCTATGGAAAATTCCAGAAATGTGGACGTGTGGGACATCGTGAATGAAGGGTGGTGCTCCCGAGAGGCGAGTGTGAAAATAGCAACTTGCCGGAACGACAGCTGAAACTGAAACCGGTGAGACCTTTCCTTTTGTTTAATTCAGCAAATTGCTCCTTGATTAAAGAGACTGTAGCAAACCATTTTTTACGGAAAACGTTTAAACAATGTGGCTTGTTTAAACGGCATTGGTTGGGAATCGTTTATGTGTACCAAGCAAATCTCGAGTGTCGTAGAATTTCAGGGACTATTTATAGAGGTTTTATTTTGTATTGTGCCGGATAAGTTCATATCAGCAAAAATTGGAATTAAAAGATCCAACTGGAAGTTGAATGCTTAAGTGATATTGTTAAATACGTTAAACTGTACGTCCTAGAGCTCATAAAATAGTTGCTTGTGTAAATTCAAAGACGGGGAGTATCAGATTTCATATTGCCGGCTCGGAGTCTGCATATCATTTGTATTGAAACTTTAGCTGTTTTTAATGCTACAGGCATTTTTTGGCAAATGCATTGTACGGCCTGCAGGCAAAGGCATGTTATGGTCTGCAAGCTTTTGAGTTCGATGTCGTTTATCGCGATTAAAAACGCATAAACATGCTGCTTGTTTCTCGCAACACATCATATGTTACGTATCCACCGATATTAGCTTCCGGAAATAAACAAAGCAATTGCCACTACGCTCAAATGAAATCGACGCTGACCTGCCAAAACATGGGGTATTAGAAATCAGATTGTCTCGTAGAAGTCAAAGAAACCATTGATTACACTATTTACCAGTTGTAGCGACTACGATGATTTGGACCGTCGTTAATCACGTTCATACCGATTTGAAACATTTGGGTTGGACAAAAACGCTTTAGAAAATTTACGACCTTTATTGGTTCCCAAAAATGTCAAGAACTGTTCATAAATTTGTCGATAATTGTTTGATATGTAAGACATCTATAGCCCAGACATACTAGATTAAATTTTACCAAAACATAAAAATAAATCATGTTAATCTAAAAATCTGTAGGAATATTTTATATTGGTGTGCTGAACAACATACCAAAAGTCCTAAAGCGAAATATGCCGGCTTCATGTAATTTTTGACAAAAGAAAATTAAAAACAGTTTTTTCCTTAATAATAACGCATATAATTTGCCATTGACCTCTGTGGATGTAATGGTAATTACCAACTGAGTTCATATTTTTTTAATTGAAATATATTATGTTCTTTGACAAATTCTGCTTACCGCAGAATGATCGAAGGGCGTAACAACGTGGCTAAACTATAAATCAGTGCGTGTCTACAGCAGACTGCACTTGCATTACTGTGTAACTTATACGCGCGTGGTTTTTTGTGATGTTATTGATATAAATTGGTGATAATAATGGAAAACGTTTGTTTTTACTGTAATAAACTACTTAGTGAAGGAAAGTATGTGGTGGTAGGCAAATATTTATTTAAAAGATTATAAACAAAATCAGCTTTATGATTCAGATGCGTCATTGTCTGCACCTAAACTTTCAACAGATATGGCGATCGAACAGTCTTTGATGCGCCTTTGAAAAGTTCAGGGAGGTCTCACTCATGGCCGTGGTATATCTGATAGTCAGCTAGCATATTTCGTGCTCTCTTTTCGTGGATGTCTTAAAATTTGTAGTTTCGTTGAACTGACTGGTATTACTAGAACTTCAATAAAACAAAACGTTGAACTTAGAGATTCAAGAAGATCAGTGGATGCAAAATATTTGAACCTTTTTATAAATTGGCTGTCGACCCGCTCTCCTAGGCAGGAATGTAGTTCCTTACGGTCTTTATCATCTGGGTTTGTTGGAGATCAAACTATTAATTGTCATAATGCAATGGAATTAGGCAACCATGCGACGAAGGCAGTCCTCGGTTACAGTTCTCCGACATGAAGCTATCAAGAAAAAAATGAACTGTTTCAGATGGTATGCTGTGGGTGTAAATCTGAATGCGGGGCTCGGTGTTCCTGTAGAACTGCAGGCCTTGCTTGCTCAATAATGTGCATAAATTGCAGGGGTCGAAGCTGCAGTTACGATACTCGAGTAAATGAAGTTGAAGTCGACGATGATCAAGACGAAATATAAGTAAGCAACCATATTATACTTAAAACGAAAGAAAGGAAAACAAGATTTAATTTGTTCTAGGTTCCGGTTCTACTCATTTTGTCGACACTAAATTTTCGAGTTTTATTCTAAAATAAAAATATATTGTATGTAAAATTTTTTTTAAATTTTGCTTTTGCCTTTTTTGACCTTTTTCCAAACACTAAATAAGCTTCTGGTGGAACAAAGATCCATATATATAATAGGCTTGTCTGGGACGCTGTTTTGTGTGTCCGGGACGCTGTTTCAGCAGCCAAACCGTAAGAGATAGAGAAAAAAGTTATATGTTTGGAATGGTCATGTCAGGTCAGGAACCGAATTTCAGTCACGTGACACTTCCGGTTTTCGAGAAATCACGTGATTTCTCGAAAACGCGTTCTATTTGAAAAACGGTCTTTTTTGTTTTATTAAATGAGACATTTGTCTCACTGGTTGCTAGTTATTATTATTATTGTATACATGTATGACATAAAATACATGAATAGTGAGATATATATACCTATTAAGTTATATATTGATGGCAAAACACGATATGTATAATAATATTCTGTATAAACCCGAAATACCCGCCTATGCCTTTTTTCATCATGAAGCCGGCATAGGACCGCTTAGGACTTTGGTATGTTGTTCAGTACACTAAATAGAGTATTTCTACCAATTTTCAGATTTACATTATTTTTTTCAAGGTCAAATCCTAATATGTCTGGGCTACTAAAAATAAATCAGGAAAAGCTCAAATTCAGATGCATTCCCCACCAAAAATTGTTTCGGCCGTGGAACACTGTACATATTGATATTTCTGGAAAACTAACAGGAAAATAATATGTTTTTGTTACAATTGACGCCGTTACAAAGTTCATTGCTCTGCCACATCAATTCATTCGCGACGGAAAGCGCTGTAAATTGTTTAAAAGAATACACTTACCTTTTTGGAGCGCTTTGTAGAATTATTTGTGATCAAAGTGACTGCTTCACAAGTTCTGAATTTCGTAACTTTTGTTCCAATTACAACATAGAAGTACATTTTATTGCTCATGGCAGTAGTCGTGATCAAGTAGAGCATAGTTTAGGTGAGGTCCGGTTTAGCCCTTGTTTGATGTTCCAATAAGTTGCTTACAGTTACACAAAAATTTGTTATTTTATTGAAGATGACGAGAATACGAATTTGGCTGAAATTAGACACCTTGCTAGTGTAAATATTGAACGTTGAGGCGTTTAGCACAACGTAATGCAGTCCGCCATTTGTGATTGGTGATTTTGTATTCAGTAAAAATAACAAACGAATGCTATCAAGCTTGACCGCCGGTACCGAGGTCCCTTCAACATTTAAGTTTGCTTACGATCAGTTAAAAAGTGTCCCCTAGGGACAAGGCAAAATTTTAGTTGACTCGGAGGAAGATGTGTCGGCGGAGAAAAACGTATGATTAATTTGATCTTTTTTCGAATTATGTAGAAATTAATTGTCATTGTTTTTAGTCGATCCTGACAAGGTATAAAACTTGGTCAGATGAAGTGTTTGAGTCGATCCTGACTAGAGATGTAACTTGGTCAGATGTGTTATTATGAGTCGATTCCGATTCTGAGTATAATCGGACGGTGTTGATCCCGATTCTGAGTGTAATCGGAAGGTGTCGAGCCCGATTCAGAGTTTAATCGGAAAACCGGTTTGGTGGTTGAGCCCGATTAGGAGTTAATCGGAAGACCTGTTTGGTAGTTAGTTCATCCCGATTAACAGTTTAATCTGAAGACCTGTGTGTATTAGTTGATCCCGATTAGTTGAATATCGGAAGTTGAGCTTGATAGTAACAGTCAAATAGTGTTATTTATTTGAAAGAAGATTTTGGTATGCACTACCTAAAGATCTGGATTTATTTTCTTCAAAATTGTGAAAGTCGATAATTGATTTGTTGATCAGGATGAACGAGCGGTTAAGTAACTGATTTATTTTCATACAGTTAAAGGACTTTAGTGCCCGTGGACGTGCACGTGTCAGAATGGCCGTATCGGCGCCGAAGATATTTGGACTAATGTCTCCGCCTATGAGTTATGTTTTGTAGTTATGTTATGTGTCATTTGAACTGTTTTGTTTAACGAGTTCGTAGAAGGAACCCGATATGCAATTTCCTATCGAATGGAATGGCGGCTGCCTGCAAGACCCAAAACAATCTGGGAATGAGTAGCGTTGCCGAGATGAGGGCATTCTTGTATAGAAAAGCAAAAGTGTTGAACGGAATAGTTGCGGGCGCCGGATCATTACCGTTGCAACCCTTATTATTAGTTATATTCGCTTCACCGTTGCTGGCTAATTCTTAGTTACTTTAGTGTTCAACTAAGAAACTGTGCTAATATGATTTAATGTGCAAACTATAAGTGGTCACGCCCTGAACTACCCCTTTGTTCTGACATATAGTAAATATGTTTCGACTGGGTTTTTTATTTAAGGCATCATTCCAGTCTTCCTTATGTAGTAAATATTTAAAGTAATTAAGATTATCTTCTGAAAATTTTCGATAAGGTTTACTGCAGTTCTCCAATGCCGATTTACAATTTTCGGCTTCATACTAATTGTGTTTATTTATAAAAATACTATCCAAACCTGCAGATTTCCTCGTTGCTTCGTTGATAGAAAGTCGAAGACCCTAGGACGCAAAAAGACTTTTGAGTTTATTCGTAAAACTCAGGTCGTCCAAAAAATTTAAATCTCCGGCAACAATAATGTTTGCATATGGATAAGTCGATAGAGTTATTTCAAGAACGTCTTGCATTTTATCGAAAAATGTATTTGTCTTCTCAATTAAACTTGTTGGAATGCGATATACAGTGAAAGCTAAAATGATTTGTTCATTTTTAATTAGCAATAACACAATAATTACTTTAAATACATAAATAACTATAATGGAATTTTAAACGGTAAGTATGGAGTTTTACTTTTTAAATCCCTTAAATGTCCTCCACCCTTCTTCACACATTCTTCTAAGCGTCGGAAAAAATTCCTCATAACTCGATTTCTATACGTATCCTGCAGTATGACAGGTCACTCCGTCTTGTTGAAAAAAGTAATTTCTCTTTTCAATGTCAAGTTGAAGTATAAAAAATGTTTAAAGCATATGTGCATATCGTTCAGAATTGACTGTGACTGTTCTACCGTCTTCTTCGAAAAAATATGGGCCTATCATTCTTGACGATGATACAGTACACCACATGGTAACTATTGGGGAATGTAAGGGCCTTTCCCAGATTTCAGAAGGATTCTCGGTGGCCCAATACTGAAAATTTTGCTTATTTACCGTGCCATGTAAAGTGTGCTTCATCAGTCATGAATAGTTGTTATGTAATATCGGGTTGCTGATTTATCAGTTTGAAAAAACGTCGACAAAATTCAACCCGGTGTTGTTTATCACAATCAGTTAACTTATGTACCATTGCCATTTTGTACAGGTAAAACTTTGTGACGTCAATGTCAAGCAATTGATTGGAGGTTGGTGGTTTTCAATCTCCGTGAAAAAGCTAAGTTTTCTTGTTTCTTTTTAATTGTTAATCGTTGACAACGAGGGCAGATTGTCCCTCGAAACGTTCGTTATTTAATAAGTTATTTAATAATTTTAATTTGTAGAGTGGCGAAATACCCAAAAAAGAATATGAATTATCAATGATTTCGCCACTTCCGTACCCAGTACGAAATAACACTTAAAACTACTGAACGTATATACACATCCGTGATCAGGGCCTAAGCTGACGTGGTCGTCCAGGGGGTAGTTCGGGGCCGTAGCCGGGACGAGCGCCGGGGGCGGTCTTGCGCGGGCGGCGAGCGTGACCGGAGTGGCCGCTTTGGGCGTTGCTGACGCTGGTCGATCTCCCGGGGCGGTGGCTGAAGGGGGCGGTGTACGTCTTTCGCCAACGGGGTCCGCGATGGGGATCGGGTCACAGACTGCTTTCCATAGAGCCTCTAGCTCGGCCTCCTCGGCGTCGGTCAGGTGTACCTCCAGGTCCCAAGTGAGGATCCGGGGGCGGGGAGGTTGGTACTTCGAACAGCGGCGAAGAGTGCATCCCAACAGTGCTGTCCTAGGGGGCTCCTCCGGGGGTGTACTCCTGAGGGGTGGCGGCGTCGGGGGTGTCGCCTAGGTCCGGGTCCGTAGGCAGCGCGTCGGGATGGTGATGATATCCGGGTGCACGAGCCTGTCCTCACTCAAGTTGGGGTTCCCTTCCTGATGCCAGGTGCGGGCGGCTTGAGCTCGAGAACAGTCCGAGGGCGACGTCGAGGACGGTCCGAACAGCTCCTGGAGGCGGCTGGTCCTAGAAGGCAAGAAAATATCCGTTGAGGAGGGGGCGGACGCTGGAATACACACTCGCTGGGTCACAACAGGGCTTACGTTGGAGTCCTGGGGTGGCCATGGGTTGTAGGCAGTTGGCAGCTCGGTCCGAGACGGGCTCTGGCAGCAAAGTCCTTGGATGGACCTAACAGCAAAGTCCGTGGAAGGCTCTGACAGGGAAGTCCGTGGAAAGATCTCGCAGCAAAGTCCATGGATGGTCCTGGCAGCAGAGTCCGTGGATGGTTCTGGCAGCAGAGTCCGTGGATGGTCCTGGTAGCAAAGTCCGTGGAAGGCTCTGACAGCAAAGTTCGAGGAAGGCTTTGAGCGCTGGGTCCTTGGATGGATTCCTTCAGGCTGGAGAGCGGATTGCTGGTGGGACTCGAGGCTGGGGCTGAGTGACTTCTTCTGGTAAATGTTTGACGGTTTAAAGGAGCCCAGTCCTTTGTGCGGTGCCTTCTCGACGCTTATTGGTCCAGGGAGGAGGGGTGAATGCCTGCTTTTGATGTGTGGGGAAATTTTGCGGTGCTTTTAATTAACGGCCTAATTTCAGCTGTGATTCATTGCGGACAAGATGCTGATCATTTTGACACTATACGGGGGGGGGGGGGGGTTGATGCTAAATTTGTTGCGCTGTGGCCGCCTGCGAATTTCTTGTGTATTCGGGCGGTTTCATTTTATTGGACTCTTTGCGTCTTTTCGCGTCCCCGGAACCATTTTCAGCGGTATCGCGCTTTGGCTTGAACTGTTGTGGTTTATTGTTTTTGAAGAGCGCACGGTCCAGTGAAATGATACAAGGAAGGGCTTGCTCTTGCTGGAAAGCGGATAATTTCCTCTCTCCGTGGACTCCAAACATGCTTAATTGCGGCGATGTATTTGTTTCTGGCGTTTTTTCGAATCCCGATGTCGTGTTAGGTCCAAGTCGCCTACCGCTTCCGGGCGGTGCGCGTTCGACTTGAGATGAGATGGGTTACTGCTCGCTGTTTCCGAGTACGCGCTTTTGGCCGAAATTCTCCGTACTTTGGGGTATACATTTTATGACGGTTTGGCCAATATTTCTGTAAAATATACACGGTCGAGACGCACGACAAGCAGATGGGGCCATTGTATTGTTCTGGTTCCGTCTGGCTGGCGCCGTGGTATTTTGGTTTTTGATCGCTGCTTGCTGATTCACATCAAACTTTTTCAATACAAAATATACGTTGTTGTTTATTCCAACGCTCCATTTTGATAACTGTCAAAATATCTCCAAAGCCTCCTCTTTCAATTATCATCAATAAATTAGCGATAGGTAATAGTATTTTACAGTAGAAGTCCGTTAGGATAGCCTTTACTGCCGAGCCAGAGAATTTGTGAGACAAGCTCGAAGAGCGAGTCGAATAATACTGGCGAGGCAGTAAAGGCCCTAACGGACGTGTATTGTACAATAGTTTTTGTAATACCTACATACAATTCGGTCATATCTATATTTTTCTAATTTATTTTCATCAAAACGCTGGGTTTGTGTAATGACATTTTAGAATGATTGAGAGTGCGTAGAACGTTGCAACTGTTGTTTATAAATGTCAGTTATTTCCAATTTCGTGTATGGTTGTAAGCAGTTTTAAGTTGTAACCAGCTCGTAACTTATGACATCTATAGAAAATGATGAAGATATTCCTAAAGACGTTAAGATTCTGAATGAGCAAGTTATTTTAGCGTATGTTCAGGAGTTATAGCAGTCTTTTGCGCCTTCTTCTATGTGGAGTTGAAGGCTTGCTTGCTGCTGAATTTGTGTGACAAACGTCACTTTGACGTTTGGCACACAATTTAGTAGGCCGTGGTCTTTACGGACACTTTTTACGACCGGGCCGTAAAGAGGTTGCTTACGCAGTAGTAAACAGTCCTTAAAGAAATATTTAACAAGTAGGTATTACAAAAAATATATAACGAGATCAATAAAAAAACCAATTAGGGCAGGCTGTGATATGTGTTATACGTTTGGCAGTACTGAAGTGTATTGTCAGTCTATGTCAAATTCAAGATTAGTAGGTTAGGTTTTGTTTGTTGTTTGACACAGGCTGACGTAAAACTTAGCCTGCAAATCTCGAATTTGACATAGATTGACAATACACTTCAGTACTGCCAAACGTATACCACATATCACAGCCTGCCCTAATTGGTTTTTGTATTGATCTCTTGTTATTTAATTGCTGCTAATTAAAGATGAACAAATCATTTTGGCTTTTACTGTATTTCTATTACAACAGAATTTAATTTAGGAACATAGATAGCTGCAATCTCAATCAGTAGTTCTTGCGTTAGATTGTTTATTAGCTTTATAGGTTTAGTAATTTATTCTTCCTTTACGTAAATTGCAACATCTCCACCATTATTTTGCTTTCAGCATAAGGAATATGCAAGATTGTAGGAATCTAAATTATATAACTTTTGTAATTCTTCGTTCAGCCAATGCTCGCAAACGCCTACGATGTCCACATTAAATAAAAACAGAGATTGCTCAACTTCCAAAATTGTATTTCTAAAAGATTATATGTTATGGTGATAAACTTTGATGGTGGTTGAAGAGTTTAGTAAATAGCAGATCTGAAATCTGATTTTAAGTGGTTGGTTCAACAGGTCGAGATATTACTGAATTTTTTATGGTTTTCATTTTCAGTTTTGAAAGATGAAATAAAAAGGATTTATTATTGTGCCTGTTGGCCATAATTGGGTATTCTTCTTTAACTCAACTTTACTTTTAGGAACTGTAATTTTAAACGAAGAATATATGGTCGAATACTTAGATGCCATTTTTAAGCATTCAAGAAGTTGAATGCCGTTATTAGTTAGATAACTTTTTAATTTTGTGTAATTTATATCCGGATCGATTCGACTAACATATAAAGAAAATCGTTGTGGCATACCCCTAATTTCGCACCTGTCATTTGTATCACAGTTCTATCCAATTTTTTTGTTTACTTTTGTATTTCAATCCATTTACTATCATTCTCTGGTGGATTGGATTTTTCTGACGCATTAATAACTTTTACCTCATCCTTCGCACATGTGTTTAAGTTTTCTGCACACTTTTTCGAGTAAGGTTTTACGTCTGTTCTTTTCAGAGTGCTGGGTGGCGTTAATATAGACTCTGAATTGTTAATCTTAAAGCCAATATCTGGAATTGTGGTTACAGACTTAATTTTCGTTTTCTTGGAATCAGAGTGTTTTTTTTTGTGATAGTGGACAAGCAATTAATCGGATTTTCCAATAATACGTGATGACCCTTCGCCTTACCTTCTAACAACCTTAACTTATCATTTAGCAAGTTAATTTTGTCATACAATTCTTTAATCGAGACGTTTTTGACGTCAATAATAGTTTTCAAATATTGTAATTCATTGTTCCGTTTTCCGACTTTAATAGACTGGCCTTGTCTACAGCAGAATGTACCACGGCAACTAAAAATTCCTTGTTGCAGCAGATAATGGACTTATCATCGGTTACAGTGCACTCGGCTATTTTTGACATGTGTTTCTTCGTTTTCTGAGATAATTCGTTATATTTTGTTGGTAAATTACGAAACGTCTAATGTTTTTGCAGTTACACATTGTATTTTACAGTGTGTCCCAGGATTGATGTTACAAGAGGCTAAACATTTTTGAATTTTATTTAAGATTTTAAGAAAAGCGAAATTAAGGACATTAAAGATATACATTAATAATGATTTAACAAAACAAGAAAGGGCGATAGACGCAAAGATCAGGAAGATAGCAGGAGAGGAAAAGGAGAGAGGAAAAATCGCCAAAGTGGTTACCAAAAGTTGTTTATTGCTGGAAAGGAGTGGAAATGGAACAAAATAACGAATGAGCTAGGAGAAGTGAAGACGAAAGAGAAGACAAGTGAAATTCCAAAAAAGTTAATAATAATAGAGAGAAGGGAGGTATGAAGACGGACATGGCAAAGTTAAAGGATATGAATGTAGGACAAATTAACCAAAAAGTCAATAGTGATGAAAAACTAGGAAAAAACAAGGAAATGGAAAGGAATAAAAAGTATTTGAAAATAAGCACATGGAACATCAGAGGTTTTTAACGGGAAAAGAAATAGAACTAGAAGAGGAATTTGAGAAAGCTGACTTAGATATGCTAGGCTTAACAGAAACAAAGAAGAAAGGGAAAGGAGAAATCGAAATTGGAAGGAGGGCATTTATTAATATACATCGGGGTAGAGACGACACGGAGAGCACAAAAAGGAGTAAGTAAGTATATGGACCGGAGTCTCTGAAAGAATAATAATGATAGAAATGGAAATGGAAAAACAAACAAGAGTAACTTTCGTAGTGGTATATGGACCAGATGAAGATGAGATTGCACAAAAGAAAGAGGAATTCTGGGAACAATTAGAAGAAACAATAGAAGAAATTAGGGGAAGATTGATAATAATGGGGGATTTAAATGGAAGAGTAGGAAGGAAACATGAGGAAACCGGAGAAGTAATAGGAAGTCACGGCGAGGACACCAGAAATAATAATGGTTTACGACTGATTGATTTTTGTATACAGAACCACTTGATAATAACGAATACCTTCTACAAACACAGGGAGGTGCATAAATATACCAGAGAAGCAGTGAGCAGAAAAGAAAAATCCATTAGAGATTACATAATAATAAACAGACAATACTGAAACGAAATAAAAGATACAAGGGTGAAAAGGGGACCTGAAATATAGATCACTATTTAGTGATGCCAAAGATGGAGATACAAATAGAAAGGTTTAAGACAACCAGGAATACGGGAGAAAGCAGGAATAGTATTACCGAATCAATCAAATCCTACAAATTGGGAAATGAGGAGACAGTAAAAGTATACAAAGAGAGAGTAGAAGAAAAGATGAAAGAAATCACCAAAAAATAAATAACTTACCACTAGAAGTAGCATGGAAGTGTATCAAAGAAACATTATTAACAACGGCAAAAGAAGTATGTGGAAGTACAAAAATTATCAAAAGCAAGAGGCAAACAATCTGGTGGAGTAAACATATAAGAAAAGAAATACAAAGAAAGAAACAATTATGGAAAGAATATTTGGTAAAGGGAACACAGGGAAAATATGACAAGTATAAAGAACAAAGAATTAAAGTACAGGAAAAGGTTAAACAAGCAAAAGTAAAAGCCTGGGAAGAGTTTGGAGAAAGGATGGAAAAGCATAGCTTAGGGAATCAAAAGTTATTTTACAAGGTACTCAAAACACTACGGAAAGGAAAGACACAGAAAACTAATTATATAAAATCGAAAGCTGGAAGAACGCTAGGAAAAGAAAGTACAGCATAGAAAGATGGAAAGAGTATTTCTAGGAAATATTAAGTGTAGAAAGGAGGCAGAATATAACAACAGAGGAAGAGGGAGAAACTAATACGGAAGAAGACATAGAAGAAGCTGTAGAAGATGATGAAATAGAAGAAGAAGTACGAGAAGCCGTGAAGAAGTTAAAAAGAGGTAAAGCTGCGGGACAAGATTCTGCTAACGGCAGAAATGGTTATAAATCTGGATAAAACGGGTATAGAAGTGCTAACTAAACTGTTTAATAAAGTCTGGCAGGAAGAGAAGATTCCAAAAGATTGGAATTGGAATACTGATCCCAATATTTAAGAAGGGTGATAAAAGGGACTGCACAAACTACTGAGGAATTACAATGTTACCCATATATTGAAGTTATATGAAGGTATCTTAGAAGCAAGACTAGAAAATAACAGAAAAACAACTAGAGACTCATGTGTGGTTTTAGGAAGGGAGAAGGGCCCAAGATCTATATTGGTAGTAAAGCAAATAGTAGAAGAATTTACCACAGAAGAAATATTTATAGCCTTCATCGACCTGGAAAAGGCTTTTGACAGCATACTAAGAAAAGCTGTTTGGAGAAGTTTAAAAAAGAGAGGAATAAATGCAAACTGATAAAATGTATAAGAAGCTTATATGAAAACACAAGAAATTACGTAAGAACGGGAAACATGCAGTCGGAAGAGTTCATCACCAAGAAAGGACTTAGACAAGGAGTCCTGCACTGTTCAATCTAGTAATGGATGAGTAAAGGAGATAAAAGATAAAGTAAAGAAATTAAAAGTAGGATACAGGAACATGGAAGTAGTATAAATAGCTGAAAGTGTATTTGCGGACGATTTAATTATATACGCAAAGAATGAGAAAGATTTACAGTACAACCTACAGCTATGGCACAAGGTTCTACGTAATAAAAACTTAGAAATAAATAGTGAGAAAACTAAGGTGATGGTGATAGGGAAAGAAGACACAAATATAGTTATAAAACTAAACGAGATAGAACAAGTACAATCGTTAAATATCTAGGAGTGAAATACAAAAGAAGGGAAGAATAGATGCGGAATTAACGATAGACTGGAAAGTGCACCAAAACTTTACCATCCATTAAACAATTCGTTCATTTGAAAGAAAGAAATATAAAAAAAGATGAAGATCACGGTGTTCAAATCCATTTTCAAACCTATATTGAGATAAGGTAGCGACAGCTGGGTATTTACAAAGCAAAAGCAAAGTAAAATACAGGATATAGAAAGGAAATTCCTAAGAGCCATACAGGGGGTTACGAGAAGAGACCATATCTGAAATAAAAGAATAAGAGAAGAATTAAAGTGGAACCGATCATGAAAGACAAAACGACAGCAGTTGCGATGGTTTGGACATGTAGTGCGATGGGGGAAGAAAGAACGACGAAAAGAATATGGGGAGGCAAGAACACAACAGAAAAGAGGAAGAGGAAGACCAAGAAAAACATGGAACAAAGAATAGAGGAGAACATTAAAATGTTAGTTTACCTGAAAAGAAAATCGTTTTCGGTTCACTGTTAAGGCCGACTTGTTTTTCAAAACTGAAAATATTCTTAAAATTCTCTTCAGACCAAGGAGGACCTAATCCTACAATATTAAAATAAAATTCAAAAATGTTTAGTCCATCTCACCTCTTGTAACATCAATCCTGGGACACACTGTATACAGTGTCCGCCAAAAAGTCGGCATATTTAGGAATTTTTTTGTATTTTTGATTTTTCAAAAAAACTTTTTACGTCAATAATTTGTGCTTGTCTAAAAACCTATTAGCCCCTATCGTATATATATACACCGAGTGATTTTTACTTGATTAGAAAATGGAGTTTTTCGAAATTGTCAAAATGCAAAAAAGCAATTTTCGAAAATTAGTAAAATTTCAATGAGATTTTTTAGAGTATTTTATTTTTAGCTAACTGAACAATCTCCAGGCCAGAAACCCCTATTTTTTTAACATTAGCTAAAAATAAATGTTTCAATTTTTCAAATATTTTTCAAAATTTCACATACCAAGACTTACTAATTCAAGTTCAATTTTGTATGTGAACACTTTAATTGGGAAAATGATATAAACTGTTAATTACTTCTTTAGATTTTTTATTATTTACCGAAAAGTAGTATATTTGCATCATTTTTACGTTTTCTATGCAAGGCGCTTTTTAGGAGGAATTCTTTTTTAATTCTAATTAATATCTATTTAAATAGCTTCTGGAAACTCTAATCTAGCCCTGTTAATGTATTACTGTTATAAAAATCCTGTAAATGTTCTTTACAGTTGTCTAAATGAGATTTTTCTTTATCCAATTACATGTTCTAAAAATCTCCTCATTTAGACAACTATAAAAGAACATTTACAGGATTTTTGTAACAGTAATTCAATAAGCCTGCTAGAATAGAGTTTCTTGAAGCCATTTAAATAGATATTAATTAGAATTTAATTTTTTTTTGTAAAAAGCGCCTTGCATAAGAAAATTATGCAAATATACTACTTTTCGGTACATAATAAAAAAGTCTAAAGAAGTAAGTAACATTTTATATCATTTTTCCCAATTATAAATCTTTAAAGTCTTCACATACAAGAAAATTTAATTTTAATATTAAGTCTTGATATGTGCAATTTTGAAAAATATTTGAAAAATTTAATATCAATTTTTAGCTAAAATTAAAACATATAGGGGTTTTCTGGCTTTGAAATTGTTCAGTTAGTTAAAAATAACATTTTCTAAAAATATTGAAATCTTACTTAATTTCCGAAAAATAGCACTTTCGGATTTTGACAATTTCGAATCACTCCATTTCAAAAATAAATAAATATCACTCGCTATATATAATAGCCAAATGATTACGGACACAATAGAGAACAACAGAACATGAGAGTTCTAAAATCACAACTGAGACCCGGTAAATTACGTCCTCAATAGAATAAAGGATAAAGATGGGACAATAATTACTGATAAGACTAAAATATCTAGAATAATAGCTGACTTTTACACCGACCTATATTCATCAGAAAACCTGTCTCCCAATGATCCCAATGAAAATAAAAAATTATAAATGTAAACTCCAAAGATATTCCTGAAATAAAACATTTGTAATCAAAGGCGCACTTAAATTAATGAAAAATGGCCTATCACCTGGCGAAGACCGAATAACAACCGAGATGTTAAAATTCGGAGGAGAGACACTACTACAAGTAATAAACAACTCTTAAATCGATGTTTACAAGAAGGGAAAATTCCAACAAATTGGCAAAACGCAGAAGTAATTATACTATATAAAAAAGGGGACATAGCAAACTTAGAGAATTACCGTCCCATTGGCCTCCTATCACAAGTGTATAAGTTGCTAACTAGGATTATAATATCTCGAGTAACAAACAAACTCGACTTCTACCAGCCAGTAGAGCAGGCGGGGTTTAGGAAAGGCTACGGCACCATAGACCATTTGCAGGCTGTGAGAACGTTAATAGAGAAATGTGAAGATTATAATGTACCTTTACATGTGTTTCATAGACTTCAAAAGGCCTTTGATACAGTAGAATTGTGGGCTATACTTCAGGCCCTAAACAACGCACGGGTTGACCCAAGATATACTACATTAATTAAAAATATCTACGATAACGCTACATCCACGATAAAAATAGATGAAAACAAGAATACCCAGAAAATTCCTATTAAAAGAGGCGTGAGACAGGGAGATCCGATGTCCCCAAAGTAGTTTACAGCGGCACTGGAAAATGTATTAAAAAAACTAAGAAGACAGACACGGTATAAATATAGAAGGAAAATATCTTAGTCACTTGCGTTTTGCTGACGACATAGTTCTTATTAGCAATGATCCCGACGAACTGGAAGACATGACGAGACAACTAATGAAGTAGCAAAAAGCATTGGCTTACAAATTAACCTAAATAAAACCAAAATCATGTCTAACAGCACAAAACAGTTCACAATAGAGTCAGAACACATCGAAACAGTGGAAGAATACGTATACCTCGGACATCTCATAAAGTTGGAAAGCAAAATCAGATTGCTGAAATAAATAGAAGAGTCAGACTGAGTTGGGCTGCATTTCTAAACAAACTTAAAGACATTCTAAAAAACAAAGAAGTGCCAAACTGTATGAAGATAAAAGTATATGACTCTGTATATTGCCGGTTATGACATATGGGTTAGTAGTCGTAGAGACAGGGTCAGAAATGTAGAAATTAGAAACCAAACCAAGATAACTGACATTATGCAACGTGTCGCAAGACTAAAATGGAGTTGGATAGGGCATGTGGCAAGAAAAGACTCCGAATGAATGTCAAATCGAATAATGCAATGGAGACCTAAAGCATACAAGAGAAGCGTTGGAAGGCCACAGAAAAGATGGACCGATGACATAAAGGCATTTGCAGGAAAACGATGGCATCGAATAGCACAAGACAAAGTAACCTGAAGAAATCTAGAGGAGGCATACGTCCAGCAGTAGACGGACCAAGGCTGAGGAAGGAGAAGAAGATATATGATAGGGGGTAAATTTGGCGGACACTGTTTATGTAACATACATAAGCTTGCAAAAACAAAAATCTGTCCAAATGCCTGTTATAATTTTTTTACTGTGCAGGGTTACACAATTAAAGTACAAAAACTTCAATTGTGACATGTTTAGGAAGGTAATTATGACATACTAGGTAACCCCCTATTGTAAGATACTCCAACCTTCATTATAATTGTGACATTACTTTACAGTATATATGTGACATTTTAAAGTAAACAAGCAAACTGCGCGCTACGCGCACGTGAAATAGGATACGAGAAAGGTCAAGCTCCGAGATAAGAAAAACAAAACCTAAACAAATATAAACATCTGCGAAGCCGGAACGTGAGATTTTATTTTGTGTTACAGACACACAGACACACATTAAGGAAAATTATATTATAGATAAAAAGAATCAGAAATCATTTTATTATTTATTATTAAGTAAAATACATATCAAAATACAGTTCCCTCTTATATACTTCATAAAAAATAACTATGTGTTTAATAAACATTTAGGCCATCAAATTTAATCGAAAATATCAGTTCATTTCGTTTTCTTTCTTTAGGACCTGGCAACACAGAATAAATATTGAACAGATTTACACTGTCTGTGTCCTCAGTGTCCGCCATACGAAGATCTTTTTTTATTTCTTAAATATTTTATTTTCACCTCATCTTCTGAATTGTTTACTTTTCAAACTCTACCAACATATCTCTTGATAATGTTATTTGTGTGGTAATCAACTAACACATAATTCCCTTTTTTAAGCTCCTTTGGGCGTTCGAATCCAGTTTCATGTAGAAAATCTTTTTCTTCCTGTTCTACTAATTCCTTTAAAGTTTGACAGTAAACATCGTTGTTACTTAATAGGTCTTCTATGTCTTCCTCTTCGTCGTTACTATCTGATGTATCTTCAAATTCAACTTGCTTCTTTGCCCGTCCCTTTTTCCTTTTATCATTTTCTTTCATCCCTTCTTTCACATTGCCGTCCGATACAACTTCAAATATTTTATTTTTTTGTACAACCGTTTTCTTTATAGCAGTTTTTTGGATTTATTTGAGTTCTTTAAGTCTTCTAAATAATCTTCTCTGGTAAGTATATCTGCAAATGTTGAAGTTCCAACTCGTACGGCGGGTAGCGAAAACCGGGCGAGTCGCTGGCGAACGACTATGCGTACTTCTTTTCGGGAAAATCCGAACCCCCATTTACTGATCGTTTAACTATGAGAAGCATAATACCTGGTCGGTGATCGGCGGGGCCTTTATTGGAACAGCTGTGGAGTGTCTCGCAAGGGACGACAGAAGCGGGCAAGTAGTATGAACATCGTCAACTACTGGCAGTGGCAATAACGAACGGCCACTCGTAAGGTCGTTTGCGACAGGGAGATGATTTATTTGGCGATGGCGGGAACAGTAGAGCGATGATCCCTTTGACGATAGCGAGAACGACAGGGGAATGATCATTTTGGCGATGGCGGGTTCAGCGAAATGGATCCTCGCGCACGGCGACTAATGGAGGCGGCGTTTCGATGATTACTTACACCGCCACTCCTTGAAACTTGGAACTTTAACAAAACCTAACTCGTAATGGAATCCGTGACGACAAAGATTGCATTCATTACTTCGTTACGACCGAATAGGTTAATTGGCACTGTTTATGCTGCCCGGGCCCACCAGAGGCGCAACCCCTGGACTTAGAAAAGAGGTGACGACACAACCACTAGTTGCTTATACGAGCAAACCCGGCAGAAGAGTCTGGAGAAAGTGAAGCCACGCACTGGAATCAAAGGGGGGAGACGTACGTGTGCCTCACTTGTGCGCTCCGCCTAACTTACGTGCAGACATTGCTGTCGCACAAGATCGCGCCAGAAAACCCCGCGCTCTGTGAAGCTGCAAGGATATGCAGGTATCAGCTTGTTGTTTTAGCCCGGCGACTTCGTGGAGTCGCTAAGCTTGTAAAAAGGTGTCGTCATAGGGTATCCATGATAAATAACACGTTCGGAACAGACATTTGAAAACAGCAAAGGGCGCTTTTGCTGAAGAATTGCAGTTCGACGGACCGGGAGAGATGTCGCTAAAGTTTGGATTTGGACTAAAGTTTCCCAAATAAGCTTAATTACAGCGGGAACCTGTCGATTTTCTAAATGAGAGCGCGGAATGATCTTGTCCTAACAAATGCTGATGCAAATTATAGCCAGGGCAAGATTGAAAAAAAAAACAATACAAACATTACAAGAGGCACGACAAAGGCCAACCTTAGAAAGAGAAAGCAACTTCTAAGAAACAATTTACACAGGTCCAGACATGGCAGCTGTAAATGAGTGCAACAGGTAATAGTCTGAACCGGAGAGAGCATCATACAACAAGATTGCCATCGAAATTGCATAATTTCTATCGGGAGTCTAATCAAAGTTCAATTTAATTAACCTATGTGGGCATGTCAATCAATTTAATTGGACCATTTAATTGAAGCACAAGATGGCCGCCAAGCGGTACTATTTCTACTGATAATTAATAATTGCCAAGAATAACACACAAATTCATAATTATTAAGAATTTATTATAAAACTGTAGAGACAACACCAAGCTTATATACTTAGTACAATGTTCTTAGTTTTTCATTCCTTGAAGTTCTACCAGTCTTAACAATAACTAAGTTACCACATAACTCACAACTCCCTATTTTAATTTAAAACATAAGCCCCACATAGAGTGATTGAAAACATTTCTCAGCGAAGCATATTCAGGAATTTGATCGTGTGTCCACACTGTTATCAATATAATCTCAAATTGTATTCTTCTCTACGATGTGACATTTTTTGTTTTACATTGATCAGTCGCTTCAGGAGACAAATTTTCGATCGCTCTACATCACAGGTTGGCAAATTTCTTGCTTTGTTCTATTGGCTGTCAATCTCAGTGCTGCCATTTGTGTTTATAGGTTCAACATTATCGTCCTCAGATTTACTGTTAACTTACATATTACTATAGTCCATTTTTAAACTAGTAGGGGTAATTGAAAAGGCCATAAAAGACCATAAAATACACTACAAAAATTTGATGACAATTTTGAATTATTTCACCTATAATGTTTAATTAAGAACACAAAACTGCTAGCTGATGTGTAAACGCTTCAAACAGTTGATATGTCAACACACGTGTCAAAATATATGCAACTTAGTATGGTGTAAAACTGTAGTCTTAGCCAATTCCAGATGCAGGTTTTAGTTGTGAGAAATTTTAATTGTAAGTAAAAACCAACTATAGACACATCATGATAACTGACATTGCTAAACTGGGTTTAATTATCAAATGTGAGCTATTTCAACTATTAAATTTGAGCGTCTTACCTTTCCACCACGCATGGTGTAGGTTTGTTACATTTCTTTACAATTTTTGCCGGCTCATACACAACCCTTTCTTGTAGTAACATTTTGATCAAGCTGAAATTCGTTTCTTGTTCCAGTAGTTTTATCATGATGCTTAGCTACATCCTCTTTCTGTACTAATGTTCACATGGACTATTTCCTTATTGTCTACTTTAGAAACTAACAAGTTATTACTTACTGCTATGTTATTTATAAGTCTCCTATTCATTAAGAACTATAATGGAGTAAGTCTTACTACAGGTACAACACTATTACTATAATCTAACAGTGCTACATAATGACCTTTTCTTATCATATTTTTAGCAATTTCTCCACTACCTTCCACAAAACCCATATTTTTAGAATAATACAGCACTCTATTTTTTAATGCCACAGACAAAGTTATGCAACCCATTTTTCCATTATACTAGTTAACTAGATAATATTTTTTGATGCTTAATTTAATTGGAAACACTATTTTAACTTCCATAAAGATTGTCGGTGGCATTGAAAAATAGAGTAGTCACTATTTCAAAATTCATTTCTTCTGAAAATTGTTTCAACAAGTGTGAAACATAAGGCACATTATCTCTGTTGCTACACTTAACCCAAATGGTAATCTCTTAAATTTATAAATGAGCTAAATATACATAAACTATTGAACTTTTCATTCAGTTTCCAGGCACGTAACTATGGCTTGAGGGCTGAAGAGGCACAGGCCCCCTTAAAGAAAAGAAATGCCTCCTGTAGTGCCTCTCACTCAAAATAAAATAGAATTAACTGAATTCTTGTTGGGTAACTTCCAAAAAATTACCAGTTCTTATCTATTATAAAGAAACAAATGATAAAATTTCTGCATTCAAAACAAAACTTATAATGTAGGTGGAAAGAGCCTTTAGGCATAGGTCTCAGAACGTTTCTGTAGACTCTAACTTGAAGAAAGCAAGATTATATGTGGATCACCACCCCCTTTTGAAATTGTGAAAAAATGTCTCAACATCTGACACAAATGTTTCATTAAATTTAGTGTTTGTGATTTAGTTTATCAAAAAATAAGTAGCATTATTTTCCTCAATTGTGGCTTCTAGTAGAGATTTATTTATTTATAATCATTTTTCTTTTTTGTTTATATACAAGTATTTTTTGTGATTTAAATTAACAAAAAATGTGTTTATTGAAAATTTTATTATTATTTCTGTAAAATAACCCCACAATCGTAATAGTAGTAGATTATGTTATTAGGAGTAAAAGTGATACTTTATGTGGCGAAGCTGAAGTTTATTTAGCCGAACGTTAGTGAGGCAAACAATTCAGCTAAGCCACATAAAGTCACTTTTACTCCGAATAACATATACTATTTTATCCGCAAACGTATTCAGATAAATTTCATTAATATAAATTTAAAAAAAATGATGCATCGACCGGGAATCGAACCCGGGCCACCCGCGTGACAGGCGAGCACTCTACCCCTGTGCCAACCTCGGTTGCCTAAATAACGCGCTACTATAATGATATATGAACATACTGAATCACCCGAGCTACTAGCACACGGTCACAGCAGCTGTCACACCATAACCCACGGCGACAGATGCTCCGCTCCGCTGCTTAAAGGATTTAATTAAATTAAAACTTTTTCGTGCGCTTTTTGAAAATAAAAACCGGCCTGCGATCTAGGTCTAAAAATTAGCAAAATTTTAAGCCATTATACAATTTAATCGGTCCAGTATCTTCGGAGGAGATAGCGAACAAACATAGAAAGAAAGAAAGAGAGCAACGATTTTATGTGATTAGGCACATAAAGTACGCAAAAGTTGCTATTTTATCTGCTTAATCAGATAGTGACACTTTTACCTTGTCAATAAAGACACATAAGTTGTCACTTTTATTACGTTTGCGGATAAAGATATTTTATTTTGCAAAAATAAAACTTCCACTATGTATACGTACAATAGTCTTTAGGGGTGCTTGAGAAAGGGTGGTATTTAACAGTCTACCAAATTTACCCAACCTTTTCGTACAAAAAAATACTTTCGTTTCCCAAAAATACTAAATGCTCACCAAAATTAAGAAAATACATAATCTTAGAGCGACAACCAAAAATTGACATCATGCTAGTCTCTTATATTATTTGTTCCCAAAAATAACTTTCGTTGGCTAAAAATGCTAAATGTTCACCAAATTTTATTCCGCATTTAATTCTAACATGATACCCAGATATGTAATTTTCGTCAGCGTCTTATATTATGTAGCATTTAAAAAACACCATTTCTTTGGCAAAAATACACAATGTTTACTATATTTTATACCACATTCAATTTCAAAAGTATACCCAGATTTAGGTATATTTCTTGCTGGCCTAAATATCACTTATAAGAAAAATCTATCGTGTTTTATTAGGTCTTGTTTATTAATGGGGACATAGAAATAAGTCTGAAGAATTCTTAGAAATAAATCAATATCTTTATATATATAATGCTTCTGTACGTCTGTATGTAACTGAACTCCTCCTAACCGGCTGGACCGATTTTGATGAATTTTTTTGTGTTTAAGTGGGTCCCTGGATGGTTTAGATTTACAATTGGACCCGGTAAGTGGCGCTGCAATCGGGTTCTAGGCAATTTAAAAAAAATTGACGAAATTTCTTTTTTAATTTTTTAAAGATTTCTCGCATATCAAAACATATAACCCCAAAATTTCACCACCCCCAATATTTTTTAAAATGAAAAAAATCGAAAATTCGAATATCGAAAAAACGTTAGCTGGCAGGCAGCGGGCAGGACAACGTCTGTCGGGTTCGCTAGTATATATATATAAATCTAACACAAATTTCACAAAACAAAATTGAAAATTAAACTTATTAAGTTTTTTCATACGGCAATACACTGGTTACACTCACTGTAAAAGCTACCAAACACAGTGTGCGGCTGCAAGCTGAAGCCTGCAAGAAGTTTGTCTGGATCTGGAAGCGACAAGGAGAGATGCTGGAGCTTATTTCATTTTTGGAGTAACAGAATAATTATTTGACGCAAAAGTAGTTTTTTCGAGAAAGACTAAATATAAATGGATAGCGCGAATATTTATTATGTGCAGCACGGACGCGTAACTTGAGCGTTCTAAATTTGGTGAACATTTAGTAAAATTGATAGACATATGGAATTTAAAATGTAAGCAATGGTAAAACAATACGCAACATAGCTATTTTAGTGGTGCTGTTCTCATTTTCTGAAGTATAATAATTTGGGTTCCATTAAGATTTTTTGATGTTCATTAAATTTTTTGGTGGACAGCGCTAGGGATGTATGGTTTAATTTGGTGTACATTATATTTGATCCCCTTGAGAAACACCTAACATGCTAGGGGGTGCGCCAAGAAAAAAGATTGAGAACAATTGTCGTAGAGAACAATATTATTTTATCTAGCATGCTAGTGTATACGAACATCATGCCTATATATGTATTAGTCTGTGCATTCTATGTGTAACGTTACCATGTTTACAAATCTTAATTTGCTTATACTTTGGTTCTTGGGTTTTCGGTTTAATTTTAGGTGTATAATTTCGTAGTGCACCTTTTGTAGTGCACTGATTAGATACACCCTGTTTATTTACAAACAGAACAACAAAAGTAATTTTCGTTTGTATGCGATTCATATGTGACTATTCTACAGGGCGATCCGTTTGGTTAGGATATTTTAAAATGTATGTAGCCCCAGATATTAGACGTGTTCAGAGAGAATGTCTATCATTATATGCAGAAAAGCTGGAGTTTTACACGATCTAGTTAGCTGAGGGAGTGCATGCCTCAGATCGTGAAAAAGTCAATAAATTGGTACCTACAATCCAGCCGCATGTTTAGAGCATTTTGAGTTTGCCATCAGAAAAGCACCTAAGTAACATGACATTATGCGATGGTGCCAGCTGATTTCACTGCGGTCCTATTCCTATTTACAGAACAGAAAAGGGATTGTCACCTGTATGGGATTGTATATGTCTAACTAAATTACGTTTTACTGTGGTTCTATATTCACAAAGAGAACACAAAAAGTGTTTTTCGCCTGTATGAGATTTCAGGTGTGTGACTAAATTACTTTTCTGGGCAGATTTATATTCACAAACTGAACAAGAATAAGGTTTTTCGCCTGCATGAGATTTCATGTGTGTAACTAAACTACTTTTGTAGATGGATTTATATTCACAAACTGAACAAGTATAAGGTTTTTCACCTGTATGAGTCCTCATATGCATGACTAACTTACTTTTATGGGCAGATTTATATTCACAAATTGAACAAGAATAAGGTTTTTCGCCTGCATGAGATTTCATGTGTCTGACTAAATTACTTTTCTGGGCAGATTTATATTCACAAACTGAACAAGAATAAGGTTTTTCGCCTGCATGAGATCTCATGTGTGTAACTAAACTACTTTTGTAGATGGATTTATATTCACAAACTGAACAAGTATAAGGTTTTTCACCTGTATGAGTCCTCATATGCATGACTAACTTACTTTTCTGGGCAGATTTATATTCACAAATTGAACAAGAATAAGGTTTTTCGCCTGTATGAGATTTCATGTGTGCGACTAAATTACTCTTCTGGGCAAATTTATATTCACAAATAGAACAAGAATAAGGTTTTTCGCCTGTATGAGATTTCATGTGTGTGACTAAACTACTGTTTTGGGCAGATTTATATTCACAAACAGAACATGAATGAGGTTTTTCGCCTGTATGAGATTTCATGTGTCTGACTAAACTACTTTTCTCGGCAGATTTATATTCACAAATTGAACAAGAATAAGGTTTTTCACCTGTATGAGATTTCATGTGTCTGACTAAACTACTTTTCAGGATAGATTTATATTTACAAACTGAACAAGAATAAGGCATTTCGTCTGCATGAGATTTCATGTGTGTGACTACACTACTTTTGCAGATAGATTTATATTCACAAACTGAACAAGAATAAGGTTTTTCACCTGTATGAGTCCTCATATGCATGACTAACCTAGTTTTCTCGGTAGATTTATATTCACAAACAGAACAAGAATAAGGTTTTTCACCGGTATGAGATCTCATATGTCTAACTAAATGATATTTTACTGTGGTTCTATATTCACAAACAGAACACGAAAAGGGTTTTTTGCCTGTATGAAGTTTCATGTGTGTAACTAAAGTACTTTTCTGTGCAGATTTATATACACAAACTGAACAAGAATAAGGTTTTTCGCCTGTATGACATTTCATGTGTGTGACTAAATGCTCTTTCTGGATTGATTTATATTCACAAACTGAACAAGAATAAGGTTTTTCGCCTGTATGAGATCTCATGTGTCTGACTAAATTCCCTTTCCGGATAGATATATATTCACAAACAGAACATGAATAAGGTTTTTCACCTGTATGAGATTTCATATGTCTAACTAAATTACATTTTACTGTGGTTCTATATTCACAAATGGAACACGAAAAGTGTTTTTCACATGCAGGACATTTTATGTGTCTGACTAAACTACTTTTCTGGATAGATTTATATTCACAAACTGAACAAGAATAAGGTTTTTCGCCTGTATGAGATTTCATGTGTCTGACAAAATTACTTTTGTGGATAGATTTATATTCACAAACTGAACAAGAATAAGGTTTTTCGCCTCCATGAGATTTCATGTGTGTGACTAAACTACTTTTGTGGATAGATTTATATTCACAAACTGAACAAATATAAGGTTTTTCACCTGTATGAGTCCTCATATGCATGACTAAATTAGTTTTCTCGGTAGATTTATATTCACAAACAGAACAGGAATAAGGTTTTTCACCGGTATGAGATTTCATATGTCTAACTAAATTATATTTTACTGTGGTTCCATATGCACAATCAGAACACGAAAAGGGTTTTTCGCCTGTATGAGATTTCACGTGTGCGACTAAATTACTTTTCTGAGTAGATTTATATTCACAAACTGAACAAGAATAAGGTTTTTCGCCTGTATGAGTCTTTATATGTATGACTAAACTATTTTTCTCGGTAGATTTATATTCACAAACTGAACATGAATAAGGTGTTTTACCTGTGTGGGAATGCATATGTTTAACTAAATTACCTTTGTATGCTGATGTATATTTACAAACAGCACAAGAGAAGGGTTTGTTACTTGCATGAGATTTCATAGGTGTAACCAAACTCTTTGCTGTTGAATTTAGGGGCACATAATTTTGGTTTTTAATTTCAAACTCACATTTAATATCAAGTTCGAAATGAATACTGATGTCATTATTGCTTTCAATGACTTCTTGTTTGACAGAAAACTTCGTAACATCTTCATTGCCATCTAAGTCTCTTAATGCCTGCAGTGAAGTTTCTGTTGAACTATAAAACTTATTATCTGCTGTTCCTGGACTAGTGGTCATCATTGCTAGATTAATGTCTGATTGGGAAGTAATATTTTTTTGCTCAATAATATGCGATTACAGGAACCTCTGAGATTGCAACACCTGGAACAAGTAAGTATTATTAGAATTAGCAAATTACAGATCATTTCATTTATTTTATTTTTGAACCATAAGCTTGTTTATTGGCCCTCGATAGCAGGCTTTCATGGCCCAAAAAACTATAAAATTCCTAAGCACTACAACAAACAATATAGCAACACCACCAATCTACACAGTAAATGCAGCATACCAAAAATGTACAGCCCGTGCTCAAAACACAGAATCCTTGAATTTTGTCCTTTTCAAGATTCAAAATAAAATAAAACATTGTATGTACCAAGTGCATAATCAAGAAATTTCAAGCACTCCGCATAATCTATTGATTATACCCTTAATACATAAATAACTATTATATACTGTTCAGTAAAAAAAAATTCAGTTATTTTAAAGCTAATATTCTTATGGAATAGTTATTTATGTAAAGAGCGCCGAAAGAGAAAGTTTATACTCGATAACAAATTTTCCAAAAGTGTCAATGTTCTTTGGGCCTGAGGTATCTATAACGTTTTAGGTACAACTGGGTTCAGATGCATTACTAGAATGGTTTGTTCTAAATACACTCTTCAGAGCCTCTTTCTACTAAAGGTATTACATTTTACAACACATCAAACTATATTTATAAGGCATAAAGTTACACTTTCGGTCATGGTAACTACGATATAAAAAACAGTTTTGGCTAAGTTGTGTATAAATATTATTGCATTACAAATTGAATCACTATAAAAGCCAGTCTTATAAACACCAATAATCTGAGGTTTATTTTAATTCGTTGTTCAAATAAACAAAAGCGCACAAAATTTGTTTACTAATGAATAAAATGTCATAGGCACTAACGTTTTGATGTGCTTTTGTTTATTTTAACAACGAATTAAGGTTAACCTCAGATTAGTGGTCTTTATAAGACTGGCTGTTACTACCCATCTATCATTGTTTTATCATGTCATTATAGCGGTTTAAAATAGCTCTCAAAGAGTCGGATGTCATTTTGTAGTTGTTCAGTTCATGTGCACGAGGTGTTATTTGGTAAATATAGCAACCGTTTTGCTTCTTATGTTGACTGATTGCAATTTACCTTACGATTTAGAACTACTCCAATAACAAAATTGTGGACCTCTACACCATCTGTAAAGTAAAGAATAATATTCAATAACAATTTGTGTGAACACGCATGAAACTTAACCTCAGTTTCAGAAGTGGTTTTTTGCAACTGACACGCAAGTGTACTAATTAAATACTGCAATTTCAAACAACAACGTTATCAGAGAGTTGGAAGTCGCTCATTTGATCAGGCGAAATTGACGAGTTGATTGATTAATTAATTAATCACTTGCTTTCGTTTAACAGAAAATGTATAACAACCACAAAACAATAACTAATAGAAGCGAATCCCCCATTCCCCTTGCTAAACCTTGGAAACACGCCAACATTTTATTCACAGAGCTGCACCCTGTCGACGGGATGGCCCAATTACACAATGAGCGGGAAATTTAAATGGCGCGTATAGGCAACCCTCGAATCAGATTAATTTAAAAAAAATATTTTATGAATAAAATTTGATATAAAAGATAACTCGAAACTTTTAATTGATAATGCTAAATTAGACATTAACTATTAAAATTTACGAATTATTTCTTAAACGCAAATTACAACAGAACAGCTTCTAATGTAAATAAAACAATTATATACGGAAAACAGAAGTAAAAAAAACTTTTTTAACGTATTAAATAGAGCTGAAACAATATACAATAATAAACACCTAGTTAAATAGTAGCAATATATTTATTAAATTAAAACGATAAATTCCTAACAATAAAAAAATAACTACATAAAAATGAACAAATATTAAATTCTAGAACAAAAAATAAATGCTTATAAAACTACATCTAAACAAATAACATATATATTTATAAACATAATAAATAAATAAATATCAACCTATTTCGCAGCCAATTTCTTTATTTTCTTCCTATGTCCTTGGGTAATGTCGGTGTTCGGCTTATTCTTATCCTTGACGAATTTGAAGATTAAGAAAGTGGTGCACTTACTTAATATCAAATCGTCGCAGATGTGGTCATCGTCAGGGCAGTAACTTTCTCCAAAACCTATCGATGATTTGTAGAACTGCTTGAAGTTGCTCTCCAAAGTAGGTTGAAACGCGTTAACATAAAGAAATACATATAAATTATCATGTATACTTTTGATGAATGACATAACATACTCAGTGGCATAGCATAACCTTTGATCTTCATCAAATTCTTTAAAGGATGTTAAAATATGGTGACTGGTAATTTCGGAAGAAAATAATTTTGATCAGCAAGCATCGCAATCAGGTACACAAATATCTTTAAAATATATCTCGCAACATATCCCAAACCCTGACTATCCTCACAGTCCATTTTTGTAGAATTAACAATTTCAAAATTATTTATGTCTGATTGCGATACTTGCTCTTCTTCGCCAGATGAAAATATTAGTAAATTTTTCTAAATCAGCCAAAGGGGTACAGAGGTCATCTTCACAGTTGCCTGTGTCAACAGGTGTAACCAATTTATTAATAACAACAGTTTTTAAGGCTGCTGTGAATTGATGACATGTAGGATTATCGTTTGCTATGCCATGCTGACGAATGGTACAAAATAGATTTTCGACTGGATCTTGGTTAACTGTCCGTAAATTTAGAAAATCAAATCCTTCCACATTTTGAAGGTTTTTCCAGAGAAAAATAATGGACCTGATTGTCTGCCAACCTCGAACAAACGAATACTGGTTGGTGACGTTATTCACTCCAGTCTTCAGATCTAGTTGTATGTTAAGATAGATAATGACACATCATCCTGTCGTGATATCGATCTTGGCGTTCCACAGGGGTCAGTCCTGGGACCATTGATTTTTCTATTATATGTCAATGACCTTCCTAAATATGTCACAGCGGAGAAAATAATAATGTTTGCTGACGACACAACGTTAGCGGTTTCAGCATTGACTCCTGCAGAATTAGTGGGTCCGGTTAACACTGCTATAAAAAGTTTTCATTGCTGGTGTAATGCCAACAACCTAATTTTAAATCTTGAAAAAACTGTCATTGTAAAGTTTTCTAAGCAAAATATAGAAGACCATCATCAATTTGTTGTCAACAACATAACTATCGATCAATCTCATGTGGTAAAATTTCTGGGCACATTTTTGGATAGCCATCTTTCGTGGGATTCACACATTGACCATGTAAGTAAGAAAATCAGCAAAGCTTACTTTGCTATTCTTACGTTAAAATATAGTCTTAATAGAAACTATTTAATTGACATTTACTATTCGCTAGTCTATTCTTACATGGCCTACAATGTTGTATCTTGGGGAGCTGGTGTACACAGTAAGAGAGTGTTTATAGCGCAAAAAAGAATCCTTAGATTGATATTTGACCTCAAATACGATGAATCGTGTGTTAGCTCGTTTAGGGAATATAAAATACTGACATTTCCTTGTCTTTTTATATTTAAAAGTCTTTTATTTATAAAAAGCAATATAAATTATTTTACAAAGAATTCATTCTTTCATTGCTACAATACAAGACATTGCAACACTATAGCTACCGTACAGCATAAAACCGCTAAATTCGAACGGTCTCCATCGTATCTGGGTTCAAAACTTTACAATAAGCTACCGGAAAATGTACAGAATCTTGCGTACGCCCAATTTAAAGTAAAAATTAAACAGGTGCTCCTTAGTAAGAGCTACTATTCTATAAGGGCATATATGTGTGACACCAAGGTATGCTAAAATGTAGATAGTTTATGTTTGTTTGTATATTGTTTGTATATTGTTTGTTTTAGAATGTAAGAGTATACGTGTAGTTTCAGCTGTTTTGACTTGTACGATGGTGTATATACACTGCTAAAGTATCAATAAATAATATGAATATGAATATGAATATTAATTTCCACTGATCCAGTTCTGTCAATAATTTCGACCAAAATTCCAAATGAACAGAATTTTGCTTTAATGCACAATTACAGATTTTGCCATCTGGGGATTTAACTTGACAACTGTTTAAAGAATCAAATAAGTTATCAATTTTTTTTTACAAATTCTGCCGTGTAAATGGATACTGAAGGTAGCATGTTGGTAAACGCAGTAAACGTTTCTATGGGAGCAGCCACAGAACTACTAAGTTGAGCAGCAGCAACCTTCACCTTCATTTTCACATAGGAATCTTTGAAGTTAAAATGTTGTTGTTTTAATTTTGGTAGAGATTTAAAGGTTTTTTGCTGATCGATATCAAAAACAGACAGGATGTATTCAGATTTCGCATATTTGTGAGGTTTAAGTTGAATTTTGCATCTCAATAAAGCATTACGGGTATTTTTTAAAAGGTGTGGTGCATCAAAAATTGTATCAATCGGTTGATCTTTAACAAAGAAATAATACGGGCTTTGTCTAGGATTTTTTTCTGAACATAATTTTAACAATGCTGATTGATTAATTGAACTTTGATCACAAACGGTAGCTATTACATGTAAACCAATCTCTTAAAGCTGACATATTATTTCTTTGATAAGTTGCATCAGAATGTTTGTTCCTATAGTATTTGCTGTGAAATAATAAGCAACTACTTGTTTCCACTGCTTTCTTATACCTCGAACCATAAAGACAAGGGCATGATTAGCTGATTTATTTGACCTGCCCAATGAACCTAAAGCTTCAAAACCAGAGATTATCTGCTTGTGTTGCTCATAGTGAAATCCTGCACTTAAATACACTTCATCAAAAATTAAAGTGCAATAGCGATTTGCACCCACCATTTTTTTAACCTGAGTTTTTATAGCTATTAACATATCTAGGAATGTTATGAGTATCATAACTGCCGCAGATGTTTTGAAATCCGAGCTCGTAGAGCGAGGATTTTAAAACATCTGAGGCTGTTATGATTCATAACATCCGTGATTTGTTCAATAGTTTATCGGTTGCTATATGGTTATGGTTGCCATGTAGGGTAATATTCTTTAACCCTACAGATAAGTTATGACCTAGTTACCTGCCTACTTTTGTATATATGTAAACAAAGGCTTAATATCCTGAAACCGATAAAATAATTTAAAAGACTTCTGTTAAGTCCCGTTTCAAATGGAATTTTAGATAACAAGCATTTCAAAGTTCTAGTAGAGGGTAAATGAAAATACGTTTGTAAATATTTATACAAGCGCGGACTTCTTTTATATAATGACAACCCGAATACTTTATCTTGCTACGTCCATCTACGAGCACTAGCCTTGCTATTAAGGTTTCGTAACTGAGAATTAATAAATTCTTTGGTTACGAAATTCAAATTCTCTTCAAGAAATTGAAATGTACCAACCTTGTATAAATTTTCAAGTGTTTTTACATTATTTCTTTCAGTTCTCAATACATTTTGCAATTTTGACAGCTTTGAACAAATATTTCTATGTAACTTGTACATCAAAGATTTTTTTGGGGTTAAACTTTTCTCTGAAAAACCAATTTTGTGTAAAATTCCTTCTTCTAAAAATTAAAATCTTTTGTGTTTGCATTTAAGGATTTCATTACCAGCATAGTTGCAATCACTGTGTTCTTGAAAATTTTGAAAATTACTAGCGTTGCCTGTTTTTTCGTTATTTTGTGGATGAAACAAATTAACCGATACGTCAAAACACCTATATACACTACAAGAAGTCGAAGGGTGATCAAAACATGAACATAACTCTATATTATTTTCTAACACATTTGAAGGAGTAACGATTACTTCTTCTAACGCTTCAGAAGCTAAAGAACGCGGTACAGCATTAACATTTAAACATGCCTTTGTATCGTTTACAAAATCATTACGTTCAAAATGATCTCCATAAATTTTGAAGTGAGTCGCGTTTTCTTGAACATCTATTTTGCACACATTTTTCAACAATCGATGAGATACGGAAATTTATACAAATGCTTATTGATAGACTGACCTGTACAGTACGAATTCTTGCACCCAGGAAATTTGCAGGAGTACTTCTGTTTCATGCCTACCATCAGCACCATGCCAATGAACAGGAGAAGAATAAACCAGCCAAGGACTTCCACTACAATAAAAATAAAATATTTTAGTGGATGACACAATATGACGAAATTAATTAGGATGTTTATCTAGCTAGATCGCTGGAAACAAACTAAGAATATAAATTCAGGAGCTGAATCAAATCTATAAAATTTAAAATTAACAAATATTTTAACGAAATACGTAATTCTTTGCTGTAAACTACGCACAACACGACACTTAACCTCAAACCACAACAAACCAGATAAGACAGACGCGAGTCGCGGAGTGGGGTACAGCAAGGTTCTGTGACGTCAAAATCGATATTCTTGTCTGCGACTGCGTATTACAGGTTGTAAATTTCCTCACCCCGACCCGATGGGGGGCCAACTCAACTTTCTTGTTGCGATTGCTTAGATTCCAGTTTCACTCCTGTGATAACAACACTGTATGGAGTAGAGAAGTCAGGGTAGCCACCTTTCAGTGTTGGTATATGCCATTGAATATTTATATTCAAAGGTATATGCTGTGCTGTACAGTGACTTTATACAGGGTGTATTAAAACGTGCTGCTAATAATTACCGCAAGCAATTCTACGTTGAAAAACAAGCAAAACACTTTAACACCAATTTGGTCTTAGACGAAGTCTTTAAATTATAAGCACTTAAAGGTGAAACCATTTTTCGGTTTTGCTCAAATGTTTTTTCCATATACCAATTACTTCAGGACTAGCCTGTATATTGTTTTCGAATAATAATCAAATTGTATTTCGAATTATTTCAATTTATTAGTTCGATCATTTCGTACCGATTCTGGAAAGTCCCACAAAACATTCGCTGGCTTATCTCAAAGGTCCAGATTGCAGCTGTTCTCATTTCGATTGTCCGAACGCGAAGGCTTTATATTTTCGTTCCTCAAACAAGCCACTTGCTTGCGACAACTTTCTTCATGCTAATTACGCCACGACGATTGTGTTTGAAAACTGAAAATTGAATTCAGGTACGATGGGTTTATTAACTGCATTTCTTTAGCTTTTTCCAGGAATTATTTTCGCCTGGAACTCACAAGTTTTTACCAGGAATTATTTTCGCCTGGAACTCACAAGTTTTCACCAGGAATTATTTTTTATCCGGTAATCTTCTCCTGAAAATTTTACCTGAAAGTAACCATTTTCGCCTGATAATTTTACACTTGGAGGCCAGCTTCCCGTCACAATTTTAAACGGCCGTCAGCTACCTTTAGCATCGATGCTGCACTCTGGTCTGTTTTTGGTCAAGCCGCCGCATCGTGTTAAGAATAATTCTGCCAACTATCCTGTGTAGCAACCCCTCGACTGCACTGCCACTTAAGAAGTACAGGACGCCAGAAGTTAGTACTTTCGGTTGTTAATACAGCTACGTTAATTGTGAACAGTTGCCGTGCTCTTCAAGCATACCCTGGCTGGTTATACCAGTACTTCAATTTGTTTCTCATTGAGTAGAACATTCACTGTTATCTAATTAAAGCTAGCTCTGAATTTTTATGTGCACTTTACGCCTTTTTTGTGAGAGGAGCATACACGTTTTTTTGCTTACAACAGCCTAGACAGAAAGGTTTTTTATAAATGACAGCGATATGCATATCACTCGATTTACCTTGCTTACTCAATTAATTTAATGACTCACAAAAGGGTTATTTGTATTAACGCGTGTGGCAACCTTTAGTTTGTTTGCTTGTTTTATTGCAAGTTTTGAATAAACTACACATTGCGTAAATCACAGTTATTGCCTGCAAGATTATTTAATATTTAAGAAACTCTGATTACTTGTAGTTCATTTATTCTTAATCGGAACCATCCGGTTTCTGGCACCCACAATATTTTTTTGAAGACTTTACAGGGGTGCATAGCTGGTGATTCGAATCCACGACCATATCGCTGATTGAGTTAGCTCGGCCATCGCGGTAAGTGTACGAAATTTTTCAGAGCTTCTGTGTTGTACGGGCAGCAAGAAGGTTGATCTGCGGTTTTGGCTACCAGCGTTAATGATTTAATTAATTAACCGCAAATCGGCTTCTTTGTTGTGTCAAAGGTTTTTCTAAATTTGGCAACGCAGAACAATTTAAAGCTAAGAGACAAGCATTTAGTTACTCCTGATCTTAGGTATATGTTTGTGATTCTGCAATTAAATCAAGTATGTGTTCATATTTTTCATGGATATCCTCTAAAATTATTGAAATAATTGGCAAATCAAGATTGAATGCGTTTTATTTAAATTAATACTCTTTTTTGGGTACAATAGCTGTTCAAAATGAACACCTGCAACTTCTACACATTTGGTACACCGAGTAAGAATGTTTGGTATTAGATTTTGCAGCATTTTACGATTGTTTATTTCTCTAACTGCATTATTTATCCGTTCAATAAGTTGTTCTTCGGTTTCAATTTCTACTTGATAAACATGAGCTTTTAAAAAGCCCCAAAAGAAAAAGTCTACGACATTTAGCTCCATCTAACTGAGCCCACATATCTCTCCTGACAAGTAACGGTACTTACTCCAATAATCCCGGTAAATCGTTGTTAAAAAAATTGACAATATTTTCGGCGTTTAATCGACGAGGCAAAATGTGTGGCCCTATTAATCTATTTCCGATAATTCCAGCCCTTACATTTACGCTGAATATAATCTGGTGATTAGTTTGATGGAATACAGAGTTTTCATCGGCCCAGTGGTGCATATTGTGCATATTAAACATTCCGTTACGGGTAAATGTGGCTGCACCCGTCCATAAAATGTTTTCAATGAAAGCCGGGTTGACTGCGTGTTGCCGTAATAACCATTTTCAAAATACCATCCGTCGCGGATAATCTTCCGGAAGCAACCCATACACTCGCTGGAAGTGGAACGGATGTAAGAGATTTTCTCTTAACACTCGATGTACAGCAGTCTGGCTAATATTAAGTCTTCGAGCTACAGAACGAGTACTTTGTCGAGGTTCGTCTTAAAATACCTGTAAGATGTTTTCTTCTATTTCGGGTTGTAATACATGTCCTGGTCGCCTTTCACCAACTCCCAGCATAGGTTCCATCCTCGCTGTTTCTCTTAAGCGGCGATCTAGTCTTTCATTAACATGAGCATTATGATGTCTCCTGTTTACATAACGTTCGGTATATAAATTTGAAGTTCGGTGACAATTACCGCCACATTCGCCTTATATCAAATACATATCTGCGTATTCAGGAAAACTGTATGCCATGTTTTTTCCCAAAACCAAAAACACAAAACTGAAGAATCAAGCAAGGAACAAAGTAAGTTAGAACAATAATAATAGGGAATAACTAATAAATAATGAGTGAAGCAGGTTTTACGAAAAGAACAGTGACTTTTACAAGTGTCAAAAATGACATTAATACATCCAGTCATGATTTGTTTATTGTTACATTTTAAAAATAAACCCACCTTATAGTGCATAGTTGCAACGTTCCAAAACTATAAATCGCGAAGATTTTGCTTTCTTAAATATTAAATTATACGTAAACTAATTACCAAAATGTTATAATTTATATTTGATTACTTATTTTAATTGTTGAATTATGTGTTGTTGATACTATTTAAATCTATTTCTCAACCATAGTCGAAACAAATTTTAAAGTTTGAATATTAATAACTCCTTAACCAAAGAGTTAACACTAAAATTGTATTCGAGGTTTTTGCTTGTTTTTCTACGTAGAATTGCGTGGTGTAATTATTAGCTGCATGTTTTAATACACCCTGTATAAACAGGCTGGCCATATGAAATGTCACTTATAACATACGACATAATATGGCCGCCTCCAGTGGCGGGTCAAAAGCAGTGCCTCGGTTGGTGTTGGAAAATAGTTTAATTAAATAAATGCTTAGTATAAGTAAATATATGACTAAATAGTAAAACAATCAATGTCGTATCAATGAGATAAATTTCATTTACAGTTATTGCACACATAAATAATAATAAATCTACAGAACTTGAAGTGATCACAAAACCAATAACACAGTGGGTATACAGTCTAATACGCTTAAAATTACTTTTCATAACTTCCCACTTAATTTATATAGCTTACATTGTGCATTGCCACGGAAGTACAATTGTATTTACTTCGTTGTGCATTTAGCTTTTTCATTTTCGTTTCAGCTATTTTTAAACGAACACAGATAACTTTGGATATAACTAAACTTTTCTTATTGATTAAAAGTTGCAATATATTTTACATCAACAGTATACATTTTCTTTATATAAAATGCTTTTACATTGAGATTCTATTCTAACCTTTTATGTTATTCTAATATGCGCGATTAACCTGTTTGGCCACAAGCCCCACTTTTTTATTTCTAGGAAAGCTTTTAATCTTAATACCACGTTCAGACTAATTTTTGCATTCAAATGCACATTCTCAGGAGAATTTTTGTTAATAATTGTGTTCGTTGTTAGCCATTGCAACTCTTACACCAAATTCAGGTGTAGTTAGCGGTAAGCCAGCCTAGCAAGTGTTACTACTAGGGTAACTTAATCTCTTGCTGTGTTCGTACTACATCGGGAGTAAATACACATTTCACTTGTTGCGAAGCAATAAAACGACGTTTAATTTTAAATGAAAATGTATGCAAGGAAACAAAGAGCTTCTCCAGATTTTCGAAAATTTAAACATTGAAAGTATCTCCCACAGTACCAGTAAATATGGCACAAGCATTCCATTTGGAATACTTCAAGACGGTACTAGAATTTAATGGCACTTTCTACAAACTATCGGAATACGTGAGAGCCGCCAAAGTTATAATAACTCATTTGTTTCCTGAGGGACAAGGAGACGCTTTTCTACAAACCTTATTATTATCTGCATTGCGAACAAAACTAACAGACCGTGCATTATTCTTTACAAGCGGACAAGAAATACCAACATGGATAGCATTAAAAATGCTATAGCAACTATCATTTGCAGACCAGAGATCTGAAGATTCATTGCTAAGGGATCTCATTCTATTAAAACAAAAAAAAACGAAACGGCGCAAGAGTATTTTGAAAAATGTCAGCATGTTAAAAGTTCATTGTATTCCAACGTGCAATTAAACGAACCAACCGAAGCAATTCGAGAAGCGAAAAGAACGCTTTACGACAGTTTGACACTAAAAGCAAATATTTGTTGTATTATATATTATTTCAACTGAATGTATTTAATACATTAATAAAGTTTTTTTACTACTGTTTTCCGCAAGTAATTGTTTTATTTACATTAAAAGTTATATTGTTGTAATTTGTATTTAAGAAATAATTCGAAAATTTTAATTGCTAATGCCTAATTTAGCATTATCAACTAAAATTTATGAATTATTTTTAAATAACGTTAAATTCACAAAATATATTTTTAATTAGTGAGATTTGAGGGTTGCCTATATGTGCCGTTTAAATTTTGCGTTTACTCCATTTAAAACTCCAGCTCATTGTGTAATTGGGCTTCTCCGTCGCCAGAGTGCGGCTCTGTGGAAAAAATGGTGGCATATCGCCAGCCTTTAACATGGGTGTTTCCTTTTGTTAGGTATTGTTCTGTGGTCCTAAGCTCCAAAAGTATTAAGTATTGTGGGTATAGTTCTGTGTTGGATTGGGATCTTGGGATCAGTATAGGGAAGCAATATGAACTACCGATTCTAGAGCTACTAATATAGGAAAGGGGGCTCCACAATTGAGAAGCCTCTTGATAACTTCAACTTGAAGTAAACGAAACAAATAAATTAACAATTACAAGTTGATTTATTGTGCTAGACGAGAAAAATATTTTGGGCAATTATACAATAATACCAATGCGCACAAAGCCTAAAATGCGTAATTAAGGCGTCATACAACATCGTTAACCCTTAGAAATTAAAACTATTATTGTTATAGCCGGTCTTATAAAGACCACTAATATGATGTTAACTTTAGTTCGTTGTTAAAATGAAGAAAAGCGCATCAAAACGTTAGTGCTTCTGACATTTTATTCATTAGTAAACACATTTTGATGCGCTTTGTTTATTTTAACAAGGAATTAAAGTTAACCTCAGATTAGCAGTCTTTATACGACTGGCCGTTAATATGTGTAATAACAACCTTATTGTCTATTAATTTTTATCGTATTAAAACAATGATTATTATAAAACAATAAATTAATTAAATAATTTAAAAAAAACATAATTTTTCTTTCTTATAATTTTTTCTAGGTCCAGGGAGACGTACTAAAACGTTTTCCAAGCGCGCCGGTGAGTGGGGGTGTTGTAAGTCGCTAATCTTTAAAATATTCATGAATTCTAGGATGCTGCGCCATCTGTGTTTATTATGTTATAGTTGTATTTTTGCGTCAGGATGTATTCTGCATTGTTCATTACATTTAGTCACATTGAAATTGCACTCAAGGAAATATATAGAAATAGCAAAAGCCGCATTAAAATAGGATTCCTTTTATCTGACGAGTTCGCTGTGAACAAAGGTTTACAAGGCTGCTGTATATCTCCTACACTGTTTAAGGTGTACATCAAAGCTGCATTGGACGAATGAGTACGGAAATGCCGTGCAATGGGTGTTAAAATAGGGGATGAAAATATGTACACGCTTTTATTCGCTGATGACTACTGGCGGAGGATGAGGACGATATGTCATATATGACACGAAAAATTAACGAAGAGTATAAAAAATTTGGACTGGAAATAAATTTGGAAAAAACACAATACATGGTAGTGGGTGGTCAAGAAGGCATTATTAAGAACACAAATAACTATAAATATCTAGGAGTTCGAATCACATCCGATGGTTTAGCCGAGAAAGATATTCGGGAAAAGATAGTAAAGGGTAAAGTAATTACAGGACAACTGCACTCACTATTATGGGGTAATTATATAAAGGATGATATAAAAAGAAGAATCTTTCAAACTATAGTCGAGAGCTGTGTCACGTATGGATCAGAAGTGTGGACACTAAATAAGCGATTTGAGCAAAAACTAAGCGCTATGGAGATGAATTACTGGAGACGATGCTGTAAAGTAACACGATTAGACATGATACATAATGCCGAAATAAAAGAAAGAATGAACATCGAGCAACCTCTAATAGAGAAAATAGAAAAGAAACAACTTCTATGGTATGGTCATATGAAAAGAATGGAACAACGAAGATGGCCAAAGAAGATATATGAATGGACACCACCTGAGAGAAGACGAAGAGGAAGGACTAGAACGAGATGGAAAGAGAAAAATAGAAAAGTCAATGCGAACACGTGACATAGAAGAAGACGCATGGGAAAATAGGAAAAGATGGCGTTTGGATTACGAGAAACGGCCCAGAGAGCTGTAAGAAAACTCGCTAATATATATGAAATTGTAATTGACCAGCAGATGTCACCTTGTGTCGTAAAGCTTTGTTTTTAAGTTTAATAAAGTACAGTTTGCTATTACCCTCAAAGAAAACGCGTGTTTATTTTCAACAATTTTTACCCAAGCAAAATTACGACCTGTTGCTAGTAATCCTAATTTACATCTAAATAATTTTTTTCTATCGTAGATAATAGTATATTATGTAACAAGTTTTATAAACGTCTCTTTAGTTACGAGCTTTTTTAGGCACAAGCAGAGCGTAGTGCAGTGAGTGTTTAATAAACGAGTGTCTAGACGAGTTTATATAATGTGTTACATACTATACTTTTTCTACAACCACAAATTTAAAAAATATAACATCATATTATTTCATTAAGATTTTGAATATTATGTTAGGTTATATTATGCTTGACAAACGTCAAAGTTGACTGTTGCAAACTAACTTGATTTTAGTTTTGGCTGTGGCTAATACAGCAAATGCTGTTTGAACCTAACTTCACCTCGTGACTAAAACGTCATTGCCAACTTCAGCCCGTGACTAAGAGCCTCTTTAGTCACAGGTTATGAAGGCATGATTAAAAGGTCACTGCGCGACGTGTATGTTAGTGTGTTAAATGCCATTTTAGTTACAGGAGTAGAAAAAATATTGTACGATACACATCCGTAAAGCATCTTTAGTAATTCTGCCCAACTCGTGACTAAAAACTAACTTTACGCATTTGTATCGTAAATTACTATTCCCGTCTACTACTATAATTCGACTTGTAATTGTTAATTTATTTGTGACGTTCACCTTAAGTTGATGCTTCTCAAGAGGCTCCTCAATTATGGAGCCTCCTTCCTATATTACTACCTCAAGAATCGGTAATTCATATTGCTTCCTAATACTGGACTCCACTAGCCCAAATCCATATATTTAGTAATACATATATGCCAAATCCAACTGAGTTCGCTGCTAAGCTGTTCTCAGTATGAATTATTTATTTGAATTTTACATTACAAAATTATATTCCACGTAAGTAAAAAAAGTAGATACAGTGATAGACATTAACTACATAATAATAAATAACTAACTTAACCTAAACTCATTTTATATTGTTTTTTAGAGTGAGTTAATTTGGTACACTAGAAGTCTTTGTATTTATTAAAACAATGGACGTGAAGCATGAATTAGTTGATTATAATTGGTGGAATCCAACAACCAGCAAAGTCGATGAAAATCAAGCAGTTGAAAATTTACGTTCACATCAAGGGATCATCGAAGGGACTTCTAACAACGCAGCTTATCAGGTACTGCCTATTAAAAAGGAGGAACTGGATATAAAAGATGAATTGCATGCTACAAGTCCAGGAAATAGCCTTGTAGAGAAATTATTCGTGAGCTGCAAAACCTATGAGTATCAACCAAAAAAAGCGAGTAATCTGTTGGAACATATGAAAACTACTGAAAAAGATCCATATGTTTGTTCTGTTTGTA
Organism: Agriotes lineatus; assembly: GCA_940337035.1. Classification (NCBI taxonomy): domain Eukaryota; kingdom Metazoa; phylum Arthropoda; class Insecta; order Coleoptera; family Elateridae; genus Agriotes; species Agriotes lineatus. The sequence goes on along the minus strand of OW679201.1, from coordinate 81,222,435 downwards.
AATTTAAAGTAACCGAGAAAAGTAAATTAGATGAACATATGCGGACACATACAAGCAAAAAACCGTATGCTTGTTCTGTTTGTAAATATAGAGGAAGAAACAAAGATGTATTAGTTACACATATGAGGACACACACAGGCGAAAAACCGTATGCATGTTCTATTTGTGATTATAGAGCTGCTCGGAAAAATACATTACTTGATCATATAAGGACGCATACAGGTGAAAACCCATATGCTTGCTCTGCTTGTGATTATAGAGCAAGAAACAAAGGTGTATTAGTTGCACATATGAGGATACATACAGGTGAAAAACCATATGCTTGTTCTATGTGTGAGTATAGAGCCGCTCGGAAATATACATTAGTTGCACATATAAAGACGCATACAGGAGACAAACCATATGCTTGCTCTGTTTGTAAATTTAAAGCAACCGAGGAAAATAGACTAGTTGAGCATATGAGGAGGCATACCAGCGAAAAACCGTATGCTTGTTCTGTTTGTGAATATAGAGCAAAATACCAAGATGTATTAATTGAACATATGAGAACACATACAGGCGAAAAGCCGTATGCTTGTTCTATTTGTGAGTATAGAGCAGCTCGGAAAAATACATTGGTTGATCATATAAGGACGCATACACGTGAAAATCCTTATGCTTGCTCTGTTTGTGATTATAGAGGAAGAAACAAAGGTGTATTAGTTGAACATATGAGGACACATACAGGCGAAAAACCGTATGCTTGTTCTATGTGTGAGTATAAAGTTGCTCGGAAATTTAAATTATTGGAACATATAAAGACGCATACAGGAGAGCATGCTTGCTCTGTTTGTGAATATAAAGCAAGAAGCAAAGATGTATTAGTTACACATATGAGGATACACACAGGCGAAAAACCGTATGCTTGTTCTCTTTGTGAATATAGAGGACGAAGCAAAGATGTATTAGTTACACATATGAGAACACATACAGGCGAAAAGCCTTTTGCTTGTTCTATTTGTGAGTATAGAGCAGCTAGGAAAAATACATTAGCTGATCATATACGGATGCATACAGGTGAAAATCAATATGCTTGCTCTGTTTGTGGTTATAGAGCAAGAAACAAAGGTGTATTAGCTAAACATCTCAGGACACATACAGGCGAAAAACCGTATGCTTGTTCTATGTGTGAGTATAGAGCCGCTCGGAAATATACATTATTTCAACATATAAAGACACATACAAGAGACAACTCGCATGCTTGCTCTATTTGTGAATATAGAGCAAGAAGCAAAGATGTATTAGTTACTCATATTAGGACACACACAGGTGAAAAACCGTATGCTTGTTCTATTTGTGAGTATCGAGCAGCCCAGAAAAGTACATTAGGTAAACATATGAGGACACATATAGCAGAAATACCTCATTGTTGTTCTATTTGCGACTATAAAGCAACCAATAGAAGCCATTTAATGATACATATGAAAACTCATGCAGGAGAAAAATCTTTGTCTTGTTCTATTTGTGAGTATAAAGCAGCCAAGAAATATAAATTAGATGAACATATGAGGATACATACAGGGGAAAAACCATATGCGTGTTCTATTTGTGAGTATAGAGCAGCTCGGAAATTTACATTAGTTAAACATATGAAGACTCATGCTAGAGTTTACAATTAAAATTTTAGTAGGTAGTGTTGATTTTGTGGATTGAAATCAATATGTAAAATTGGCTTAATTGATCATAACTTAACTCAGGAGTATTGTTGTTTTGTATGTGAGTATAGATCAACACGACCAAACCACTTAATTGTCCATATGAAGATATGTACAGGAGATAAACCTTGTGCTTGTACAATTTGTGAGTATAAGGCAACACAAAAAAGTATTGTAGTTGAACGTATGAAAAACATTTTTACCAATTTAGTTTACTTCCGATGGATTTACATCTCATGTAAAGATGCTTCAAAGTAATTATAAAATGTACTGCCACTAAATGAATTGCTTCTGATATATAGTTTCTTGTCACTTGTAAAAGGAAATAGCTTTCACTGTACATGAATGAGCCCTACGAAATTTTTAAATATTTTCTAGTATGCAGGTACTAGGATAGAGTCATGTAACCACCCGTGTTATATTATCAAAATGTATGAATACAATTATCAGTGTAAATAGAATACATTCCTGTTGGAATAAGAGGTATGGGTGACATTCTAACTGTTTGGGTATGGCTCATGTTCAACAGTTTTGGCCGTGTGACTGTAACACATATTTGCTTATAATACTGTTAGCAACAAGGTTTATTTATTTATCCATTTATTGATAGCCCGTCACCATGATGTATATAGGAACTGTTGTATATTGATAATATGAAAATAAATAAACAAATTAAATTAGTGCAATGTATCTTACTATTAATTCAAAGGTGATTCTTCTTGTTGCTGGGCGAAGGCTTCTTTAGCTTACCATCTGACTCCATTCAGTGCTACCCAGGTCTAGTCTTTCCAAGTTCTTCTTTTAAGTCATCCTCACATATGCAGATAATGCAGCATTAGTTATAGTGGCATGTAGACATGTAATTATACAATAATACCAACAATGCGCAAAAACCTTAGAATGCGTAATTCAAGTGCCATACATACAACGTTATTACACCCTAGAAATTAAAACTATTATTAGACGCCGACGTCGCCTGCCGCCGTTTTCGGCCGGCGCTCTTGGAAAACGTTTTAGTACGTCTCTCTGGACCTAGAAAAAATTATAAGAAATATTTTTTTTTAAATTATTTAATTAATTTATTTTTTTATAATAGTAATTATTTTAATACGATAAAAATTAATAGACAATAAGGTTGTTATTACACATATTAACGGCCAGTCTTATAAAGACCGCTAATCTAAGGTTAACTTTAATTCGTTGTTAAAATAAACAAAAGCGCATCAAAATTTGTTTACTCACCGGATATGTTCTGGATCTTTAGTTGTGGGATGTAGCTATCAAACACAATACCTCCCCAATCCAATATTTTATACAGCTTTCAGTGATGTGCCCATATAATTCTTTAATCTGCCAGAGAATACTAGCAGAACGTATTCTCCGTCTATAAGCTGGATTTATTTATCAAGTTTTTGTCTTTCTTCACTTAATGTGTAGGAACTGAGCTCGTATTGAAAAGAGTAGTTAAAGGTATTAGTTGCTTGAGAGTATAGTTTTAACCTTATTCTTCCTTTTCAGTTTCACATCAACAGAGTGAGCAAGCGTTCACTGGCGCCGTTCTAGTAGTCTATGGTATCCCTACGGAATTAATAATGAATGGTTTTAAAGCTCTATTACTTGTATTTCAACTTTGTGCAGGTTACTTGTTACAAATTCCTCTCAGCGAACAGTTATCTTAATAAATATGAAGGATGGTCACACAAATTTAAATTAGGGAAGGAGGGGGGGGGGGGGGAATGGAATACAAAAAAGGATCACACTTTGATTTCTTCATACTATTAGGAAGTTTTTAATAACTAACCACGGCAATACATATTTACTAAAAAGGGATTCGTCGAAGAATGAAGTGCGTTTTCGGCGTTTGCCAGGGACAGCGGGGTAAGGTTCGAGACTTTTGCCTAAACACTTATCGACATGGTAGTAGTTGATAGTGAAATTTATTTATTTATCGTATGGCTTTTTTGGGCTGAAGTTCCGGGTCTGCGACTCGAGAGGTTCAGCCTTTAACTCTATGATATGATCTTATATCATGTCTATATTGTGTGTGTGTCGCACTCCTTCCCATAAACCAGTCTTCCGGGAAGACCGCCATTAATTCTATCCCAATTGCGAATGGTGATGGGCCCAATACCGATTCAATGGACTCGCTTATTGAATGCCGGACGCTCTTACCACTGCGCCACGCGGTCGTTTGATAGGGAAAAATAGTTTTATACATTTTTTTCTTTTACCTTCCTATGAACGGATTAGGTAGATCTGTTTAACTGTAGAATCCTGAATACTATTTTTTCGCCCCTAAACAGGTACTTTTAACTCATTTCTAAATTCATAATTTAAAAGTTTTTGCAATGGGTTTGTGGTGTAAACGCAAAGCTTCAAAATTAAGAATATAGAAATAAATTTTGTTTGCGAATATCCATAACATTATGTGTGCTTGGTGCCTCTCAAACCGACTAGGAGCTTGTCAAAAATTTCATAATCGAGCTATACATTGCAGTAGTTCTTTTGAAATGAATTTGACCTAATCCAGTTTCTACGTAAACAGTACTGTTTACTAAACAACTAATTTGTAGTTACGCTATTTTACGGCTGAATATCTTATTTAAATTTGATATCACAAAAATATATGCCATGTAAGTAAAAGAAGAGGTAGATGTAATTATTAGATATTTGTTGTATAATTTTAAATAAAAATACCCAACCTAACCTAAGCTGTTTTTTATAGATGATTTATTTGATAACTTGGAGCTCCTCGTATCTATGACAATGAACGTGAAGCATGAGTTAGTTGATCATAGTTGGTGCAATTCAGCAACCAACAATGTTGATGAAAATCAAGCATTTGGAAAGTTACCTGCACATCTAGATATCATCAAAGAGACTTTTGACAACGCAGTTTATCAGGTACTTACTATTAAACAAGAGGAACTTGATATAAAAGATGAACTTGATGCTACATGTTCAGGAAGTAAAAGCCTTATAGAGAAACCATTTTTAAGTTGTAAAATCTGTAAATACCAAACAAAAAAGAAGAGTCATCTGTTGGTACATATGAGAACTCATAGTGGAGAAAAGCCTTATGAATGTTTTGTTTGCGAGTATAAAGCAGCACAAAAAAGTCATTTAGTTAAACATATGAAAAGTCATACAGGGGAAACACCCTATTCTTGTTCTGGTTGTGAGTATACAACAGCTGACAGAAGTAGTTTAACTAGACATATCAAAACACATACAGGAGAGAAACCTCATTCTTGTTCTATATGTGGCTATAAGGCAACCCAGAGAAATAAGTTAGTGAGACATATGAAAACTCATACTGGAGAAAAACCTTATTCTTGTTCTGTTTGCGAGTATAAAGCAACACAAAAAGCTCATTTAGTTAAACATATGAGAATTCATACAGGAGAAAAACCTTATTCTTGTTCTGTTTGCGATTATAAAACATCTGACAGCAGTAGTTTAGCTAGACATATCAAAACACATAAAGGAGGAAAACTATATTCTTGTTCGGTTTGTGACTATAAGACAACCCAGAGAAGTAATTTAGTGAGACATATCAAAACACATAATGGAGGAAAACTTCATTCTTGTTCGGAATGTGACTATAACACAACCCAGAGAAATAAGTTACTGAGACATATGAAAACTCATACAGGTGAAAAACCTTATTGGTGTTCTGTTTGTGATTATAAAGCAGCACAAAAAAGTGATTTAGTTCGACATATAAAATCTCATACTGGGGAAAAACCCATACGTGTATTGTTTGTGAGTATAAAACAGCTGACAGAAGTACTTTAACTAGACATATCAAAACACATACAGGAGAAAAACCTCATTGCTGTTGTATTTGTGACTATAAGGCAACTCAGAGATGTATGTTAGTGAGACATATGAAAACGCATACAGAAGAAAAACCCTATTCTTGTTCTATTTGCGAATAGAAAGCAACGGAGAGATATAATTTAGTGAAACATATGAAAGCTCATACAGGAGTGTGAATTTAAAGCAGCTCAGAAAAATAAATTAGTTAAGCGTATGAACAATAATGCTAAAATGTACAAGAAAATTGTAATAGAGTTGATTTTGTGAATATAAATCAATACATAAAATCCTTAATGTTGTTCAATATATGAGTATAATTCAACATGGCCAAGCCACTTAATTGTGCGCATGAAGATACTTATACGACATAAACCTTATGCATGTACAGTTTGTGAGTATAAGGCAACACAAAAAGTTATCGTAGTTGAACATAGGAAGAATATTTCTACCAATTTAGTTTACAGCAGATGGATTTACGTATGACGTAAAGCTGCTTCAAGGTAATTATAAAATGTACTGCCATTAAATAAATTACATCTGATTTGTAGTTTCTTGGCACTTGCAAAACCCCCCACTTGGAGGTTCTTGTAATATAGCAAGTAGCCTAAATTTTGAAAATTAGTTCCATTTGCCTATATTAACTACGATGCAACAAACTACCAAGAATATACTTTCTATGTAACCGTGTGCAAATCTCTTGGGATTCTCTGCCAGCGAATATAGTGCTAAGTAAAAATAAAAACTCATTTAATAATTTATTAGATGATTATTATTATTGTTGTCGATGATGTTATTGCGATCTCTGTATTGTTTATTTTCTATTCTTTTTCTCTCTAACTTTTTCGCAACACTCTTCCATTGTATCTAATATTACATTTTAAAATTTTATTCAAATAATAATAATAATAAAAATGTCTCTGTTCCATATATTTGTTATAATTCTTCTAGGCTCTTTAATTCAAACATTTTTCTACCGCTCTTCTTTTCGCTAATCTGTTTCTTGTGCCCATCACATACAGTTTTTTTTCTATTCTTTTTCACTCTAACTTTTTCACAACACTCTTCCATTGTTTCTAATATTACATTTTTAGATTTTATTTAATTTCTTCTAAATTCTGCCGATTTTCACAGTTTCTCTTATCTCTCAATTTTTTCCTTACACTTATTTTAAATTTTTGCTATTGTTTCGTGTTTACGAGTGTTCACGTTGATTTTAAAATTTTCTGCCATGATAATACTATTTTGGTACTGACATTGTACCTGTTACCAAATAATGATCCCTTTTTGCTTCTACCCATCTTTTTACCCTTACATCTCTCTAAACAACTTCCTGCTTATTTCGTGTGTTATTTTGTAGTCTATTATAGACTTTTAATTCCCGCAGGGCATTTCTCTGGTAATTCCGTGTATGGATTATCTTAACACTGTTAAATGATTTAAATGCAATAGTCCAGTAATTTTTTTCTACTGCTATTCAAATTGCCTTCTCCAAATTTCCCTATGGGTTTTCCATGTTTGCTGACATTATTTCACACCCTTGCCTTAAAGTTCCATATTATTGTTATCACCTCCCCGTTCATCTCCTCGGTTTCCTCTGTAGCTAATTATACAAATTGTTCTCGATAGTTTTACCTTCATTGTCGTTGGGACCATACACCATGGCTAGATCTATTTCTCCAATTTCTGTTCCACTAAACTTGATTCTTATTAGTCTCCAGTCCTCCAAATCCTTAGATATGAAGTAGTTCAAAAGTATATATATCTAGGTTTTCTGATTAAAATTTTTTGAAAACGAAATAGCCAGCAGCAGGATTAATTAGCTATCAAGAGTATGGAAAGACCGAGACATTACTTAAACAACAAAAATGCGCTTACTGCACATCTTGGTATTTTAAATGTTGCTATATTGTAGTAATAATATTATTAAGCCCCAGTTGTTGTAGAGGATAAGTTTGTTATAACAATATATTGAAATAAACAAAATAGCTTATCACAAATACTACAAGTTTCAATATGAATTGTTGCCTCTCTCAGGGCTTATTAAAAATTATATATATTTAAATTATTTGCAATTATAAATCATATGTTGCCGCCTATATTTTAATTATTGGCAATCAAAATAATGCGCCGGCTAGCTTTTGAGAACTGCAATACCAAAGGGATATGTTGTAACACACAATATAAAATTTAACTTAGTAGAGTAAATGCTCAACTTCAACGAGTGACAGATAACCTCTAATTTTGACAATACACAGAGCTGTTCGTACACGCAAAAATACAGCGTAATTGATAGCAAATTAACCAACAATTAATAAATTCGCCTCAGGTAAGTAATCACAATGCAATTTAACGAATCAGGTTGTTTAGCTAACCTGCATTTATCTTCTTTTTACGTCATAGGTGACGTCACAGACAACTGTTTTATTTTCTGCTTTACGAATCCATGTCCGTCCACTGCAAAACCAAGTGACGTTAAGATTGTAATTTCCTTCTGGAACGCTCCCTGCGGCCGCCACCTATTTCTGGACCACGAACAAAGTCTCTCCTAGGTGCTGCACGTTGCTGTCCACTGATATCGGCTTTCAACCTTCTCGAATCGGACTCAAAAGTTGATCGGATACGGATCACGTTTTCAAGGTACTTTATGAAATTATGCACAACCGGGCTCTGCATACTGGCGAATAAATGAAACTCACTGCTGGCACAAATAATAACTTTTAATGTAGAAATTCAAATCGAAACTGGGAGCCAATATTACAATACAACTTCTGGCTTGGCTTTCCTAATAAACATCAATAATTGAAAATCTAGGTATCATAGCAACAAGTTATCAACTGTTTCAAGTAAGTTTTACAATGTTTTTCCTTAAATACTAATTTTTTTTCTAAATGTCATTCCGGAGCACTTTGATTGCTTTTATGCACTTGTAGTTTATAAACATTGGTTCACAAGTTATTTAGCACTGTGCTGTAGTCTTCTATCATTGTCAGGCTCTTTGCATTCCTGTCCTTCCTTACACTGCTTTGTAACCATTCAGCTGCGTTATCGATTGTTGCCATAATGATATGAATAAATAAAACTTTTGTAACGCTTAGAAACATCTCTTTACTTAAGTAAATTTAATATTCTGTCTTGACGTTACGCTATTAACATGTCAGTCATCATAAACTAGATGCATTTGCCACATCGAGCACAAATATTGAAAAAGTAAGCTGAACGCAACCCTGCATATACTGTTTCATTCAAATACTGGCGTCTGTTAATTAAATTGCAGTTATTGCTAATCATGTCTTATGTAATTATCAATGTTTACCAGTGACTTATTGTTGCAATAAATAGAATACCAATTCTGGGCCTATTTGAATCGTTCTTTAGTTTTCGTACGTTCGCAATTCTACCAGAATTGCTGTAAGCACTATACCATTACAATATGTCTTCTACAAAATCAGATTGAATCTTTTGATGGCAAGGTAAAAACTACGGTAAAAATCATCATGGAGCAACAAAAAGATATGACATGCTGAAAAATTAAAGTTAAACAAACACGAAACGGTCGTAGTAATAAGACCCAAAAATCAGGACCAAAGAGTATTGACACTAAAAAAGACATAAAAAATGCCATCGATCCTACCGAGTTAAATATATCTGGCCTACGGACTGTTAGCAAGGGTGTTGTTGTTAGTGGATGCAAAAACAAGGATGATCTAAGCAGAATTAAAGAAAAAGCCGAAACTAATCTTGGAGAGAAGTATGAAGTTACAATCCCAAAGAAGAAATTGCCTAGAGTAAAAATTGTTGGACTAAGCGAAACATTGACAATGGAAACGATAGAGGAGAAAATAATATCCCAAAATAGTTTTTTGGAACCACAGGAACCACCCATAAAAGTTATACATATAAAGGAAACCCCAAACAAAACAGCAGGAAAAATTATACAGTAATTGCTGAAGTAAATGCGTGTGCCTACCGTGTAATTATGAAAAAAGAAAAAATTAATATCGGCTGGGATAGGTGTAGAGTTTATGATGCAGTTGAAGTAACCAGGTGCTTTTCATGTAATGGATTCAATCATAAAGCGGGTCAATGTAAATCGAAAATAAAATGCCCAAAATGTGCCGGTTCTCATCTTTGGAAAGAATGTAAGGCTAACGACGAAGAAAAGAAATGTGGGAACTGCTGTAATGCTAAAGAAAAACTAAAAATTAATTTAGATGTAGATCATTTTGCACGGAGATTCGACTGTCCAGTTTACAAACGTAAACTAGAACAAGAAGTAAGATAGATATTTTAGAATAACAGAACCAAAAACTGAAATTATTTATTCAAATGCACAACGTATGCTAAAACATATGGAGGAAATTGAAGTTTTAATTGAATACAGACGTCCAGCTATCGTGTTTTTAAGTGAAACAAGGTTCACAGAGAGTATTGAAGACTGTGAAATAAGTTTTCGGGGTTATGTCACCATTCGTTGTAATTCCGCAAATCGGCACATGGGAGGCTTGGCAATTGTTGTGCGTAATAATATTGTAATATTCTCCCCTGCTTATAAGGGGTTGTAAAATTTATTTATCACGGAATAACTCATAAATCGGAGATAGGTTCAATCGTTCGCTCAGATATACCATAAATAAGCAAACACCAACGGAGTATCCTGTATAACAATTTATTTTATATAACTATCGTACATAATTAAATATTCGTGTAATTAACTAAGTGAGATGTATATTGCTCAAAATTAACATTCTTGACTTGAAATAACGTTGTTGGTACCTGCGGCTGCTGCAACCCGCGTCACGTCCGTGCCGGGAGTATCTGCCGACGTCCTAGGCGCTCCGCTTCGAAAATTGTCGGCGCTTCCCGTTCGGCGTTGAACTGCGCGCTGTTGGCGACGCCGTGCAGTCTCTCAAATTTTTCGGTTTGCGGATTCTGGCTTCTGTAAACAAATCACAAATTAAAACTGTTAACGCGAGTTCTCACCCTATACGTGTAACTACAGTTTGTTGGTGAAATACTCCAAGGAATTCGCCGCACGACGGGGCTCCGCTCGGAGAACGAAACTCCGAATCCGCGTGATTTTGAGGTTAACACCCTCGGCACCTCCAAGTGAAATCTTTGGCGAAGCTGTCAGTGCGGTCCGCAGAGTTCCCAAGCAAGACGGCCGCTGCAATTCTCAAGGATTAATTCAGGTAAATTCTAATTAGGTAGCTTGAAGCTTCTAATTCTGCTTGAATAGCAAGGCGCCAAATTTAAAATGCAAGGGAGCTGGGATTTAAATATTACGTTAGTTATTACTGATTTACAAACGGTTTTCGGTGTAGGATATTTACAGGGAAAATATAGCTGGCGTTTCAGACGTTCCTTGCGGAACCACTAAATTGAACTAGCTATTAGGAGGTTTAGGGGAAAATATAGCTGGCGTTTCAGACGTTCCTTGCGGAACCACTAAATTGAACTAGCTATTAGGAGGTTTAGAGGAAAATATAGCTGGCGTTTCAGACGTTCCTTGCGGAACCACTAAATTGAACTCAGTCTCGGAACGGTTCCCTAGGTACTGGTAGAGTCGACGGAGGAACTCTCTGGAAGGACAACCTATCAGAAGAAAAGTCTCGGTAATAATCACTCTGGACAGGACAGGACGAAGGATCGGAAACTAGGTGTTTGCGGGAATGAATGCTGGAGGAGAATCAGGAATCTCTTGGAAATCTCTCCTGAAATGCGTTCTGCAAGCCCTTTTATATGCTTTGTAAAGCTATTAGGTGGGGAGGAACGGCGCGCGTCTCGCCTTTGTTCGCGCTGTTTTCACGGGCGGAACTTCGGTCTGCGCTATCTTATCTTGCTGAAACACACCGGATTCTTGATAACGCGAAAGGTCGGCGACGTTTAAATTTGCAAATATTATTTAATATTGAACTAATCAAATTCAAACGGGAGCTAGCGTTACAATATTAAGTTCAAAATAGTGTCAAGTTTTCATTTAACAACGAATTCTGGTTGCTAGGCATTTACATAACGCAAGGATTTTAAAACGGATTGTACACTGCTGTTTATCGTTCTCCAAGTGCCAGTATTGCAAGATTCTTAGAGAAGTTTGAAAAATGGTACGACGATACAATCCCAGACGACAACAAGCATTTAATTCTAGGCGATTTCAACTGGGATATCTCTAAAGATTCATTTTACACAAGCAAGCTCCTACAATTAATAAATACGTTGGGTTAAAATCAACTCGTAACCGAATTTACGCGCTCAACAAAAAATTCCAATACAATCATTGACCTCGTTTTAACAAATTGAGACAATTTAATTGTTAATGTGCAGATTCTACAAATTTCTGAACATAATGTAATCGATATCACGTTACGAAAAGATGCGCGGCATAACAGCAATTTTGAAAGAGTTAATATCACAACGTTCGATAATTACTCCTCTCAAAAACTGCTTGATGAACTAAATAAATATAGCTGGGCCACATTATTAGATAGTAAAGATGTAAACAATCTTGCTACACATATGGTCAGCAGAATACAAAATTCCGTAAATGACCTCATTGACAATAAAACAATTGCACTTAAAACTGACACCCCATGGTTTAGCTGTGATTTAAATATACAAGACAGCTAAACTTACCAAAAACACGCAGGACTGGGCAAACTACGAACGTATTCGGAATTTTTACAGCAATAAAATTAAGGACACGAAAAACCAATATTATGAAAATAGATAGAAAACCGTCGTGGAAATCCGAAGAAGATGTGGAAAACTGCCAAATATTTAATGAAAAGACAAACAAATACTTCTTCAAACATTTTATTTAACGGAGAGGAAATTATCAATGCCCAGGATATTGCTAATAAATTTAATCAGTACTTTGTAAATAGCATAGTAGAGCTAAACAAGTCCATTATTATAAACGACCCCCTTGAAGAAGCTACGTTTCCGGATAATATCAGTACTTTTAAATTTAAAACAATTACATTGCAGATGCCTTACCAGTTGTAGGTGAGATATTTGTTAAATTAATAAATCAGTCTCTCGGAAGAGGGTGCTTTCCAGAATCATGAAAAATATCTAGAGTTGTTCCAGTACCTAAAGTTAAATTAACTAACACGTGCTAAGAATTTCGACCAATAAATGTGTTACCGGTATACGAGCAAATTATCGAACTTATTGTGAAAGATCAACTCCAAATCTTTTTAGATGAACATGACATTATAAGGAAAAACCAATCGGGACTCAGAACTAAACATTCGTGTGAAACGGTGTTAAACTTGGTTCTCATGAATTGGAAAAGTGACTTAGAATTAAATAAAAGTGTAGTTACTGTTTTTCTAGATTATAAACGTGCATTTGAAACTATCGACAGGCAACGGTTAGTGAATAAACTACATAAATATGGAATACGTGGTAACGAAAATATGTGGTTTCAAAGTTGTTTCACTCATCAACTACAAACTACATACTTCAATCAGTGCCAGTCAAGCTACATGGAAAACAACTTGGGTGTATCCCAAGGCTCTGTTTTGGGTCCATTATTGTTTATTTTGTTTATAAACGATTTGGAATTGAATCTAAAACATTGCACCATAAATCTGTTTGCAGAGGAAGCTCTCCGCACCCATGGACATACCAGGTCCGAGAGATGACTGGGACCCCTGTCAATGAGGCAATTCATATGGCGGCTAATTGAGACAATGGAAGACAACCATTGCAGTGGCAGGACGAGGAGGAGGAGGAAGAGAAGAAGACCTGAGTTGGCAGTTAAGAATTCTGGCTTTCTTCCTTAGTTGAATTCTATTTAGTTATGACTAACTTTGATAGAAGACTTAGTACGCGGTATTTTACAGTTGAAACAATTTTTTGGCTTAGCCTAATTGTTTCGCCATTTATCCAATTATTTCAGGCTTAACCTGTATATTTTTAGTTGAATTATAAATCCTTTTGCATTTCAAATTCTTCAATTTTCCAAACCAACGCATTTTGTGCCTGTATCAAGTTCTTTTCGTTTGCACGATGCCCTCTTGACCTCCGCTATCTCTTATCAGAGTCCGAGTCTTCCTGTGGGCTCGAAATTTTCGTACCTGGCACTTGCTGTCTTCGCTTGAGCCCGCCGATACCGGCGCGGCTGAGGTTTGATTTTAATTATGTCAAATTACGTGCGCTCAACCAATTTTAATGAGCAGTGTGTTTCCTAAGGGCTGATTATGATCAGGTACGATTGCGCTTTTCTGTCTTATTATCTCCATAGTAATTATATTTTCCTTAGCTCTTAATTACCAGTTTCATACACGAGTTTTTCTCGGAGGCCAAGCCTTATCGCACTTTCAACACCTGCTGGCGCTCTGCTTAGTTGCTGCCGTTCGAGGGTGCTTTTGCTGTATTCCATTATGGTAGCAGATAACGAAACTTATTTTAAACAACAGGGTGTAGCAACCCCCAGCCGGCGTTCGCCTGTTAGCCGTTTTTGCATGTTGGTGAAGCGAGGTTAGTTTGTGCTATTCCGAGATATATCGTATCTTCAATACCTGTATTTTACATTTATACATTTTAAAACCGTAAATATTTAAAATTTAAATGCATACGTTCCGCAATTATTAACATGTAATGTAACATTCAATTTCATACATACTCTTATTTTAATATTAAAATTTTTATGCTTATATCTAATTATGCTATATTTAAAGTTGCTATTTTGATGTGTTTTTCGACCCTCTGTAAAAGGTACAGTCACGCTTTTTTATTTCAATAGCCTAAACAGAAGGTATTATGAAAGGATTGAGGTATGCATATCCCATGAATAATTTGAATTTAGAGTTATTAAAATAACCCGAAAGGGGTTTTTAATTTTATGCGTGTCGCAACCTTCAGTTCACGTACACAATGTTGTTATAAAATTATTTGCAGTTTAATTATTCTGATAATTTATTACTGACACTACAAGTCTTTTTTATTGATTATTAATTAAACGCTAGTCACTTGCAACTTATTTTTCTTCTTATTATTTGAAATCTTTTGATTTCTGGCGCCCATTTCCATTTCCTTTCCTTTTTTTGAATACATTCCAGGGCTCATAACTGATGATTTGAACCTACGATCTAAGGCCGCCGATATTTGAGCTAGTTCGGCCATCGCGGTGAGTAAAGAAAGAATTTTCAGAGCTGCCGTGGTGTATAAACGGTAGGGGGGTTGATCTGCGATTTTTACTACCATCGCTTAATTTTATTAATTAATCGCAGGTCGGCTTCTTTATTGTTTCACAGTGTAGTCTGTTAAAAATAGGAATTTAAAAATAAATAGAATTCTACAGCTCATACTTCAAAAACCATTAGGTATAGAAGAAAAGTGGTTATAGAAGTTTGTTTTATTATGGTCTAACTTCAATTTTAGGAGACCTTTAGCATAGTCAATAGAAAGCCAAATGCAACATTTTACCAAATTCCTTGCTTGTACGAATTTTTCAAGGTCAATACCTATTTTTCTTGCACTATTCTATGTAAGTATATTTAGTTCAGTCAACCTGTGCCTTTTAAAGGAAAAAATAGTATGAAGTTATTCTTTTTCTATCAAAAAAGGCTAGACACTTCACTATATGGTAGTAGTAAAAAAATAGTTTTATACATTTTTTCTCTTTTATCTGCCAATTAACGGAACAGGTCGACCGGTTTAACTGTAGAATGCTGCATATTATGATTCATTTCCATACCTAAAAACGTACTATTTACTCATATTTTTAATTCAGTTCTTGTAATGGTTTTGTAGTGTAAAAGAAAACCTGAAAATATAAGAATATATAAATAAATTATGTTTGCAAATATCCATAACATTATGTGATGCGATGGAGTAAATCTGTCTTTGATAGTTACAACTGTTATGTGCATCTTAAACCGACCAGGTAATAATACTAATAATAATAATAATAATAAGGTATATGTGAAGAACTGTACATAAGTCATACATAATTAAATAGGTTTTTATTCTAATATTTATAACTATTATCTATCTTATCTTATCTTTTCTTGCTACTTATTAGTTATTTCAATAAACAAGGAAATATTTAATTTATTAGACGTAAGCCACTCACAAAAGCATAGCTTGTGCGTGAGCAACTTACTTACATTCAATATAACTTGCTACCATTTGTATATAAACATTAATTCTTAATAATCTAACTAAAACCTAGTGGTAACTCTACAAAATTAATTATAAGTAATTATTGCACAAATATGATTGCAATATGAAACTTTTTTTGGGTGACTTTGGTGTTTAAAGGAAATTTTCTATATGTGATAACTAGAGAGCGGATATTTAGGTTGCAAAAAACTTAAAATAGGTGTTTATTTTAGGTTAGAAAAGTCTATATCTAGGTCGCAAAACGGTCAAAATAGGTGCCCATTTTAGGATAAAAAATTAATAATTTTTTTAAAATAATTTAGAATCGAGTAAAGTAAGGTTCTTAAATTGATTTATGTTATAAAAATAGAAAAGAATGTACACATAAACAAACACCAATGTATAATTTAAAAAAAAACAAGTTATTAAATTTCTAATATATTATAAAATAAAAAATATAATAAACCTCTAACTGAATATAATTTTAATATTTAAAACAGATCGAAAAGTAAAATTCACAGATATTTTAACATTTTACAAATACTAAATTATGTAAGGTGAGAGAGTTTTTGAGGTTGAAGGTGAAAGTTTTATTGTGCTTGGTTAGCAGTTGTTTAAAAATACGAGTACACAGTAAGTGTTTTACGTATAAAATTGTGGCGTCTGCAGCTTCCT
The DNA here is from genome assembly GCA_940337035.1 of Agriotes lineatus. Classification (NCBI taxonomy): domain Eukaryota; kingdom Metazoa; phylum Arthropoda; class Insecta; order Coleoptera; family Elateridae; genus Agriotes; species Agriotes lineatus. Next base: position 81,206,134 of record OW679201.1, on the reverse strand, counting down.
GTGGTATCCCTACATAACTTTACTTATCCATAAAATCCGTTTTCACATACAGGAATTTCCTAACCTAAATCGATAAGATAGTTCTTCACAACGCTTTCCAAAAATGAGAATGTACACGAGCTCCGCAACCAACATAACGTAAATGTAAACTGCAACGAAAACAAAATGAACCGTATTATACTACTCTTCCTGTAGGAGTTTTTATGTATAATAAAAACTAGTGATATCTACCCTGTTTGCTTAATTCACAGAAGTAATATCAATAATAATGTATATAATTCTCACTTACCTTGTTGCTTTCAACTGAATCATATATTGACATATATCATACTTTCATAATTGACTTTGAAATTATGTCATGTTTAAATATACCTCGGCTAGCCAGCTTATTTAGCAATTGAGACTCTCTGTACTTCCCAGCTGAATGAGTTAATGTCAAATATATATATATACTATATTAATGAATTGTACTTTGAATAACTAAATAAATATTAATGTAATTATTTAAATCACACTCTTAGTACTTGAGTTTGAATCTAATTAACTGTTATAGTGTATTAAACGTTTGAATTGACATTACAAATTAATAGTCAGATTAAAGTTGTCAAAATTATTTAATTAAATGAAAGTTCCAATAAATGAGGTTAAATACTTTTCCAAAAATAACTAAACCCAAAATGATAAATTTCTAATTATAAAGATCGAAACCGTCGAGTACTCAAATCACAATTTTAATTTAGAAAACTTAATATTCTAATATTCTCTAAATCTAAATACAAGTTTTAAATTCTAAATTTGCCGTATCCAAACTGTTACTATAATACACTAACCTTCAACAGCCGAACTCGTACTTCCGATGTGGTTCTAATATCAGTTTCACACTGATCGAAGTCGTCAAACACCTACTTGAAGATGATGATGACCCATAAAAGCTCGTTGTAGACAGACTTGACCGTTTAATATTTTCTTAAAACGGTATTGCAGCATGCCCAACACACAAACACTCACTAAACTGATGGCTTGTAAACCAATTACCACTTGAAATGGCTTCTATAAATCTCCAACTCACTATGTGAAGAATAATATTGACCCCTTGGTCAGTATTTGATCGTGCAGAAGGCTATTCTTACTAACACGTATCAAATTGCAATTATATCCTCACAATTAAAGGTATTATTCGACCTTTAATGTGAATATTTTGACTGATAATCTTTAAATTATAGAAACTTTTCAACTCTTGTCAACAACCTCTTGGTTGCTAATATTTACTGCCCTCCCGTTATTCTCTTACACTTGTTATCACATGATACCCTTTTGATATCTTGATATTAATTGAAAATAATTAAGCATTCTCACAGCATGCTACATTACAACCGGGCAGGTACAAACGGCGAGGATTCTAATCAAGGGGTCGAGGCCGGCATGACTGATAAGCAATCGAAAGAAATTTCACCAAACAGTACCACTTATTCAAACATTGCAAAATCTGTAAACACAATTGTATATCCGAAAAAAGACCAATGTATCGTATCGTTGAAGGCATAAACATAAAAGATTATGTATTCGCAATAGGAAAATTAATAAACCCAAAAAATATTGTTTCTGCATCACGAATGTCGTATGAAAGAATTGGAATATACCTAAAACATGTATCACTAGTAGAACAAATAACATTTAAATTCAAAAAAATTGTTATAAATGAAATGGAAATACCATTGAGGATATTAATTACGCCAACTCGCAAAATCATCCTATCTAATGTATGTCCGACGATTCCAAATAAAATAATAGAAGAGGAACTTCGAAAACAAGGTGTAAACCCTTCATCGCAGATATAGATGATAAGGGCAGGGTTCCAAGAAGTGGAGTATGCGCATATAATTAGCTTTAGGAGATATTTTTACATCAATGTAGAGGATAATGCAACTAATCTTCCAAGTACAATAAACATAACTTACGAAGACGATAATTATCACATATTCCTACAAGACGATATCATGAGATGCTTCCGCTGTAAAGAAACTGGACATACAGCAGCAAGATGCCCTAAGCCGACACAAAACATGGAAATCACAGAAGAAACAAATAGCAGAAAACGTCCCCGCTCACCTACAATAGACACAGTATCAACACTACCAGATAAAGAAACAAGCAAAGATGCATCAATTAATCTAAATATATCGTCCTTAAACCATAAACAAGAAGAACAACGTCCATCCCTTACAGAAGAAGAAAAACGAATACAACATAAAGAAAGGGAAAAAGAAAAGAAAATGGAAAAGAAATTTAAGAAAATGAGTCAACAAACATTGGAGGAAAAGAAAGCAGAAATGGAAGACATAATTCAGTCCCTAAAATAAGTATTAGATACAAATCAACAACTGTTACATCAATTTACCAGCTCAACACTTGCAGAATTTCTTATTGACATCAGAAACTCCACTGAGCCGCTGGAAACAGCAAAGAAATACACAGATAATGTTGAAGCAATACTAATAACCCTGAAAGATCTATACCCTTCCCTTACTTACTTACTCTTACTTACTTACTCTTCGGCGTTACAACCCTATGTGGGTTTTAGCCTGTTGGGCGACGTGGTTCCATACTTTTCTCTCTTTGATTTTGCCCATCCAGTTTTTTACTTGCATTATATCGAGGTCTTGGAGTACCGCAGATAACCATTTACCCCTAGGTCTTCCTCTGGTTCTACCATATCCAGGGTCCCAGTCAAGCATCACTCGCGGCACTCTGCATTTCGGCATACGCATCACATGCCCGAACCATCTGAGTCTCTGCGCCTTGCGAATCGCCTAACGAATCAAAAAGGAAAATACAGATTTACACAAGTTATAAACATATTACGGGACAAAATACTCCAATGCGGGGACAACGGAGAAAACACAACTGAAAATAACAAGGATGAATCAGACCCCGAATATTATTAAAAAATATCAGTATTATCTACATTAATTATTTTCAAAATAGCCAATATCATTCAGTTTAATTGCAATGGATATTACTCGCACTTAGTCGATATCTAAATGTTACTTTACAAATATCAACTAGAAATCATGTGCGTACAGGAAACTCATATAAAAGGAAATATAAATCCTTACATTAAAGGATATGTAGGCTATAATCACCCCCGTATTTCTAATCATGCAAGCGGAGGTGTCGGTATATACGTGAAAAAGAATATACATTCGCAATTAATACCATCTACAAGCACACTTCAAACCATCATGGTTCAAGTTTTCCTACCAAAAAAAAAATAACCATTTGTAACGTTTATATACCTCCTAACTACCCATTACAAAAAGAGGAGATAGATAAATTGGTCAGTACAATCCACTAGCCATACCTTCTTCTAGGAGACTTCAACGCGCACAGCACATTATGGAACAGCACAACCACAAACCAAAAAGGGAAAATACTGGAAAAATGTCTAGAGGAAAGTCACGCTGTATTACTTAACACGGAATTACCTACAAGATATAATATCATAAATAACACAGTATCGGCGATCGATATAACGATATGTGACCCAAGACTAGCAACGGATTTTTCTTGGACTGCACTACAAAACCTGATGGGAAGCTACCATTACCCCATTATAATAACAGAAAACAAAAAATCAGCTAATTTAAAAAGCTTTCATCCTAAATGGAAAATAACAGAAGCAAACTGGGAAAAATAATCGAAGAACAACATTTCGATCTCGACATAGAGGACATAAATCTTATAGTAGAAAATTTCACAAAAACAATAATCGATAGTGCTAAGAAAACGATTCCGTTAACTAAAAAACAACAGTATGAATACAGAGTGCCATGGTGGAATGAAGACTGTAAAAATGCTATAAAACAGAAAAACAGAACCTTCAATAAAGTACGGAAAAACTACACCATCGAAGCTAAAATAGAATACAAAAAACTCCGAGCTATAGCCAGGAAAACCGTCCTAAATAGCAAGCAAACATCCTGGGCTAATTAGGTGAATTCAATAAACATAAACACAACAAACAATGAAATGTGGAAGAAAATAAAAAATATGAAGGGTCAAACATCAGGATTCGAAATTACAGGAATCAGCAGTAAAGACATCAGCAACATAACAACCAACCCAAACGAAATAGTAAATATTCTTGCCAGCACATTTACAGAAAGTTCTGATAGTTATGACAGCAAATTTCTAAAGTATAAGAAAGAAAAAGGAAAGCCACAGCTAGTAATCAAAAGTGCAGAAAATGAAGATTACAACAAATCAATAAATATATCAGAATTAGAATATGCACTATCACAATGCCGAAATTCGAGTCCTGGAAAAGACGAAGTCCACTATGAAATGATTAGAAACCTACCACAATCATATAAAGAACACCTTCTAAAAATATACAATCGCATATGGACTAGAAATACTTTTCCAGAAGAATGGCCCAAAGCAATAGTCATTCCCATACTAAAACCAAACAATGAAAAAATCAACCCAACAAGCTATAGACCTATAGCCTTAACAAGCACATTATGTAAGCTCCTCGAGAGGATAATAAACAATCGCTTAGTATGGTTTTTAGAAAAATAAAACAAAATAAATCTTAACCAAAGTGGTTTCCGCAAAGGACGTTCTACTATGGATCCACTTTGTGCCTTAGAATCAGATATCAAAAATGCATTAATAAACAAAGAACATCTAACAGCAATATTTTTTGACATCAAGAAAGCGTATGACACGATATGGGGTCACAAAATACTACAAACTTTAATAAATTGGAAAATCGGCGGTCACATGGTCAATTTTATTAAAAATTTTCTCCATGGTAGAACCTTTTTCGTGAGAATAGGAAACACATTATCTAAGAAACAAAAACCGAAAAATGGTATTCCGCAAGGTTCTGTGATAAGTCCAACTCTATTCCAAATAGCAATAAATGACATCACAGACAAAATCTCAAAATCGGTAAAATCGCATCTGTTTGCAGATGATCTAGTTATATACCATAGTAGTAAAAAAGCAATTAATAATTAAATTATCCTACAAATAGCAATTGACAACCTACAAAAATGGACCCGAGAAAATGGGTTAACTTTCTGCCCAGAAAAAACAAAATGTATTAACTTCACAAGAAAATATCAAGCTCCAAATATTGAGCTAAAACTAAACAATATCCAGCTTCAGTTTACGAAAGAACACAAATACCTAGGGATAACTTTCGATCAAAAACTAAACTGGGCAGCGCATATAAAGCAAACAGTTACAAACTGCAAAAAATCCATAAACATTATGTAAACATTAGCTCATCAGAAATGGGGAAGCTCGGAAGATACTCTCATGATAGTCTTCAAAATGCTAGTGGTCTCAAAAATAGAATATGGCAGCTTTGTTTACAACTCGGTAAATAAAAGCTTATTAAAAATGATCGACACCATCTACAATACAGGACTACGATTAGCAACTAGAGCTTTCTACACTACACCAACAATCAGCCTTTACGGGTTAACAGGATTTCTGCCACCTGAATATCAAAGGCAAAATAAATTACTACGTTATACATCTTCAGTCCTCTCAAATAATAACCATCCAAATTATCAGTCCCTACAAACATCCCCATACCAGAACATCTACAAACATTCACCAAAAAATCCTCAACCATTTTATATCCAAGCTAAAAATGCACTCGATTTCCTCAATATACACCCATGTATAAAACAAACAACCAAACTAAACACCCCGACATTTTTAAAACCACCACAAATAAACCTAAAGTTAGCTGCACATCCAAAAAATGACACGCCACCAGCATTTTATCACACAATGTTAGGATATGAACTAGATCAATACCCAAATGCAACCACTATTTATACGGATGGATCCAAAACTGGGTCGGAAACAGGTTGTGCTTATATATGCGAAAGCCTGAAAGTATGCGAAACGTTTCGATTGCCAAGTTATACGTCGGTCTTCAGTGCGGAACTGGTAGCAATTACAAAAGCATTAGCCTTTATACAGAAAAATCAAAACAATAAATTCCTAATATTATCAGACTCTCAAAGCGCACTCCAAGCTTTACAAGATTTATACTCACGAAATAATCACGTCAAGGATATCCATAATATCCTCTATGATATTATCCATAACAATAAAGAAGTGACATTTATTTGGATTCCTTCTCATATAAATATTCCAGGAAATGAACGAGCTGATTCAAAAGCGAAAGAAGCCACCAGGTTACCTAATATAACGGAGGAGAAATTGACGGCAAATGATACTCAAAAACATATTAAAACACTACTTTTCCAAAAATGGTTCTCCGAATGGCAAGAACTTAAAAACAATAAATTAAGAAAAGTACAAGTACTACCATCCAAATGAAACCCGAAAACACAAATAAACATCCAAGACAAAACTGTTCTCACAAGAACTCGCCTTGGACATACGAAGTTAACCCACAGTTATCTACTCGAGAAACAACCGGCACCAAAATGTGAAACCTGTGATGTCCTATTAACAGTGGAACACATAGTGTGTGATGTACAAATTACAGTGCACAAAGAATTCAGTGTGGAGTGTCTAATGATATCAATATTGCATTAAACGAACAATACAAAAACACAATAGAGTTCATAAAGATGATAGGATTGTACAACAAACTGTAAAAATATTTAATGTATCTGTCAACATGTCCTTATATATTTGTAACTTTGTAAATTTTGTTATGTGCCATAAGACCTTGTAGTTAAAAGGCATATTAAACCACTTAATAAAAAAAATTATGTAAATTAAAAACGTTGGCATTGTGGCTTCATGTTGTGCAATGAGTTTTTTTTCGCAGACAAACTATAAAATAAAATGTAGGTACATTATGTGGGGTATATATTAACTTACAGCTTTACTGCAGCATTTCCAAATATTTTATTGTTTACTGCATTAACTTCGTAAACGGTGGAATTTGGCTAACAAGCCGCCCAATCTTGCATTCTCTCTTTGGTCGATTTTTTTTATTTCTGTATTGTAGTTCTATACAGTATAACTTTTCAACTTACTTTCAATTTAATACTACACTATTATACTTCAATATTGGCGGTACAATTTCAAACATTTAAGGTTATGTTGACTTAAAGGAAAAAAGTGAAACTGTCAACGATGCTGTTTCTGTCAACTAACAACACCTACGCCAGTGACGAGCATGCCAGTGACCTACCTACGCACTACCAGTGGCACTACACAATTTTACTCATACGTTGAAGACAGAGCATTAAAATATAAGCAGCAGTTTATTGTGTTGTATATGTATAATGCAAATATTAATTTTGTAAATGCAAAACAAAAATAAAAAAATACTATTATATATTTAAAAAATGAAAAAACATATTTTAGGCAGGTTAAAACAGTAAATAGGTGTGAAATGCAAAATAGGGCGTTAGGTCTTAAAATCTCTAAAATAGGTGTCAAAATGCATAGTCTTTATTGAAATGAATTTATATGTATCTAAAAGTGATGTGCCTAAAAAACTCACTAAAGGCCAAAACCCTAAAATCCGCTTTCTAGTGATAACATAGTACCCTGTCTTATGTAATTTAAAAATGTACTGCCATTAAATAAATTTCATCCGATTTGTAGTTTTCTGGCATTAGCGAAACCCCCCACTTGGAGGTTCTGGTAATATAGCAAGTAGCCTAAATTTTGAAAATTAGTTCCATTTGCGTATATGAACATGCCCTATAAAATTTTGATGATTCCTAGTATCATTTAGGCCACGGCAGAACCACATGTAACCACCCGTATTTTATTATGAAAATGTATGAATAAAATTTTTAATTTAAGTAAAATATTTCTATCAGAATAAGAGGTAATGGGGTACACTCACATTCAAGGATTTTCATTTTGTCCATGTTCAACAATATTGGCTGAGTGAGTAACACATTTTTACTTAAAGTACTGTTAACAGTAGGATTTATTTATGTATTTATTTATTTATAGTCCTCCATAATATATGTAACAATTGTTGTATATTGATAATATGAAAATAAATAAATAAACTTAATTTAAATTAATGTAGGGTTTTAATTTTAAATCAAAGGCGATTAATCTCGTCACCATGTGAAGGGCTCTCCATAAGCTCCCACTCTGGTACAGCATTTTTCAGGTTCTTCCTTTAAGTGATCCCTCCATCTTCCTTTGGATCTCCCTCTAGTTCTTCTCTTTAAGTTTGATTTCCAAATTGGATTGGATTCTTGTTGTATTACGTGACTTATCCTGTTCTATACAGAAGATCACCAGGGATGTATACTGTTTCTTCTGGTCTTCAATGTATACGGCGAACATATCATGCAGAAAGTCTTTGAAGGGCAGCATAAAGGCATCTCCATAAACAACAGAAAAATAGTCGATAAAGCCAATAACAACCCGCCGAAAATCAGAGAAATCTTAAAAAGTATCGTGTTCAAAAAATATACTTCCCTTGATTCTCTAACCATGAGTAATGGGGATTCTGAAAATGAAGATCATCAGGAATGCAGTCGTTAAACACTAGAATATGGAAAGACTGCAATATTACCAAAGCCACCAAAGTGTGTTCCCTATATAATTAAATCAAACTACAAGGTAGTTTGTGTAAAACTGAAAGAGCTAAACTAATAACGGTTGTCCAAATTTGAGGCTAGATTTTGAATTTTGCGGCATTTGCTTTCTGTCAAACATACAGCGCTAATATTTTATAGTTGTCATTTTGACACATTGCCATTTAAGTTATTTAAGTTATGGAGCGGTTCACGGTTCAGCAACGCATATTTATTGTAAAAACCCATTACAGATATGGGGAAAGTTTTGCAGAAACTGCTATGGACTTGCGTGACATGTGGTTTCAACAAGGTGGTGCCACATGTCACACAGCGCGCGAAACAAGAACTTATCTCCTGATATGGTGACTTCAATTGGCCGTCAAGATCTTGCGAATTGGCACTTTTGGATTTTTTCCTGTGGTTATTTGAAAAGCAAAGTCTATGTCAATAGTCTACAGACAATTACAGACCTAAAGGCCGAAATTACAAGCGTAATTGGTGAGATAGACCCTCGTTTATGTTTAAATGTCGTTAAAGGTTTGAAAAAAGAATGGTTTCATATAAGATGAGCTGAGGAGGGCATTTATCTGATATTATCTTCCTTTTTTAATCGTTAACGTATTGCGATGAATTGTAAGCTCCACGTTGGGCTTGCTATATAAATTTGCGATGGATATGCTCTAATAACCCACTTTTGGGGGTGTTTATAAAATTAATTTAGCCTGATTAAAATATGCTGTTTTATTTTTATTTACTTGATCCAAAATAAATGGTATTATGCCCTTTTAATATTTTATTTATCTGCAATTTATTATATCGAAACGCTAGCTCAGTAGAACAATTAACTCTAATCCCAGGGTGAATTCCCAATAGATTGTAATTTTTACTTGATCTGGTGCGCCACTGTACACCTGAATTAGTTCCAATATGCTATAGCTAATGTATGCAATACTGTCAAAACCTACAAAATGGTTCGTATCGTGCAGTCAGCGTTGTTGCAAAATTGTGAACATTCGATGAGGTATTTATTCAAATCTTTGCGCCACAAACATTCCCACATAAACCGGGACACTTGCCCAACACAATGATATACTTTTTATGTGTAAATATGGTAATTTATTATGTTAAAACTTCAATTAAAGTGGAGCACAAAAACTACATGTCAAGCTCTTAATTAATTCATTTGTTCTCTTTTGTTTTGTACATTATTAAAACAATTTCTAATATATTACTATGGTTACAAATCTAACGGTAATTAGTTATGATCAAGTTAGGTACATTATGGAAATCAGTTTGATTAGCTACCTACAAATTATTAAATTTACAAATTTCTTCTACCTAAAATATTATCAATTTCTTAATTTTAAAATGTCTCTTTGCGCCAAAAACACGTTTTATTATTTGCTCTGTTCTTTTTCACTCGCGTTAATTTCACTGACTATTCAATTCACCCGTCATCTGTCAAAAAGTGACCAATGAAAATCCAGAATTCTGACGTTTCTTGACCAATAAAAAAAGCATCAGTAGATGTATCTTCCTAGAAGGTATTCAAGTGACTATTTTTAACAAATGCGATTTTTATTAGAAAAAGTCAATATTAGTGTTCTGTTACTATAGAAATTGCGTAGTTTGTTGCTAGATTTACTGAAAACTAATTTGAAAAAGTAGTTTGGTTCATTAAATAGTCCCTCGAATACCATTCTTAGTCAAAGTTAAGTAGATTATTTTTGCGGTGGTATCACTACTCATGTCCATTGCGCTTGGGATTAGGACTCGTGCTAGCGCACTCGTCCTAATCGTGCCAAAGCGCAATGGACATTCGTGACACCACCGCAAAAATAGTCGACATAACTTTGACTATTCATGGTATTATAAGTGATTATTTTATAGAGTTCATTTCTTCACAATTGCTTTTCCATGTCCTTCTGTCTGATTTTCACTTGCGTTTTCATGTCTTGCTGCCTGATTTTCCAATTGGTATTTCCTGTCTTTCTGCCTGCCTTTAAATTTGCTGTTTGCAAAGCACTATTATTTTATTCTGGTTTCCTTCTTTCCCCTTTTTAGATTGCTCACAAAGTTTACTGCTTAGCTATACTGAAATCTTCGCTTCATTGACATGCACATAGCATACCTTTTTGTGACTATTCATTTCTTTCGGTTCGGTTATTCATTCTGCACAAACCTAATATTTAATTAACTTGAAAGTCAACTTCGACACTGAAAAACAAGCTTTGCCCTTTGCGTTCCTTACTCAATTTATTTATTAATACTGGCATCTCTTTTCCAATGCATTTACTGATTGAAATTTAAGCTTAGTATTGCAGTTACATAAAACACCCCAACTCTGTGCTTATCACTTGTTTCTTAAACTGTACTGCTAGCAGAGTCGAATCGTGGGCCTAAGACCATTACAGTATATGCTTTAAGTTCTCATTAAAATATCTTAGATTTTGAAATTATTTGCGCATTTTATTAACGAATTAAAATCCAACCTCAAATTTGAAGTCAATAAATATGAAATGTCAAATATAATTAATTTAAAATTTTTACAATCTAGAAATGTTAGATATAAGAATTGTGAATAGCAAATAACTATGGATACATATAATTTAAAAAAAAATAAGAACTAAGAGTTTATAGAATGAAAAGTTAAAATTTTGTAATTCCTATAATATTAAAATAAACCCCTACAATTGTTATTCTACTTAATTAAAAATATTAAAAGGGTACAAGTGATTAGTTGTGGCACATAATTAAAGAATCCAAAGTAAGAATATTAAATATATAATAATATTGGAGATTCTTGAAGTAAGTACTTGCTGGGTAATCTGATATTATGGTATTGGAGGAAGCCAAGAGACGTATGGTATCAGCATATTAGTCTACGGTAAGATCTACAACTGAAAGTTATTTGGAGTTGGATTGTAATGGAGTCACATATATCAGTAAAAGGGAGAGCTGGTGTCCTGTTGTCTCCTGTGTAGGTGAATTTGGCGGTTTGGTTACGGATCGGGGCCATCGTCGCAGCTGCATGTGGAGCCGTTTCTGAAATACAGCCAGTTTCAGAGTCAGGAGCATTGACGGACCTACAAATTGAGGCAATTAGAAACAGCTGCATTTATAGATGGGCGAGATAAACTCCTAACTTACCTGTCCGTTCCAGAGGTACATCGAGGGCAAGTTTGTTTGTCTGAGAGCTGAATCAAAACATCGAGGGGACGTGTTAAGTGAAGTTCTAGACAAGTATTTATGTAACTAAAACATTAAGAGGTTATAAAGTATAACTAAGAAGCACTTACCATTTTATGATTCCTGTAATTGATATAATTGTACAAATATTTTATTAGATTGCCTGTTAGTGTTTAGGTTAGCTATGTCATTTAACAGAAAATGTCATTTGATATCATTCTTATTTAACCAAATGGGTATCAGATCCAATTAGTTCGAAACCATATAAAACTTAGCACTGTAATACAAAATAAATTCCAATTATTGATTAAAAAGGAAACAAATTGAATCCAACCTGAGCTTAAGAGTAAATTGTTCTACGGGAGCTATTTTGATAAAAGGATAAGATAATAAGTAATTTACCAAAAGGGGCATATCATTGCATAAGTTATTTGCAACGGATACGAATTACGATTAAAGCAAAAAAGCTACTGTAACAATATATACCGGGTGTCCTAAAAGTTTGGAAACGGCTGAACATCTCGAAAAATACGCTTTGGATCGGGAAACAAAAAAACACTCATTTGATATTTTTTAAAAAGCTATCAAATCATACCTAAATTGAGCACCCCTCACCCCTGTAGCTGGGGCGGGGAGCAACTTCAAAACCGAAAAAAGGAATCCCCACTCTTAATCGCAGATTAGCATCCTACGCTAAAAACTACGTAAGTAAGTTTCCCCCCGCCCCATCCATACTGGTGGGGGGGTCAATTTTGGTGTAATTTGATAGATTTTTCAAAAATATCAAATTCGTGTTTTTCGTTTCAGGCTCCAAACCGTATTTTTAGAGATATTCAGCCGTTTCTACGCTTTTAGGGTGTCTCAAAAAGAATGGGGCACCGATTAGTCATATATTCCTTACGTTATAATAAATCGATTAAACCTAATATACCTTAGTACAAAGTCCCTTCAGTAAGAAGTTATAGGGCGTTGAAGTTTAATTTTTAATTTTTTTGATCATTTCCACAAATGTAGAGATATCGATTTGATTTCTGGTATACATACTTACTATTATGTACTGCACTAATGAATTTTTTTTTCATAAATTAGACTTGACTGTAGGAGGCACTTTACCTACCTTTGAAAACTTTTTTTAACTCTAACTTCGCTATCTGTAACAATTTTTTAAATTGTAGGTTATTATCTGAAAGAGAATTAAAAAGCACAAAAACAATGTACTCTTAGTTCTTAAGTCTAAAAGCAACCGTTTACCTTGAAATGCCCATCAAAGGTTCTTGGTTGTCATCAACACGTGCAATTATCAAGTAGCCATGATCACAAAAACAATAGTCATCTAGTAAAAAACAATGATAAATCAATTAATAACATTAATGACACCAGAATTTACATAATTTTTGTGTATTTTAATTCTCTTTCAGATGATAACCTAAAATTTCAAAAAAATGTTACATATAACAAAGTTAGTACAGTATACATAATAGTAAGTATGCATACCAGAAATCAAATCGATATCTCTACATTTGTGGAAATTAGCAAAAAAATAAAAAATAAAAAATTCAACTTGAAGGCCCTATAACTTGTTACTGAAGGGACTTTGTACTAAGGTACTGTCTGTTAGGTTTAATCGACTTATTATGACGCAAGGAATATATGACTAATCGGTATCCCATTCTTTTTGGGACACCCTATATATTGCAATAGCCTCACCCAGGCTCGGTGGGACCATCGGGAGCTCGGGTCATTTTCCGAAAGGCCGGTCCAATTGGTCCAATTTGGGCCGCGACCTTTACAAACTGTGACTGAAACTTTTTGTTTCATTATACTCGGTGAGTTTTTTAAAGTGTTAAAAGGAGATAACTTGAAAAAACGGTTTAAAATATTTTGATGAAATGTTGGTGGGGTGATAGGAAGATGGGGGGAAGATATTTAAACATATTTTTGACATTTACCCCCTCTCTTTGTTTCGAGGGGTGGGGGGTAACTTTTGTTTATAAAACTAGAATCTACGTAAAAAATTATGTATGGGTACAAAATTTTGTTTGATTTGGTTATGGTTACGGATTTATGAGATTATAAAATAAAAAATATTTACCATTTAATTTCAACTTATTTATCGTCTGTCATGCTTGAGGATTTGTTCGAAATGTCCCCCTTCCAATCACTTTCTCACCCTTTTTCTAACTGAATTTTGTACCCACTGTAACATCTCAGGCGCCACTAATAAGCAGGCAAAGCGGATTCGCTCAAGAGCAAATATAGTTATTAAGGTACCAAGGGCATTATGAGTAAGAGCCCAAGATTGTTAGTGTACTAACCGAGGGCCTTTGGCCCGAGGTGTGTACAACAATCGCGGGCTCTTAGCTCATAATGCCCGTGGTGCCTTCAAGGTTTTATGTCCTACCAATTTTCTTACCTAATTCATATTCATATTCAATTCATATAATTACTATGATACAGTATTTAAGATTGATCTAGTTAGCTGATCTAAGTTAGATTTGTGACATTAGATGAGCTGTCATTAATTTTCATTGTGACAGTGGTGCATAATACAGTTGTATCCATGGAAACAAATACTGTTAATTTTTCATAATAACCCTAGTGTTCTTATGAAGAAAATAATTGCCCTGGAGCGTTATTTTGTATCTAAGATACCTTAAAATAGAGTCATTAATTTCAATCGAAAAATTTTCAAGGTAAAGCAGCTAAATTCAACATTGACATCTCCTTGATGTCAAACACATAATAGGCGTGTAAAATGCACAATATATATTTCAACAATTAAAATTGTCTTCTTCAGTTGTATACAATTTGAATAAAAACATCTGTAATAAAATAAACAGTACAAGTCAACATGTTAAAATTATATAATAGTAAGGTTAAATGAACAAATTAACTGTTCTCAAATATTAATAATTTACCTGTTTAAAATGTAGCAATAATCATAAATTGATGTAAGATATTGAAGTATTTCTGTTGGTATTCATCCAGGATATAAAAATTGATTGACTAGACATCTATATTAAATCTAGGGCCTCTTAGGTAATAATTAATTTCTGTAATTTAAAATGAAGGTTTCAAAATTATGAAAAATAGCTAAAACAGAAACAAAAACTTACTTTAATATTATCTATTAGTTAAAGATCATTTTCATTTTCATTTTTCAAAAATATAATAATAAAACTTTGAACGACGCAATATAAATGAGTTAAATTTTTTGAATACCACCCTCGGATTCCTAAAACACAAGAAAATATTCCATTTAATGGAGCCTTTGTTCGATCGAATAAAAATTCCAGCCAGTTTTAACAAAAAGCGCTATTCTGTACAGTTTGTTTGGCTTTTCGGGATACCGGTGAAATAAACAGATCAGTAAGTCCTTAATGTTCGTGATGCTTATGGCGTTTTTTGCACGATAGAATAGTATATTGTATGTTAAGAGCTGAAAGTGCATTCTTGCCGCTTGCGCATGAATATTGCTGGTTGAGACGAAGTCGAAACCAGCAATATTCATGCGCAAGCGGCAAGAATGCACTTTCAGCTCGAAACATACATACTATTTTTTCGACGACTGAGCATATTATTAAAAGAAAATATCAAATTTCGTTTTATCGCATAAATTAATTGACAATCAAGTTAACATTACTCGCGCAGTCTATATGACATGTGACGCGATTATTTCCACAAATGACGGGCGTTGTCAAGGGAACATTCGGACGTGGCTACCTATTTTGTTCACGCGGAAACCCAAAACGCTCGGCGAGCGGCAAAAGATGAAAACGCACGCTCAGTGGCAAATGTCAACTTTCTGTTGTCAAATGACAGTGAGAAAAATCTACTTTCAATGTCAGTCGTCGAAAAATGTATTTTTTGCACTACTAGTCTCAGAACGCACCGTTATTGGCCTATTTTTAGGTCGTGAAGTTGATTTTCTCCACCAAGGGAGAGAACGTAAAATAAACAATTTTCACCGTGGTAACTAATAAATTGCTAAGTTACCAAATATGACTATTTTAATTTTGACGTTTTAAAGAGCTGTATTGTCAGGTTGACAGTTAAAATATTTTCGAAATTTGTTGGGAATTTAGGTATTAAGCAGTTTGGTAGTGCAAAAAATTGTATATACACCACGGCAGCGAATCGTCTTATAACCTTCGCGCTTTAGATACTTCGTGCTGCGCGCTCAGTATCTAATATACGCTCAGGTTATAATACTGCGCTTCGCTACCTTGATGTATAATATACTATTTTGCACTACTAGTCTCAGAACGCATCGTTATTGGCCTATTTTTAGGTCGTGAAGTTGATTTTCTCCACCAAGGGAGAGAAAGTAAAATAAACAATTTTCACCGTGGTAACTAATAAATTGCTAAGTTACCAAATATGACTATTTTAATTTTGACGTTTTAAAGAGCTGTATTGTCAGGTTGACAGTTAAATATTTTCGAAATTTGTTGGAAATTTAGGTATTAAGATGTTTGGTAGTGCAAAAAATAGTATATACACCACGGTAGCGAATCGTCTTATAACCTTTGCGCTTTAGATACTTCGCGCTGCGCGCTCAGTATCTAATATGCGCTCAGGTTATAATACTGCGCTTCGGTACCTTGATGTATAATATACTATTTCTTCAAGCGTCAGTAAAATGTGACATCATACCACAGAATAATATGGTGGTGGCACTGTAAGTCTATGTCAAATTCGAGGTTAGCAGGTTAGGTTTTGCACCAGTCTGTGTCAAAACTGACGCAAAACCTAACCTGCTAACCTCGAATTTCACATAGACTTACAGTGCCACCAACATATTATTCATACAACAAATAGTTCAAAGGGAACTTGATGGAAAAGCATTTATAATCACCCGGTATAATAATGTTATATACAGGGTGTCCCAAAAAGAATGGGACACCGATTAGTCATAGATTTCTTGCGTTATAATAAATCGATTAAACCTAATATACAAAGTCCCTTCAGTAAGAAGTTATAGGGCCTTGAAGTTAATTTTTTATTTTTTTGTTAATTTCCGCAAATGTAGAGATATCAATTTGAATTTTGATATACATCCTGACTATTATGTACTGCACTAATAAAAAAAATTCCTTAATTAGACTTGACTGTAAGAGGCACTTTAATTATCTTTGAAAACTTTTTTAACTCTCACTTCGTTATCTGGTTTAAACACACATAAATTTTAATAACAAAATTTACGAAGCCAGTCAGAAGTTCTAAATATAATTCTGATTTCATAAACAAACAGTTTTAACCTCCAGTTTTACTTCATAATTTCGCAAGTTTATACGTAATTTATATCTGTTTTAATCTTGAATTAAAACAGGCAAAATTCAGTTCCCATTTACGAAATCTTAAACGAATATTGTTTCGCCAACATTAAGTGAAAATGCAACTCGGCGACCTAGAAAACCAAGTTCAACGCTCAGCCTGCAAACCCATGCGAAAATATCATGAACAGAATTGCCTGAGAGGCTGCTTCAGGATTCCGTTACTTTGCGCTGATTCTATCTCTAATTTTAAGCGCGTAAATGAGACTGCATTTACGTTTTAAGCCAGCTTAGTCAATGGCACTTAAAGGGACGACAGTAAGACCACTCCTGAGATGCAGCCTCACATCTCGACAGTATTATGGCTTGGTATAGGAGTGGCGACGTAGTGAATGAATCAAACATTAAATGCCGATTGTTTTATTATAAAAATAAACCTGTATTTATATACAATGAAAATGCTTAACGAAGTAACAATATCAAAGTTCATGATAGTGAAATAGAACGCGTTTAAAGGTCCGCAAAGACGGCAACTCAGCATGATAAGCTTTTATATTTCCGCATGGGTTTGCAGGCTGAGCGTTGAACTTGGCTTTCTAGGTCGCCGAGTTGCATTTTCACTTAATGTTGGCGAAACAATATTCGTTTAAGATTTCGTAAATGGGAACTGAATTTTGCCTGTTTTAATTCAAGATTAAAACAGATATAAATTACGTATAAACTTGCGAAATTATGAAGTAAAACTGGAGGTTAAAACTGTTTGTTTATGAAATCAGAATTACATTTAGAACTTCTGACTGGCTTCGTAAATGTTGTTATTAAAATTTATATGTGTTTAAACCAAGTTATCTGTTTAAACACACATAAATTTTAATAACAAAATTTACGAAGCCAGTCAGAAGTTCTAAATGTAATTCTGATTTCATAAACAAACAGTTTTAACCTCCAGTTTTACTTCATAATTTCGCAAGTTTATACGTAATTTATATCTGTTTTAATCTTGAATTAAAACAGGCAAAATTCAGTTCCCATTTACGAAATCTTAAACGAATATTGTTTCGCCAACATTAAGTGAAAACGCAACTCGGCGACCTAGAAAGCCAAGTTCAACGCTCAGCCTGCAAACCCATGCGGAAATATAAAAGCTTATCATGCTGAGTTGCGGTCTTTGCGGACCTTTAAACGCGTTCTATTACACTATTATGAACTTTGATATTGTTACTTCGTTAAGCATTTTCATTGTATATAAATACAGGTTTATTTTTATAATAAAACAATCGGCATTTTAATGTTTGATTCATTCACTACGTCGCCACTCCTATACCAAGCCATAATACTGTCAAGATGTGAGGCTGCATCTCAGGAGTGGTCTTACTGTCGTCCCTTTAAGTGCCATTGACTAAGCTGGCTTAAAGCGTAAATGCAGTCTCATTTACGCGCTTAAAATTAGGGATAGAATCAGCGCAAAGTAACGGAATCCTGAAGCAGCCTCTCAGGCAATTCTGTTCATGGTCCTTCGAGCCGGATATGTCTCCAACTAACGAAAAAACACATCCCGAGAAGAAGACAACATCTGCCAACCACCCAGTTCCCAGAAAATGGCCAACAACATGGAGGATTTCAACAACTTAGCTATCGCCCAAGAATAGCTCGCGCAGAAGATAAAGCAAATATTATCCAACAGCAAAAAGGACCCTGCCAGCCGAAAAAATGAAGCCTACATCGCCAGTCGCAACAAAACGCTGGACGAACTTTGGAACACTGCAACTAAAAATCATGCAGAAATGGGGCAGCTAAGTATTCCAACTCATAATTATTTTAAAA
Source organism: Agriotes lineatus (assembly GCA_940337035.1). Classification (NCBI taxonomy): domain Eukaryota; kingdom Metazoa; phylum Arthropoda; class Insecta; order Coleoptera; family Elateridae; genus Agriotes; species Agriotes lineatus. The sequence goes on along the minus strand of OW679201.1, from coordinate 81,187,287 downwards.
CAGGGTATTACGACCAAATTAAAGCCATATACGGCGAAGCAAAAAGTTACTTGCAGAGCTGTTCAAAATCAACGGAAATTTCCAACCCCTCCGTAAGCAGAACGCAAGAGGAAATGGTGGCCAACCCCGAGCAAAAGGTTCGTATCCGAAAACTGCAGATTCGGATTCAGAATTTTAAGCAAGCGATGGACGACGCCGAACTAACACAAGAATTAGGGAGGCCCGCCATCACGACAAGGGAATTAAGAGAAAAATGGGATCGTGTGGTCAAGATGGACGAAGAAGTTATGTCAAACGACATGGCTTCAGAACAAATGCACTTCAGTCCTGAATATACTACGTTGGAAGACAGGTATAGAAATTTAATTATTTTATTGCAAGCGCCGACAAGGAACGAGCAAGCAGCAGCCATCTCGCTTCCTCAAGTCAAAATCCCCCTATACGAGGGAAATTATGAGGAATGGGCCACTTTCAAGGACCTGTTCACCAAATTAGTAGATGACAACCAGAATATGGACGATGTCATCAAGATGCAATATTTAAAGACGCATCTTAAGGGAGAGCCAAGCCGACTGATCCAGCATCTAGCTGTTACCCAAGCAAACTACAACACCGCCTGGAATCTGCTGCAACAAAGGTATCAAAATAATCGCCTTATTCTAACTAAATTGCTAGATACCATATTCGATCTGCCGGTCCTCTCCAAAGAGTCAGCCCAAGGGTTAAAAAGATTGCACGACTCCATCAAGGAATGTGTGGAGGCAATCAAAAATTTAGGCATCTCCACGGACAGTTGGGGTCCGTGGATTAACAGAGCTATCGCTCGAAAATGGGATCCTGAAACCAACAAATTATATGAACAGTCGCTTCAATGTCCAAATGAAGTCCAGGATCACCAAAATTTAATGGCTTTCCTGCAAGTGCGGTTCCAATCCCTAGAATCCATAGATGGAGCCACGCAGGAAAGACCACAGAAGAATTACGCTTCTGCATCCCTAAATTGCAAGCTGTGCCATGGAGATCATTACATCGACAACTGTAGTCAATTCCAGAGGCTACCTACCCATGAAAAACTAGAAGCAGTAAAAACCAATCGATTGTGCTATCGATGCTTGCGGCACGATTCAAATATACCATGTCGTGCCTATTTTAATTGTAGGATCTGTCGCTTCCCGCATCATACACTGCTTCATAAGGCGCAGCCACCATCAAGGCCGCTCCCTGCCCAAAGGATGAGAACGTCAGCTCATGCAGCAGCTATGAAGACTTCCAACGCTCCAGAAAAGAAGCCGAAGTCGGACATCATCACCGCCAATTTAGGCGCACAGGAGAGCTAAGTTCTACTTGCCACAGCAATGGTTCAAGTAAAGGCAGCATCCGGGATGACTCATCTACTACGAGTATTAATAGATCCCGGGTCTCAGGGGTCGTTTATCACGAAAGCATCAGCCGTATTATTAGGGTTACCCAGGACCAAAGTTCGAGCTGAAATCACAGGAATCGGGAACAGCGAGCCAAAAATTGCCAAATGGAAAATCCCAGGTTTGATCACACCTAGATTTTCAAGTAACTTTTCCCTACCTGTCAATTTATTAATACTTCCTAAACTTACCAAAGCCATGCCTTCATCCCCCATCCCAAACATAAATATCAATTCCTGGAGCAATATTTTCATCGCCGATCCAACCTTCAACCAACCTGGCCCCATAGACGTAATTCTAGGCGCCGAAGAATATTCAAAAATAATTCTAGAAGGAATCACTAAAACAAAGGATGGCATTTTGGGACGGAATACCGAGCTGGGCTGGATTTTATCTGGAACCATTGGAAGACAACATAACGACAGCATTAAAGTCAACACCATGGTTGCCAAAATTGGAGAAGAATATCAGTTGCAGAAATTTTGGGACCTAGAAGAAGTACCCACACAAAGAACATTTTCCCCAAAATATCAGGTACGTGAAAAGAAATTCACAGATTCAGTACAGGAAAGACCGCAGAAAGTCAAAGCTTCCGAAACTCTTAGTCATGGAGGTCACTACATCAAAAGCTGTGGTCAGTTCCGAAGTTCACCTACCAATGACAAGCAAACAATCCAGCAGGTGAATAAAATATCAACAACCGATCCTACAGCGGAAGAACGAGCAATCGCAGCTGCCAATATAAAGAATACGGAAGTTCAACGTTCAGCTATCCCCGAACGTGAAAAAATAGCATCTTCTCATCCACAAGAAAATCATCAAGTGCATGGAGTTTCCAAAATCCTCGTTCACGAAGACTCCATTCACGAAGTTTCCATTCACCAAGTGGATGGACAGAAAGAAAAGGAAATTGCAGGCCACGAACAAATCGTTGAAACTCCTACAGCAGCTCCAGGTAATGAATACAGCCCAGAAGTTACAGCAATAACTGCAGAAAATGGAAAAACCTCCGACTCCATTAAAAACTTGACACCCGGTGGAAAGCGGCACCAGGACTTGTCGGCAGGGGATGCAGGAAAAGAAAAATCCGACACCAAACACTTCGCACCTAGCGATGGATGGAGTCAAGAAGTTGCAGCAAGAACTGCAGCAATCGAGAAACCCTCCGAGTTCAATAAACAATTAGCACCTAGTGGAGGGTGGCATCAAGAAATGGCATCAAGAAATGCAGCAAGCGAGCAAACCTCCGAGTTCGCTAAGCACTTAGCCCCTCGTAGAAGATGGAATCAAGAAGACGGCTTATTAAAGTCTGCGAGGGAATTTACCAAAAATACGCAATGTGGAATACCGATGCGGCATCTTCTAAAAAAGCTAACCCCGGCAAGAGTGATATTAATTATCGTACTCACTCATATAATATTCATCTCCAAAGGAAGAGGCAGCAGATGGACGTTGTCGGGATGTTCCAAACCAAGTGGTAACCTCTTCACCGACACGATAACACAAAAGCTCTTTTACAGAAATAGCAAAGGAGCCAGTGTTGCAGCAGCCGAACCACTTCGAGGATTTACAACCCTCTCGGTTAGACCTGCAGACGTCATCTCCAGAGGCACTAGTCCAGGGAAATTAAAAGAACATACACTATGGTGGGATGGACCAAGCTGGTTAATTAACAAAGAGTCATGGCCGTGTCAACCAGACACCGTCACAACCAATGAAGAAGCAAAGAGTTACACTGTGCATCAAGCTACAGTTCATCAAGACGAGAACGAGATTCTTCATCGCTTCTCGTCTCTGACAAGAATGGTACGAGTCGTGTCCTACTGCCGAAGATTCATCAACAAGTGTAGGCGTCTTCCCATTCAACCAGGATGTCTATTAGTTAAAGAAATGGAAGACACCATCCTCACACTCATCAAGGTCCTCCAAGGAAGTGATCCTATTTTGAAGGCAACAGGATCTCAAATCCAAAAGAGAAAATGTGTGGACTCCAATAACAAACTCGCAAATCTCAATCCATTCATCGATCAACATGGAATCATACGTGTTGGAGGAAGACTAGAAAATTCAAACTTATCCTACCACGAAAAACACCCAATTATCCTTCCTTATTCCAATCATATTTCCAAATTAATAATCCATGAGGCACATTTACGCACCTTACACGGTGGCAATCAACTCACACTGTCCTATATCCGAAGAAAATATTGGATCATCAAAGCAAAGAAAGCCGTCAGCTCCAGCATCAAGAAATGCTTTCGATGCATCCGATTCAAGGCAGAGGCAGCCCAGCAATTAATGGGGAATCTTCCACCAACCAGAGTCAATTCAACCCCGCCATTCTTCCATTCCGGAGTGGACTATGCCGGTCCAATACAAATCCGAACATCTAAAGGAAGAGGGCATTCTTCATCCAAGGGATACATTGCTGTTTTTGTCTGTCTATCAACCAAAGCAATACATTTAGAAGCCGTCAGCGACATGACAACTAACAGCTTCCTAGCAGTCTTCAGGAGGTTCATCGCCCGAAGAGGACACTGTGCACATCTTTATAGCGACAACGGAACGAATTTCGTTGGAGCAAGAAAGGTCTTGGACAAGGAAATCCGTCAGGCAATGGAAGGCCTAGTTATCCAAGAAAATTTATCCACCATTGGTACCCAATGGCACTTCATCCCTCCAGTAGCTCCACACTTCGGAGGAATATGGGAAGCAGGAGTAAAGTCAATGAAGCATCATCTGAAGAGAACCATTGGCAACGCTACTCTAACATTTGAAGAACTAACAAATCTGCTTTGCCAAATAGAAGCCTGCTTAAACTCACGTCCTCTGTGCCCACAAGGCAACAATATTGAAGATACCACTGCATTGACACCAGGCCATTTCCTGATAGGAAGAGAGATAATCTCACCACCGGACCCAATCAGCACACCAATATCAACAAATTTGTCAAATCGCTGGAGATTGATCCAAAAAATCAAGCAAGATTTTTGGAAATCATGGAGCTCAGACTACCTTCATGGATTACAGCAAAGAAACAAATGGAAGAAACCGGTGGAGAATATCAAAGTTGGTGACCTAGTGCTAATCAAAGAAGAAAACATTAATCCTAGTAAATGGCCCTTAGCGAGAGTTACCGACATTCATCCTGCAACCGATGGATCAGTACGAGTAGTAACCATCCAGAAATCAGGAGGACATCAATTAAAACGTTCCATAGGCAGTATCATTCCATTACCAACTAACGAAGAATCGCAGGAACCAGAGCCTGAAGTGAAAATTTCGGCCAACAGCACCCACACACAATCATTCCCAGTACCAAAGAAAACTATCCGGTCCAAATGGAAAATGCTTCTACTCATATTTACTCTCCTTACCACAAATACATTGAGTAAGGCAGAATTCAACATACAAAAACCAGACAGCGGGTACTATGTAGAGCATATTGGACACGGGAAGATTGAACGAGGAACATTCAGGATCGAAATCCAGTTCGAGAGGGGGAAGATCGAAGAAGACTTCGAAACAGTTACCTACATGGTGGACAAATTCGACGACCTCTGCAACTCTGCGAAAGAACTGTCCGAAGATACGTTATGCAAGACATTGGTGCATCATCTTCTGGAACAAAAAAGGCATATGGAATGAATTAAAACTGGCATGGAAGATATCATAGCAAGACGAGAGAAACGAGGAGTGCTTGGGACTGTAATTACGTCAATTTTCGGAGTAAATGACGAAGTCTATCAAGATATTGATAGACTCGACAAAAATCAACAGGAATTAATAAAAATGGACAGTCAACAATCCAAATTCTTGCTGTCAGCACTTTCAAGATTTAATGAGACCGAAGAACGAATCGATCAGAAACTGGAACATTTTCAAGAGAAGCTGAACCAAGGAATCAGGGCAATCAACAACATGGACAAGTGGTATAAGGCAACCGACTCCAACCGATTAAATATCCACATCATCAGTGTCTATCAAGTCGCCACAAATGTTATTAGTGAACTGTGCAATTACCACACAAACATTTTAAACGTTCATTTCCAACAAGGTAATTTTTACGAGTTAATCACACCTGCCCAAATCAAGCAAATCCTCGCAAATGCAACCAGTAAACTCTCGCCAAACTTAGAAATTTTACCGACCCCAATCCTAAAGGTCGACATCGGACATGATGACATCTACATCAACGTCCAAGGATACTTCATCATAGTAGAAAAAACCGAATATACCTTAATCAAGGTGACACCAATTCCTCTCCAAATTAACAATGGGTCCTACTGGGTGATCGACGTACCAAAAGGGATCTTCGCTGTGGATTACAACCTACAAATGTACTTTCAAGAGTCAGATGAGGAATTCAAAGAAAATTTCCAAATTACTCCAAACACGTATATCTGCAGTCCAACAGTCGTGAAAGGAATTGAAAACAACCCAAATTGCATCATTGATGATATATATCATCGAACGGAAGTTAGTCAATGCAGCCTACGAAGACATCAGATCCAGTCCATTATTTGGAAACAACTATACATGGAAAACACCTGGATGTTCGTAGTCAACAAGCCAACCCAAATAGCTATCACTTGCAGTGGCAATAGGGAAGAAATCACTGTCAACACTACAGGTGTAATTCAAATCTCGTCAGACTGCATCATCCAAACTACAAAGAATACGTTAACCCCCAGGCATAACAAGAAATTCAAGATCCTAGCAAGATATTCCAAGGCCGTCAGCATCAATTTTACCAACACAATAACACCCAACTCCTTTTCAGAAATTGCAGAGGAGCCAGTACTAAAACAGTCAGACCACTTCGAGAATCTACAAAATTCGCAGTTGGAATTCCACTTGGAAAACCATCCGCCACCACTCCTATCTATCCAGAGGGATAACAAGCAGCCTATTGGGAGGGGCTATTCTAATAGGAGCCTTCTACTACATTCGGAAAAGGATCAACCGAAGGAAGCATCAATCCAAACAACGCCAGTCAGCCGTAGAAGAATATCCTCTAAAAACCCTTAATGTGGAAGAAACAATATAGTTTTTTTCTTTTTTTTTTCCTTTTCTTCAGCCTAAAATTGGCAATATGTTTAAACTTGGTTTAAACACACATAAATTTTAATAACAAAATTTACGAAGCCAGTCAGAAGTTCTAAATGTAATTCTGATTTCATAAACAAACAGTTTTAACCTCCAGTTTTACTTCATAATTTCGCAAGTTTATACGTAATTTATATCTGTTTTAATCTTGAATTAAAACAGGCAAAATTCAGTTCCCATTTACGAAATCTTAAACGAATATTGTTTCGCCAACACTAAGTGAAAATGCAACTCGGCGACCTAGAAAGCCAAGTTCAACGCTCAGCCTGCAAACCCATGCGGAAATATAAAAGCGTATCATGCTGAGTTGCGGACCTTTAAACGCGTTCTATTACACTATTATGAACTTTGATATTGTTACTTCGTTAAGCATTTTCATTGTATATAAATACAGGTTTATTTTTATAATAAAACAATCGGCATTTAATGTTTGATTCATTCACTACGTCGCCACTCCTATACCAAGCCATAATACTGTCGAGATGTGAGGCTGCATCTCAGGAGTGGTCTTACTGTCGTCCCTTTAAGTGCCATTGACTAAGCTGGCTTAAAGCGTAAATGCAGTCTCATTTACGCGCTTAAAATTAGGGATAGAATCAGCGCAAAGTAACGGAATCCTGAAGCAGCCTCTCAGGCAATTCTGTTCATTTTTTGAAATTCTAGATTAATATCTGAAAGAGAATTAAAAAGCACAAAAATAATCTTAGTGCTTAAGCCTAAAAGCAACCGTTTACATTAAAATGCCTATCAATGGTTTTTGGTTGTTGTTAATACGTGGAATTATCAAGTAGCCATGATCACAAAAACAATGATCATCTAGTAAACAACATTGATAAATCAATTAATGGCATTAGTGACGTAAGAACTTGTTCTTTGATGTTTAAGAAATCGCCGCTACATAACGAATTTTCCAATGCTGAAATGTACAAAAGACAAAACACTGATGTCACCAACGTAATTAATTGATTTCTTGTTGTTGTTTACTAGATCACAATTATTAACCATTGTTTTTGTGATCATGGCTACTTGATAATTGCACGTCCTATTGACAACCAAAAACTTTTGATGGGCATTTTAAGGTAAACAGTTGCTCTTACCCTTATGAACTAAGATTACATTAGTTTTGTGTATTTTAATTATCTTTTAGATAATAACCTAAAATTTTAAATATGTTACATATAACGAAGTTAGAGCTAAAAAAAGTTTTGAAAGATAGGTAAAGTGTCCCTTACAGTCAAGTCTACTTTATGATTTTTTTTTATTAGTGCAGTACATAATACTAGGCATGTATACCAAAATTTAAATCGATATCTCTAAATTTCTGAAAATTAACAAGAAGATACAAAATAAAAAAATGAACTTCAAGGCCCTATAACTTCTTACTGAAGGGACTTTGTACTAAGGTATATTAGCTATAATCGTTTAATTATAACGTAAGGAATCGATGACTAATCGGTGTCCCATTCTTTTTGTGACACCGTGTATATGTAATCTCGTAAGTTACAAACCTGTTACGTAGGAAATAGTTATCTATGTTATATAGCAATGTTATATTTTTGTTATAAAACAAGTTATATAACAGGAATATAACTAAAATTACATAACATTAATTCCATATTTGTTATGTTACAGTTATGTACGATATCTCAAAAGCATAGCAAATGTTAGTTAACATTGTTACTTTTGTGTTACATAACATCAATATAACGGGTTTGCTGGGGACTCTAATAACGATAACAATAACCATGTTACTGTTGATACTATACTAGGTAAATTATAAATAAACAACTATAAAGTTTCATAAACTCAACCTCATTATGAAAGAAATGAAAGGGAAAAATTATGTTTTATGTGTGTTTAGGATATTTAATAATATTATGTAATTGAGTATTTTGTTTTAATAAATATTAATATTGTTCAGATTTAAAATACTTTTAGCATACAAGGTATATCATGTTGTTTACTCGTTTTCTACTACTACCCATTTTATCTATGTCCAATTACATAAAAATAACATAAGTTTTCAAATGCTTGGTGTATAGCTCTAATTATTTCAAAACTATTAAACTTTTCCAGCTGATATAATAATATATTTTGCCCATATATACGTTGGGCCGGCCTGGGGTTATTTCCCGGGCCGCTAAACCCCAGCCCATCCGTCCCTGGCCCTCACCTAATGTTATTAAAGCTTTACGTTGCGTCGTCTAATTATCCACTGATTGACTACACTGCAATATGAGTTGAATACTTAATTATTTTACATTACGGCAATTATTTGATATTCTTTATATGTCACATTTAACTGCTCGAACTCTATTTTTGTTTTAGATAAATTCTCAATTAAAATGAATTTAAGTACTTCTTATGCCCTTTAATATGAATCGTACCTCAGTAAAACATGATTACTCTCAAAAACAAGTCGGTTCACCCAATATCAAGACTGTTCATTATTTCTGAAAAATCATTTATTTAGTGAAAACTTATGTCAAATATTTGTGACAATTTTAATGAACTTTAAAGCATGTACATATCAATCGCAAATACCTCATTGTTACCCTACCTGTCATTCAATAAACATGAAATAGTAAGTAGTCCTTTTATTAATTACTACATTTCACTCTTTTACTGTTTATTTTAGTTTGCTCAATAAAGCCCTGTGACTGTAGCTCGTCCAAAGAACTTAATCCGCCTTCTCAAAGATCCAAATACAAACCAACTACAGAGTAACCTCAGTAAAAGCCCATCCTACTGTCAACAACTACAAACATACTCGGAAATGCATCCTTCCAATTCTCAATCAGCATACAATTCAGCAACACGAACCTCGACAAAATCATCCAGCAGTGAACACATTCTCCCATCCAAATAAGATATTGACAATCCAAATAATGCGAATCCCGATCTGTCAGGAGCCACAGGACGTCACCCAACTAGTGCCAATCTCAAAACGTCACTCCAAAAAAAATTCAGAAAAGTTCAATTCCATCAGATGGAAAACCATTTCCAATTCCCAACTCTCACTCCAAAAATCCTTCCGTGTCCTATTTTCAGTAAATACAGCTTACGCTATCCAATTCACGAGATGTAATTACTCGACAATAAACCAAGCTCAACATCCAATTCCAGAAATTATTTCAATAGCCTGTAGTATTTTAAATTATGTTCTTCCTACCATACACATCTTCTATATATCTTCATTATATTTTTCTTGTTTTAAAATGTACACTTCTTCTCTTTTCGACAATTTAATTAGAATTAAACCCTTTCATACACCAAAATATATTAATAAATCATATTAGAAAAGGGTTTATTTTAAAAATTTCAGCTTTTTACAAAATATTCTTACAAGTTTTTCTATCAAAATTTATTTTGTGTACATAAAATTAATATCTCCTTAGTGATATCGTTTTTGCATATTTTTTACAGTTCAACACTATATATTTTATTATCACATTTAGTAATACCCGCTATATTGAATAACATTTCTCAAATAAGTATTTGCTGTCAAACTCCCACTCTATTTCAAGTAACTTTTAAATCATTCGAGAACCTTCGGTTTCTTATTTTCCATTGTTCAGCTGAATTCAGATTATTCCATTGCTTTACAAAATACATGTTAATAATTCTGATATTCTTTTATGATACCCAAATTCATCTTTGTAAATTTAATAATGAAATATTTTATTCAATTTTTTTTAATATAATATCAAACCCTTTTCTTGTATTAATAAATTAACTTAATCGTCTTATTGTAATGATAAACATGAGCAAAGAATTAAATATTTTCTATTACGAGATAATCAATACTTTACATTCATAAGTGCACTTTATGTGAGCAGCAGTAACTAATAATTTGAGGAATAAAAGTAAGCATGAAACAAAGCAGGTTTTAGAAGGGTTACATTTATAATTTCAGATATGATAAATGTTCGAAAGGGCTAATGCAATTTAATTTGTAAGTGACGGAATTGAACGTATTAATGTCAGACATAATGTAGAATAATACGAAATATATTTTTCTTTTTTTTTCAACCCGCATTCGCCTATTGTTGGACAAAGGCCTCCCCATATCTCTTCTAGGCGTCTCTATCCTGCGTTCTATTTCTCCAATTTAACTCTGCCGTTTTCTTTATGTCATCGGTCCATCGAAGCTGTGGTCTTCCTCTCAAACACTTTGCTGTCCATGGCGTCCAGGTCCGGATTTTTTTATTCCAGCGGTTGTCGCTTTGCTTCAACGTGTGTCCACAGAATCTCCATTTAAGTGAGGCGACATGCTCGATGGCGGTTATGACTTTAGGACTGTGACGCATTTGACGTTCCATGCTTCTCTGCATCTTAACAATTTTCTCCATATTTGCCTTAGCAAGCGTCCATATCTGGGCGACATAAGTGAGAACAGGGAGTACGCATTGGTCAAATACTCTTTTCCGTAAGTTGAGTGGTATTTTCTGACTTTTCAAGATCGTTGAAGTTCTTCCAAAAGCTGCCCATTCTAGACGTGTTCTTCTACATATCTCCGCTGTTTGGTTCTCTTTATTGATTAATCATTTTTTCCCCAGATATATATATTCGTTGACCCTTTCTAAGTTCTTATTCCCTACTGTAATTATGTTCTGTTCATTTATATTGGTCATCTTTGTCTTCGATGTATTCACGATGAGACATATTTTTCTGATTCGCTTGTAAGGTCGTTATACATTTCTGTTGCCCCTTCCAAGTTATCCGAGATTAGGACGATGTCGTCTGCGAATAGTAGGTGGTTAAGCTTTTCTCCATTTATTGTAATACCCTTTTGTTCCCTATTTGTTTTCTTGAATACATCCTCCAAAGCTGTTATAAACAGTTTCGGACTTATAGTATCACCCTGCCTTACTCCACGTTTTATAAGAAATGGTTTCGTTTCTATGTGCAGTTCTATTGTAGTAGCGGCTTTTTCGTATATATTGTGTAGGAGCTGTACCTACCTGGAATCGATTCAACAGTTTTGTAGACCTCTTTCAGTCGCCCAATGTTCTATAGAGCCGAATGCCTTTTGTTAGTCTATGAAGATGAGATATAGCAGCAAGTTATATTCATTACTTTTTTCTATGAGGGTCCTTATTATCAAAAGATGGTCGCTTGTAGAAAATCCCTTTCGAAATCCTGCCTGTTCAGTGGGTTGATAGTATGCCAACTTTTTAGAAATTCTAGCGGTAATGATATTAGTTAGTAGTTTATAAAGTTGAGATAGGAGCGTTATGGGTCTATAGTTTTCTGTCTCCCTTTTTAAACAGCAGGATTATTTTTGCAACATTCCAGTCCTTTGGTATTTTTGCCTGGTTCAAACATTTGTTAAAAAGCAATTTAAGTGCCCGTATAACTGGTTTACCTTATTTTTTAGCAATTCATTGATGATATTATCTTGTCCAGGTGCTTTGTTATTTTTTGTCATCTTTAAGGCGTTTTCTATTTCATCATCTTCTATGTCAGGTAGGTCTTCGGAGTTGACATTGATGGTTTTTCGCTTTAGCTGTTCTTTAGTTTCTTCAGTGGGTTTTATTTTAGATTCATAAATATTTTTATAGAGGTATTCTGTGGCGGAAATTATTTTATTCCTATATCTGATCTCCAAGCCATCTTTCTCCAATGCTATTATCTGCTATCGGCCTCTTTCAGTTCTTAGGCACTTCATTCCTTTGTTGTGTTCGATAAATTTAACAACTGCCTGATTTTGTCTTCTTTTACCTTCGTTCTAATTAATTTGTTCATATCTACAAATTCCACTGTGCTTCTCTTGTTTTCCTCGATTAGTTTTCGTCTTTTCTTGAAAAGTTCTTTGGTATTGTCGCTTAGCCAGTCATTCTTGGAGTTTTTCTTTTCTGTCGACTCCTTTCCTACTTCCATTAGGGATGTATTTATTATGTTGTTAAGTTTATTTATGGTATTGTCTTCTGATAGGATTTTTGATTGCAACTTAGCTTCTACTTTATTTTGTTACTCTTTTGTTTTTTTCCTCCAATTGGATGGTACCCAACTGGATCGACTGGTTTATGATCATCCGTTTCTTTTCAAGTTTGAAATTTATTCTAAAGTTACATCTAACTAGCCGGTGGTCACTCCCCGTAGGGAATCTATTGAGTACTGTTATGTCTGTTATTATCCTTTTATGGGATGATGTGATGTAGTCGATCTCATTTTTAAACCATCCATTTGGGGAGATCCATGTCCATTTCCTATTTGGACGTTTTTTAGAGAAAGTTTAGTATCAGGTGACCTGTATCGTTTCTTACAACCAGACCATATGGCCCTATCTTATCTTCACTTTCTTTTTTTCTTTTCTCATAGTTTGGCGTTGAAATCTCCCATAGCTATTGTATATCTGCGCTATTGTATATCTGCATTTGTCTTGGTTAGAGCAGGGCTGTCCAACTTCAAGTGGCCCAAGGGCCATTGTAAAAAATAAGGTTATGGGGGCCGCATCGTAAAACGTGTCATATGCGACTTTGTGAGTGATTTGTAATAAATATAAAATGTGTATATTTGGATATTAATTTTTATTTATTCAAGAAGCTTAGGTTACATTACAAAAAGCATTGACACATAAAAGATATACAGGGTGTTCCCTGAGGTAACCGAAAAACTTACAGCATGTGTTCTAGAGGTGATTCTAAAAAAAAATCATATACACTTTAAGTTAATTCCTTTCAGTTCTTGAGATATCGACAAAAAAAATGTACATCAATTAATGTAAATTTCCGTATAGATATAAGTAAGCTAGATAAAATGACATTTGTTCAAAAGTAAGAACTGTCAAGGTGATCATTAATTAACATCAACCAACAACTACAAGAACTAAACACTATTAAAAAAACAATCAAACACAAGTGCTTGATCGCTCCAGGACCTATGTTATATTGTTTTCAATGATTTATAATTTATATACTAGTTTCATGTTTTCTGAAAGTATAGTACCTATCGATGCACGGACTACAAAAAAATCCTAGCGGGCCGCATGCGGCCCGCGGGCCACATGTTGAACAGCCCTGGTAGAGCCTGCGATACCTTGTCATAGAATGTGAAAACGTCTTCATCTTCATATTGGGAGGTAGGTGCATACACTTGCACGATTTTTAGGTCTGATTTACTAGATAGTTTTAATATTATCTATGCTACTTTACTGGAGATTCCTGTATATGTTTTTACATTGTGGGATAATTTTTGTTTGACTAAGAAGCCAATTCCGCCTTGTGACTTACTGCCATCTCCTTTGTGGTATAACATATCTCCAATTGGTAGTTGCAGTAGGCTTTCTCCTGTCCTTCTTACCTCACTTAAGCCCAGTATGTCCCACTTGATGGTTTTTAGTTCCTCTTGCAACTCAAGAGTTTTTCGTCTTTTAAGATTAATTGGATGTTGCATGTGCGTATATGAAATAGAAAAGGTACTTATCCCAAGTTAAATACCTATCTACAAATAATTATAGATGATAAATTAAACTTCAAAGCACACGTAGATTATGTAATTAAAAAGGTAGTTAAGAAATTAGGCTTATTGAGTAGAATTTCTAACAAGATTAGCATACAATCTAGAATTATGATTTACAAAACAGTCATCGCACCGCATTTCGATTAGGTATTGTTCTAATATATTAGTTTTATGTCAAGAACAAGAATTCGCTAAAATGCAAAAACAGCAGAACAGAGTAATGCGTATTATGTTACGCTGTTCGAAATATACAAGAATTTCTGTGATGCTAGAATGATTACAATGGTTAAGTATGAAGCAACGTATTTATTTCAACTCTTTGTTGTTAGTTTTTAAAGCAATCAATAGCCTGTTACCAAAATATATAACCCAAAACTTAGTTTATGGTTGTGATATTCATAATTATAGTACTAGAAATAGGTAGAATGTTAGATTACCTCTATATTTAATAGTACTATATTGCTAGCGCGTGTAAGTGGGGAGGTCACAGCGTAAGTGAGACAGACAACCAACTCTTCTACACACTCGGTGAGCTGTGCGCAAGCGTCGTCCAGCGAGGTGGGGAAGTGGTCAAGTTTAAAATTCGCTTCTAAAGGCGGCTTCCAATTCTCAGATATGAGCACGAGACGCGTAGTACTCAGAGTGAGACTATGTCGGCGCCGTAATGTTTTCGCCCGTTCCCAGACCCCACTATAGCATTAAAAATATATGGATTACCTAAACTTACAAAAAGCAGTTCCCAAAATTGTTTCTCTTCTATAACCTTTCAATTAAAGCTAAACGAACTAAAAATATCTAAGAGTTTAAAAACAACTAAGCGATCATGTTAAAAAATTAGTAGCTAAGTAAATATGTAAACAATTGTAAATCTTAAAATAGTTTATAAATAAATAAAGATTAGTATTATTATTATTATATAAAATAGGTAACTTTAAAATTGTTCATCATAGAATTCACATTACATGCTGTTTGCAAGAACCTTTGCAATTGTCGTGACGGACACACACGTTTGGATCGTTCTCCTTTATTTTATGATTACAATTGATGCATTCTGATTTCTGAATTACAATTGATGCTGCCTGAATACAATTGGAAATTTTTTGTACTCAAATGCAGCCACAACTATATTGAAAAGTCTGGATGCGGTTTACAATAACGGATTGAGACTAGTCACTGGCGCTCACAGAACCAGCCCACTGCTTAGTTTATACAGTACCACAGCAAAATTACCACCATCTTATAAAAGAAATCTACAACTACTAAATTACACAACAGCAGTAAAAAGTAACCCACAGCACATAAATCATAAGGATGTTTTACATCCACATTACCAAAACCTGTACAGTCTTAACGCCCAAAAAACTCCTCCCTATTCTATACGAGCTAAGATTTACTTGAACCATTTAAATCCCATCAACTATCATCTCTCGCATGGGAAACCATCTATAGCCCCTTGGCTTACCTATCCCGTCCCAGTAAATTGGCACCTAACGCAATACCCAAAAGACAGTACTCCTACAGATAGTGGTACAGGATGTGCGTGTATGTGCAATGACTACAGTGAAAGTTATCGACTAAACGACAAATTTTCGGTGTTTTAAGCTGAATTATTTGCTCTCAATAAATCATTGGACTACATCCAACAAAACGATCATTCTAATAAATACATAATTATGAGTGACTCTTTAAGTGCTTTATCCGCCATAACAGATCTCTATAATAAAAATCTCCAGGTGATGCAATTTCGTGAAAAACTAACAAGTGCATAGAAAAATGGGAAAATTGTGCGCGTCATGTGAATACTTGCCCATGTAGGAATGCAGAATAACGAATTGGTAGACCGGAAAGCAAAGCTGGCAATTCAGAAAATGAACATTGATTACGATTATTTAACCGTAAAAGACATTAAAAACTACCAAAAAGAACTACTATGGGATGAATGGCAACAACAATGGGATCATGCAACAACGAATAAGCTACAAAAAATTGAAAGCACCGTGTCAAGATGGACCAATACAGTTATAAAAACTAGACGGGAAGAAGTACTGTTAAATAGACTTAGAATTGGACACATAGGTATTAGCTTTATAAGTTTGGTAATGTATTCTTGCTTTGCGTAAATTGCGACACCTCCACCTCATTTTGCTTTCGGCAGAAGGAATATTGGAGATTGTACGAATCTAAATTACATATCTTTTGTCATTCTTCGTTCAGCCAATGATCGCAAAGACATACGGTGTCCACATTATATAAAAGCAGAGATTACTTAACTTCCAAAATTTTATTGGGGTTATGGTGATAAACTTTGATGGTAGTTGAAGAGTTAGTAAATAGCAGATCTAAATTATCATTTTTAGTGGTTGGTTCAATAGGTCGAGATATTACTGAATTTTTAATTCCGTTTTCACTTTCAATTTTGAAAAAAAATTATTTATTATTGCCCCTGTTGGCCATAATTCGGTATATTTCGCAAGCTCAAATTTATTTTTAGGAACTGTAATTTTAAACGAAGAATATATGATCGGATACTTAGATATCATTTTTAAGCATTCAAGAAGTAGAATGCCGTTATTAGTTAGACAACTTTTTAATTTTTTCTCATTTATATCCGGATCGATTCGGGTAACATAAAATGGTTGTGGCACACCTCTAATTCCGCACCTGTCATTTGTACCACAAGTTGTATTCATTTTTTTTTGTTTACCTTTGTATTTCAGTCCATTTACTATTATTCTCTTCTGGATTAGATTTTTCTGGCGTATTAATAACTTTTACCTCATCCTTTGCACATGTGTTTAAGTTTTCTGTACACTTTTTCGAGTAAGGTTTTACCTCTGGTTTTTTCAGAGTGCTGGGTGATGTTAATATGGACTCTCAATTGTTTATCTTAAAGCCAATATCTGGCATTGTGGTTACAGACTTAATATTCGATTTCTTTGAATCAGAGTGTTTTTTGTGGTAGTCGACAAGCAATTAATAGGATTTTCGAGTAATACGTAATTACCCTTCGGCTTATCTTCTAGCAGCCTTAACTTATCATTTAGCAAGTTAATCCTGTCATACAATTCTTTAATCAAAACGTTTTTGGCGCTAATAATAGTTTTCAAATATTGTAATTCATCGTCCCGTTCTCCAGTATTTAATAGACTGACCTTGTCCACAGCAGAATGTACCATGGCAGCTAAAAATTCCTTGTTGCAGCAGATAATGGGCTTATCATACGTTACTTCATATTTCTGTAACAAACTTGTTATGGTAGTAAGTTCCGCAAATCACGCAAATTACTCGCTTAACAGCAGGTTTTGCACCACGAACACGACAAGATGAATCTAGCACGCCTATACCATCTGTAACACGGCTTCTCTGTTACCTACCTACACTTATTGAATTTTTACTTTAATTTGCCCTGGGTTCGCTAACTGATTCAGTCGTTATGCTTATGAGATTCTTTTTTATATTCGCAGAGTGGCTAAGGGAAACTAATATCCAGATCTTTCTTGTTGACACATGTAATGTTGTACTCACCAAGGTACATATGAATGACCAGATATAACCCAACAGTTTACATATAAACTGAACGCGACGCTGTATTCTTGTACAGGCGCATAACTCGACACCGGTCTTTGAAGATAATGCAGGTACGTTGCGATGACGTAGCTGCGGAGCTCGATCAGCGAGTAATCCCCCGTGTTAACCACCACGAGTGTAATGGCTCCAGATGTTGCAATAGAATTTCACTTGCAAGGTAGCAACTAACCTTGTTCTGGTGCCCTTCCGATGCTCTAGCTGTCTGCTAAGGTAGGTGTTCCTAGTATGAGGTTGCCACAATAGCTGTCTTCTAACAAGGCAGCAATTACGGCAGGATTTGGCTCCTTTTGGGGCGCTGGTGTCTCCTTCAGAGGCACAAAGGGTCGACGGCGGAATAGTGTCGGCCACAACACAATACAGGATGCTCTGCTGAGAACTATTATTAGCCCTCTTTTTGTTGCTGATAATTCGCGAGTTCGGGCAGCGAACTCGCAATGACCCGCACTTGTTGGCAACCTCGGTGCGAATGCTTCATTCCCGGCTTTGGCGCCAAATCTACATCTTGCAAGCGTCCAGCCTTCATTTCTTATCGGCCGGTTATTTCCGTGCGAAAACTGCACTGTTAACGAATTTCCTCACGAGCTGGCGGCATACCACACTATAGTTATGGACAGCGTATGCATTAACTAACACTCTATGTTAACAGACTACGTGTATAACTACAAGAGCACTTACTGTCAGGCTTTGTTGCTAATTAGCATATAATCAAAAAGGTATAATTTGAATAAATGCAGGTGGCACGAATTGACGCGTTTCACATTCGCCATATTTTTTCTATGGGAGTGGTTATAATCGAGATGAAACGGGGAAACGGGCGCCACGAGTTTTAATAATTAGGGTTGAAACAAAATTTCTGAGCAACCCCCTGTAGAAACTCGAAATCCAGATGAGTTTGTGGTACTTCTGCGCTCCTGCGAGATGGCCCCAGCTGTTTCGGAACCTACCTTGGTTAGTTTTCTTTGCTCTCGCCGGATCACCTTACACATAAAATAATAAAAAGACCACAACACATAGAATTGTTGATACACACGTGCCGATATAATAAATGAAAGTTAAAACTTTATATGCGTCTATTAAAAATAAGTAGACCAATATATCTTGAACAGTAATAAACAAAGCGGGTTAGTAGTTGAAATTAACTCAAATAGATAGCCAAAATATGACACAACTAAAGTTTGTCCGAGTTGGTGAATGGGTATCAAACGTTTAAATAGCACGGGCGGTTTGAACGCGCTACACTGTTCTAATTATATAGTGCCCGGGAAAATGTGGGAAATCTCCCGGATATGAAAAAACACGTGAAAAAAATACTACAAGTTCATATAAACTTTTTCGTATAGGCCTCCTCTTCGGAGACATGGGCTCCTAAAAGATCTCCAATGGAATCAAGTTTTTTCAACATAATTATAGAACTACCACGTATATTGCAATTTTTTTAATTATGATGTATACCAAGTAAGACCCTTCAAATTACTATCCAAGAGAGTGTGTGAATTACTCACAGCTGCAGGGACGGACCAGCTGTAACACTCATGACCCCATTTTTTTACGCCCTGTATGATAAGAACTTTGGACAACGTTTTTTGCATACCTTTAACTATTGACTAAAAATTACGTACTCTTCATTCATGTCGCTAATCTTAATCGTTTTCGAAAAAACGTCATTTTACTTACACTGTTAGTCCCCTAACTTATGTCGGGTTGAATATGAAAAAGAAGAATTTTCCCCTGTCATCAACGTAGTTTCAATAAAAAGTTAACTAGTTAACTTTGTATTGAAACTATGTTGGTATACAGGAAAATGGATCCTCGCGCACGGCGAGTAATGGAGGCGACGTTTCGACGATTACTTACGCCGCAACTCCTCGAAACTTGGCACTTTAACGAAACCTAACTAATGGAATCCGTGACGACGGTGATTGCATTCATTGCTTCGATACGACCGAGTAAGTTAATTGGCACACAACCACTAGTTGCTTATACGAGCAAACCCGGAAGAAGAGTCTCGAGAAAGTGAAGTTCACGGCAGAAAACCTCGCGCTCTGTGCTGCTGCAAGATTATGCACCTGCTTGTAGTTTTAGACCGGCGACTTCGTGGAGTCGCTCAGCTCGTAAAAAGGTGTCGTCATAGGGTATCCACGATAAATAACACGTTCGCAACAGATATTTGAAAACAGCAAAGCGCGCTTTTACTGAAGAATTGTAGTTCGGCGGACCGGGAGAGATGTCGCTAAAAGTTTGGATTTGGACTAACGTTGCCCAAATGAGCTTAATTACGGCAGGAACCTGTCGATTTTCTAAATGAGAGCACGGAATAATCTTATCCTAACAAATGGTGAGGCAAATCCTAGCCAGGGCAAGATTCTTAAAAAATCAATACGAACATTAGAAGGGACATGACAAAGACCAACCTTAGAAAGAGACAGCGAGTTCTAAGAAACAATTTACACAAGTCGAGGCATGGTAGGTGTGAATGAGTGCAACAGGTAATAGTATGATCCAGAGAGTGCATCATACAACAAGATCGCCATCGAAATTGCGCAATTTCTATCGGAACTCTAATCAAAGTTCAATTTAATTAACATATGTGGGCATGTCAATCAATTTAATTGGGTCATTTAATTGAAGCACAAAATGGTAGCCAAGCGGAAGTATTTCTACTGATAATTAATAATTGCCAAGAATAACACACAAATTCATAATTAAGAATTTATTATAAAACTGTAAAGACAACACCAAGCTTGTTTACATATAGTACAATGTTCTTAGTTTTTCATTCATTGAAGTTTTAAAAATAACTAAGTTACCAGATAACTCACAACTCCCTATATTAATTTAAAACATAAGCCCCATATAGAGTGATTGAAAATATTTCTCAGCGAAGGACATGTTCTGGAATTTGAACGTGTGTCCACACTGTTATCATTATAACCACAAATTGTATTCTTGACGGAAGTTTGACAATATTATCGAAAGCATTTTGAAGTTTTTTGACATTCAATAATTTTGGGTTTTTTCAACAGAAGCTACGACGTGACATTTTCTGTTTTACAATGATCAATCGCTTCAGGAGAAAAAAATTTCGATTCTCTACATATCACAGGTTGGCAAATTTCTTGCTTTGTTCTATTGGCTGTGAATCTCAGTGCTGCCATTCGTGTTTATTGGTCCAACATTATCATTCTCAGATTTACTGTTAACAACTTATATATTACTATAGTCCGTTTTTAAACTAGTAGGAGTAATTGAAAAGGCGTATTTACACTATAATGTACTACCATAAAATACACTACAAAAATTTGATGGCAAGTATTTCACCTATAATGTTTAATTAAGAACATAAAACTACTAATTGATGTGTAAACGCTTCGAACAGCTGATATGTCAACACACGTGTCAAAATATATGCAACTTAGTATTGTGTAAAACAGTAGTCTTAGCCAATTCCAAATGTAGGTTTAGTTGTGAGAAATTTGAAATGTTCCTCGTAGGTAGCTATTTCAACTATTAAATTTGACAGTCTTACCTTCCCACCACGCATGGTCTAGGTTTGTTTTATTTCTTTACTAAAATTTTTGCAGGCTCATACGCAACCCCTTTCTTGTAGTAACATTTTGATCAACCTGAAACTCGTTTCTTGTTCTAGTAGTTTGATCATGAAGCTTAACTACATCCTGTTTCTGTACTAATGTTCCCATGGACTATTTCCTTATTCTCTACTTTAGAAGCTAACAAGCTATTACTTACTGTTATGTTACGTATAAGTCTCCTATTCATTAACAACTATTTAGGAGTAAGTTGTTATCAACTTTAAGCACAAACAAAGGGGGCTGGAGAAATGATACTTACTTTAATTGCTTACGATCCAAAGTTGCAATCAAAACACCAAATTGTCTCACTCGGGCACTGCCCAGGCGAGTCACTATCAATCGCAAATCAGGGGGGTCGCCTGCCAACTGCAGTCGAAGACGGCGTGAGTTCTAAAGATGGAAAGATTGGCGCCACCGATTTATGATAACAAAAAAGGAAGCCTTAGCCCCTTGATTCAGCGATTGTTAGATTTCGCTCCAGCTAAATCGGAACACTGAGAAATTACTAGAAATGCGCAAAACCGGAGTCAAACAATCAAGTGTAATTAAATATGACAAGTTCGTTTTATTCACTCATAAGGTTGGGCACACACATAAAAAGATACACATAGGTAAAAAGTTTCAGGCCTGCATATGCATTGTAACTGCCCCAAGGATCCTTGTTCACAAAAATAGGGTGGCCAAATTAAAACACCAGATTATAAAATTAACGAAAATTCCTGCGGCTCCCGGATAGTGACGTTAATGTAAAATAATAAAAATTCAGCGGGCATCCGCCTCAGGAATTTCTATACTGTTGTACAAATCATACATAAATAAATATCACAATCCGCAGCAAAAGTCGAACTGCGGCGAGGGGAAGCCTCTTACTTTACACTTTACAAAAAAAATACGCCATCAAGTGATGCGTCCAGACCATTATCTACATATCTCGCGCCAGTTTATCACGCTAATCTTACTTTAAAAGCCAAAATACTTTAGGCAGTCCTTCGTCGATTGAGCCGTACAACAGAAGCACAAATTAATAGGGCAGTAAGGTTACCTTAGGCTGATTTGAAGTTATCTTCGCGCGAACAGCATTGCAGAAGCGGGCTTCTGGGGACGAGCAGTTCGCCAGGTAAACGCGTCGAGATACGTTATCGCAGAACGCAGCGGCCACAAGGCGGGATTTTCAAGTCTTAAAGGAGACCCATCACGAGGTAATCGAGATATAACTGGGGTCCAGAACGTGATGTACAAGTCGTGGTATTCGCCTATTTGGGGCCAAGTCCGAGATGTATGAGCGTACTTGGGGCCCAGCACGAGGTGGGGACTACATTATTAAGAAATAAACGTTAGCGGGCACTCGAAAAGGGGCTGAAAACGGTCCTACTTACAATAAGTTTCCCCAAATGGTTCGCTCGGAAATTTTGACGTCAAAAAGGTCTGCACCTAGCAGAATCTCCAAATTCACATACGGAGAAATGTCGAGACGCCTACAAATCCCCTAACTGAAGGGTGAGAAGTGCCTAGACAACCATAAGCACCTTCTCCAGAATGGCGACGTCGACCAGCGCCAAAACTTCCGCGACCTTATTCGATCGAATGCCGGAACAAGATGATCCAATTTCGCATCGCGAGCGCTCAACAATGAGCCAAGGCTGCGTATCAAGAATGTGCAGTGCCCAAACGCAATTCGAAAAGCATCGAACATACAATAAATCGGAAATTATTGGTAACCAAAATTTCGAAAATACAGTAAGGCGAAAATTGACGGTAACAAAGTCCTACTCCAGGTACAACACTATTACTATAATCTAACAGTGCTACATAATGACCTTTTCTTATCATATTTTTAGCAATTTATACACTACTTTCCGCAATGCCTATATTTTTAGAATAATACAGCTATACGCTGTTTTTTAATGGCACAAAGTTATGCAATCCATTTTTCCAGCGATTCTGATACGAGTTTCTGTGGCGACGAAAATAACGACTGCTTGCACTGCAGAGTGAAAATGCATGGGATGACCCACGGCCTGCTGAATTATGTGACAAACGTCAGTGACCTATCGGTAAGTACAAGTTTCTGTGGCGACGAAAATAACGATTTGCACGTGCTTGCACGAGTCGTTATTTTCTAAAGCAACAGAAACGAGACAATCTGAAGAGCAAAAATTGTCGGCAGTCCTATTCGTCTTGACAATTTAACTTTAAAATTATTGAAAATGGTCAATAAATTTACAAAACTAGTGCTCTTTGAATTGTAACCATCGTAACCGATCCCAGCAACACTTTTACAAACAAACAAAACTTTTCTAAAATTTTTCATTAAAAAATAGTTACAGAAAAAATTGTCGCTGAAATAAAGCTCCTCGAAATATTGCCACTAAAATAATCGTTCGATTGGTAGTTTATTTTTAAATTGAAGAATGCCATTGGTGGACAACGACACCAGTTAAATTGTCGGTAAAATTTATTTGCAACACTTTCTTAATATTGCTAACCGTCCAAATTGCCGAATCAAGAACTGAACCAGGATACCTGGCATTGATGGCTAAAATCTTCAAATTTGCATCACAAATCTAAAATAATTGAACATATTTCAAACAATTTATCACTTAGGTATAAAATAAAAAATTCTGATTACAATTTGGCAATTGATGCTGTGAAATCCTTTTCTGTTCATAAAGGCATGTGCAGGAGTGCAGTCAATACATCCCGTTATCCCAGGAAAATTATTTTTTTCAAAGAAACTGAAAAAATTTACTAAAATCTGAAGCAGGCTGTTTCTATATTATTTGCCCGTTTTTACTCTAGTATTGTCATTCAGATTTTGAGGAAAGTTTATTAATGTAGGAGCCTCATGTTCAATAATAATGTTTGCAATTGCAATAAAACAACGGCTAACAGAAGTCTGAGATAAGCCACAATGGTGGTCTTTACCTACAGATTTTTACTAACTTCTAAGAACTTGCTAAGAAATGCACGACCGTTATAAACTATATCAATGACAAAGCTTTATCAATAATTACTAGGTAAATAAATCTGCGTAGGTACTTTTACCACTATTGGTATTTTCGTCGATCTCTGACCATCCTCTATGTGTGGTTCTCTTAAATTACATAAAATTTCTGGAATCTCAAGGAGATTGCTTGCGTCTCGTAAACGAGCGTTACGTTGTCTTGCGTGTCTTCTACAATGCTATAAAAGTTTAAAATTTTACTGCAAGGAAGATTTGTAAGTTAGGAAAAACAATTTAAAGCTTCCTTTGGCTTACAACGTTCCAACTCCTCTAAAATTACGTTTAGATAATTATTATTCTCCATCTCAAAAGTAAAACAATTACGTGAACAGAAAAATACTCAAATATACTGAAATTTAACTAAGCTAAAATTCACGTCGTTGACTAACGTCAGTAAAATAACCGCTGTTTGTGAACGGTGGCCGACCGTCGCGTTATAACGTCGCATAAATGAAACTTTGTGCTACATAATAGCTTTAGAGCGCCAATTCGTTCAAATAACGAAAATCGTTCGCCAACGAGTAGCACTCGCGTCGTTAGAGGTTACACAATATGCCTCTTATGTCACTTTCTTGTAAAAAAATAATCTCCAATTGCAATGGAACATAAACGAAAGATGGTTTTATTATTGAAAAAGGAAAAAAGGCTATAGTTAATTATTACAAAGAAAAACTTTTGACACAGGGAACATAACCTAGCTTTAAATATTACTGGAAATCTCCATGATGTAAAAGCAGTATGGTGTGCTACGGATGCGACTAGATTTCGTCCGGTCTGCGCAGTGACGTCACGTTGCGAGCGTGTTGGAACTGGGAGCATTAGTTTGGTTTGGATTTTCGCTTATATCTTCTTTTCTATTGACTTTAGGTAGATGAAATTATACAGAGAAAATGAAGAGCACAAAATTCTGTACAAAAAAGTACTGGGCGGTTTTTTTGTACGACCGACCGTTTTCGCGTGGTATAGCGTTGAAGCTATGAGTCCAATACGAAGTACCCTATTCGACACCACCTTTGAGGTTGAGTACGAGGCGCGTTTTTTTTTTAAATGTGGTATTCCCTTCCAGGACTAATCCACGGTCTTAGTCGGTCAAAATATCCTCCTTATTCTTAAAACAGTCAAAATAGAGTTATGTTATTCTTATTCATCATCTTTTTCCTCTCCTATGTCGCGTTGTTCCAGATAATCCGAAGAAAATGTCTCTAATCGGTTTTCATTCTCTCCTTCAGCAACTTGGTTTTCTAAGATGTCTTCAATTGCATTGGCATTTAAACACGATTGTCCGTTGCAATGACCACAAATTCTTCTTCTTCTTCTTAGGGTGCCTTCTCCTTTCACTGGAGGTTGGCGACCTTCATTTGGAACTCCTCTCTATATTGTACCAAGTGTATAAGGGTGACAGCACGTCTGATATTGAACCAATCTCAACAATTAATTGTAGCCAGTTACATTTGGCGTTTCTAAATATGTGGCCAAAGTATGCTGCTTTCCTTTTCTTTATTGTTTTTACAAGCTCTTGTTCTTTATTCATTCTTCTGAGAACCTCATTATTAGTCACGTGATCAGCCCACGGTATTTTTAATATTCTCCTATATAGCCACATTTCAAACGAATCGATGCGTGACATAGCTCGTTTTTTAAGCGTCCATCCTTCGACGCCATATAAAAGTGTTGACAAAATGTAGCATCTAGTGACCCTCCATCGAGTTTCTATATTTAAATCTCGGTTGCATAACACCGATTTCATTTTACAAAACGTGTTCCTGGCTATTTCTATTCGACACCTAATCTCTTCGTCAGAGTTCCACTCTTCATTAAGCCAGCATCCTAAATATCTAAAGTGTCTAACTCTTTCTATATCCTGGTTTCCTATACGAATCCTTGCATCGATGACTCTCATTTTGCTAATTATCATATATTTAGTTTTACTGATATTTAATTTAAGACCGTGCTGTCGGCTGATGTTATCTACTTTGTTTAGTAAATGTTGGAGGTCATCAAGGCTGTCAGCAAGGAGCACCGTATCATCTGCATAGCGAATGTTATTGACTGGTTTTCCGTTTACCTTTATCCCTTTTTCTGTTTCTTCTAGAGCCTCTTGGAATATGGATTCTGAATACAGGTTAAATAAAAGGGGCGATAATATACATCCCTGTCTGACTCCTTTAGATATTTCTATGTCAGATGATGCTGTATCGCCTATTCTTATATGAGATGATTGATTTCAATATAAGTTTCTTATAATTCGTATGTCCTTGCCGTCTAGATTTATTGATCTTAACAGGTACAAGAGTTTGTCATGTTGTACATTATCGAATGCCTTTTCGTAGTCGATAAAACACATAGACGTTTTTCTGCTGGTCTAGACATTTTTGTGTAAGTACTGGAATAGCAAATAAGGCTTCTCTTGTTCCACAGCCATTTCTAAATCCGAACTGATTTTCACTTATATTTTCATCAATTTTTCTCCACAAACGAGAGTGTAGAATACGAAGGAATACTTTTAGTGCATGACACATGAGACTTATTAAGCGGTAGTCGTTACATTTTTTAGCGTTGCCTTTTTTAGGAAGTGCAATGAAAGTAGATTTTAACCACTGTCTTGGGATATATCCGGTATTATATATTTTGTTAAATAAGTCCAGCAGTATTTCGATGTCGGTGCTTTCATCATCCAGTAGCTTTAAAATTTCTGTACTGAGATCATCGGGTCCTGTTGTTTTGTCAGTTTTTGTCTGTTCTAATGCCTTGTCTAATTCATCTTTAAGAATTTCTGGTCCATCTAAATCATAATGTAAATCATCTATCGTTTCTCGATGATCACTGAAACATTTTGCTATATAGTCTTAGCATATTTTTAGTTCTCCTTTGTCTATAATAAGTTTGTTATTTTCATCTAATAGCTTAGCTCGTATTTTACGTTTATGAGTGTACGTCATCTCTTTAATCTTTTTGGGAAGTTGAAAATTGTCATGTTTACGTTCTAGGTTCTCTATTTCTTGGCATTTTTCACTGATCCATTGTTCTTTCGCTTTAATTTTTCTTTTAATTAATTTATTAAAAGTACTATATTCTGTCTTGTTATTTTTTCTTAATCTTCTTTCTTCCATTAGTTCCAATATTTCTTTAGTCATATAATCTTTCTTTTTCCGTTAATTTTTTTTTCCTAGGATTTCTGTTGCTGTGTCTACGGCTGTGTCTCTGATACCTGCCCATATCTTATCAATCTGAGTACCCGTCTCAATGTCAGTGAAATGTATGATTTCCCCTGGCGTCCTTAGTTTGTTGTTCAATAAATTTGATAGTGTAGTTTTTGCTTCATTATTTCTCAGTGCATGGAGGTTAATTTTTGGTGTCCTGTTGTGGTGGGTAATTTTTTTTAAGTCTGACTCTTAGTTTGGCTACTACTGGGTTGTGGTCTGATCCAATGTCAGCACCAGGATACGTTTTAACTGATTTTAATGAATTTCTGAATCTGCTGTTAATGCATATGAAATCAATTTGGTTTCCGACTATTGAATCTGGGGCATCTTGTGGAGATTTCCAGGTATACAGTCTCCTAGGAGGTAGCTCAAACCACGTATTTGATATGACTAATAATTTTTCTTGGCAGAAATGTAGTAGTCTGTTCCCTCGTTCATTCCTCTCTCTGAGCCCATATTCGCCCACTAAGTTTTCAAATTTCTTCGATCCGATTTTGGCGTTAAAATCGCCCATAACAATTGTTATTTCCTTGGTTTTTATACTGCTCTTAATTTGTTGAATCTGGTTATAAAATTCCTCAACCTCTTTTTCGCTTTTATCACACGTAGGAGCATATACTTGGACAAAGTTAATATTGAATAGATTTCCTTTCAGTTGTAAGAAAGCACATCGGTCGGAGAATGGGATAAAATTGTCTTGTTCCGTATTCCCCGAGTAGTACATTACTGTGTCTTCTGTTTTGCATATGCCATTGCCTGTCCATCTTATTTCACTCATGCCTAGGACCTTGACTCCAAGTCTAGTCATTTCTTTAGCAGCATTCTTCAGCTTCCCAGCTTGGTATAATGTTCGGACATTCCATGTTGCTACCATTATTGGTCGCATAGTTTCCGCGATAGGCCTGGGTCCTATCCGAACGTGGCCGGTTACCCATTTCTTACTCTCAAGCCCGGAAACTTGGGAGCGCCGATTGCTAGTCGGTTCGCACAGCTTCTCACTTTGATCTTTACTATTTTCCATGATGGTTTTCTGGGAAATTTTAATTGGGGTGGTTTTCCCTTTGCCTTCCTCAATACCTTTCCAGGTGTTTATTCAGCCGCTCCTAACATGGAGAACAGTCGCTGTCGAGAGACCGCTCCTCTGGAGGCAGACGTCTCTCTTTGCTAGTTTTGGTCCGTCCCGGGTATTTTATTTCCCCGGTACCACCCATATCTGGGAGGTTTTCCCCGATCCGCCACCTGGGGAGGCGCCCGATGGAGGACTAGCAACCCCACAAATTGACGAGCATTTAATCCCCAACTTTCTACATCCACACAATCGCCCACACCATTGGTGCAATTACAGAAGATCAGGTTCAAAAGAAAATCCGGAGCGGGAGCTTGCATTGTTTTCTTTGGTTCCAATACATCGTTTCTCAATGTCCATCGCCACTCAATAGGGTTTAATTCATTCCTCAGTCACTTTTGTATTTGAAAATAAACTCTGTAAAGGTGCTCTTTAGCTGCACTATCTGTTGGCGGTAATAAATTCAATTTCACCGGCTTACCTTACGTATTCATTTCGTGAAACACATGTAACGATATTGATCAATAGACACTTCTTGAATTGGAGCACCATATAATGCCAGTAAAATTTTAATCCCATTGGAAGAAATCAATTCGTGTGAGGAATCTATTTTCGTGAAAACTTGAGCCGCAGCTTACAAATCTTGGCGGATTTTTAACAACTTCAAAGCTGTCGTTTTACCTTTACTAAAAAGAGCTGACGTTGTGTCACACCCGGAGACAGCATGTAAAAATAAAAGATGATGTTTACTGGACTTATATTGATAACAACTTTGGGATGAGTAAATTCTTCGTGGAACTTTTGCTCTGCCTGGATTCATAAAATAAATTTCTCCAGCAACTGGCGTACGAGCTATAAGGAGTACCAAGAGATCTACATCTTCCCCGACAACAACAGTTTTATTTTGAGGCGATTCTTCAAGTGCTGTTTCAATGATTAAAACATCGGCATCATCTTCAGATTGCTTGACACAGATATTATGAACCTCAAAATGCTTAGCCAACATGGAAATCAATCTGGTTTTGTTGCTGTTATTAGCAAGAAATGTATCTTGGCTTACCATTGCGTTCATTGTTTCATGGAACAAGATGTCGACCGATGACAATTTAGAAGGTCTACGGAGTTGTTCCATACTTTTCACACTATTGCTGCTGTTTGAATATCCATCGAAGACTATAATAGTATTTGGGCCAAAATGTTTTTGTACATAATGTACAGTGTGTCCCAAATTGGACACTTTTGATAAGAAACATTCATTTCTAGAGGAGATAGTAAAAAACTAACTTACATGTTACGGGCTCGTTTTTTGTGTAAAAATGACTGGCGAAAACCGCACATCGATATCTTGATCTCTTTAAAAGGTACAGGGTGATTTTCAATTTGGTGTATTTTCGACTCACCCCCGTAAATTGCTTATTTTTGAATATTTTGTGTTTCTGTATAAACATTCTTAAGGCACTTTTTCAAAAGGAATCGAATGGTATGCTTAGCGTTTCTGTAAAACAAATGGCGGGGAAGCTGTGACATAAACTTTTATTTTTACTTATGGTAAATAAAAATAAAAGTTTATGTCACAGCTTCCCCGCCATTTGTTGTACAAGAACACTAAGCATACCATTCGATTCCTTTTAAAAAGGTGACTTAAGAAAGTTTTTGCAGAAACACAAAATATTCACAAATAAGCAAGTTAAGGAGGTGAGTCGAAAATGCATCAAATTGAAAATCACCCTGTATCTTTTAAAGAGATCAAGATATCGATGTGCGGTTTTCGCCATTCATTTTTACACAAAAAACGAGCCCGTAACATGGTTAGTTTTTTACTATCTCCTCTAGAAATGAATGTTTCCTATCAAAAGTGTCCAATTTGGGACACACTGTACATAAATTGTACAAGTGGAATTAAAAGGATCATTTTGATGCCACACAACTCTGTGTAAGAGAAAGCCACCGTCAATTATATAAGTTGCATTTTCAAAATCAGGTCGAGATGTCAATGGTACAAAGTTGCAATTTCCTGGAATTATTTCATTTTGGGAACATTGTTGTCTTAATATGGTACGAAAAGGCTCCTTCGATTCAGCTCATGGTATATTTTTACATTTCAGACCTCAGATTAGTCGTGGAACTCGGGATTTCTAAAGTGTTATCCTTCAGATCAACGTTCATGGCAAGGTTTCGCAGAAACGGTCGGTCCTACAGAAAAAACTACCAAGTACTTTTCTGTACAGAATTCTGTGCCCTTGAAGTGCTCTGTTCAATGTCATTTACCTAAAGTCAATAGAAAAGAAGATATAAGCGAAAAACCAAACCAAACTAATGCTCCCAGTTTCAACATGCTCCCAACGTGACGTCACTGCGCAGACCGGACGAAATCTAGTCGCATCCGTAGCACACCATACTGTTTTTACATCATGTATAGTACGTTTTTTTCCTATAAAAATTTTGAAGGTCAAAAAATTTAGGGTTTATGTTGGTATTACTTGGTTCCTTTAAAAATTATATGTTGGTAGAATTTGTGTTAGTAACTTTTTAGAACTAAAAATTGGTGGGAAATTTAAAATCTGACATTAAAGGAGTTTTGTTTTTAGGTAATCTTTCGTAAACTTCTTCTTCTGGCATGTTAGGCTGCAGATACAACAGTTCCGCTGCACACTTCAGAATTGCTTTTTTTGCATTTCATCTTAAAAGATTCCGTTTTTTACGTATATTCATTTTCAAAAAATAAAAGCTGACAATTTAATTTTAAATGTCAAAATGACACAAGTCGATTACAGAAAAACCTGACGAAAATAAAATTTTCTAATTATTTAAAAAAAGCAGTTTTGCCACTTTTATCTTGACCTTGAAAATTTTTATAGGAAAAAAAGTACTTTAAATCACTAGATATTAAGTATATTCCCAAAAGAAACTGTAATTTCCAGGTACATTCAGCAAATAGTTTAAAAAATTGACATTGACAGTTCCCGAGTTTTGTGAATGGATAATATGGGTTGGGGGCTGAAGAAGCACGGCCCCCTTAAAGAAAAGAAATGCCCCCGTGGTGCCTCTCACTCAAAATTAAATAGAATTAAATGAATTTTTAGTGGGTAACTTTCAAAAAAATTATTAGTTCTTATATATTATATAATCAAAGAAATTATAAAATTTCTGCATTCAAAACAAAAATTATACTGTAGGTGGAAAGAGCCTTTAGGCATAGGTCAGAACGTTTCTGTAGACTCTGACTTGAAGAAAGCAATTATTCAACACCTTTTACAATTATCAACGTCATTTGACGAATATTTTCCTAATAATGCGGATATTTAGGATTATGTGGACCGCCAACCCCTTTTGAAATTGTGAAAACATTTCTCAACATTTGACACAAGTGTTTCATTAAATTTAGTGTTAACCATTTCTTTTGTGATTTGATTTATCAAAAAATAAGTAGCTCTATTTTCTTCAATTGTTGCTTCTAGTGGAGATTTTTTTTCTTTTTTTTTCTGTTTATATACAACTATTGTTAGAATTGTTGTGATTTAAATTAACAAAAAAAAATTGTTTAATGTAAACTGTATTATTATTTTTGTAAAATAACCCAACAATCGTAATGAGGATATTTTATTTTATTTTGCAGAAATAATACTTAAACTATGTATACGTACAATAGTATGTGCTTGAGAAACACCTAACATGCTAGTGGTGTGCCAAGAAAAAAGGTTAAGAACTACTGTTGTAGAGAACAATATTATTTTATCTAGCATGCCAGTGTATATGAACATCATGCCTATCTATGTATTAATCTGTGCATTATATCTGTAATGTTGTCATATTTACGAATCTTAATTTGCTTATACTTTGGTTCTTGGGTGTTCGGTTTAGTTTTAGATGTAGAATATCGTAGTGCACCTTTTGTATGAACGATTAGATACCTACACCCTGTATATTTACAAACAGAACAACAATAGTTATTTATGTTACAAGGCCGTGAACTAGGACTTTTTTTATGAGAATGAATATTATTTGGCGAGGAGCAGGCCGAGCCAAATAATCATTCGAATAAAAAAGATAGTTCACGGCCATGTGGCATACAAAATTTTGTTTGCAACTGTGAAAAATTACCAAAATTAAGGTTTCCATCGAATCTTTTATAAAATTAAATTTAGCAGTGCGCTTTGGTATGGTAACTAGGGCTTGCGTAGTTGCTGTTTATTATTAATTGTCATTCGTATTTAATTGAAAGTGGTGCTGCTTTTTGTGCTTTTTAAGGAAAATGAGCAGTGAAAGTGAAGACAATTGCTTTTCTAATACTCCACCGGAGTTAAAAATCGCCGCAAAGGAGGTAGTTTCCAATTTATTACCTGAAAAATCGAAAAAAATTTACGAAGCTACGTATCGACTATTCAAGGACTGGTGTGGGGAGAAAAAGGTTAGAAACATTTCTGAAAGTGTGCTTTTGGCATATTTCGACGATAAATACAAGAATTGTAAACCATCAACGACATGGTCTGCATATTCCATGTTGAAATCTAGGATAAACATAAACGACAATATCGACATAAGTAAATTCCCTAAACTACTGCCCTTTTTGAAGAAAAAATCAGTAGGGTACCGACCAAAAAAGTCACGTACATTGTCAGGAAAGCAGATTAAGTAGTTTTTGGAGGAAGCCGATGATGACAATCATTTGCTAATAAAGGTAATTAAAGCAAAATGCCGCTGAACGTTTGTATATATTTTTTTAAATTTTAGGTAGTTTTGATTTTTGGAATCTCCGGAGCTATGAGAAGAGAAGAATTGACAAAGCTGACTGTTAATAATATAGAAGATCGAGGATGCGTACTTGTCGTACACATACCTGACTCCAAGACACATCAAGAACGAACATTCACAATAACTCATCAGGATTATATTCAACTCTACTGAAAATATTATGCTCTACGTCCTACTAACGCGACTAGTCAAGGTTTTTTTTTAAGGTATACCAGAGGAAAATGTGCTAATCAGATTGTCGGTATACATAAAATTGGAGAAATTCCAAGTATTATTGCTAAATTTCTGAAGTTGTCAGATGTGAAAATGTATACCGGCCACTGTTTCAGAAGATCATCTGCTACTCTTTCAGCAGATTCTGGAGAAGATATTACAGAAATTAAACGTCATGGTAATTGGAAGAGTAGCACAGTAGCTGAAAACTATATTGAAAATTCAATTGAGCAAAAAAATAAAACATGTAATAAAATATTAAATTTTCATAAAGAAAAAGAAGACAGTACTTCTCTTGCTCCAACTAGCTTGCCAACATCATTTAAAATTTTAAATGAAACAAATTGCGCCTCTACTAATGCTACTGTATCTTCCTCTGGTATCAATGTAAATAATGCTAGCGGTAGCACATTCAATTTTTATTTTAATAATTAAGAACCTTTTGTTCAGTATTATTATATGTAAAATTAACAATGTTTGTGATCACTTATTAATAAATAACGTTCGAATTATCTAATAAAAGCTAATTTCATTCAAGATCATGACCCGTAAAAAAAAGTCTTTTTTTTACGTTGTCAAGGCTTTATTTTACTATAAACAAATGTGCTATTTCACGACTCAAAATCAATCAAAAAAAGTGACGTTTTTTCGCGTTTTTTTGACAGTTGCACACAAAAGTGTTTTTCGTTTGTATGAGATTCATATGTGACAATTCTACAGGGCGATCCGTTTGGTTAGGATATTTTAAAATTTATGTAGCTCCAGATATTAGACGTGTCCAGAGAGAATGTCTATCATTATATGCAGAAAAGCTGGAGTTTTACACGATCTAGTTAGCTGAGCGAGTGCATGCCTCAGATCGTGAAAAGTCAATAAAAAGATACCTACAATCCAGCCGCATGTTTAGTACATTTTGAGTTTGGCATCAGAAAAGCATTTAAGTAACATGACATTATGCGATGGTGCCAGCCGATTTTACTGCGGTCCTATTCCTATGTCCTATATCTAACTAAATTACGTTTTACTGTGGTTGAATATTCACAAACAGATCACGAAAAGGATTTGTCGCTTGTATGAGTTTTCATGTGTGTGACTAAATGCCCTTTCTGGATAGATTTATATTCACAAACTGAACAAGAATAAGGTTTTTCGCCTGTATGAAATTTCATGTGCCTGACTAATGAAGTTTTCTGGACAAATTTATATTCACAAACAGGACATGAATAAGGTTTTTCCCCTGTATGAGATATCATGTGATTGACTAAATTACTTTTCTGGGTAGATTTATATTCACAAACTGAACAAGAATAAAGTTTTTTACCTGTATGAGTCCTCATATGCATGACTAAACTAGTTTTCTCAGTATATTTATATTCACAAATTGAACAAGAATAAGGTTTTTCACCTGTATGAGATTTCATGTGTCTAACTAAATTCCCTTTCTGGATAGATTTATATTCACATACTGAACAAGAATAAGGTTTTTCGCCTGTATGAGATTTCATGTGTCTGACTAATGAACTTTTCTGGGGAAAATTATATTCACAAACAGAACACGAATAAGGTTTTTCGTCTGTATGAGTCTTCATATGCATGACGAAATGATTTTTCTGGGTAAATTTATATTCACAAACTGAACAAGAATAAGGTTTTTTGCCTGTATGAGATATCATGTGTCTGACTAAATACCATTTATGGGCAACTTTATATTCACAAACAGAACAGGAATAAGGTTTTTCTCCGGTATGAGATTTCATATGTCTAACTAAATTATATTTTACTGTGGTTCTATATTCACAAACAGAACACAAAAAGGGTTTTTCGCCTGTATGAGATTTCACGTGTGCGACTAAATTACTTTTCTGGGTAGATTTATATTCACAAACTGAACAAGAATAAGGTTTTTCACCTATATGAGATTTCATGTGTCTGACTAAATTCCCTTTCTGGATAGATTTATATTCACAAACTGAACAAGAATAAGGTTTTTTGCCTGTATGAGATTTCATAGGTGTAACCAAACTACTCCTTGCTGTTGAATTTTGGGGCACATAATTTTGGTTTTTAATTTCAAACTCACATTTATAATCAAGTTCGGAATGAATACTGATGTCATTATTGCTTTCAATGACTTCTTGTTTGACAGAAAACTTCTTAATATCTTCATTGCCATCTAAGTCTCTTAATGCCTGCAGTGAAGTTTCTGTTAAACTATAAAACTTATTATCTGCTGTTCCTTGATTAGTGGTCATCATTGCTAGATTAATGTCTGCTTGAATGGTAATACTTTTTTCCTCAATAATGTAATACTACGGGAACCTTTGAGATTGCAACATCTGGAACAAGTAAGTATTATTAGAATTAGCAAATTACAGATAATTTCATTTATTTTATTTTGGAACCATAGGCTTTTTTATTGGCCCTCGATAGCAGGCTTTTATGGCCCAGTACCTATAAAGTTGCTAAGCACTATAACAAACAATATAGCAACACCACCAATCTACAGAGTAATGCAGCACACCAAAAATGTACAGCCCGTGCCCAAAATACTGAATCCTTGAATTTTGTCCTTTTCGAGAATAAAAATAAAAATAAAACGTATGTACCAATGGATAATCAAGAAATTTCAAGCACTCCGCATAATCTATTGGTTATACCCTTAATACATAAATAGGTATTATATACTGTTCTGTAAAGGAAACTGCAGTTATTTTAAAGCTAATATTCTGAATGGAATAGTTATTTATGCAAAGAGCGCAGAAAGAGAAAGTTTACACTCAATAACAAAGTTTCCAAAAGTGTAAACGTTCTTTGAGCCTGAGGTACGTGTAACGTTTACGTACGACTTGATTCAGATGCATTACTGGAATGATCTGTTCTAAATACACTCTTCAGAGTCATTTTCTACTGAAGATATTACATTTTATAACATATCAAATTGTATTTTTAAGATTAACAACTAAATGTATTGCTATCCTTACGATGAAGGTTGCAAATCATAAATTTGAACGTTACTTTCGTCGCTAGTTTTCATGACATGGCGTTTTGTTTTTTACAGCCCACCACGCATAAAGTTACACTTTCGGTCATGGTAACTACGATATAAAAAAACAGTTTTGGCCGGTTGTGTATAAATATTACTGCATTACAAACTGAATCACTATAAAAGCCAGTCTTATAAAGACCATCAATCTGACGTTAACTTTAATTCGTTGTTAAAATAAACAAAAGGGCATCAACATTTGTTTACTAATGAATAAAATGTCATAGGCAATAACGTTTTGATGTGCTTGTGTTTATTTTAACAACGAATTAAGGTTAACCCCAGATTGGTGGTCTTTATAAGACCGGCTATTACTACCCATCTATCATCGATTTATTAAGTCATTATAGCGGTTTAAAATATAGATCTCAAAGAGTCGGATGTTATTTTTTAGTTGTTCTGTTCATGTGAACGGGGTGTTATTTGGTAAATGTAGCAACCGTTTCGCTTCTTATGTTGACTGATTGCAATTTACCTTAAATAAACGAGAAGTCTTTGTACATTGGGTGGAACGATTTAGAACTACTCCAATAACAAAATTGTGGCCCTTTACGCCATCTGTAAAGTAAAGAATAAAATTTAATAATAATTCGTGTGAACACGCATGACACTTAACCTCAGTTTCACAAGTGGCTTTTGTAACTGACACGTGTACTAATTAAATATTGCAATTTCAAACATCAACGTTGTTAGAGTGTTGAAGTCGCTCATTTGATCAAGCGAAATGGACGAGTTGATTAATTAATTAATCACTTGTTTTCGTTCAACGGAAAATAATTATATACCAACACTCACAAAACAGTAACTAATCCAACACTTAAGCAGTAGAGAAGTCAGGGTAGCCACCACCACAAAACAACTAATTGAAGCGAATCCCCCATGCTAAACGTTGGCAACACGCCACCATTTTTTCACAAAGCTGCACTCTGGTGCCCGAGTGGCAAATTACACAATGAGCGGTAGATTTAAACGGTTAATTTAAAAAATATTTTGTGAATAAACTTGATTTAAAAAATAATTCATAAACTTTAATTGCTAATGATGAATTATGCATTAGCAATTAAAATTTGCAAATTATTTCTTAAATATAAATTGCAAGAGTACAACTTTTAATGTAAATAAAACAATTATTTAAGGACAGCACTAGTAAAAAAAACTTTATTAATGTAGTAAATACATTCAGCAGAAATAATATACAATACAATAAATATTAAATTCTAGAATAAAAAATAAATGCTTATAAAACAACATGGAATTAAATAAAATATACCTATTATTTATAAACATAAAGAATAAATAACAAACTACTTCGCAGCCATTTTCTTCCGATGTTCTTGGGTAATGGAGGTATTCGGCTTATGCTTCTCCTTGGCAAATTTTAAGATGTGGGCATCGTCAGAGCAGTTTCTCCAAAACCTATTGATGATTTGTAGAATTGCTTGAAGTTATTCTCCAAAGTAGGTTGAAAATCGGTAACAGAAAGAAATGCATATAAATAATACTGAATAATTTTGATAAATAATCTAACGTTGATTATTACACACGACTGTGACATGACTGATATCACCTTCAAAATATAAACGCGGGCAACACACGTACATATAATTTTGCCCGTGCCAAGAGTCATCCTGTTGATTGCTCTTAGAAAACTGCCCTCGCAACAGTTTTCATTGCAACCAGCACTCAACCCTTGGCGTGTGCAAAATTA
Source organism: Agriotes lineatus (assembly GCA_940337035.1). Taxonomy (NCBI): domain Eukaryota; kingdom Metazoa; phylum Arthropoda; class Insecta; order Coleoptera; family Elateridae; genus Agriotes; species Agriotes lineatus. Next base: position 81,149,126 of record OW679201.1, on the reverse strand, counting down.
TCGGTAAGTAAATCTCGCCCTTGTTATATTACTAATGAAAATTATTACTGCTGCTTATTTCATTTTTATAAAGGAAACAAATTAGCTGATACGTCAAAACCTGTACATACATTTGAAGATGTCAAAGGCTGATCATAACATTAACACAAAAATTGTATTAGATTCTACTACATTTGCAGGAATACCTAGCGATTACTTCTAAAGTTTCGGAAGTTAAAGAATGCGGTACAGAAATTTATGAAAATACTTACACTGACCTGTAGTACCAATTTCTTGCAGCCAGGAACGCAGGTAGACTTCTTTTTCGTGCTGACTATTAGAACCATTAGCACCGTACAAAGGACATTTATAACTGAAAAAATTGAACTATTTTAGTTAATGGATACATGACGCAATAGGTATTACAAAATTAACTATGGATGTTTATTTCGCTATGTCGCTATAAACACGCTAAGAATATGAATTCAGGAGCTGAATCAACGTAATAGACATTAGAATTAACAAGTATTTAAACAAAATATAGGCAATACTTACTGTTAATTAGCAAAATGATGCACTTAACCTCAACAAGCAAACAAATACGGCGTTGGGAAACGCAAGGTTCTGTGACGTCAAAATCGATATTTTTGTCTGCGACTGCGTATTACGGTTTGGAAATTTCCGCGCCCCGAGCCGATGGAGTGCCCACCAAACTTTTCTTGTTGCGAATACTTAGGTCTCAGTTTCACCCCTGTTATAAAACAACATAAAAATAAATAAAATATACGTATTATTTATAAGCATAATGAATAAATAACAACCTACTTCGCAGTCATTTTCTTCCGATGTACTTTTGTAATGGAGGTATTCGGCTTATGCTTCTCCATGACAAATTTGAAGATTAAGGAAGTAGTTCACTTACTTAATATCAAATTGTCGCAGATGTGGGCATCGTCAGGGCAGTTTCTCCAAAACTTATTGATGATTTGTAAAACTGCTTGAAGTTATTTTCCAAAGTAGGTTGAAAATCGGTAACATAAAGAAATGCATATAAATAATCCTTAATAGTTTTGATAACAAATGTAACGTTGATTATTACACATAACTGTGACATGACTGATATCATCTTCAAAATATAAACGCGGGCAACACACTTACATATAATTTTGCCCATGCCAAGAGTCATCGTGCTGTTTGCCCTTAGAAAACTGCCCTCGTAACAGTTTGCATTGCAATCAGCACTAAACCCTTGGCGTGTGCAAAGTTATCGGCAAGTATATCTTGCCCTTGTTATATTACTAATGAAAATTATTACTGCTGCTTATTTGATTATTTTATAAAGGATACAAATTAGCTGATACGTCAAAACATGTACATACATTTGAAGGAATACCTAGTGACTACTTCTAATGCATCGGAAGTTAAAGAACGCGGTACATAAATTTATGAAAATGCTTACACTGACCTGTAATACTACTTTGTTGCAGTCAGGAACGCAGGTAGACTTTTTTTCGTGCTGAACATGAACACCATGCAAAGGACATCCATAACTGAAAAAAATTAAGTATTTTAATTAAATGGGTAGATTACGCAATTATACAAAATTAACTATAGATGTTTATTTGGCTATGTCGCTGTAAACAAAGTAAGAATATAAATTCAGGAGCTGAATCAAAGTGATACATACTATAATTAACAAGTATTTAAGGTTGGAGAATTTCCGTTTTACGCACAACATAAATTGTAGAGGGCCGGGCGGTCGGTGTATTAAAATGCTTGAAAATGCAATAAGCTTGTTTGGTTGCATAGCTAAGTAATATCATTGAAACTTGTTTGAACTTCAACCGTAAAGAGTCGCTACTAGGCAATTTTTGTTTTCAATTGCAAACGAGCTGTTTGAAGATCAAACCACTGAAACGGTACCCGTCGGAGTTGTGACGGCCGCTTTGATTTACGATGGGTCCTTGCAAATACGGAATTTCCATCTCCGGTCAAATGCGGCTTAAAATACAAAAATTTGCTTATGAGGTTTTAAAGAGTAATTTTATACATATGCCCTATGCCTATGCACTTATTTCTTGGACACTGAAATTGCTAAACTATTTCGTTGTTGTGGTTATTAGTAGCGTTAGGATTTTAACCTTTTTGCCTATCGTGTTCCTTTCATAATCTCAGTTTTTGTCTAAATAAATTAAGTTTTTACAAACATAGGGGCTACAATTACATACATTTTATAATTCCTATGTATGCCTATTTTGATGGTTCGCGCCTAATTTTGATGTACCAGCCTATAAATGCCTTTTTAAATGTAGCACCACACATTCGCCACTGCAATTTCTCTTATGTCGATTTAGATTTACGTCACACGATGCACTTCTACCAGACAGTGGGTCGGCCTCGAATTGGGCACCGCTTACCTGAGCCTTATTTCACCACCTTAATTGGTCATTAAATTTCGGGTTAAACATTTTGTTTACAACTATACTGGGCACTTTCAACAAAATAATTTTTGAAAAACGTAGGCAAGTTACCGGGAGATGCAGATCAATTAATAGCAACAAAATTTTAAAAATTATTGCTGCGAAATCTCAGATTGCACAAGATACTATAAGTCATATAAGTGGCATCAATTTTTAGTGGAGAAGTTCGATCAATTCCTGATTTGGAACCTTGCAATATATCGTCGATGAAATAAGCACCACCGTGTTCTTGCGATGCAGGGCGATCGTCTTCACGGTGCAAAAGCATTTCACTGACAAAAGACATCGTTTTCTGGAGGAAAATATCGGAAAATATTTAATAGTGCATTGTCATTCCAATTTTAGTCTATAAAATAGAAAGTAACCGAGTCTATTTAAGTACCGATTTTTGATATTTTTAGAACCTTTTTGCCAACTTTTTAAAATTTTTTTTAGTGCCATTCAATCCTAGCTCTAGTTATTTGTTATCGATGTTATCGTTCTGAGCGGTTCAGGAAACAGGAACTAATACAAATGTCACCGCGGAAAAGTTTAGAAACAGAATCGACCTTATAATTTAGAAAATTTAATTAGTGTCATTGTCAATCAATGGTATTTTTCAATTTCAAAATAAACTACCAATCGAACGATTACAATTTTAGTAACAATATTTCGAGGAGCTTTATTTCAGCGAGAATCGTACGACACTCATTAATGACCAATAGAAAAATTAGTTCACGAGCCGTAACCAAGACAACAACAAAATTTCTTGGAAATTTTTTGTAGGTATGGATTACTTCTTTTTAGAGTTTGTGTCGTTACGATTTTCTTACCGAATCTGCATTCGAACATCAATTCATATCCGTGCATTTTTTTTCGTGCATTCCAATAACATTCTAATTTGCCCTCGCTTCCCGCTCGGGCAACTTAATATGACGTTGTTGGAAAGCACTGTTAAGACTCCCGGTTTACGTTAGAACATTTACGCAGTCTGCTCCCATGTATCGCAGCAAAATTTAAGCCATGGGCACATTGCCCTAATCGTCTAACTGCTAAATTCACTTGCAGGTCAGGTACCGACATCTGTCGCATAAAGTGCATTAAAAAAGATGTTTGCTTTCACCACAGAGGTGAACACTGTAATTCATGATCACAGTACATAAATCCCGCTAAGTGACTTAACAAATCGCTTATAGATGGAGCTTGCGTTTAGTCTTCAATATAGCCCCTATATTTACATATAGTAGCGACAACGATTGATGTTGCCGCTGGGGCAAAATCACGTTGGTATCCCTTAAGTCCCTAGCATATTTAAAAATCGCCTTGGAAGTTGCATAATTAAATTAAAATGTGACATTGACAGTTGTCGTGTTTTTATTCATTTTTCTCTTCGGGGGCTAATTTGAAGTCGAGGACGTGGAAATGCCAGGGTGTTGTGTCGATAAGTGTAAAAATAGCGGCAGAAAAGAATTTCAGGTATTCAGATCTGTTATTTTTTCACTGTTTACACTGAAATTTACCGTTTAGTAACTTTTTGTATTTTCATGTTTGCATCAGGTTTGCCCCATGACGTCGCTACTATTTGTAATAGAGGGGCTATAGTCTTCAATACAGTGGCTATATAAGGACAGTGTGGTCAATTTTAAAAACTGCAGCCATTAAGAGTCGTCTCTACAACAACCAGCCACGCCCTTAGGTATTGTTCTGTGCACGGCCTGCTAAATTGTAAGACAAACGTCACCCTGCTAAATTATGACTAATGTACTATATTTATACGAGCAAGCTCGTCCGCCATTTTGAGTTACTGAAAGTGGCGGCAAATTCAAATTCTAGTTACTTTCCAAATAGCATACGGTAAGTCGGAAAAACAACGATCATGTCATTTAATTTTATCCGTCTTAAAAAAGATTGGTTTTTAAACAATAAAAAGAAAGCAGAAGAAATCGAAACGAAAACACTGTTAACTGACACGCACGTGGTTCAAACTAGAGAACTTTAATAGTACCTTAGTTCAAACAACAGTGACGAGTGACAGAACTCGATAGAACTGACAGATACAGTTGACAGCACAGAACAACACCTACACACTGTATATAGATTTAAATAACCGCACTTGGATGAAGTCTGTAATTATAATTAGCATCGTAATGGAATGCACCAAGATTTAAATCAACATGCATTGTTCGTCTGGATTGAGCAGTACGTACTCCAACGGTTTCTAATCTTGCTTGGTTGACAGACGACAGAATGCACGGTTACCGGTCAGCGCAGCCAACGGCTTGGAGCTAAAATCCCTGTGACACAAAATCTAGTGGGATAAGCTTGCCTGGTTAATAAAGCACTCTAATTATGACATAAACGTCATTTTATACGGACTGGACATATGTGAAGTTCCGCGATGCTTTACAGAGCGGTGTATACCCACTATCGAGAAAATGTGTGCAATGTGAGGTGGTCAAATATGCAGTGTAACATTAATTTTACAATAATGTCAATAATATTACGTAAACAGAATGAAACGGCAAGAGACGACATGAAACGTAAAGAATCGCTGCCAGCGATTAAAAATCCTCGTTAACGAGCAACCTAATATCGGAATATAAGTCAATGTGTCCTTTGTTATCTTCTTTATTGTGTTTTTGTACATAAAAAACAAGAATTTACAACATTTTGCATTGGTCGACACAGAGACTACGTACAAAAGCTCAACAAAAACTGATTTTTTTGATATTCATAATCAAACCGTTCTATTTATACCACCAGTTAATTTAGAGGAATATAATATTCAGTGTTAGATAACCCATAAATTCTCTTTAATTTGATGCAATAATCTGCGTCATTAAGACATTTATACAGTGTGTCCAAGATAAGGAGGGCCAGTATATGAATCTCGGTAATGATAAGAGATACAAATTTGGTTAAATGGGAAGAAAGTTGCGCAATTAAAGGACTAAAAAAATGACGTCTAGAAATCCTGGATATGATTTTTCGTTTTTGAATTATATCAAAAAAACCGAATTTTTGGATTTTATTTTTAATTTTTTTCTGGCGTTAATATTAAAGTTAGAGCAAAACTGATTAAACTTCTTTATAGCAACTTTTAGTGGACTTAATGATTATGTTATCAATTTTTTTATTCGACGTTTCGTCTTTGAGAAACCATCATCAACTTAATTTTTTTAAATACGGTCCTAGTTTTTTGATGCCAAATTTGCAAAGCCCTTGTTACTCTGAATTCAACAATGTGCCACATATTATGGTTTAATTACGTTTCGAGCTTTTTTCTGATCATCATCAGAAAAATTTTTCGATACGGCCCTGCATTTCTCATAATTTTGTAAAAATAAGTTCATACAGTAAGTTAGGCCTTTTTACATGCCGTTAAAATATTAAAATGCACATCATAATGTCATAATTCTGTACATTAATTTAATAACCAACCAATAACTATTAACAATAAACAAAAAAGAAATGAACAAAAGATAGACAGAAAGAATAACAAAACGAACATCGAAACCATTTAATAGGTATTAAATTTACAGAAGGTATTCAAAAAGGTTGCCATTATTCTCTATGCATATATAACATCTAACTGTAGAATCTAAAACATTATTCAGCAATACTGGCGTTATACTTTGGAAGGCTTCAAGAACCAATCTTCTAAGTTCTTCTATTTCAAAACGTTAAAAACCTATTACGTTGTTTCAAGGCTCGTTTTCTCATTCTTTCTGCCTCTCTTTTGTTCATTTATTTTTTATTTGGTGTTTATTGTTAATAGTTATTGGTTGCTTATTAAATTAATGTATCAGAATTATGACATTATGATGTGCATTTTAATATTTTAACGGCATGTAAAAAGGGCTAACTTACTGTATGTACTTATTTTTACAAAATTATGAGAAATGCAGGTCCGTATCTAAAAAATTTTCTGATGATGATCAGAAAAAAGCTCGAAACGTAATTAAACCATAATATGTGGCACATTGTTGAATTCAGAGTAACAAGGGCTTTGCAAATTTGGCATCAAAAAACCAGGACCGTATTTAAAAAAATTAAGTTGATGATAGTTTCTCGAACGCGAAACGTCGGATAAAAAAAATAACGTAATCATTAAGTCCACTAAAAGTTGCTATAAAGAAGTTTAATCAGTTTCGCTCTAACTTTAATATTAACGCCAGAAAAAAATAAAAAAGAAAATCAAACAATTCGGTTTTTTTGAGATAATTCAAAAACGAACAATCATATCAAGGATTTCTAGACGTCATTTTTTTAGTCCTTTAATTGCGCAACTTTCTTCCCATTTAACCAAATTTGTATCTCTTACCATTACCGAGATCCCCATACTGGCCCTCCTTATCTTGGACACACTGTATAGTATATTATAGCTCTTGATTTGGGCTAATGCGCAATTTTCGCAAAAAGTATTTTACTTTAACTCGTTGACATTTACTTATGCAAACGAAAATTCGGCATTCGCTTAGACAGAACACTGCAGAATTTTATGATGATTATTTCCTTCATATCCATAATAATGCGTAATCACCATGGTTTCTGTCAGTTTAATAATGACTATAATTCAAACGTCACAATTTAACCGCGGTTAAATTTATGTCAAAATTTAATCGCTTGTGCATAATTTTCGCATGATTATTAAAGGTGCTTCACCAACTGAATTTTATCTATTTATTCAGGAAATAATCACGCCGAACATCCCGCGTGCATGTAAACTAGCCTGAATAAATTTTGACGATTTTCTGTCAGAATGTTTTGCTCTGAAGAAATATATCTCGTAAATTTTCCGCTTCAAAATCCCTCGTGCTGCGCACTCGGGATTCTTGTTGAGCTGCAAATTTACTTGACAAATTTCTTAGCAAAACATTCTGACAGAAAACGTCAAAATTTAATCGGCTATTTTAATGCACTTGGGATATTACTGTTGATTATTTCATTCCACTTCATGTTGGGGCTACTTTCAATAATAAAGGACTTAGAAGCAATTTTGTGTGACTATGTGTAATTTCGTAAAACGACTCTTAATGGCGGATTTTAAAACAACCAATCAGAAACATGACCAAAATTGACCACACTGTCATTATATAGCCACTGTAGTCTTCAATAGGGGCTATAGTCTTCAATATAGCCCCTCTATTTACAAATAGTAGCGACATCGTGAGGCAAACCTGATGCAAACATGAAAATACAAAAAGTTACTAAACGATAAATTTCAGTGTAAACAGTGAACAAATAACAGATCTGAATACCTGAAATCCTTTTCTGCCACTATTTTTACACTTATCGACACAACACCGTGGCATTTCCAAGTCCTCGACTTCGAATTAGCCCCCGAAGAGAAAAATGAATAAAAACACGACAACTGTCAATGTCACATTTTAATTAATTATGCAACTTCCTAGGCGATTTTTAAATATGCTAGGGACTTAAGGGATACCAACGTGATTTTGCCTCAGCGGCAACATCAAAAGGTGTCGCTACTATTTGTAAATATTAGAGTCCCTGTATATAATTATATACAGGGACTCTATAAATATAATCCGTTCACGATCTTTTTGGGTCAGGTGAGGCTATGACCATCTAGTAATTTTGTTGGCAGTACCTATGTGGCAACTAAACTCCCTCATGGAAATTGACACTTTTTGTGTTAGGTTAGGTTGTTTTAAGTTTAAGGTTATATTTTTTGAATAGTTACATTGTTGCCGGATCTCTGTTTAAATTAAGGATGATTGATTGATTGATTGATTAAAAGCAGGGATTTAGATGGGTTAGTAGTGAGCCCAGTTTTGCACTTCGACTCTGTGGTCTTTTGTGCCCCCCCTGACCCTATTAAAATAGATCTGCACCTTCAACGAGTTGTAGGAGGTGTTTTACGAGGTGCTCGTGTGTGAGAGCTGCTCCGTGTGGAGTTCCCCCGAAAAGTTGCTGTCTTTTGCGGAGTAACGCTGGACAGTCGAAGATTATGTGTGAGGCTGTCTCCTCCTCTTCCTGACATAATCTACAGAGTATATCCCCTCTGTATATGCCTATTTTGTGTAGGTGTTTTCTCAGGTGGCAGTGTCCTGTGACTAGTCCTACCAGCCGTCTGATCTGAGTTCGTCCTAGATGGAGTACATCGGTTGTTAGTCTGCGAGAAGGCGTTCTAATTATTTCCTTCCCCAGTGTTTGTCCCTGTGTGGCATCCCAGCGAGAAGCGTGTTGTCTAACGGTCCATTTTTCTATCGCTGTTCGGATGCTTTGTTTGGGTATACCAAATACAGGTTCTGGGCCTATAAATGGGGTAGATGCACCAGCTTTTGCGAGGGCGTCTGCCGCTTCGTTTCCCTCTATCCCTGTGTGCCCTGGCACCCAAATGAGCTGAACAGTGTTCTTTTCAGATAGGAGTGTCAGGTGACTTAAGCATTCTCTTGTTAGCACAGAGCTTACACGAGGTGATTCAAGCGCTTTCAGTGCCGCTTGACTGTCAGAAAGTATGCTTATGCGTTGTTGGGAATACCCGCGTTTTGCATTTTCCTGGACGCATTGCATTATAGCAAAGATTTCAGCTTGAAAGACTGTGGCTTTGGTCCCAAGAGATACACTAATGTCCTCTTTTGGTCTTACGCCATGTATTCCAGCACCCGTGCCCTCTGCTGTTCGGGATCCATCTGTGTACCAGACTAGCCCATTTGGCAGGTGGGTTGAGGTTTCTTGGGTCCAGTCATTGCGATCGTACCTCACAGTGAAAGGTTTGTCAAAGGAATACTCTGGAAGGCTGTAGTCTGAGCCCATTTTTAAGATGGGGTTACCTTCGCCCACTTCCTGTATCCGTTTGTGTCCGCAACGTTCCTGGTTGGTGTTCCAGTTTCCGGTGGTTTTCATTCTGTATGCTCCAATCTGGGCTTCCCCTTTTAGATATATGTCTAGAGGTAAGGATGAAAAATTTAAATGATTTGACAATTGACGACAGAAACGAAAATGAGAACGAATGCATAAGGAAAGCATTCAATATTAATGTTTATTTCAATTTGGATAAGAATTGTATACATGCTATGAATATGCCACTTTATTTTACATGCTTGCTTGCTTGCTGGTGTGGAAGGTTAAAGACGCCACAAGTTGATGTCAAATAAATTTAGTACAGCAATTGCGCAATATTGGTCTTACAAAAATTAACATGTGAAAATTGTAAATATCTTGTGAAATGGATGGCTTGCTGATTTTACTTCGTGTTCACATGTGCCACATAACATTTCAACACTAAAATAGTAGTAAGTAGGTAGGTAGTAAATTACACAGGTCTACAAAAAAATTTTTTTTACTGGGGTTTGACCGAAATTAACGTGGCTAAAAGAAGTTTGTTGTACTAATTTCAAAATGGAGAGCAGTTTTTCTCTATCACATCACATTTTCTTACAATAGTAAAAAACAAATAATGACAATTATATGTTTTTCCAAACTTGCATTATGACACTACGACGTTATATTAAAAGATACAATAAAGAAAAGCAAATAGAAAAATCTTTAATTCTTTATGCTATTATAACAAATTTAATAGAATGGCGTTATTTTTCCTTTAAATGAATGCTTTGTTGCCTTTTTGTTTCGCTGAATATCAGGTCCACAGTCTCTTTTGAGGCACCAGCAGTAATCCGCCATCATGCTTACATTCCACCGTCCCTGGTACCGTTTTTCCATGTCTTTTAGATCTTGGTGGAACCTCTCCTCTTTCTCCTCGCTTTCGTCACCAATATTTTCTGAAAAATAGTCAAGGTGAGAGTGCAAGAAAAGAACTTTCAAACTCTAATTGCAACCTACAGCTTGAAACTTTTCCAGAATATTGTCAACAATTTCGACATAATTAAGGTCCTTATGATTCTCTAAAAAAATGTGTAACACATTTTTGAACGAAAACCATGCCTCTTTTTCAACTGTAGTCACGATTTCGTCAAATGTCTCATCTTTAAGTAAACGCCTTATATCACAAAAATACCTTCCTTAATTTTTGCGTCTGATAAATGTGGGAATTTAGAAGCGAGATATTGAAAACGTTCACCGTTCCTATCTAAACCTTTTACAGACTGCTTCATCAAACCCAATTTTATGTGCAACGGTGGTAAAAGAACTTTTTCAGGATTCACAGGTGGGACGCAGTATATATTTGCATCCTGGAATTAATTTGTCCTCCTAGGCCATTCTTTTACAATCCAATGTTGACTTCCTGCCCTGCTGTCCCATTCACATATAAAGCATGGCATTTTTGTAACACCTCCTTATTGTCCCAATATCATGCTGAAACATTTCAAGTCTCCACATATTTGCCAATTGTACTTATAGTTTATTTTGTTAAGAAGAACTTCTAAGTCTTTGTAGGTTTCTTTGAAATGGATCGAATGAGCAATTGGCACAGAAGCAAAAGTGTTGCCATTGTGCAAAAGAACTCCTTTTAGGCTTCTTTTACTTGAATCAATAAACAACCTCCACTGGGATGGGTTGTAAACAACAGATAATAAATTCAAAACAAGTCCAGGAATATCTTTGCAAAAGACAAGTGATTCTTCATGTGAAATATATTTCGCCAATTCTTGTTCTCGACTTCTGTGATAAGAGAAAGGCACTCCCGCAGCAAGTACATTTTTTTCTTTGAGTCTCGATCTCAGAACTTGTGCTGCATCCTTTGGTAAATTTAAATCTCGAACCAAGTCGTTTAATTCACTTTGTGTAAATTTCTGTGGGTCATCGCAACATTCGGGCATGAATAAATCATGGTCTTCAGTTTCCGCATCTGATGGATAAACCTCTGCTAATGCTGACGATGTAGAAGTAGATAGATTTAGACAATGAAGAACATGTTTAGACACAGAAGGAATAGTTGGATATAGAATATCCTCCTTATTTTTGGCATTATATCCAAGTTTGTTCAGAAGATCAGAGATAATTTTACACTGCCTCCACATAACGATGATGATAAAGTTGATCAAAAAATTACAATAATCTAAACCAGCACTAAAACAAATGCTCTCTTGATATCTTAATACTCTTGCATCATATAATCGTATTCCTTACTAATTTTGGTTAAACTGTTTAAAAAAGCATCCTCTGACAAATATCTAAAGTATGATTTCATATAACCACTTAAAATTTTGCCTAAATACCTGCTAGTCACTCATCCTCCATTATTTCGCCATGAAAATCTTTATCATCATTATCGTCCTCTGATTCTGAATCAGATTCACCTAGCGAAATAATAAAGGGAGGTATGCTTTCATACGATAAATTTCCCATGTGTTTTCTCCAATCATCCAAATTAAGTTTTTCGCAATGTCTACACAAATCTTGCCACATTTCTGGAGTACATTTGGAAATGGACTCAAGCCATAAAGTCTCAACCTTACCCTTGGATGAAGGTTGAGAATTGATGTGCTTGTTATAATAGGATTTACAAAACCCCCATGCCATTTCAATAGGATTATATTGACAATGGTATGGGGGTAATCTAAGAACCTCATGTCCATGTTCCCGCAATGTCTCGTCTACCAAATATCGCCGTTGCCCATTAGTCCGAAAAGTTTTTATTAATTTCCAAAGTTGTTTCTTCGTAAATTTTTGATCGAATTCAATACTGTGATTACGCAACCATTCTTGCATTTGGCCCCTTCTACTAGAAAATGTGGGTGGTTTGTCCAACTGCACTGAATGATAAGGTGCATTGTCCATGACCACCACACATTTTTGTTTCAAACTAGCCAAAGCAGGAATACGTTGTTTAACCACCCAATTTTGAAGAAGTTTCCCGTCCATTGTCTTATGATAATCTCTATCGTTATTTTCTGAATTTAGTAAGAAGCCACACCCTTCTACAAACCCTAAATGACATCCCGCATGTAAAACTGTAAATCTTGATCCTTCACTTTTAATTTTGATAGGATTACTTTTTAAATCTGATTCGTGTATCCAGCGACGGATTGACGAACCATTTTGGTAGATCCAGGTTTCGTCAAGATACACGAATGTTAAATTTTCACTAGAATTTCGAAGTAGTAAAAATTTTCTCAAAAAAAGTAATTTTTGCTGCAACAACATGCTTTTGTTCACATAAAATTTTGCGACCGTTTACCTCCCTGTGTTTGTAACCCATTGAATTTATAATTTTGTATAACGTTGTACGCCCCCCTTTAAATTCCAATTGTTCTCGCGAATCAGCCAAAAGCTTGTCCAAAGTAAAATATTCCTTTTTTTCATTGTATTGCCAAATTAGTCGTTGCAGGTCTTTTCGGAACATGAAATTTGTAAAAACATCAGTTTTGTTCCGTTTGCCAGAAAATGCTGTTTGTAAATTTTCACTTATTGTTTTTATAACCGCTTCTAAAGTGTTTCGGCTCACCTAGAACAAAAATCAAATTATCCTTTATCTAATAGACTTGTCTGTCCGGGACGCTGTTTCAGCAGCCAAACCGTAAGAGATAGAGAAAAAAGTTATTAAAGTTATATGTTTGGAATGGTCATGTCAGGTCAAGAACCGAATTCCAATCACGTGATTTTAAAAAGCACAACAACCAAATTCACAACAGCACAAATTAATTCAAAAACAAAATACTGAGTCATCTGCGGCCAGCTATTCTGCTGAAATGGGCCATTACACAAACTATTAAAGCTATACGCCATTGCGCATTACCAATGAGTTCGAGTTATTAGTTTATCGTTCTTATACTTGCGTACTATTCTATTTTCATCTCTGTTGACCTTCTTTGAACCATGGATTTAACATTACGTTATTACAAGTATGAAAAAATAGTGCATCATTTTAACGTACAGCAAAAATATAGTCTCTAGTCTCGACATCAACTCGTGTTCTTTAAAATCTGGCCTGTCCTTTTTGAATTGGAAATAGCATCGCTTAATCGACATTTTTTGTTGTAGTAAAATTATTTTCGGCATTTTGACTTTTCCTTTGACTGAAATTAAAATTATTTTTACACACTTGATAAATCATTTATTTTCATATGAATATTAAAATAATAAATCTGGCAATGTGGTGGCAAGAAAATGTCGAACTGACACTGACAGAAAAGAAATGTTGTATCCCCTACATCATCGAATCAGTTAGTCCAACATGAAAAGAAAAAATCATAGCCATCTCTGTCCCAAAAAGGTCGTGAACGGATTATATAGGGGCTATAGTCTTCAATACAGTGGCTTTATACAAGACAGTGTGGCCATAGGGATGTTTTCGTCAGTGTCAAATAATTCATTAGCGTCGCAAGCGGGTGAAATTTTATCATTTATTGCCTTGAAAAACTAATATTCTGCACAGTATTTAAATGTGACTATTCAATTCATCTGTCATCTGTCAAAAAGTAACCAATAGAAATCCAGAATTCTGACGTTTCTTGACCAATCAAAAAAATATCAGTGGATATATCTTCCTAGAAGGTATTCAAGTGACTATTTTTAACAAATGCGATTTTTATTAGAAAAAGTCAATATTAGTGTTCTGTTACTATAGAAATTGCATAGTTTGTTGCTAGATTTACTGAAAACTAATTTGAAAAAGTAGTTTGGTTCATTAAATAGTCCCTCGAATACCATTCTTAGTCAAAGTTAAGTAGATTATTTTTGCGGTGGTATCACCACTCATGTCGCAATGGACATTCGTGACACCACCGCAAAAATAGTCGACATAACTTTGACTACTCATGGTATTATAAGTGACAATTTAGAATTGTGCTATTGTTGTACCTAATAGCACAAGATGCGTTCGACTTGGAATGTATGATAAAGAGATTACATCGGTGCTACGATGAATGGGGCTTTAGCATAAGTTTAGAGAAAACGGAGTATATATTTAGTAATCAACTCGGAAGCACAATATGAAGTCTTAATAAATGAAGATGTCGCAGTAAGACAAGTAGAAAGGTTTAAATACCTCGGTGCTACAATACAATCGATGAAAAAGGTTTGGGAACAGAAGAGATCAAAACTCGAATAGTACAAAGTAAGAAGATAATGGGATGCTTGAAATCAATTTGATGGGACAATACCATCTCTAACAAAAACAAAAAAAGAATAGGTGAAGTAATGGTAGAGTTAGTGCTATATTATGGCAGTGAGGTATGGACTGTAACAGCGGAAATGAAACGAAGACTAGACACAGTTCAAATGGACGAAAACGCGCAAAGGTATCGAGACGAGATAAAGTGACGAACGAGGAAATACGACGCAGAATGGAGACACCAGAATGAGTTGTGGACAGAACTGAACGGAAAGCGTTAAACTGGTTTGGTCATCTGATGAGAATGGAGAAGACGACGTGACCTATGAAGATCTTTAAATAGTCGCCGCTGGGTAAGAGAAAAAGAGGTAGACCACGCAAACCGTGGAATGAGGGTAGGTATTCGGAGAGCCATGGAGGAGAAGAACCTGGAAGAAGACTAAGCACAGGACAGGGAGGTTTGGAGACAGGGAACAGGAAGACGGCATTTAGCTGTATTGTAAACTACCATAACTGAAACCGGTTGTATACTTCATGCAACACCTTAAAGCACCACGAAATTGCAGGTACATTTCTCAGAGTCGTAGTTTCACATGGTTCACAAAGGGAGTAAGATGCTGAAACATAATTCTAATGTTTCTGCAATAAATAGAATAAATTACACTCATATGCAAGCACTAGAAAACCAGATTCTACAGCTGAATCTGGATGTTAACTTTGGTAATTGTAGTGGAATTTAAAAAAAAATGTAAATTGTTATATTCGCACACGAATGTATTTTGTTGTTAAAAATGGACTCAAAGATTCTACCAAAAAATGTATATAGTAGTTTTTCTGAGTAAAAAATTGTAATGATCTGTTATTTTTCACTGCTTACACTGAAATTTTAAATATCCAGCGGTTGCTTGTATCGTTTAGTAACTTTTTGTATTTTCATGTTTGCATCAGGTTTGCCCCACGATGTCGCTACTATTTGTAAATAGAGGAGCTATAGTCTTCAATAGAGTTCCTATATATATAAAGAGTTGGGACATTGGATCCACAAATCAAGGATGACATGATTCAGCAATAATATATTTAATTTTTTTTATATTTGAAAGATGTAAGACAAACAAAACGACATTTATTGACATGTCACATCACAGAATTCATTCATTTAAAAATCTGAGGCAACGTGCAAGAAAAATAATATTTATGTGGAATTATTAAAACTTGATAAATTTGCCGGCTAAATTTAGTTACTTTTTTAGTCCTAGTGTGTTTTCAGGTTATGGTAAAAAGTATTTCTGATGACAGTGATGACTTAAGTGAACTGCGGTTAGAAATAAACAGGTATTGAAATCTTGTGTTATGAAAAACCTCTGCTTATAATCTTAGGTGTGGGGTAGGATGTTTAGTGGCAGCTGTAAATCTAGTATGAATACGAATGTAATGCTCAACAACACTAACGTTAGAGAATTTGAGGCAACGTAATTCAACTTCTCCAGAGGAAAATTGTCTTTTTGTACTGATTAACACTGGCCTGAATAATCTGCCGTTTGATGGTTTCAACATCGATTAGTTCGTTTATTCTATTTCAGAATTTTCACATTTATTTAAATCTGGTTACCAAAAATTTAATAATGTTGGAATAGCACTGTATTGCAGTCTCGTTTTTCCACGTTTAATCAACCACTGATCATCCGCAAAATTTTTATTACATAAACGGCAGCAGTGGAAAAAGTCCGATAAAACATATCATAATAGACCACTGCCAAAAAAATACATTCAGAGAATAAACGGCTTCTTGACTTAAAATCCTTAATTTTGCTGTTATTTACCCAGATATGCTTTATTTTCTCATTCCTTAGAAAAAGATGCAAATAATATCCCAGATATGTTCGATTTTTACAATTAATCGCTGAACCACCAGTCATTGCACAATAGTTTTCAAATTAAAAATATTTGTTAAGTATTTGTCACAACTGTCACAAAATGTGATTCTAATTTGTAATGGTTGCCAAAATGTTGTCCATAGATATGCATGATCTGCATAAAATTTAAATTCAACAAAAATCAGGTACTCCATGATTTGTGGATCCAAAATGAGTCGCCTACATGCCCCAACTCTTTATATATAGGGACTCTTCAATTCAAAATGCTCGATACCTTGCACTGCTCATAGAATATCAGATTACCGCTTGGCCGATAAACTTCCGGCCCAGGAGAGTCCCGGGGTTTGCTGCATTTGCCGGTGGCTGATGCAATCCCGAACCCCGAACAATAGATTCTTTATGCACATGAGAGAGAGGCCCAATGATGAAAATTTTCCATACGCTGAATGCACCAAAAGTACGCTACGTATGAGCGTATGTCGTTTTTAACAGTTCCAGTTACGCTTTCTGACCGCACGTTTGTGCAAGTAACGTCCAGAGCAAAGAAGTACCCTTGTTGTTCTTTGGGGCGCGTCGTACCTTTTCGGGTTTGTGTGCAATTTCAAATGCTATCCGTCCCCAACTTTTAAGAGTGCCGCCGAGTACGTTTAACGCTAATGTTAGCGGATTTATAACGGGAACGGACGTGAAGCTTGTATACAGGGTGGGTCGTTGTTGTCTGCCGTTTAGCCCAACCCTAGTTCTTCTACGAAGGATTCTATTGCCCCAAGTTCCCGATTTAGTTGGTCGGCCGCCCCTGTCAACCCCTGTCGACCCTTATTACATCTCTTGGAAGTTATCGCTGTCTCAGGACACCGTCTTTGTTCGAGAGCATCTTCTACGGCCTCGTAGAGCACCCAAGGCGGGTCTCCCTGCATTGCAGATTCAACAATCCAGTTGCTTGGCGCTTTCACGGACGAATTAAGGTATTGTGAAATTAGTTATAAGGCAGTGTGACGCGCGAATTACAGTGGCGTACGTAATTTTGGAACATTCACCGCTTAATGCATGTCATTTTGGTCGTGTGTTAGTTGCACAGGGCAATATTGTGTTAAATTTACGAAGCCTTAGTTACCGGCTAAATGGAAGCCTAGCTCCAGGAAACGTTGTCAGCCATCTTGGCCCGTTAAGTAAAGTAGTTCCGGAACCTAGGCGGCCATAGTTGTTACGCACGTTTTGTCATTGTGGCATTTGGGCACCCTCTTGTAATACTGTTGACTAACCCCGATTTTATTTGATGTGTGTATATATATTGTGACAACAGATCACCTATTCTTCATTTATGCATTGCATTTTATTTGTATGTGTATTTATTTAGCTGACAGGAACTAAGATTCTTGTCGTGTTGTGTGTACCCCCTATGTACAGGGCCCAAGCAACTGAGGAGAGAACACCACAAAGGTAGGTGTAAACATCAGTGCCGTGGGACGCCTCCTGGGTGCGACGCGACTCGGCAGCGATTGGTTTTCGGCTTTTGGCCAGTCGTTAGCTATTATCAGATTTTCTATCTGCAAAGGCCGTAGCGCCCTTCAAATTACCTTTGTATCTTTACCATCAAGCACCCCGTTTGTGGTTTCTCGCCCAGAACTGTACCCTAGAGTGTGAACCCCCCTCCCGACCGAGTTTCTAGCCGAGGCATTAGGGCTGGAAGGTGCATGCCGGAGCGAGCGCTACTGCGAACAGTCGTTAGGGGTCTTAATAAGCAATTAATACTGTAACAGCCTTAAGTGGCGATCAACGTGTGGCCTTGTTCTTTTTCTTTTTTTCAGACGTAACCCAACGTATGACTTCGTGCTTTTGTGAAAACAACAACAAGACTGTTTTCATTTGTTTTTCTATATGTTTTTTCTTGCCACTTTATTCTTTTAGTGTCTTTTCTTATCCCTTGTGGGTTATCGTGCGTCTTTCCTTGTTTTCTGGCGTTTTCTATTTGTTTTTTCTTGTTCTTTGTTGATTTCTATTTGTTTTTTATGTTTTCATTTGTTTCCTATTTGTCTTTTCTTGTTTTTCTTTGTTTTCACTTGTTTTCTCTTGTTTTCCCTTGAATAAAGATTTTCACTTTGGTGTTTCTTTATCTTTTCTTGTCTCTTTTCGATACTTTCAGGTTGCGGTCGTTTTGATTTCTCGTGTCAAGAGTCCCATTAACTAAACATTGGTTATTGCACCCTTACGTATTGAAACCTTTCTGTTCCTTTTACCCAATCATCAAAATGGTTTTGAAAATGCATGTTGAAATTAGAGGGCATGATGCCACCGGTACGGTGACTTGTTTGCGCTCGGTTGCGGTTGCGCGACGTGTTGAAAGATGAGAAAGATGAGGGATGCATGGAAAAAGTAACGGGACCGGCGTATTCTTTGTTTCGCCAATTAACCATCTATTTCAGGCCAGCCTGTATATTTTCACTTGAGTTATAATTCGCTGTATTTCAAATAATATCAAATATTGTTTCGCGCAAGAATACCGATTTTGGTTTTCCCGAAATTCACTTGTTATCGCTCCGCTTCAGCTGGCAGCTGTTTCTTCGCGTAGCGGTCATTCGATTTCTGCATTCCCTTGAAGCAACTTGCTTCCAAGAAGGCATTTTTGCGTGCTATTTGCACCGTAGTTATTTAACTTCGTTTGAGAGCTGATAACTGAAATCAGGTATGATTGCACTGCCTGTTTGGTATTCAAATAGTAATTTTTTCTTTTCTTAGCTCTTAATTGACATGTTGAACCCACAACTTCAATCTGGGCGCTTTTAAATGACAGTTTGAATCCATCAATTCATTCTGAAAACCAGCCGCTCCGATATCGATTTAGTCAAATGAGTTCAACCTCAATCACGGGACACGAAGACAACCCTGGGGGGGGGGGGGTAGTTCCGACTGTAGTAAGCTTACCCCACGATTGAATTGTGTTTCAAATTTAATCTGAGAACTCAAAAGGGGTTTACTTTTTTCTGTCGTGCGTGCTGCATTTTTAAGCATAATTACAGTACGGTACTATACATATTGATTCTATTAAATCAATTTAAAGATTTATTACTGATGTTGCAAGACAACTATTAATTGATTATTAAATAAACTTTAGTTGTTTGCTGTCACTCTATTCTTTACTTGAAATCTGTAGATATCTGGCGCCCTGTGTTTTTTATTAAAAGAGCTTGCAGAAGTACAGCTAATGATTAGAGTCTACGACTCAAGACCGCCGAAACTTGAGTTAGCTAGGGCCATCGCGGTAAGTAAAGAGTTTTAGAGCTGCCGTGTTGTATAAACGGTAATGGGGTTGGTCTGCGATTTTACTACCATTGATTATTATTAGTAATCAATCGCAGGTCGGCTTCTTATTGTTTCACTGGCGCCCAACGTGGGGCTCGATTTTGATACTTTACATCAGCTGTGCAACCTGCAATTATTTACAATTTTTCTTGATTTAATATCTACTCAAGATGAATGTCAACGCGCTTCGTGCCGACGAGTTACTATATGAGCTACTGTTCAGGAGCTTTGATCGAGACGCGGTGGAAGGTATGAACGTTGATCAACGTCGTAGGACTTTGCGTGCTAAATTAATGTTTGAAAAAGCTGACCCTACTATGCTAGGTGCTTATCAATTAGCGGCACCCTTTGATGTAACATTTGAGCTTGATACGTGAAAAGGCAAATTAGATGAACTTTCTGTGTTAGTTACTGCTATTTTTTGGCGCACCTTCCGACTCGGAATTTGCTAGGCTTGATACGCGGTTGACGCATCTGTATTCACGACTAACTAGGCTACAATCCTCTCCTGAACTGAACAGGAGCATGCTACCCTTACTAGCCAGTGCTTAGATTTGTTACAGTCACTTGGTAATGATCATGACGACTCGCAATGACAAGTTGTCCCTTTGCCCTCAGATGTTGATGCCACTACAATTAATTTTGTTGATTCCGTTAATACAGTAGCTTCACCTAATTCTGACCCTACTGAACCTATGGCAGATAATATTGGTGACAATCCTAATATAATTGAAGCAGCTGGGTTAGCTTCATCTACATTTCAACGACCTAGGGTATCCTTTTCTGATGAGCCCGTACCTCCGTACCCTCCTCTTACACAACAGTCAAGTATGTCAGCTACTGCTAATTTGCGACCTGAATTAGACCGCATTAATTATTCTACGACATCCCTTCCTAGACATCTAGGCTTAGTTTCTGTACCAGTATGTAAATGGGGTTTATCATTTAATGGAGATACGACTATTATGGGGGTGAATTCTTTTCTACAGCGTGTCGAAGAATTTAGAGTAGCGCGTAACATTTATTACGACCAATTATTTCGTAGTGCTGTCGATCTCTTCTCGGGTCGAGGGTTAGTATGGTACCGTGCTATGCATCACCGGGTTTCAAACTGGCACGAATTAGTAGCTAGATTGCGATCTGATTTTTTACCCACTGATATTGATGTAGAATTATGGGATGAAATTAGAAAGCGCAAGCAGGGGGCTGATGAAAAACCCTCACTTTTTATTGCTGTGCTGCTTAATTTATTTGATCGATTACTCATTGTCGCTGATGTGCCTCATTGTCGCTGATGTGCCTTCGGAGCGAGTAGAACTGTGGGCGTATCGCTCCTCTGCACGTGTGTACATTATAAGTTTTGCACAGAGACTAATAGAAATATTTTATAAAATTGATCCCTTGTGAGTAATAGAAGAGAAAACAAAATGGTGTTTACGCAAGGACAGTTAAAAGACATACGTGATACCGTAAGAAGTACACTAGAAGAGGAGGCGTTTTTAGAAGCCATAGCTACAAAATTATCACAAATGGTGATAACCAAACTTGAAGGTAAATTGAATGAGTTAACGCAAAAATGTGAGGTCTTGGAAAAAACTGTTGTGAACTCAACAAAGAAAATGAGGAACTGGTAAATGTCGCCGATAACCTTGAGCAATACACTAGATGGAACAGCTTAACGATTTTCGGAATCAAAGAAAAACCTGGCGAAATAACAAAGATGTGGAAGAAGCCATCCTGCAAATGTGCAACAATCAACTGATGTTTCTATCACTCCAGATAACATAGACCGGTGTCACAGGGTCGGGCCAGTTAAGAAAGTCGGATCTCCAAGGCCAATCATTGTGAAATTTGTGAGCCATCGGTATCGGTCGTCAGTATTTGCCGCAAAAAGGAAATTAAAAGGCAGCAAAATAATTATCCGGAAAGATCTGACGAAGCCCGGGTTAATTTATTTAACAACGCGACGGGAACGATTCACTCTCAGAAACGTATGGACTCGCGATGGGACAATAGTAATAAATAAAGACAATAAGAAATTCTACATAAATACCATGCGAGAACTAGATAATATGTGCAATAAAATGGGTAATTAAAATGTGGAGGCGATTACGCGTATTGTCACAACATTTGTAGATTTTGGGTATTTGATTTATTTTTATCATTTGTCATTTAATTTAATCAAAGTTATTTGCTAAGTTATTTAGGTTTTAAGAAAATATAATTATATGAGTTTTAAATTGCTCACTTAAATATTAGATCAATAATCACAGGTTTTCATGAATTTAAAGAACATATCCTGGGATGTGATTACGACATCGTTGCATTATCGGAAACGTGGCTAACTACGAATGATTCCGAACACATTTTTAATATCAAAGGTTATAATTTTATAAGAAAGATCGCCAAACTCATGGCGGCGGCGTTGCGTTCTATATTAAAAACAAAATCTCTTACTCTCTAATTAATATGAACAACACTGATTTGGAACAACTGTGGTTATCTATTAAAATTGGAAACAAACAAATTGATTTTGGGGTAGTCTACCGTGCAGGTAGAAAAGACTTTTATGAATTTTTAAATAATTTTGAAGATTCTATCTCTAATATTGCTCCCTAACGTGAATGATTTTTTTCTGTATCGGAGATTTCAACATTGATCTTTTAAATTTAAATAATAACACGACTTTAAGATTTATAAATGCGTTGGAAACATTTGGTCTGAAGCAAAATTATTACCGAGCCTACAAGGGTAACTAGATTTTCATCCACTCTTATTGATTTAATAATCACTTCTAACAGAGATTTGGTAACCCAAAGTGGTGTGGTAAGTATGCATGACGTTTCTGATCATTCATTGATTTATTGTCATTTGAACTTCAAAGCAACTGCTAATCAACAGTTCTTAAAAACGTATTGAGATTTTAAAAATTTTGATTATGATCGCTTTCTTCCAAATTTAGTTGCACTACCATGGTATCAGATCTACCGGTTATCAGATATTGACCATAAAGTGAAGTTTTTTAATGATAATATTATTTTTTTATTTGATTTATGTGCTCCTGTTAGAACAGCCAGATTTACTAAACCTAAGGCACCGTGGTTAACAGAAAATATTAAATTTATGATAAATCTGCGTGATAAAGCATTATCCAAGTTCAAAAAAACGAAAGTTCAAGCGCATTGGAATTATTATAAAGACTTAAGAAACTTCACAAACTAATGCTGTTAGACGGAAAAACGTGCTTACTTTGAATCTATTGCAGGAGTAACTAATAGTAAACAATTTTGAAAGGCGTTGAAAACTCTCGATATCTACAATAAATCTAAAATTCTAATATTCCTGAACATATTGGTAGTGTTGACAATATTAATGACTATTTTTTAGATGCAGTTACCAAAAATAAAGCAGTGCCAGATGATACACTTCTCAATTATTACAATTCTAACTTGGTAGCAAATCTAACGAATACGTTCAGCTTTACTCTTGCTTCCGAAAATGATGTAGTGAATGTTTTAACCACAATAAAGTCGAACTCTGTTGGGGTAGACAATATAGATATAGCCATGATAAAACTATGTTGGCCTTTTCTGATACCCTATCTGCTTCACATTATTAATTCCTGTTTATTAAATGGGTACTTTCCTAGTGCGTGGAAAATAGCGGAAGTTTTACCTCTCCCCAAGGTTAATTCACCTTCTAGCTGTAAGGACCTACGTCCTATCAGTTTTCTGCCAGCTCTTTCAAAATTATTGGAGAAAATTATGACAAAACAAATCCGCCAGTACCTACACACACATAACATTTTACCTCCTACTCAATTTGTTTCACACCAGGGTACAGTTGCCTCACTGCTCTTACATGTGTTACTGATGCTATTCTCACAGCCACTGACAATAGTATGCTAACAATTTTAACACTTTTAGATTATTCCAAAGCCTTTGACATGATTGATCATGATTTGCTTTTAGCTAAACTACACTATTTCGGTTTTAATAAGGACGCCGTTGATTTATTGGTAGCTTTCTCAAGGGTAGATATCAGCAAGTTAAACTTCATGATAAAATCTCTAATCTAAGAGCTGTGACAGCGGGTGTTCCGCAAGGCTCCATACTGGGACCCCTTTTGTATATCATTTATACATCGGATTTTATAACCTCTGTTAAATCATGTCGCTGTCATTTTTATGCTGATGATACGCAGCTCTATCTTTCCTTTGACATCTCTAACATACATACTGCTATCCAAGCAATCAACAGTGACTTATATAATCTGATAGATATCTCGATAAAACACTGTCTTATCATTAACTCGTAAAAGTCAAATGTTATGCTTTTTGGTAAATCTTCCATACGAGAGCGAGCCTTGCCTTTGGTAAATATCTGCATAGAAAATACTCAGCTATCTATTAAAAACTCATGTAAAAATTTGGGCCTAATTATCGACCATAACTTTAGATTCAAAGAGCACATAAATAAATGCATTCAAAAAGCCTATATGAATCTAAAAAACCTATATCTCTGTAGGCATTCCTTGTCTCTAACCGCTAAAATATGTTTATCTGATGCTTTGTTCTGTCACATTTTACTTACGCTGATACAATATATGGTCCTTGTTTAGACAGTATTGATGTCAAACGAGTGCAAAGAGTGCAAAACTCATGTTTACGATTTATTTTTGGCTTAAGAAAGTTCGATCATGTATCCGACAAACTCTCTCTAATTAAATGGTTGAACATGAAAAATCGTAGGTCACTGCATTTTGCCTGCTTATCCTATAGGCTGATAACTTAAAAAAATCCTGATTATCTCTACAATAAACTACGATACAGAACTGACGTTCACAATATTAATATAAGGAGTAAAGGGCTTTTAACTTTGCCTGCTCACAAATCAAGTGTATACGAACGCTCTTTTTCATATAACATTGTCAAAATCTATAACTCCCTTTCTTTATTTTCACAGACACTTAGTGTTCTTAAATTCAAACGTCTTTATCATGATTATCTACTTGAAAATCAGTAAAACAGTCATCAAATTCTAATTCCTGGAGGTGTGTTTATTGATCTACTATGTACTGTGTACTATGTATTATTTACTATTTTTGTTCATTTTTTTTTTATTTTTCTTTATTTTACTAGTACCTTTCTCGTGTTACTGCATTTTTTATGTAATTGTTTTATAATAAACATAGGGCACATTAACGTTATTAATAGATACATATATTTTTTTTGCTAATTATATCAATTACGGTTAAGTGGAAGAACAGAGCCATTACTACGAAATGGCATCTGAACTTCGCCATTTGCATATACTGTTAATTTTATTTGCTTTTTCTTTTGTAATTTTCTGAATGCAATAAAGACCACTTATTATTATTATTATATTATTAAACCATCTGAATCAATTCAACTTAAGCATATCATGAAAAACTTGCAACCCTTTTACGCTACTCAATTATCTTTAACAGTAGTCCACGATATTGAACACCTTGTATTTCTGTGTAAAAAGCTGGAAGATGTTAAGTTACAAAACACTAAAGTATCGCAATCCTACTGCTGCTTCATCCTTGCAACTGGAACCTGACTTGGCTTACCAGCCTACTACAAAAAAACTTGTGACACAGACTGCTCAAATGACTACTAGACATCTTGGTCTTAAACCTAACCGTGCGAAAGGTACGACTACTTGTTGGAACTGCCGTAAATTAGGCCATACTTTTCATACTTGTTCAGCAGATAAGGCAATTTTCTGTTATATTTGCGGGCAAGCGAATAGTTATTTTGCTACCTGTCCTAGATGCCATCTAAAAAACGCAAAGTAAAGGGTAGATGTTCCAGCCGATCTATTTCTTATCCCTGTTATACTAAGGCTGATACTTTATCTTGGGAATCTTGGTTGCGGATTGTGAACGTGTTAGAGTAAATAAACTTCACTTGACTCTTGTCTAACTATATCATGTGTCGCCATCTACTAAAGTTACGAATGTATCCCTAGCAGCACACTATATACCAAGGATATTAGTTAGTAATGTCTATGGGATAAATTAATGTCACACTTTTAAATAATGGCCATATATATAAAAATACATCAATAGTATATCTGTTGCCGATCTTACCTAGATGTTAGCCGCAGATATCTGCTGAATATATCTTACAAATATCCCTCAGATATTTTTAAAGGATGTATTCACTATATTAGCAATCGGTATTCGCCAGATATAGGTCGCGTACATCTGCTGGAGATATCATGCAAATATGCGCACTATATTGGCAACCAATATGCTCTAGATATTAACCGCGCACATCTTCTGAATATATCTCACCGTTATCCGCTTAATATTTTTAAAATGTGTATACACAATATTAGCAAGAATATTCTCTAGATGCCAGTCGCCTAGATCTCCTATATATATCTTACAAATATCGGTAATTTATTTATAATAGGATGTACACCGTATATTGCCAAACCATCTAAACTGAGTGTCCCGTGCAATTTTATTCATCTCGCTCGCTATTGGGAAATTGATAACAGTAAGAGAAATAAGATTGGTTAAATTAGACAAGTTGCATAATTTAGGCTTTTTCAGATGCCGTTTACTGATTTGTAATTTGCTGGATACTTCTTGAAATATCTTGAAAAACAACTGAAAATCAATTTTTGTTTCTTCAAATATTCCAATATTTTAAGAGTATGTGTGAGGCTATACATTTTATTCTCTGAATCGTGTTCTTATACAACATGTTTTTTAAATGTTTGAAGAAAACAAAAAACCCAATTTTCAATATTTCATAAACTAGTGAAAAATTAAAAAAGCATAGACGGATTTTGAAAAGGCCATAAATTATGCAACTTTTTTCTAATACAACCAACGTTTTCATTTCTCATCATTATCAAAATATCCCAGTAGTGAGCTAGATAAAAAGAATCGCTCGATAGCCAATAGTTATTACTTTGATTTATTTGATTTGTCTGAAACTGAATATCGATACAACATGCTTTGTTAAATATCCTGCTTATGTCTCTTTGCACTATTAACTATAGGTTTTTTATTAGGTGCTGTTCAGTTGATATTAAAAAACTGGCGTTAATGCTATTTGATTTTTATATAACATATTATGTAGGTATAAGTAATATAATAACATTATATTCTTCATTAAAATTGTTACACTAATTGTCAACATCATTTATTGAATTTTTGTACACATATATATTACATTGTAGTTTGCCTTAGCGTTCTATCTTTGAATTTGCTAGATATAGAGCTACGGATTTTCGGATTTCCACCTCAGTAGTAGTGGGGTATCTTTGCCACTAGCATCTGAAAAAATACATAATATGCATTAATTGAAGTTTACTTGGCTCATTTTACAATTTTCCCACATACACCAAGCATTGTGTTACTATAATATAATATTTACAAAAACAAGCAATGGAAATTCATTACAGAAATGGAAAAGTTAATGTTGTCTAAGCAGCAGTGGCAAAATTTAATTATAAAATCAAATAGGCTTTGTTTCGGGTGCCACTAACTATGGACTGTTTCCAAATTACCGACGAAAAATGGGTGTAGGTACTGATTATGCAGGAAAAGAAAGAGAAAATATAGTTCCGGAAATGCTTTCTTAGGAGTGACACTCTGACTCAACGCTTAGCGGACAATTGTACTACTCATTTAAGATTTTATATTTATTTATGTTTGAATAAGTGCGCCATAGTGTCTTATGTGAAGGTCACATCAATCTGTCCTAAAAATCACGTTTTTCATACAAAGAACTGCAAATCGTTATAATTACAAGAACGTCTGGGTGTTTTTCTAAGAGGTGAAAATAATTTTTGGATAAGCAACAAAAAAGTTCAATAAACATAAATTTAAATTTTCTGGCTTAATGCCTCCAAAAGGTGGAATAATTCCAACAGTTCAGATCTTCCGGACTTCAAAAGGGCAACTTTTTCTTTTTCTCCAGGCCAGAATAAAATGTTGCCGCTTCTGCTGTTAACAGGTTTCCCATTTGCAAGTAGATCGACTTGTGTGTTGTTTCACCACCTACTAGGTATAATAGCTGAGTCTGAAACACAAAAAAGAAATATAACTGTAAAGTTCTTAAAACAAAAAATAAGTAAATTTGAATACTAATATGCATGTACTTAATTTTTATGTTTGCAGTCTATCATTAATAATTGTGCTTAAATTTATAGCAGAATCTTGTTGATCAATAGTTCGAATTAATACTACTGTAGCATTTGTAGAAATCTGAACAACTTCAACTTTCGGTGCAATAATTCGTTTTATAAAGTGACTTGTTGCTTTCTTATATTTAGACGACATGGTTGGGGTAATAGAGTAATTAATACTTTTAACAATTAAACTTACCTCTACTGGTTTTCTTAAACACAAAATCACTTTTTCAGCACTTCCACAAAAATTTGTAGTTGCAACACAAAATCTGAAACCAAACTGAACACTAGAAAGAAATTCACCCTCCATTATGAGAAACTCGTAAGGAAGTTGCTATTTCTAAGAACTAAGTACCTGTTTTAAGCTGCTTACAATGGCAGCAGGTAGCTTTCTCTCTTATACTCTGTAACTGGGTGCTTTTTAAACGGGAACAAATTTCGTATTCGCTATATGTCTATTCTGTTAAATATTTTTTTAATGCACTTTTCAATTGTTATGATTTTCGCATTCAAAGTTTTGTTTTAGAAACGTATTATTGCGTGTAGGTAGCATATACATGTATAAAGTGATAAAATATTTATTATTATTTAGAAACTCGAAAAAATTTCTCATTAATCAAATATTTGCATTTCTTATTTTTATCTATGAAAATCTAATGGTACGCCTATGACAAACAACTCGATTAACATTTGAAGGTAAAAGAAACAGTAAAAGTCAGCAAATATAATAAATAGATCTTCGCCTTAAATAATGATTAAGCAAAAATGGGCCATTAGAATTAATGGCTTTATCAAATACTGCACGGTCAAGTCCTTAATTATAACAACACATAATTATTTAAAACAAAAATTATTGTAAACAACAAATTAACGCAAAACTACGATTTACGTTCCCACGCATTATTAACTTAACCTGTTCACTTGCGAACTACGCAATAAGCATCCTAAATTGAAAACAATAGAGAGATTTATATTAAAGTACGTAATTAAGTGACAGGTGATACATTATCAAACTTAAGATGGGTATCACTTAATTACTTATCAATGTATTATACAATAAATATTCACATATATTTAAGTTTTGTAGATTCTGCATATTTTTAGAAATTCTTAATTTGCATAAAATATAAGTATTGTAAGATTTTTTGCATTCAAATCAAAATGTTATTACTGTTGTTGAAGTAAAATATTTGGGATCGCCGGGTATCCCCAAAGTTGGAAATGTGTCCTATAAGTCATGTTAATTAGCTATAAGCTTTTAAAAGCATCATCATCAACCAGGCAAATTCTTCTAGCATGATTGCAAGAATTACAGCCATAAGACGTCGTCAGTGACTAAGAAATTTTCACATTCCTGAGCTATTTACTAAACGGTCCTTTTGTTTTTTGAAAATTCTTACTCTTTTACACTACCATCATTTTGTAGTACGGTTGTCTGGAGTGTTATGAAAATAATTCAAAATTTAATTACAGTTTTACAGGTTTTACTAAATTACACCTTCAGTTTGCTTTAATTAATCATGGGACGTTGAAAGGGTTTTCTTGGAAGATATTCCCGACGAATCCTAGGGCAAAAATCCAACGAAAAAATATGGTAGTGTCACATAATTTCTTTAAATCTTAAAAATAATCAGATACGAAAGGTTCGTGTACACTAATGCAGATTCCACCGATATAAATGCTCATGTATATTCTATACAGGGTGTAAATTAATTGTGGAGTAAAGTACACGTGGTGATGTTAGTCATAAAATTCTGAGTCAAGAAATATTAATACTAAAATGTTGAATTGGTCTTCATGAGCCTTCACGAGCGGTAGATAAAAAACATGATTTTTTTAGGGTAAAGTACCTTTTCTGTTTTAAATATGTGAAAGTATCTTTAAGAAAAGTTGTTCAAAATATAAAATTATGGCCCCATACAAAATTTCAGAAATATCGGGCTACTTTTATGAAACCGTTTTACCGCAAACGTAGGTACCTCTACTTCATCTAGTACACAGTTTCATAAAAGTAAGCCAATATTTCTTAAATTTTGCATGCGACCATAATTTTACATTTTCAACAACTTTGCTTGACGATAGTTTCACATATTTAAAACAGAAAATGTATCATGTTTTTTATTTGCCTCTCGTGAGGGCTCATGAAGACCAATTAAACATTTTAGTATTAAGATTTTTTACTCAGAATTTTATGACTAACATTGCCACGTGTAGTTTGCTCCACAACTAATTTATACCCTGTATACTGCATCCCTGTATAATAATACACAGGATGTATCAAATTATCACGGCACTGTTTAATTAATATTCTGAAAGTTAATAACATCTTGATTATAAAAGTTGTAATATACAGTTATAATATATCCCAGTAAAGGGATGTTATATCTACATAGTTTTTTAATAAATCAGCTATATACAGTAAACATCCTAATTAAATATTGTTTTTAACCCTTTATTAATTATCCTATAAATATTGCTTGTATCTTGTATAAATACATTTGTTTGTAAATCTACCAGTGATATCATTCTAATATTTGCAATATATAACACAACCAACTCAGTTCGAAATATACAGCAGATATCCGTTATTAATCGGAATCCAATACCCGCTACATCTAATTTTATAATATCCTCCTAATATTTGGGAAATCTCAGTTAAATGTAAACATTTTTAAATATCCTAGAGATGTTGTTTGCATATATCTTTGATATATTGCTCATATCCCATTTTAAAATATCATGCTAATATCCATTATATCCCACATTATTTTAGTGACAAATGATATCACATCTACATTACAGAAATATCATATGTATATTTGGTGCTGCTAGGGTATTGTCATAGGCGTCCTAGATGTCCCATATGTCCCTAACGTCCCAGACGTCCCAGACGTTCTAGATGTCCCATATGTCCTTAACGTCCCAGACGTCTCAGACGTCCCATATGTCCCTAACGTCCCAGACGTCCCAGATGTCCCATGTGTCCCATATGTCCCTAATGTTCCAGGCGTCCTAAATGTCCCATATGTGCTTAACGTCCCAGACGTCCCAGACGTCCTAGATGTCGCATATGTCTTTAACGTCCACGACGTCCCAGATGTCCCATATGTCCCATGTGTCCCTAATGTCCCAGGAGTCCCAGATGTCCCATATGTCGTTAATGCCTCAGGCGTCCTAAATGTCCTATATGTCCCTAACGTCCCAGACGTCTCAGATGTTCCATATGTCCCATATGTCCCATATGTCCCTAATGTCCCATGCGTCCTAGATGTTCCATATGTCCTTAACGTCCCAGGCGTCCAAGACGTCCTAGATGTCCCATATGTCCTTAACGTCCCAGACGTCCCACATGTCCCATATGTCCCTAACGTCCCAGACGTCCCAGATGTCCCATATGTCCCTAACGTCCCAGACGTCCCAGATGTCCCATATGTCCCTAATGTCCCAGGCGTCCTAGATGTTCCATATGTCCCTACCGTCCCCGACGTCCTAAATGTCCCATATGTCCCTAACGTTCCAGACGTCCCAACTGTCCCGAATGTCCCTAACGTCCCAGACGTCCCAGACGTCCCAGACGTCCCAGACGTCCCAGACGTCCCAGACGTCCTAGATGCTTCATATGTCCCTAACGTCCCAGACGTCCTAAATGTCCCATATATCCCTAATGTCCCAGGCGTCCTAGATGTTCCATATGTCCCTAACGTCCCCGACGTCCTAAATGTCCCATATGTCCCTAACGTTCCAGACGTCCCAGATGTCCCATATGTCCCTAACGTCCCAGACGTCCCAGATGTCCCATATGTCCCATATGTTCACAATGTCCCAGGCGTCCTAGATGTTCCATATGTCCCTAACGTCCCAGACGTCCTAAATGTCCCATATGTCCTTAACGTCCCAGACGTCTCAGCTGTCCCGTATGTCCCTAACGTCCCAGACGTCCCAGACGTTCTAGATGTCCCATATGTCTCTAACGTCCCAGACATCTCAGCTGTCCCGTATATCCCTAACGTCCCAGACGTCCGAGATGTCCTAGATG
Source organism: Agriotes lineatus (assembly GCA_940337035.1). Classification (NCBI taxonomy): domain Eukaryota; kingdom Metazoa; phylum Arthropoda; class Insecta; order Coleoptera; family Elateridae; genus Agriotes; species Agriotes lineatus. The sequence continues at coordinate 81,117,318 of OW679201.1, read as the reverse complement.
TGCCATATGTACCTATCGTCACAGACGTCTCAGATGTCCCATATGTCTTTAACGTCCCAGACGTCCCAGATGTCCCATATGTTCCATATGTCCCTAATGTCCCAGGCGTCCCAGATGTTCCATATGTCCCATGTGTCCCATATTTCCCTAATGTCCAAGGCGTCCTAAATGTTCCATATATCCTTAACGTCCCAGACATCCCAGATCTCCTAGATGTCCCATATGTCCTTAACGTCCCAGACGTCCCAGATGTCCAATATGTCCCTAACGTCCCAGACGTCCCAGATGTTTCATATGTCCCATATGTCCCTAATGTCCCAGGCGTCCCAGATGTCCCATATGTCCAATACGTCCCTAATGTCGCAGGCGTCCTAAATGTCCCATATCTCCTTAACGTCCCAGACGTCCCAGACGTCCCAGACGTCCTAGATGTCCCATATGTCCTTAACGTCCCAGACGTCCCAGATGTCCTATATGTCCCATGTGTCCCTAATGTCCAAGGCGTCCTAAATGTCCCATATGTCCTTAACGTCCCAGACGTTCCAGACGTCCTAGATGTCCCATATGTCCTTAACGTCCCAAACGTCCCAGATGTCCCATATGTTCCTAACGTCCCAGACGTCTCAGATGTCCCATATGTCCCATTTGTCCCTAATGTCCCAGGCGTCCCAGATGGTCCATATGCCCATATGTCCCTAATGTCCCAGGCGTCCTAAATGTCCCATATGTCCTTAACGTCCCAGACGTCCCAGACGTCCTAGATGTCCCATATGTCCCTAGCATCCCAGACGTCCCAGATGTCCCATATGTCCCATACGTCCCTAATGTCCCAGGCGTCCTAGATGTTCCATATGTCCCTAACGTCGCAGACGTCCTAAATGTTCCATTTGTCCCTAATGTCCCAGGCGTCCCAGATGTCCCATATGTCCCATATGTCCCTAATGTCCCAGGCGTCCTAAATGTTCCATATGTCCTTAACGTCCCAGACGTCCCAGACGTCCTAGATGTCCCATATGTCCTTAACGTCCCAGACGTCCCACATGTCCCATAAGTCCCTAACATCCCAGACGTCCCAGATGTCCCATATGTCCCATATGTCCCTAATGTCCCAGGCGTCCTAGATGTTCCACATGTTCCTAACGTCCCAGATGTCCCAGACGTCCTAGATGTCCCATATGTCCCTAACGTCCCAGACTTCCTAGAAGTCCTATATGTCCCTAACGTCCCAGACGTCCCAGACGTCCCAGACGCCCTAGATGTCTCATATGCCCTTAACGTCCCAGACGTCCCAGACGTCCCAAATGTCCCATATGTTCCATATGTCCCTAATGTCCCAGGCGTCACAGATGTCCCATATGCCCCATATGTCCCTAATGTCCCAGGCGTCCTAAATGTCCCAAATGTCCTTAACGTCCCAGACGTCCCGGACGTCCTAAATGTCGCATATGTCTCTAACGTCCCAGACGTCCTAGATGTTCCATATGTCCCTAACGTCCCAGACGTCCTAAATGTCCCATATGTCCCTAACGTCCCTAACGTCCTAGACGTCCCAGATGTCCCATATGTTCCATTTGTCCCTAATGTCCCAGGCGTCCCAGATGTCCCATATGTTCCATATGTCCCTAATGTTCCAGGCGTTCCAAATGTTCCATATGTCCTTAACGTCCCAGACGTCCCAGACGTTCTAGATGTCCCATATGTCCTTAACGTCCCAGACGTCCCACATGTCCCATAAGTCCCTAACATCCCAGACGTCCCAGATGTCCCATATGTCCCATAAGTCCCTAATGTCCCAGGCGTCCTAGATGTTCCACATGTTCCTAACGTCCCAGATGTCTCAGACGTCCTAGATGTTCCATATGTCCCTAACGTCCCAGATTTCCTAGAAGTCCTATAAGTCCTTAACGTCCCAGACGTCCCAGACGTCCAAGATGTTCCATATGTCCTATATGCCCCTAATGTCCCAGGCGTCCCATATGTCCCATATGTCCCATATGTCCCATATGTCCCTAATATCCTAGGCGTCCTAAATGTCCCATATGTCCATAACGTCTCAGACGTCCCAGACGCCCTAGATGTCCCATATGCCCTTAACGTCCCAGACGTCCCAGACGTCCCAAATGTCCCATATGTTTCATATGTCCCTAATGTCCCAGGCGTCACAGATGTCCCATATGCCCCATATGTCCCTAATGTCCCAGGCGTCCTAAATGTCCCATATGTCCTTAACGTCCCAGACGTCCCGGACGTCCTAAATGTCGCATATGTCTCTAACGTCCCAGACGTCTCAGCTGTCCCGTATGTCCCTAACGTCCCAGACGTCCTAGATGTCCCATATGTCCCTATCGTCACAGACGTCCTAGATGTCCTATATGTTCCTAACATCTCAGACGTCTCAGAAGTCCCATATGTTCCTAACGTCCCAGACGTTCTAGATGTCCCATATGTCCTTAACGTCCCAGACGTCCCAGATGACCCATATGTCCCTAACGTCCCAGACGTCTCAGATGTCCCAATTGTCTCATATATCCCTAACGTCCCAGGCGTATTAGATGTCCCATATGTCCCATATGTCCCTAATGTGCCAGGCGTCCCAGATGTCCCATATGTCCCATATGTCCCTAATGTTCCAGGCGTCCTAAATGTCCCATATGTCCTGAACGTCCCAGACTTCCCAGACGTCCTAGATGTCCCATATGTCTTTAACGTCCCAGACGTCACAGATGTCCCATATGTCCCATGCGTCCCTAATGTCCCAGGCGTCCCAGATGTCCCATATGTCCCATAAGTCCTAATGCCTCAGGCGTCCTAAATGTACCATATGTCCCTAACGTCTCAGACGTCAGAGATGTCCCATATGTCCCATACGTTCACAATGTCCCAGACGTCCTAGATGTTCCATATGTCCCTAACGTCCCAGACGTCCTAAATGTCTCATATGTCCTTAACGTGCCAGACGTCCCAGCTGTCCCGTATGCCCCTAACGTCCCAGACGTTCTAGATGTCCCATATGTCCCTAACGTCCCAGACGTCCCAAATGTCCCATATGTCCCATACGTTCACAATGTCCCAGGCGTCCTAGATGTTCCATATGTCCCTAACGTCCCAGACGTCCTAAATGTCCCATATGTCCTTAACGTGCCAGACGTCCCAGCTGTCCCGTATGCCCCTAACGTCCCAGACGTTCTAGATGTCCCATATGTCCCTAACGTCCCAGACGTCCTAAATGTCCCATATGTCCTTAACGTCCCAGACGTCCCAGCTGTCCCGTATGCCCCTAACGTCCCAGACGTCCTAGATGTTCCATATGTCCCTAACGTCCCAGACGTTCTAGATGTCCCATATGTCCCTAACGTCCCAGACGTCCTAGATGCCCTATATGTCCGTAACGTCCCAGACGTCTCAGATGTCCCATATGTCCTTAACGTCCTAGACGTCCCAGATGTCCCATATTTCCCTAACGTCCCAGACGTTCTAGATGTCCCATATGTCCTTAACGTCTTAGACATCCCAGCTGTCCCGTATGTCCCTAACGTCCTAGACGTCCCAGACGTTCTAGATGTCCCATATGTCCCTAACGTCTCAGACGTCCTAGATGTCCTATATGTCCCTAACGTCCCAGCCGTCCCAGACGTCCCCGATGTCCCATATGTCCGATATGTCCCTAATGTCCCAGGCGTCCTAAATGTCCCATATGTCCTTAACGTCCCAGACTTCCCAGACGTCCTAGATGTCCCATATGTCCTTAACGTCCAAGACGTTTTAGATGTCCCATATGTCCCTAACGTCCCAGACGTCCCAGATGTCCCATATGTCCCATATGTCCCAAATGTACCAGGCGTCCTAGATGTTCCATATGTCCCTAACGTCCCAGACGTCCTAAATGTCTCATATGTCCCTAACGTCCCAGAGTTTCAGCTGTCCCGTATGTCCCTAACGTCCCAGACGTCCCAGACGTCCTAGATGTCTTATATGTCATTAACGTCCCAGACGTCCCAGATGTCCCATATGTTCCAAACGTCCCAGACGTCCCAGATGTCCCATATGTCCCATATGACCCTAATGCCCCAGGCGTCCCAGATGTCCCACATGTCCCATATGTCCCTAATGTTTCAGGCGTCTTCACTGTCCCATATGTCCTGAACGTCCCAGACGTCCCAGACGTCCTAGATGTCCCATATGTCTTTAAAGTCCCAGACGTCCCAGATGTCCCATATGTCCATGTGTCCCTAATGTCCCACACGTCCCAGATGTCCCATATGTCCCATAAGTCCTTAATGCCTCAGGCGTCCTAAATGTCCCATATGTCCCTAACGTTCCAGACGTCACAGATGTCCATATGTCCCATATGTCCCTAATGTCCCAGGCGTCCCAGATGTCCCATATGTCCCATATGTCCCTAATGTCCCAGGCGTCCTAAATGTCCCAGACTTCCCAGACGTCCTAGATGTCCATTATGTCCCTAACGGCCCAGACGTCCCAGATGTCCCATATGTCCCTAATGTCCCAGGCGTCCTAAATGTCCCATATGTCATTAACGTCCCAGACGTCCCAGACGTCCTAGATGTCCCATATGTCCCTAACGTCCCAGACGTCCCAGACGTCCTAGATGTCCCATATGTAACTAACGTCCTAGACGTCCTAGATGTCCTATATGTCCCTAACGTCCCAGACGTCCCAGACGTCCCAGATGTCCCATATGTCCCATATGTCCCTAATGTCCCAGCCGTCCTAGATTTACCATATGTCCCATATGTCACTAATGTCCCAGTCGTCCCAGATGTCCCATATGCCCCATATGTCCCTAATGTCCCAGGCGTCCTAAATGTCACATATGTCCTTAACGTAACAGACGTCCCAGACGTCCTAGATGTCCCATATGTCCCTAACGTCCCAGACGTCTCAGATGTCACATATGTCCCATATATCCCTAATGTCCCAGGCGTCCTAGATGTTCCGATTGTCCCATATGTCCCTAATGTTTCAGGCGTCATAAATGTCCCACGTGTCCTTAACGTCCCAGACGTCCCAGACGTCCTAATTGTCCCATATTGCTTAACGTCCCAGACGTCCCAGATGTCCCATATGTCCCATATGTCCGATATGTCCCTAATGTCCCAGGCGTCTTAAATGTCCCATATGTCCTTAACGTCCCAGACTTCCCAGACGTCGTAGATGTCCCATATGTTTTTAACGTCCCAGACGTTTTAGATGTTCCATATGTCTCTAACGTCCCAGACGTATTAAATGTCTCATATGTCCCTAACGTCTCAGACGTTTCAGCTGTCCCGTATGTCCCTAACGTCCCAGACGTATCAGACGTCCTAGATGTCCCATATGTCATTAACGCCCCAGACGTCCCAGATGTCCCATATGTTCCTAACGTCCCAGGCGTCCCAGATGTCCCATATGTCCCATATGTCCCTAATGTTCCAAGCGTCCTAAATGTCCCATATGTCCTGAACGTCCCAGACGTCCCAGGCGTCCTAGATGTCCCATATGTCTTTAACGTCCCAGACGTCCCAGATGTCCCATATGTCCCATGTGTCCCTAATGTCCCAGGCGTCCCAGATGTCCCATGTGTCCCATAAGTCCTTAATGCCTCAGGCGTCCTAAATGTCCCATATGTCCCTAACGTCTCAGACGTCAGAGATGTCTCATATGTCCTTAATGTCCCAGGCGTCCTAGATGTCTCATATGTCCCATATGTCCCTAATCTCCCAGGCGTCCTAAATGTCCCAGACGTCCCAGACGTCCTAGATGTCCCATATGTCTCTAACGTCCCAGACGTCCCAGATGTCCCATATGTCCCTAATGTCATAGGCGTCCTAGATGTCCCATATGTCCCTAACGTCCCAGACGTCCCAGACGTCCTAGATGTCCCATATGTCCTTAACCTCCCAGACGTCTCAGACGTCCCATATGTCCCTAACGTCCCAGACGTCCCAGATGTCCCATGTGTCCCATATGTCCCTAATGTCCCAGGCGTCCCAGATGTCCCATTTGTCCCATATGTCCCTATTGTTCCAGGCGTCCTAAATGTCCCATATGTGCTTAACGTCCCAGACGTCCCAGACGTCCTAGATGTCGCATATGTCTTTAACGTCCACGACGTCCCAGATGTCCCATATGTCCCATGTGTCCCTAATGTCCCAGGAGTCCCAGATGTCCCATATGTCGTTAATGCCTCAGGCGTCCTAAATGTCCTATATGTCCCTAACGTCCCAGACGTCTCAGATGTTCCATATGTCCCATATGTCCCTAATGTCCCATGCGTCCTAGATGTTCCATATGTTCTTAACGTCCCAGACGTCCAAGACGTCCTAGATGTCCCATATGTCCTTAACGTCCCAGACGTCCCACATGTCCCATATGTCCCTAACGTCCCAGACGTCCCAGATGTCCCATATGTCCCTAACGTCCCAGACGTCCCAGATGTCCCATATGTCCCATATGTCCCTAATGTCCCAGGCTTCCTAGATGTTCCATATGTCCCTAACGTCCCCGACGTCCTAAATGTCCCATATGTCCCTAACGTTCCAGACGTCCCAACTGTCCCGAATGTCCCTAACGTCCCAGACGTCCCAGACGTCCCAGACGTCCCAGACGTCCCAGACGTCCCAGACGTCCTAGATGCTTCATATGTCCCTAACGTCCCAGACGTCCTAAATGTCCCATATATCCTTAATGTCCCAGGCGTCCTAGATGTTCCATATGTCCCTAACGTCCCCGACGTCCTAAATGTCCCATATGTCCCTAACGTTCCAGACGTCCCACATGTCCCATATGTCCCTAACGTCCCAGACGTCCTAAATGTCCCATATGTCCTTAACGTCCCAGACGTCTCAGCTGTCCCGTATGTCCCTAACGTCCCAGACGTCCCAGACGTTCTAGATGTCCCATATGTCTCTAACGTCCCAGACATCTCAGTGTCCCGTATGTCCCTAACGTCCCAGACGTCCGAGATGTCCTAGATGTGCCATATGTACCTATCGTCACAGACGTCTCAGATGTCCCATATGTCCTTAACGTCCCAGACGTCCCAGATGTCCCATATGTTCCATATGTCCCTAATGTCCCAGGCGTCCCAGGCGTCCCAGATGTTTCATATGTCCCATATGTCCCATATTTCCCTAATGTCCAAGGCGTCCTAAATGTTCCATATATCCTTAACGTCCCAGACATCCCAGATCTCCTAGATGTCCCATATGTCCTTAACGTCCCAGACGTCCCAGATGTCCAATATGTCCCTAACGTCCCAGACGTCCCAGATGTTTCATATGTCTTATATGTCCCTAATGTCCCAGGCGTCCCAGATGTCCCATATGTCCAATACGTCCCTAATGTCGCAGGCGTCCTAAATGTCCCATATCTCCTTAACGTCCCAGACGTCCCAGACGGCCTAGATGTCCCATATGTCCTTAACGTCCCAGACGTCCCAGATGTCCAATATGTCCCTAACGTCCCAGACGTCCCAGATGTTTCATATGTCTTATATGTCCCTAATGTCCCAGGCGTCACAGATGTCCCATATGCCCCATATGTCCCTAATGTCCGAGGCGTCCTAAATGTCCCATATGTCCTTAACGTACCAGACGTCCCGGACGTCCTAAATGTCGCATATGTCTCTAACGTCCCAGACGTCCTAGATGTTCCATATGTCCCTAACGTCCCAGACGTCCTAAATGTCCCATATGTCCCTAACGTCCCTAACGTCCTAGACGTCCCAGATGTCCCATATGTTCCATTTGTCCCTAATGTCCCAGGCGTCCCAGATGTCCCATATGTTCCATATGTCCCTAATGTTCCAGGCGTTCCAAATGTTCCATATGTCCTTAACGTCCCAGACGTCCCAGACGTTCTAGATGTCCCATATGTCCTTAACGTCCCAGACGTCCCACATGTCCCATAAGTCCCTAACATCCCAGACGTCCCAGATGTCCCATATGTCCCATAAGTCCCTAATGTCCCAGGCGTCCTAGATGTTCCACATGTTCCTAACGTCCCAGATGTCTCAGACGTCCTAGATGTTCCATATGTCCCTAACGTCCCAGATTTCCTAGAAGTCCTATATGTCCTTAACGTCCCAGACGTCCCAGACGTCCAAGATGTTCCATATGTCCTATATGCCCCTAATGTCCCAGGCGTCCCATATGTCCCATATGTCCCATATGTCCCATATGTCCCTAATATCCTAGGCGTCCTAAATGTCCCATATGTCCATAACGTCTCAGACGTCCCAGACGCCCTAGATGTCCCATATGCCCTTAACGTCCCAGACGTCCCAGACGTCCCAAATGTCCCATATGTTTCATATGTCCCTAATGTCCCAGGCGTCACAGATGTCCCATATGCCCCATATGTCCCTAATGTCCCAGGCGTCCTAAATGTCCCATATGTCCTTAACGTCCCAGACGTCACGGACGTCCTAAATGTCGCATATGTCTCTAACGTCCCAGACGTCTCAGCTGTCCCGTATGTCCCTAACGTCCCAGACGTCCTAGATGTCCCATATGTCCCTATCGTCACAGACGTCCTAGATGTCCTATATGTTCCTAACGTCTCAGACGTCTCAGAAGTCCCATATGTTCCTAACGTCCCAGACGTTCTAGATGTCCCATATGTCCTTAACGTCCCAGACGTCCCAGATGACCCATATGTCCCTAACGTCCCAGACGTCTCAGATGTCCCAATTGTCTCATATATCCCTAACGTCCCAGGCGTATTAGATGTCCCATATGTCCCATATGTCCCTAATGTGCCAGGCGTCCCAGATGTCCCATATGTCCCATATGTCCCTAATGTTCCAGGCGTCCTAAATGTCCCATATGTCCTGAACGTCCCAGACTTCCCAGACGTCCTAGATGTCCCATATGTCTTTAACGTCCCAGACGTCACAGATGTCCCATATGTCCCATGCGTCCCTAATGTCCCAGGCGTCCCAGATGTCCCATATGTCCCATAAGTCCTAATGCCTCAGGCGTCCTAAATGTCCCATATGTCCCTAACGTCTCAGACGTCAGAGATGTCCCATATGTCCCATACGTTCACAATGTCCCAGACGTCCTAGATGTTCCATATGTCCCTAACGTCCCAGACGTCCTAAATGTCTCATATGTCCTTAACGTGCCAGACGTCCCAGCTGTCCCGTATGCCCCTAACGTCCCAGACGTTCTAGATGTCCCATATGTCCCTAACGTCCCAGACGTCCCAAATGTCCCATATGTCCCATACGTTCACAATGTCCCAGGCGTCCTAGATGTTCCATATGTCCCTAACGTCCCAGACGTCCTAAATGTCCCATATGTCCTTAACGTGCCAGACGTCCCAGCTGTCCCGTATGCCCCTAACGTCCCAGACGTTCTAGATGTCCCATATGTCCCTAACGTCCCAGACGTCCTAAATGTCCCATATGTCCTTAACGTCCCAGACGTCCCAGCTGTCCCGTATGCCCCTAACGTCCCAGACGTCCTAGATGTTCCATATGTCCCTAACGTCCCAGACGTTCTAGATGTCCCATATGTCCCTAACGTCCCAGACGTCCTAGATGCCCTATATGTCCGTAACGTCCCAGACGTCTCAGATGTCCCATATGTCCTTAACGTCCTAGACGTCCCAGATGTCCCATATTTCCCTAACGTCCCAGACGTTCTAGATGTCCCATATGTCCTTAACGTCTTAGACATCCCAGCTGTCCCGTATGTCCCTAACGTCCTAGACGTCCCAGACGTTCTAGATGTCCCATATGTCCCTAACGTCTCAGACGTCCTAGATGTCCTATATGTCCCTAACGTCCCAGCCGTCCCAGACGTCCCCGATGTCCCATATGTCCGATATGTCCCTAATGTCCCAGGCGTCCTAAATGTCCCATATGTCCTTAACGTCCCAGACTTCCCAGACGTCCTAGATGTCCCATATGTCCTTAACGTCCAAGACGTTTTAGATGTCCCATATGTCCCTAACGTCCCAGACGTCCCAGATGTCCCATATGTCCCATATGTCCCAAATGTACCAGGCGTCCTAGATGTTCCATATGTCCCTAACGTCCCAGACGTCCTAAATGTCTCATAAGTCCCTAACGTCCCAGAGTTTCAGCTGTCCCGTATGTCCCTAACGTCCCAGACGTCCCAGACGTCCTAGATGTCCCATATGTCATTAACGTCCCAGACGTCCCAGATGTCCCATATGTTCCAAACGTCCCAGACGTCCCAGATGTCCCATATGTCCCATATGACCCTAATGCCCCAGGCGTCCCAGATGTCCCATATGTCCCATATGTCCCTAATGTTTCAGGCGTCTTCACTGTCCCATATGTCCTGAACGTCCCAGACGTCCCAGACGTCCTAGATGTCCCATATGTCTTTAAAGTCCCAGACGTCCCAGATGTCCCATATGTCCCATGTGTCCCTAATGTCCCACACGTCCCAGATGTCCCATATGTCCCATAAGTCCTTAATGCCTCAGGCGTCCTAAATGTCCCATATGTCCCTAACGTTCCAGACGTCACAGATGTCCCATATGTCCCATATGTCCCTAATGTCCCAGGCGTCCTAAATGTCCCAGACTTCCCAGACGTCCTAGATGTCCATTATGTCCCTAACGGCCCAGACGTCCCAGATGTCCCATATGTCCCTAATGTCCCAGGCGTCCTAAATGTCCCATATGTCATTAACGTCCCAGACGTCCCAGACGTCCTAGATGTCCCATATGTCCCTAACGTCCCAGACGTCCCAGACGTCCTAGATGTCCCATATGTAACTAACGTCCTAGACGTCCTAGATGTCCTATATGTCCCTAACGTCCCAGACGTCCCAGACGTCCCAGATGTCCCATATGTCCCATATGTCCCTAATGTCCCAGCCGTCCTAGATTTACCATATGTCCCATATGTCACTAATGTCCCAGTCGTCCCAGATGTCCCATATGCCCCATATGTCCCTAATGTCCCAGGCGTCCTAAATGTCACATATGTCCTTAACGTAACAGACGTCCCAGACGTCCTAGATGTCCCATATGTCCCTAACGTCCCAGACGTCTCAGATGTCACATATGTCCCATATATCCCTAATGTCCCAGGCGTCCTAGATGTCCCGATTGTCCCATATGTCCCTAATGTTTCAGGCGTCATAAATGTCCCACGTGTCCTTAACGTCCCAGACGTCCCAGACGTCCTAATTGTCCCATATTGCTTAACGTCCCAGACGTCCCAGATGTCCCATATGTCCCATATGTCCGATATGTCCCTAATGTCCCAGGCGTCTTAAATGTCCCATATGTCCTTAACGTCCCAGACTTCCCAGACGTCGTAGATGTCCCATATGTTTTTAACGTCCCAGACGTTTTAGATGTTCCATATGTCTCTAACGTCCCAGACGTATTAAATGTCTCATATGTCCCTAACGTCTCAGACGTTTCAGCTGTCCCGTATGTCCCTAACGTCCCAGACGTATCAGACGTCCTAGATGTCCCATATGTCATTAACGCCCCAGACGTCCCAGATGTCCCATATGTTCCTAACGTACCAGGCGTCCCAGATGTCCCATATGTCCCATATGTCCCTAATGTTCCAGGCGTCCTAAATGTCCCATATGTCCTGAACGTCCCAGACGTCCCAGGCGTCCTAGATGTCCCATATGTCTTTAACGTCCCAGACGTCCCAGATGTCCCATATGTCCCATGTGTCCCTAATGTCCCAGGCGTCCCAGATGTCCCATGTGTCCCATAAGTCCTTAATGCCTCAGGCGTCCTAAATGTCCCATATGTCCCTAACGTCTCAGACGTCAGAGATGTCTCATATGTCCTTAATGTCCCAGGCGTCCTAGATGTCTCATATGTCCCATATGTCCCTAATCTCCCAGGCGTCCTAAATGTCCCAGACGTCCCAGACGTCCTAGATGTCCCATATGTCTCTAACGTCCCAGACGTCCCAGATGTCCCATATGTCCCTAATGTCATAGGCGTCCTAGATGTCCCATATGTCCCTAACGTCCCAGACGTCCCAGATGTCCTAGATGTCCCATATGTCCTTAACGTCCCAGACGTCTCAGACGTCCCATATGTCCCTAACGTCCCAGACGTCCCAGATGTCCCATGTGTCCCATATGTCCCTAATGTCCCAGGCGTCCCAGATGTCCCATTTGTCCCATATGTCCCTAATGTTCCAGGCGTCCTAAATGTCCCATATGTGCTTAACGTCCCAGACGTCCCAGACGTCCTAGATGTCGCATATGTCTTTAACGTCCACGACGTCCCAGATGTCCCATATGTCCCATGTGTCCCTAATGTCCCAGGAGTCCCAGATGTCCCATATGTCGTTAATGCCTCAGGCGTCCTAAATGTCCTATATGTCCCTAACGTCCCAGACGTCTCAGATGTTCCATATGTCCCATATGTCCCTAATGTCCCATGCGTCCTAGATGTTCCATATGTTCTTAACGTCCCAGACGTCCAAGACGTCCTAGATGTCCCATATGTCCTTAACGTCCCAGACGTCCCACATGTCCCATATGTCCCTAACGTCCCAGACGTCCCAGATGTCCCATATGTCCCTAACGTCCCAGACGTCCCAGATGTCCCATATGTCCCATATGTCCTTAATGTCCCAGGCTTCCTAGATGTTCCATATGTCCCTAACGTCCCCGACGTCCTAAATGTCCCATATGTCCCTAACGTTCCAGACGTCCCAACTGTCCCGAATGTCCCTAACGTCCCAGACGTCCCAGACGTCCCAGACGTCCCAGACGTCCCAGACGTCCCAGACGTCCTAGATGCTTCATATGTCCCTAACGTCCCAGACGTCCTAAATGTCCCATATATCCTTAATGTCCCAGGCGTCCTAGATGTTCCATATGTCCCTAACGTCCCGACGTCCTAAATGTCCCATATGTCCCTAACGTTCCAGACGTCCCACATGTCCCATATGTCCCTAACGTCCCAGACGTCCTAAATGTCCCATATGTCCTTAACGTCCCAGACGTCCCAGACGTTCTAGATGTCCCATATGTCCCATATGTCCTTAACGTCCCAGACGTCCCAGACGTTCCAGACGTCCCACATGTCCCATATGTCCCTAACGTCCCAGACGTCCCACATGTCCCATATGTCCCTAACGTCCCAGACGTCCTAAATGTCCCATATGTCCCTAACGTCCCAGACGTCCCAGACGTTCTAGATGTCCCATATGTCTCTAACGTCCCAGACATCTCAGCTGTCCCGTATGTCCCTAACGTCCCAGACGTCCGAGATGTCCTAGATGTGCCATATGTACCTATCGTCACAGACGTCTCAGATGTCCCATATGTCCTTAACGTCCCAGACGTCCCAGATGTCCCATATGTTCCATATGTCCCTAATGTCCCAGGCGTCCCAGATGTTTCATATGTCCCATATGTCCCATATTTCCCTAATGTCCAAGGCGTCCTAAATGTTCCATATATCCTTAACGTCCCAGACATCCCAGATCTCCTAGATGTCCCATATGTCCTTAACGTCCCAGACGTCCCAGATGTCCAATATGTCCCTAACGTCCCAGACGTCCCAGATGTTTCATATGTCTTATATGTCCCTAATGTCCCAGGCGTCCCAGATGTCCCATATGTCCAATACGTCCCTAATGTCGCAGGCGTCCTAAATGTCCCATATCTCCTTAACGTCCCAGACGTCCCAGACGGCCTAGATGTCCCATATGTCCTTAACGTCCCAGACGTCCCAGATGTCCTATATGTCCCATGTGTCCCTAATGTCCAAGGCGTCCTAAATGTCCCATATGTACTTAACGTATCAGACGTTTCAGACGTCCTAGATGTCCCATATGTCCTTAACGTCCCAAACGTCCCAGATGTCCCATATGTTCCTAACGTCCCAGACGTCTCAGATGTCCCATGTCCCATTTGTCCCTAATGTCCCAGGCGTCCCAGATGGCCCATATGCCCATATGTACCTAATGTCCCAGGCGTCCTAAATGTCCCATATGTCCTTAACGTCCCAGACGTCCCAGACGTCCTAGATGTCCCATATGTCTTTAACGTCCCAGACGTCCCAGATGTCCCATATGTCCCTAGCATCCCAGACGTCCCAGATGTCCCATATGTCCCATATGTCTCTAATGTCCCAGGCGTCCTAGATGTTCCATATGTCCCTAACGTCGCAGACGTCCTAAATGTTCCATTTGTCCCTAATGTCCCAGGCGTCCCAGATGTCCCATATGTCCCATATGTCCCTAATGTCCCAGGCGTCCTAAATGTTCCATATGTCCTTAACGTCCCAGACGTCCCAGACGTCCTAGATGTCCCATATGTCCTTAACGTCCCAGACGTCCCACATGTCCCATAAGTCCCTAACATCCCAGACGTCCCAGATGTCCCATATGTCCCATATGTCCCTAATGTCCCAGGCGTCCTAGATGTTCCACATGTTCCTAACGTCCCAGATGTCCCAGACGTCCTAGATGTCCCATATGTCCCTAACGTCCCAGACCTCCTAGAAGTCCTATATGTCCCTAACGTCCCAGACGTCCCAGACGTCCCAGATGTCCCATATGTCCTATATGCCCCTAATGTCCCAGGCGTCCCAGATGTCCCATATGTCCCATATGTTCATAACGTCCCAGACGTCCCAGACGCCCTAGATGTCCCATATGCCCTTAACGTCCCAGACGTCCCAGACGTCCCAAATGTCCCATATGTTCCATATGTCCCTAATGTCCCAGGCGTCACAGATGTCCCATATGCCCCATATGTCCCTAATGTCCCAGGCGTCCTAAATGTCCCATATGTCCTTAACGTCCCAGACGTCCCGGACGTCCTAAATGTCGCATATGTCTCTAACGTCCCAGACGTCCTAGATGTTCCATATGTCCCTAACGTCCCAGACGTCCTAAATGTCCCATATGTCCCTAACGTCCCTAACGTCCTAGACGTCCCAGATGTCCCATATGTTCCATTTGTCCCTAATGTCCCAGGAGTCCCAGATGTCCCATATGTCCCATATGACCCTAATGTTCCAGGCGTTCCAAATGTTCCATATGTCCTTAACGTCCCAGACGTCCCAGACGTCCTAGATGTCCCATATGTCCTTAACGTCCCAGACGTCCCACATGTCCCATAAGTCCCTAACATCCCAGACGTCCCAGATGTCCCATTGTCCCATAAGTCCTTAATGTCCCAGGCGTCCCATATGTCCCTAATATCCCAGGCGTCCTAAATGTCCCATATGTCCATAACGTCTCAGACGTCCCAGACGCCCTAGATGTCCCATATGCCCTTAACGTCCCAGACGTCCCAGACGTCCCAAATGTCCCATATGTTTCATATGTCCCTAAAGTCCCAGGCGACACAGATGTCCCATATGCCCCATATGTCCCTAATGTCCCAGGCGTCCTAAATGTCCCATATGTCCCTTACGTCCCAGACGTCTCAGATGTCCCATATGTCCTTAACGTCCCAGACGTCCCAGATGTCCCATATGTTCCATATGTCCCTAATGTCCCAGGCGTCCCAGATGTTCCATATGTCCCATATGCCTTATATGTCCCTAATGTCCAAGGCGTCCTAAATGTCCCATATGTCCTTAACGTCCCAGACGTCCCAGTCGTCCTAAATGTCCCATATGTCCTTAACGTCCCAGACGTCCCATATATCCCATATGTCCCTAATGTCCCGGGCGTCCCAGATGTCCCATATGTCTAATATGTCCCTAATGTCGCAGGCGTCCTAAATGTCCCATATCTCCTTAACGTCCGACACGTCCCAGACGTCCTAGATGTCCCATATGTCCTTAACGTCCCAGACGTCCGAGATGTCCTAGATGTGCCATATGTACCTATCGTCACAGACGTCTCAGATGTCCCATATGTCCTTAACGTCCCAGACGTCCCAGATGTCCCATATGTTCCATATGTCCCTAATGTCCCAGGCGTCCCAGATGTTCCATATGTCCCATATGTCCCTAATGTCCAAGCCGTCCTAAATGTTCCATATGTCCTTCACGTCCCAGACGTCCCAGAACTCCTAGATGTCCCATATGCCCTTAACGTCCCAGACGTCCCAGATGTCCCATATGTCCCTAACGTCCCAGACGTCCCAGATGTTCTATATGTCCCATATGTCCCTAATGTCCCAGGCGTCCCAGATGTCCGATATGTCCAATATGTCCCTAATGTCGCAGGCTTCCTAAATGTCCCATATCTCCTTAACGTCCCAAACGTCCCAGACGTCCTAGATGTCCCATATGTCCTTAACGTCCCAGACGTCCCAGATGTCCCATATGTCCCATGTGTCCCTAATGTCCGAGGCGTCCTAAATGTCCCATATGTCGTTAACGTCCCAGACGTCCCAGACGTCCTAGATGTCCCATATGTCCTTAACGTCCCAGACGTCCCAGATGTCCCATATGTTCCTAACGTCCCAGACGTCTCAGATGTCCCATATGTCCCATTTGTCCCTAATGTCCCAGGTGTCCCAGGTGGAAAATATGCCCATATGTCCCTAATGTCCCAGGCGTCCTAAATGTCCCATATGTCCTTAACGTCCCAGACGTCCCAGACGTCCTAGATGTCCCATATGTCCTTAACGTCCCAGACGTCCCAGATGTCCCATATGTCCCTAGCATCCCAGACGTCCCAGATGTCCCATATGTCCCTAATGTCCCAGGCGTCCTAGATGTTCCATATGTCCCTAACGTCCCAGACGTCCTAAATGTACCATATGTCCCTAACGTCCCTAACGTTCTAGACGTCCCAGACGTCCCATATGTTCTATTTGTCCCTAATGTCCCAGGCGTCCCAGATGTCCCATATGTCCCATATGTCCCTAATGTCCCAGGCGTCCTAAATGTTCCATATGTCCTTAACGTCCCAGACGTCCCAGACGTCCTAGATGTCCCATATGTCCTTAACGTCCCAGACGTCCCACATGTCCCATAAGTCCCTAACATCCCAGACGTCCCAGATGTCCCATATGACCCTAATGTCCCAGGCGTCCTAGATGTTCCACATGTTCCTAACGTCTCAGATGTCCCAGACGTCCTAGATGTCCCATATGTCCCATATGTCCTATATGCCCCTAATGGCCCAGGCGTCCCAGATGTCCCATATGTCCCATATGTCCCTAAAGTCCCAGGTGTCCTAAATGTCCCACATGTCCTTAACGTCCCAGACGTCCCAGACGTCCTAGATGTCCCATATGTCCTTAACGTCCCAGACGTCCTAGATGTCCCATATGTCCTTAACGTCTCAGAAGTCCCAGACCTCCTAGGTGTCCCATATGTCCTTAACGCCCCAGACGTCCCAGATGTCCCATATGTCCCTAACGTCCCAGACGTCCCAGATGACCCATATGTCCTTAACGTCCCAGACGTACCAGATGTCCCATATGTCCCTAACGTCCCAGACGTCCCAGATGTTCCATATATCCCATATGTCTCATATTTCCCTAATGTCCAAGGCGTCCTAAATGTCCCATATGTCCTTAACGTCTCAGAAGTCTCAGACCTCCTAGGTGTCCCATATGTCCTTAACGCCCCAGACGTCCCAGATGTCCCATATGTCCCTAACGTCCCAGACGTCCCAAATGTTCCATATATCCCATATGTCCCTAATGTCCCAGGCGTCCCAGATGTCCCATATGTCCAATATGTTCCCAATATCGCAGGCGTCCTAAATGTCCCATACCTCCTTAACGTCCCAGACGTCCCAGACGTCCCAGACGTCCCAGATGTCCCATATGTCCTATATGCCCCTAATGGCCCAGGCGTCCCAGATGTCCCATATGTCCCATATGTCCCTAAAGTCCCAGGTGTCCTAAATGTCCCACATGTCCTTAACGTCCCAGACGTCCCAGACGTCCTAGATGTCCCATATGTCCTTAACGTCCCAGACGTCCTAGATGTCCCATATGTCCTTAACGTCTCAGAAGTCCCAGACCTCCTAGGTGTCCCATATGTCCTTAACGCCCCAGACGTCCCAGATGTCCCATATGTCCCTAACGTCCCAGACGTCCCAGATGACCCATATGTCCTTAACGTCCCAGACGTACCAGATGTCCCATATGTCCCTAACGTCCCAGACGTCCCAGATGTTCCATATATCCCATATGTCTCATATTTCCCTAATGTCCAAGGCGTCCTAAATGTCCCATATGTCCTTAACGTCTCAGAAGTCTCAGACCTCCTAGGTGTCCCATATGTCCTTAACGCCCCAGACGTCCCAGATGTCCCATATGTCCCTAACGTCCCAGACGTCCCAAATGTTCCATATATCCCATATGTCCCTAATGTCCCAGGCGTCCCAGATGTCCCATATGTCCAATATGTTCCCAATATCGCAGGCGTCCTAAATGTCCCATACCTCCTTAACGTCCCAGACGTCCCAGACGTCCTAGATGTCCCATATGTCCTTAACGTCGCAGACGTCCCAGATGTCCCATATGTCCCATATGTCCCTAATGTTCGAGGCGTCCTAAATGTCCCATATGTCCTTAACGTCCCAGACGTCCCAGACGTCCTAGATGTCCCATATGTCCTTAACGTCCCAGACGTCCCATATGTCCCTAATGTCCCAGGCGTCCTAAATGTTCCATATGTCCTTAACGTCCCAGACGTCCCAGACGCCCTAGATGTCCCATATGCTCTTAACGTCCCAGACATCCCAGACGTCCCAAATGTCCCATATGTTCCATATGTCCCTAATGTCCCAGGCGTCACAGATGTCCCATATGCCCCATATGTCCCTAATGTCCCAGAAGTCCTAAATGTCCCATATGTCCTAAACGTCCCAGACATACCGGACGTCCTAAATGTCGCATATGTCTCTAACGTCCCAGACGTCTCAGCTGTCCCGTATGTCTATAACGTCCCAGACGTCCGAGATGTCCTAGATGTCCCATATGTCCCAATCGTCACAGACGTCCTAGATGTCCTATATGTTCCTAACGTCCCAGACGTCCCAGATGTCCCATATGTCCCTAAAGTCCTTGACGTCCCAGAAGTCCCATATGTTCCTAACGTCCCAGGCGTCCTAGATGTCCCATATGTCCTTAACGTCCCAGACGTCCCAAATGACCCATATGTCCCTAACGTCCCAGACGTCCCAGATGTCCCAATTGTCTCATATATCCCTAATGTCCCAGGCGTATTAGATGTCCCATATGTTCCATATGTCCCTAATGTGCCAGGCGTTCTAAATATCCCATATGTCCTTAACGTCCCGGACGTCCCAGACGTCCTAGATGTCCCATATGTCCTTAACGTCCCAGACGTCCCAGATGTCCCAAATGTCCCTAACGTCCCAGAAGTCCCAGATGTCCCATATGTCCCATATGTCCCTACTGTCCCAGGCGTCCTAGATATTCCAAATGTCCCTAACGTCCCAGACGTTATAAGTGTCCCATATATCCCTAACGTCCCAGACGTCCCAGACGTCCTAGATGTCCTATATGTCCTTAACGTCCCAGATGTCCCATATGTCCCACATGTCCCTAATGTCCCAGGCGTCCTAGATATTCTATATGTCCCTAACGTCCCAGACGTCTTAAATGTCCCATATGTCCATAACGTCCCAGACGTCTTAAATGTCCCATATGTCCCTAACGTCCCAGACGTCTCAGATGTCCCATATGTCCTTAACGTCCCAGACGTCCCAGATGTCCCATATGTTCCATATGTCCCTAATGTCCCAGGCGTCAAAGATGTTCCATATGTCCCATATGTCTTATATCTCCCTAATGTCCAAGGCGTCCTAAATGTCCCATATGTTCTTAACGTCCCAGACGTCCCAGACGTCCTAAATGTCCCATATGTCCTTAACGTCCCAGACGTCCCAGATGTCCCATATGTCCCTAACGTCCCAGACGTCCCAGATGTCCCATATGTCCCATATGTCCCTAATGTCCCAGGCGTCCCAGAAGTCCCATATGTCCAATATGTCCCTAATGTCGCAGGCGTCCTAAATGTCCCATATCTCCTTAACGTCCCAAACGTCCCAGACGTCCTAGATGTCCCATATGTCCTTAACGTCCCAGACGTCTCAGATGTCCCATATGTCCTTAACGTCCCAGACGTCCCAGATGTCCCATATGTTTCATATGTCCCTAATGTCCCAGGCGTCCCAGATGTTCCATATGTCCCATATGTCCCATATGTCCCTAATGTCCAAGGCGTCCTAAATGTCCCATATGTCCTTAACGTCCCAGACGTCCCAGACGTCCTAGATGTCCCATATGTCTTTAACGTCCCAGACGTCCCAGATGTCCCAAATGTCCCTAACGTCCCAGAAGTCCCAGATGTCCCATATGTCCCATATGTCCCTAATGTCCCATGCGTCTTAGATATTCCAAATGTCCCTAACGTCCCAGACGTCCTAAATGTCCCATATGTCCCTAACGTAACAGACGTTCTAGATGTCCCATATGTCCTTAACGTCCCAGACGTCCCAGACGTCCTAGATGTCCCATATGTCCTTAACGTCCCAGATGTCCCATATGTCCCATATGTCACTAATGTCCCAGGCGTCCTAGATATTCCATATGTCCCTCACGTCCCAGACGTCTTAAATGTCCCATATGTCCCTAACGTCCCAGACGTCTCAGATGTCCCATATGTCCTTAACGTCCCAGACGTCCCAGATGTCCCATATGTTCCATACGTCCCTAATGTCATAGGCGTCCCAGATGTTCCATATATCCTATATGTCTTATATGTCCCTAATGTCCAAAGCGTCTTAAATGTCCCATATGTCCTTAACGTCCCAGACGTCCCAGACGTTCTAAATGTTCCATATGTCCTTAACGTCCCAGACGTCCCAGATGTCCCATATGTCCCTAACGTCCCAGACGTCCCAGATGTACCATATGTCCAATATGTCCCTAATGTCGCAGGCGTCCTAAATGTCCCACATCTCATTTACGTCCCAGACGTCCCAGACGTCCTAGATGTCCCATAAGTCCTTAACGTCCCAGACGTCCCAGATGTCCCATATGTCCCATATGTCCCTAATGTCCGAGGCGTCCTAAATGTCCCATATGTCCTTAACGTCCCAGACGTCCCAGACGTCCTAGATGCCCCATATGTCCTTAACGTCCCAGACGTCTCAGATGTCCCAGATGTCCCATATGTCCTATTTGTCCCTAATGTCCCAGGCGTCCCAGATGGCCCATATGCCCATATGTCTCTAATGTCTCAGGCGTCCTAAACGTTTTTAACGTCCCAGACGTCCCAGACCTCCTAGATGTCCCATATGTCCTTAACGTCCCAGACGTCCCAGATGTCCCATATGTCCCTAGCATCCCAGACGTCCCAGATGTCCCATATGTCTCATATGTCCCTAATGTCCCAGGCGTCCTAGATGTTCCATTTGTCCCTAACGTCCCAGACGTCCTAAATGTCCCATATGTCCCTAACGTCCCTAACGTTCTAGACGTCCCAGATGTCCCATATGTTCCATTTGTCCCTAATGTCCCAGGCGTCCCAGATGTCCCATATGTCCCATATGTCCCTAATGTCCCAGGCGTCCGAAATGTTCCATATGTCCTTACCGCCCCAGACGACCCAGACGTCCTAGATGTCCCATATGTCCTTAACGTCCCAGACGTCCCACATGTCCCATAAGTCCCTAACATCCCAGACGTCCCAGATGTCCCATATGTCCCATAAGTCAATAATTTCCCAGGCGTCCTAGATGTTCCATATGTTCCTAACGTCCCAGATGTCCCAGACGTCCTAGATGTCCCATATGTCCCTAACGTCCCAGAATTCCTAGAAGTCCTATATGTCCCTGACGTCCCAGACGTCCCAGACGTCCCAGATGTCCCATATGTCCTATATACCCCTAATGTCCCAGGCGTCCCAGATGTCCCATATGTCCCATATGTCCCTAATATCCCAGGCGTCCTAAATGTCCCATATGTCCATTACGACCCAGACGTCCCAGACGCCCTAGATGTCCCATATGCTCTTAACGTTCCAGACGTCCCAGACGTCCCAAATGTCCCATACGTTCCATATGTCCCTAATGTCCCAGGCGTCACAGATGTCCCATATGCCCCATATGTCCCTAACGTCCCAGACGTCCGAGATGTCCTAGATGTCCCATATGTCCCTATCGTCACAGACGTCCTAAATGTCCCATATGTCTTTAACATCCTAGTCGTCTCAGATGTCCCATATGTCCCTAACGTCCCAGACGTCCCAGATGTCTTATATGTCCCATTTGTCCCTAATGTCCCAGGCATCCCAGATGTCCCATATGTCCCAAATGTCCCTAATGTTCCAGGCGTCGTAAATGTCCCATATGTCCTTAACGTCCCAGACGTCCCAGACGTCCTAGATGTCCCATATGTCCTTAACGTCCCAGACGGTCTAGATGTCCCATATGTCCCTAACATCATAGACGTCCCAGATGTCCCATATGTCCCTAACGTCCCAGATGTCTCAGATGTCCCATATGTCCCATATGTCCCTAATGTCCCAGGCGTCCTAAATGTTCCATATGTCCTTAACGTCCCAGACGTCCCAGACGGCCTACATGTCCCAGACGTCCTACATGTCCCATATGTCCCTAACGTTCCAGACGTCCCAGGTGTCCCATATGTCCCACATGTCCCTAATGTCCCAGGCGTCCCTGATGTCCCATATGCCCAATATGTCCCTAATGTCGCAGGCGTCCTAAATGTCTCATATCTCTTTAACGTCCCAGACGTCCCAGACGTCCTAGATGTCCCATATGTCCTTAGCATCCCAGACGTCCCAGATGTCCCATATGTCCCATATGTCCCTAACGTCCCAGACGTCCTAAATGTCCCATATGTCCCTAACGTCCCAGGCGTCCCAGATGTCCCATATGTCCCTAAAGTCCTTGACGTCCCAGAAGTCCCAGATGTCCCATATGTCCCATATGTCCCTACTGTCCCAGGCGTCCTAGATATTCCAAATGTCCCTAACGTCCCAGACGTTATAAGTGTCCCATATATCCCTAACGTCCCAGACGTCCCAGACGTCCTAGATGTCCTATATGTCCTTAACGTCCCAGATGTCCCATATGTCCCACATGTCCCTAATGTCCCAGGCGTCCTAGATATTCTATATGTCCCTAACGTCCCAGACGTCTTAAATGTCCCATATGTCCATAACGTCCCAGACGTCTTAAATGTCCCATATGTCCCTAACGTCCCAGACGTCTCAGATGTCCCATATGTCCTTAACGTCCCAGACGTCCCAGATGTCCCATATGTTCCATATGTCCCTAATGTCCCAGGCGTCAAAGATGTTCCATATGTCCCATATGTCTTATATCTCCCTAATGTCCAAGGCGTCCTAAATGTCCCATATGTTCTTAACGTCCCAGACGTCCCAGACGTCCTAAATGTCCCATATGTCCTTAACGTCCCAGACGTCCCAGATGTCCCATATGTCCCTAACGTCCCAGACGTCCCAGATGTCCCATATGTCCCATATGTCCCTAATGTCCCAGGCGTCCCAGAAGTCCCATATGTCCAATATGTCCCTAATGTCGCAGGCGTCCTAAATGTCCCATATCTCCTTAACGTCCCAAACGTCCCAGACGTCCTAGATGTCCCATATGTCCTTAACGTCCCAGACGTCTCAGATGTCCCATATGTCCTTAACGTCCCAGACGTCCCAGATGTCCCATATGTTTCATATGTCCCTAATGTCCCAGGCGTCCCAGATGTTCCATATGTCCCATATGTCCCATATGTCCCTAATGTCCAAGGCGTCCTAAATGTCCCATATGTCCTTAACGTCCCAGACGTCCCAGACGTCCTAGATGTCCCATATGTCTTTAACGTCCCAGACGTCCCAGATGTCCCAAATGTCCCTAACGTCCCAGAAGTCCCAGATGTCCCATATGTCCCATATGTCCCTAATGTCCCATGCGTCTTAGATATTCCAAATGTCCCTAACGTCCCAGACGTCCTAAATGTCCCATATGTCCCTAACGTAACAGACGTTCTAGATGTCCCATATGTCCTTAACGTCCCAGACGTCCCAGACGTCCTAGATGTCCCATATGTCCTTAACGTCCCAGGCGTCCTAGATATTCCATATGTCCCTCACGTCCCAGACGTCTTAAATGTCCCATATGTCCCTAACGTCCCAGACGTCTCAGATGTCCCATATGTCCTTAACGTCCCAGACGTCCCAGATGTCCCATATGTTCCATACGTCCCTAATGTCATAGGCGTCCCAGATGTTCCATATATCCTATATGTCTTATATGTCCCTAATGTCCAAAGCGTCTTAAATGTCCCATATGTCCTTAACGTCCCAGACGTCCCAGACGTTCTAAATGTTCCATATGTCCTTAACGTCCCAGACGTCCCAGATGTCCCATATGTCCCTAACGTCCCAGACGTCCCAGATGTACCATATGTCCAATATGTCCCTAATGTCGCAGGCGTCCTAAATGTCCCACATCTCATTTACGTCCCAGACGTCCCAGACGTCCTAGATGTCCCATAAGTCCTTAACGTCCCAGACGTCCCAGATGTCCCATATGTCCCATATGTCCCTAATGTCCGAGGCGTCCTAAATGTCCCATATGTCCTTAACGTCCCAGACGTCCCAGACGTCCTAGATGCCCCATATGTCCTTAACGTCCCAGACGTCTCAGATGTCCCAGATGTCCCATATGTCCTATTTGTCCCTAATGTCCCAGGCGTCCCAGATGGCCCATATGCCCATATGTCTCTAATGTCTCAGGCGTCCTAAACGTTTTTAACGTCCCAGACGTCCCAGACCTCCTAGATGTCCCATATGTCCTTAACGTCCCAGACGTCCCAGATGTCCCATATGTCCCTAGCATCCCAGACGTCCCAGATGTCCCATATGTCTCATATGTCCCTAATGTCCCAGGCGTCCTAGATGTTCCATTTGTCCCTAACGTCCCAGACGTCCTAAATGTCCCATATGTCCCTAACGTCCCTAACGTTCTAGACGTCCCAGATGTCCCATATGTTCCATTTGTCCCTAATGTCCCAGGCGTCCCAGATGTCCCATATGTCCCTAATGTCCCAGGCGTCCGAAATGTTCCATATGTCTTTACCGCCCCAGACGTCCCAGACGTCCTAGATGTCCCATATGTCCTTAACGTCCCAGACGTCCCACATGTCCCATAAGTCCCTAACATCCCAGACGTCCCAGATGTCCCATATGTCCCATAAGTCAATAATTTCCCAGGCGTCCTAGATGTTCCATATGTTCCTAACGTCCCAGATGTCCCAGACGTCCTAGATGTCCCATATGTCCCTAACGTCCCAGAATTCCTAGAAGTCCTATATGTCCCTGACGTCCCAGACGTCCCAGACGTCCCAGATGTCCCATATGTCCTATATACCCCTAATGTCCCAGGCGTCCCAGATGTCCCATATGTCCCATATGTCCCTAATATCCCAGGCATCCTAAATGTCCCATATGTCCATTACGACCCAGACGTCCCAGACGCCCTAGATGTCCCATATGCTCTTAACGTTCCAGACGTCCCAGACGTCCCAAATGTCCCATACGTTCCATATGTCCCTAATGTCCCAGGCGTCACAGATGTCCCATATGCCCCATATGTCCCTAACGTCCCAGACGTCCGAGATGTCCTAGATGTCCCATATGTCCCTATCGTCACAGACGTCCTAAATGTCCCATATGTCTTTAACATCCTAGTCGTCTCAGATGTCCCATATGTCCCTAACGTCCCAGACGTCCCAGATGTCTTATATGTCCCATTTGTCCCTAATGTCCCAGGCATCCCAGATGTCCCATATGTCCCAAATGTCCCTAATGTTCCAGGCGTCGTAAATGTCCCATATGTCCTTAACGTCCCAGACGTCCCAGACGTCCTAGATGTCCCATATGTCCTTAACGTCCCAGACGGTCTAGATGTCCCATATGTCCCTAACATCATAGACGTCCCAGATGTCCCATATGTCCCTAACGTCCCAGATGTCTCAGATGTCCCATATGTCCCATATGTCCCTAATGTCCCAGGCGTCCTAAATGTTCCATATGTCCTTAACGTCCCAGACGTCCCAGACGGCCTACATGTCCCAGACGTCCTACATGTCCCATATGTCCCTAACGTTCCAGACGTCCCAGGTGTCCCATATGTCCCACATGTCCCTAATGTCCCAGGCGTCCCTGATGTCCCATATGTCCAATATGTCCCTAATGTCGCAGGCGTCCTAAATGTCTCATATCTCTTTAACGTCCCAGACGTCCCAGACGTCCTAGATGTCCCATATGTCCTTAGCATCCCAGACGTCCCAGATGTCCCATATGTCCCATATGTCCCTAACGTCCCAGACGTCCTAAATGTCCCATATGTCCCTAACGTCCCAGGCGTCCCAGATGTCCCATATGTCCCTAAAGTCCTTGACGTCCCAGAAGTCCCATATGTTCCTAACGTCCCAGGCGTCCTAGATGTCCCATATGTCCTTAACGTCCCAGACGTCCCAAATGACCCATATGTCCCTAACGTCCCAGACGTCCCAGATGTCCCAATTGTCTTATATATCCCTAATGTCCCAGGCGTATTAGATGTCCCATATGTTCCATATGTCCCTAATGTGCCAGGCGTTCTAAATATCCCATATGTCCTTAACGTCCCGGACGTCCCAGACGTCCTAGATGTCCCATATGTCCTTAACGTCCCAGACGTCCCAGATGTCCCAAATGTCCCTAACGTCCCAGAAGTCCCAGATGTCCCATATGTCCCATATGTCCCTACTGTCCCAGGCGTCCTAGATATTCCAAATGTCCCTAACGTCCCAGACGTTATAAGTGTCCCATATATCCCTAACGTCCCAGACGTCCCAGACGTCCTAGATGTCCTATATGTCCTTAACGTCCCAGATGTCCCATATGTCCCACATGTCCCTAATGTCCCAGGCGTCCTAGATATTCTATATGTCCCTAACGTCCCAGACGTCTTAAATGTCCCATATGTCCATAACGTCCCAGACGTCTTAAATGTCCCATATGTCCCTAACGTCCCAGACGTCTCAGATGTCCCATATGTCCTTAACGTCCCAGACGTCCCAGATGTCCCATATGTTCCATATGTCCCTAATGTCCCAGGCGTCAAAGATGTTCCATATGTCCCATATGTCTTATATCTCCCTAATGTCCAAGGCGTCCTAAATGTCCCATATGTTCTTAACGTCCCAGACGTCCCAGACGTCCTAAATGTCCCATATGTCCTTAACGTCCCAGACGTCCCAGATGTCCCATATGTCCCTAACGTCCCAGACGTCCCAGATGTCCCATATGTCCCATATGTCCCTAATGTCCCAGGCGTCCCAGAAGTCCCATATGTCCAATATGTCCCTAATGTCGCAGGCGTCCTAAATGTCCCATATCTCCTTAACGTCCCAAACGTCCCAGACGTCCTAGATGTCCCATATGTCCTTAACGTCCCAGACGTCTCAGATGTCCCATATGTCCTTAACGTCCCAGACGTCCCAGATGTCCCATATGTTTCATATGTCCCTAATGTCCCAGGCGTCCCAGATGTTCCATATGTCCCATATGTCCCATATGTCCCTAATGTCCAAGGCGTCCTAAATGTCCCATATGTCCTTAACGTCCCAGACGTCCCAGACGTCCTAGATGTCCCATATGTCTTTAACGTCCCAGACGTCCCAGATGTCCCAAATGTCCCTAACGTCCCAGAAGTCCCAGATGTCCCATATGTCCCATATGTCCCTAATGTCCCATGCGTCTTAGATATTCCAAATGTCCCTAACGTCCCAGACGTCCTAAATGTCCCATATGTCCCTAACGTAACAGACGTTCTAGATGTCCCATATGTCCTTAACGTCCCAGACGTCCCAGACGTCCTAGATGTCCCATAAGTCCTTAACGTCCCAGATGTCCCATATGTCCCATATGTCACTAATGTCCCAGGCGTCCTAGATATTCCATATGTCCCTCACGTCCCAGACGTCTTAAATGTCCCATATGTCCCTAACGTCCCAGACGTCTCAGATGTCCCATATGTTCCATACGTCCCTAATGTCATAGGCGTCCCAGATGTTCCATATATCCTATATGTCTTATATGTCCCTAATGTCCAAAGCGTCTTAAATGTCCCATATGTCCTTAACGTCCCAGACGTCCCAGACGTTCTAAATGTTCCATATGTCCTTAACGTCCCAGACGTCCCAGATGTCCCACATGTCCCTAACGTCCCAGACGTCCCAGATGTACCATATGTCCAATATGTCCCTAATGTCGCAGGCGTCCTAAATGTCCCACATCTCATTTACGTCCCAGACGTCCCAGACGTCCTAGATGTCCCATAAGTCCTTAACGTCCCAGACGTCCCAGATGTCCCATATGTCCCATATGTCCCTAATGTCCGAGGCGTCCTAAATGTCCCATATGTCCTTAACGTCCCAGACGTCCCAGACGTCCTAGATGCCCCATATGTCCTTAACGTCCCAGACGTCTCAGATGTCCCAGATGTCCCATATGTCCTATTTGTCCCTAATGTCCCAGGCGTCCCAGATGGCCCATATGCCCATATGTCTCTAATGTCTCAGGCGTCCTAAACGTTTTTAACGTCCCAGACGTCCCAGACCTCCTAGATGTCCCATATGTCCTTAACGTCCCAGACGTCCCAGATGTCCCATATGTCCCTAGCATCCCAGACGTCCCAGATGTCCCATATGTCTCATATGTCCCTAATGTCCCAGGCGTCCTAGATGTTCCATTTGTCCCTAACGTCCCAGACGTCCTAAATGTCCCATATGTCCCTAACGTCCCTAACGTTCTAGACGTCCCAGATGTCCCATATGTTCCATTTGTCCCTAATGTCCCAGGCGTCCCAGATGTCCCATATGTCCCATATGTCCCTAATGTCCCAGGCGTCCGAAATGTTCCATATGTCCTTACCGCCCCAGACGTCCCAGACGTCCTAGATGTCCCATATGTCCTTAACGTCCCAGACGTCCCACATGTCCCATAAGTCCCTAACATCCCAGACGTCCCAGATGTCCCATATGTCCCATAAGTCAATAATTTCCCAGGCGTCCTAGATGTTCCATATGTTCCTAACGTCCCAGATGTCCCAGACGTCCTAGATGTCCCATATGTCCCTAACGTCCCAGAATTCCTAGAAGTCCTATATGTCCCTGACGTCCCAGACGTCCCAGACGTCCCAGATGTCCCATATGTCCTATATACCCCTAATGTCCCAGGCGTCCCAGATGTCCCATATGTCCCATATGTCCCTAATATCCCAGGCGTCCTAAATGTCCCATATGTCCATTACGACCCAGACGTCCCAGACGCCCTAGATGTCCCATATGCTCTTAACGTTCCAGACGTCCCAGACGTCCCAAATGTCCCATACGTTCCATATGTCCCTAATGTCCCAGGCGTCACAGATGTCCCATATGCCCCATATGTCCCTAACGTCCCAGACGTCCGAGATGTCCTAGATGTCCCATATGTCCCTATCGTCACAGACGTCCTAAATGTCCCATATGTCTTTAACATCCTAGTCGTCTCAGATGTCCCATATGTCCCTAACGTCCCAGACGTCCCAGATGTCTTATATGTCCCATTTGTCCCTAATGTCCCAGGCATCCCAGATGTCCCATATGTCCCAAATGTCCCTAATGTTCCAGGCGTCGTAAATGTCCCATATGTCCTTAACGTCCCAGACGTCCCAGACGTCCTAGATGTCCCATATGTCCTTAACGTCCCAGACGGTCTAGATGTCCCATATGTCCCTAACATCATAGACGTCCCAGATGTCCCATATGTCCCTAACGTCCCAGATGTCTCAGATGTCCCATATGTCCCATATGTCCCTAATGTCCCAGGCGTCCTAAATGTTCCATATGTCCTTAACGTCCCAGACGTCCCAGACGGCCTACATGTCCCAGACGTCCTACATGTCCCATATGTCCCTAACGTTCCAGACGTCCCAGGTGTCCCATATGTCCCACATGTCCCTAATGTCCCAGGCGTCCCTGATGTCCCATATGCCCAATATGTCCCTAATGTCGCAGGCGTCCTAAATGTCTCATATCTCTTTAACGTCCCAGACGTCCCAGACGTCCTAGATGTCCCATATGTCCTTAGCATCCCAGACGTCCCAGATGTCCCATATGTCCCATATGTCCCTAACGTCCCAGACGTCCTAAATGTCCCATATGTCCCTAACGTCCCAGGCGTCCCAGATGTCCCATATGCCCCATATGTCCCTAATGTCGCAGGTGTCCTAAATGTCTCATATCTCCTTAACGTCCCAGACGTCCCAGGCGTCCTAGATGTCCCATATGTCCTTAACGTCCCAGACGTCCCAGATGTCCCATATGTCTTTAGCATCCCAGACGTCCCAGATGTCCCATATGTCCCACATGTCCCTAATGTCGCAGGCGTCCCTGATGTCCCATATGTCCAATATGTCCCTAATGTCGCAGGCGTCCTAAATGTGTCATATCTCCTTAACGTCCCAGACGTCCCAGACGTCCTAGATGTCCCATATGTCCTTAGCATCCCAGACGTCCCAGATGTCCCATATGTCCTTAACGTCCCAGACGTCCCAGATGTCCCATATGTCCTTAGCATCCCAGACGTCTCAGATGTCCCATATGTCCCATATGTCCCTAACGTCCCAGACGTCCTAAATGTCCCATATGTCCCTAACGTCCCAGGCGTCCCAGATGTCCCATATGTCATATATGTCTATAATGTCGCAGGTGTCCTAAATGTCTCATATCTCCTTAACGTCCCAGACGTCCCAGGCGTCCTAGATGTCCCATATGTCCTTAACGTCCCAGACGTCCCAGATGTCCTATATGTCCTTAGCATCCCAGACGTCCCAGATGTCCCATATGTCCCATATGTCCCTAACGTCCCAGACGTCCTAAATGTCCCATATGTCCCTAACGTCCCAGGCGTCCCAGATGTCCCATATGTCCCATATGTCCCATATGTCCCTAATGTCAAAGGTTTCCTAAATGTTCCATATGTCCTTAACGTCCCAGACGTCCCAGGCGTCCTAGATGTCCCATATGTCCTTAACGTCCCAGGCGTCTCAGATGTCCCATATGTCCCTAACATCTCAAACGTCCCAGATGTTCCATATGTCCCATATGTCCCTATTGTCCCAGGCGTCCTAGATGTTCTATATGTCCCTAACGTCCCAGATGTCCCAGACGTCCTAGATGTCCAATATGTCCCTAACGTCCTAGACTTCTTAGAAGTCCTATATGTCCCTAACGTCCCAGACGTCCCAGACGTCCCAAATGTCCCATATGTCCTATATGCTTCTAATGTCCCAGGGGTCCCAGATGTCCCATATGTCCCATATGTCCCATATGTCCCTAAAGTCCCAGGTGTCCTAAATGTCCCACATGTCCATAACGTCCCAGACGTCCCAGACGTCCTAGATGTCCCATATGTCTTTAACGTCCTAGATGTCCCAGATGTCCCATATGTCCCATATGTCCCTAATGTCCCAGGCGTCCTAAATGTCCTATATGTCCTTAACGTCCCAGACGTCCCAGACGTCCTAGATATCCCATATGTCATTAACGTCTTAGACGTCCCAGATGTCCCATATGTTACTAACGTCCCAGACGTCCCAGATGTCCCATATGTCAAATATGTCCCTAATGTCCCAGGCGTCTCAGACGTCCCATATGTCCCATATGTCCCTAATGTCCCAGGCGTCTTAAATGTCCCATATGTCCTTAAAGTCCCAGACGTCCCAGACGTCCTAGATGTCAGATATGTCCCATATGTCGCTAATGTCCCAGACGTCCTAAATGTCCCATATATCCTTAACGTCTCAGACGTCCCATGTGTCCCATATGTCCCTAACGCCCCAGACGTCCCAGATGTCCCATATGTCCCATATGTCGCTAATGTCCCAGACGGCCTAAATGTCCCATATGTCCCTAACGTCCCAAACGTCCCTGCTGTCCCGTATGTTTCTAACGTCCCAGACGTCCTAGACGTTCTAAATGTCCCATATATCAGTAACGTTCCAGACGTCCTAGATGTCCTACATATCCCTAACGTCCAAGACGTCCCAGACGTCCCAGATGTCCCATATGTCCCATACGTCCCTAATGTCCCAGGCGTCCCAGATGCCCCATATATCCCATATGTCCCTAATGTCAGAATCGTCCTAAATGTCCCATATGTCCTTAACGTCCCAGACGTCCCAGATGTCCCATATGTCCCTAACGTCCAGACGGCCAAGGTGTCTCATATGTCCCATATGTCCCCAATGTCCCATGCGTCCTGAATGTTCCACATGTCCCTAACTTACCAGACGTCCTAAATGTCCCATATGTCCCTAACGTCCCAGACGTTCCAGATGACCCATATGTCCTTAACGTCCCAGACGTACCAAATGTCCCATATGTCCATAACGTCCCAGACGTCCTAGATGTCCCATATGTCCATATGTCCCTAATGTCCCAGGCGTCCCAGATGTCCCATATATCCCTAATGTCCCAGGAGTCCTAAATGTCCCATATGTCCTTAACGTCCCAGACGTCCCAGACGTCCCAAATGTCCCATATGTTCCATATGTCCCTAATGTCCCAGGCGTCACAGATGTCCCATATGCCCCATATGTCCCTCACGTCCCAGGCGTCCTAAATGTCCCATATGTCTCTAACGTCCCAGACGTCTCAGCTGTTTCGTATGTTCCTAACGTCCCAGACGTCCGAGATGTCCTAGATGCCCCATA
Organism: Agriotes lineatus; assembly: GCA_940337035.1. Classification (NCBI taxonomy): domain Eukaryota; kingdom Metazoa; phylum Arthropoda; class Insecta; order Coleoptera; family Elateridae; genus Agriotes; species Agriotes lineatus. Next base: position 81,084,599 of record OW679201.1, on the reverse strand, counting down.
TGTCCCTATCGTCACAGACGTCATAGATGTCTTATATGTTCCTAACGTCCCACACGTCCCGGATGTCCAATATGTCTCTAACGTCCCAGACGTCCCAGATGTCATAAATGTCTCATATATCCCTAATGTCCCAAGCGTATTAGATGTCCCATATGTCCCATATGTCCCTAATGTGCCAGGCGTCCTAAATGTCCCATATGTCCTTAACGTCCCGGACGTCCCACGCGTCCTATATGTCCCATATGTCCTTAACGTCCCAGACGTCCAAGATGTCCCATATGTCCCTAACGTCCCAGAAGTCCCAGATGTCCCATATGTCCCATATGTCCCTAATGTCCCAGGCGTCTTAGATATTCCAAATGTCCCTAACGTCCCAGACGTCCTAAATGTCCCATATGTACCTAACGTCCCAGACGTCCCAGATGTTCCATATGTCTTTAACGTCCCAGACATCCTAGATGCTTCATATGTCCCTAACGCCCCAGACGTCCCAGATGTCCCATATGTTACATATGTCCCTAATGTCCCAAACGTCCCAGATGTCCCATATGTCCCATACGTCCCTAATGTCCCAGGCGTCCTAAATGTCTAATATGTCCTTAACGTCCCAGACGTCCCAGACGTCCTAGATGTCCCATATGTCCTTAACGTCCCAGACGTCCAAGATGTCCCATATGTCCCTAACGTCCCAGACGTCCCAGATGTCCCATATGTCCCATACGTCCCTAATGTCCCAGGCGTCCTAAATGTCTAATATGTCCTTAACGTCCCAGACGTCCCAGACGTCCTAGATGTCCCATATGTCCTTAACGTCCCAGACGTCCAAGATGTCCCATATGTCCCTAACGTCCCAGACGTCCCAGATGTCCCATATGTTTCATATGTCCCTAATGTCCCAAGCGTCCCAGATGTCCCATATGTACCATGCGTCCCTAATGTCCCAGGCGTCCTAAATGTCTAATATGTCCTTAACGTTCCAGACGTCCCGGACGTCCTAGATGTCCAATATGTGCCTAACGTCCCAGACGTCCCAGATGTCCCAGACCTTCTAGATGTCCCATATGTCTTTAACGTCCCAGACGTCCCAGATGTCCCATATGTCCCTAGCATTCCAAACGTCCCAGATGTCCCATATGTCCTTAACGTCCCAGACCTCCCAGATGTCCCATATGTAACTAACGTCCCAGACGTCCCAGATGTTTCGTATGTTCCTAACGTCCCAGACGTCCGAGATGTCCTAGATGCCCCATATGTCCCTATCGTCACAGACGTCATAGATGTCTTATATGTTCCTAACGTCCCACACGTCCCGGATGTCCAATATGTCTCTAACGTCCCAGACGTCCCAGATGTCATAAATGTCTCATATATCCCTAATGTCCCAAGCGTATTAGATGTCCCATATGTCCCATATGTCCCTAATGTGCCAGGCGTCCTAAATGTCCCATATGTCCTTAACGTCCCGGACGTCCCACGCGTCCTATATGTCCCATATGTCCTTAACGTCCCAGACGTCCAAGATGTCCCATATGTCCCTAACGTCCCAGAAGTCCCAGATGTCCCATATGTCCCATATGTCCCTAATGTCCCAGGCGTCTTAGATATTCCAAATGTCCCTAACGTCCCAGACGTCCTAAATGTCCCATATGTACCTAACGTCCCAGACGTCCCAGATGTTCCATATGTCTTTAACGTCCCAGACATCCTAGATGCTTCATATGTCCCTAACGCCCCAGACGTCCCAGATGTCCCATATGTTACATATGTCCCTAATGTCCCAAACGTCCCAGATGTCCCATATGTCCCATACGTCCCTAATGTCCCAGGCGTCCTAAATGTCTAATATGTCCTTAACGTCCCAGACGTCCCAGACGTCCTAGATGTCCCATATGTCCTTAACGTCCCAGACGTCCAAGATGTCCCATATGTCCCTAACGTCCCAGACGTCCCAGATGTCCCATATGTTTCATATGTCCCTAATGTCCCAAGCGTCCCAGATGTCCCATATGTCCCATACGTCCCTAATGTCCCAGGCGTCCTAAATGTCTAATATGTCCTTAACGTCCCAGACGTCCCAGACGTCCTAGATGTCCCATATGTCCTTAACGTCCCAGACGTCCAAGATGTCCCATATGTCCCTAACGTCCCAGACGTCCCAGATGTCCCATATGTTTCATATGTCCCTAATGTCCCAAGCGTCCCAGATGTCCCATATGTACCATGCGTCCCTAATGTCCCAGGCGTCCTAAATGTCTAATATGTCCTTAACGTTCCAGACGTCCCGGACGTCCTAGATGTCCAATATGTGCCTAACGTCCCAGACGTCCCAGATGTCCCAGACCTTCTAGATGTCCCATATGTCTTTAACGTCCCAGACGTCCCAGATGTCCCATATGTCCCTAGCATTCCAAACGTCCCAGATGTCCCATATGTCCTTAACGTCCCAGACCTCCCAGATGTCCCATATGTAACTAACGTCTCAGACGTCCCAGATGTCCCATATGTCCCATATGTCCCATATGTCCCTAATGTCCCAGGCGTCCTAAATGTTCCATATGTCTTTACCGTCCCAGAGGTCCCAGACGTCCCAGATGTCCCAGATGTCCCATAAGTCCCTAACATCCCAGACGTCCCAGATGTCCCATATGTCCCGTATGTCCCTAATGTCCCAGGCGTCCTAGATGTTCCACATGTTCCTAACGTCCCAGATGTCCCAGACGTCCTAGATGTCCCATATGTCCCTAACGTCCCAGACTTCCTAGAAGTTCTATATGTCTCTAACGTCCCAGACGTCCCAGACGTCCCAGATGTCCCATATGTCCCATATGTCCCTAATATCCCTGGCGTCCTAAATGTCCCATATGTCCATAACGTCCCAGCCGTCCCAGACGCCCTAGATGTCCCATATGCCCTTAACGTCCCAGACGTCCCAGACGTCCCTAATGTCCCAGACGTCCCAAATGTCCCATATGTTCCATATGTCCCTAATGTCCCAGGCGTCACAGATGTCCCATATGCCCCATATGTCCCTCACGTCCCATGCGTCCTAAATGTCCCATATGTCCTTAACGTCCCAGACGTCCCGGACGTCCTAAATGTCGCATATGTCTCTAACGTCCCAGACGTCTCAGCTGTCCCGCATGTCCCTAACGTCCCAGACGCCCGAGATGTCCTAGATGTCCCATATGTCCCTATCGTCACAGACGTCCTAGATGTCCTATATGTTCCTAACGTCCCAGACGTCCCAGATGTCCCATATGTCCCTAAAGTCCCAGACGTCCCAGAAGTCCCATATGTTCCTAACGTCCCAGACGTCCTAGATGTCCCATATGTCCTTAACGTCACAGACGTCCCAGATGACCCATATGTCCCTAACGTCCCAGACGTCCCAGATGTCCCAAATGTCTCATATATCCCTAATGTCCCAGGCGTATTAGATGTCCCATATGTCCCATATGTCCCTAATGTCCCAGGCGTCTAAATGTCCCATATGTCCTTAACGTCCCAGATGTCCTAGATGTCCCATATGTCCTTAACGTCTCAGACGTCCCAGATGTCCCATATGTCCCTAACGTCCCAGCCTTCCCAGATGTCCCATATGTCCCTAATGTCCTAGGCGTCCTAGATATTACATATGTCCCTAACGTCCCAGACGTCCTGAATGTCCCATATGTCCCATATGTCCCTAATGTCCCAGGCGTCCCAGATGTTCCATATGTCCCTAACGTCCCAGACGTTCTAGATGTCCCATATGTCCTTAACGTCCCAGACGTCCCAGACGTCCTAGATGTCCCATATGTCCTTAACGTCCCAGATGTCCCATATGTCCCTAACGTCCCAGCCGTCCCAGATGTCCCATATGTCCCATATGTCCCTAATGTCCCAGGCGTCCTTGATATTCCATATGTCCCTAACGTCCCAGACGTCCTAAATGTCCCATATGTCCCTAACGTCCTAGACGTCTCAGATGCCCCATATGTCCTTAACGTCCCAGACGTCCCAGATGTCCCATATGTTCCATATGTCCCTAATGTCCAAGGCGTCCTAAATTTTCCATATGTCCTTAACGTCCCAGACGTCCCAGACCTTCTAGATGCCCCATATGTCCTTAACGTCCCAGACGTCCCAGATGTCCTGTATGTCCCATATGTCCCTAATGTCGCAGGCGTCCCAGATGTCCCATATGTCCAATATGTCCCTAATGTCGCAGGCGTCCTAAATGTCCCATATCTCCATAACGTAACAGACGTCCCAGACGTCCTAGATGTCCCATTTGTCCCTAACGTCCCGGACGTCCTAAATGTCCCATATGTCCCTAACGTCCCAGACGTCCCAGCTGTCCCGTATGTCCTTAACGTCTCAGGCGTCCCAGACGTCCTAGATGTCCCATATGTCCCTAACGCCCCAGACGTCCCAGATGTCCCGTATGTCCTTAACGTCCCAGACGTCCCAGACGTCCTAAATGTCCCATATGTATTTAACGTCCCAGATGTCCCAGATGTCCCATATGTCCCATGTGTCCCTAATGTCTCAGGCGTCCTAAATGTCCCATATGTGTTTAAGGTCCCAGACGTCCCAGACGTCCTAGATGTCCCATATGTCCTTAACGTCTCAGACGTCCCAGATGTCCCATATGTCCCTAACGTCCCAGACGTCCCAGATGTTCCATATGTCCCATATGTCCCTAATGTCCCAGGCGTCCCAGATGTCCCTTAAGTATCATATGTCCCTAATGTCCCAGGCGTCCTAAATGTCCCTTATACCCTTAACGTCCCAGATGTCCCAGACGTCCTAGATGTCCCATATGTCCTTAACGTACCAGACGTCCCAGATATCCCATATGTTCTTAACAGCCCAGACGGCCCAGATGTCCCATATGTCCCATATGTCCCTAATGTCCCAGCCGTCCCAGATGTTCCACATGTCCCTAACGTCCCCGACGTCCTAAATGTCCCATATGTCCCTAACGTCCCAGACGTCCCAGCTGTCCCGTATGTCCCTAACGTCCCAGACGTCCCAGACGTCCTAGATGCCCCATATGTCCCTAATGTCCCAGGCGTCCTAAATGTTCCATATGTCCTTAACGTCCCAGACGTCCCAGACGCCCTAGATGTCCCATATGCTCTTAACGTCCCAGACGTCCCAGACGTCCCAAATGTCCCATATGTTTCATATGTCCCTAATGTCCCAGGCGTCACAGATGTCCCATATGCCCCATATGTCCCTAATGTCCCAGAAGTCCTAAATGTCCCATATGTCCTAAACGTCCCAGACATACCGGACGTCCTAAATGTCGCATATGTCTCTAATGTCCCAGACGTCTCAGCTGTCCCGTATGTCCCTAACGTCCCAGACGTCCGAGATGTCTTAGATGTCCCATATGTCCCTATCGTCACAGACGTCCTAGATGTCCTATATGTTCCTAACGTCCCAGACGTCCCAGATGTCCCATATGTCCCTAAAGTCCTAGACGTCCCAGAAGTCCCATATGTTCCTAACGTCCCAGGCGTCCTAGATGTCCCATATGTCCTTAACGTCCCAGACGTCCCAGATGACCCATATTTCCCTAACGTCCCAGACGTCCCAGATGTCCCAATTGTCTCATATATCCCTAATGTCCCAGGCGTATTAGATGTCCCATATGTTCCATATGTCCCTAATGTGCCAGGCGTCTTAAATATCCCATATGTCCTTAACGTCCCGGACGTCCCAGACGTCCTAGATGTCCCATATGTCCTTAACGTCCCAGACGTCCCAGATGTCCCAAAAGTCCCTAACGTCCCAGAAGTCCCAGATGTCCCATATGTCAAATATGTCCCTACTGTCCCAGGCGTCCTAGATATTCCAAATGTCCCTAACGTCCCAGACGTTATAAATGTCCCATATATCCCTAACGTCCCAGACGTCCCAGACGTCCTAGATGTCCTATATGTCCTTAACGTCCCAGATGTCCCATATGTCCCACATGTCCCTAATGTCCCAGGCGTCCTAGATATTTTATATGTCCCTAACGTCCCAGACGTCTTAAATGTCCCATATGTCCCTAACGTCCCAGACGTCTTAAATGTCCCATATGTCCCTAACGTCCCAGACGTCTCAGATGTCCCATATGTCCTTAACGTCCCAGACGTCCCAGATGTCCCATATGTTCCATATGTCCCTAATGTCCCAGGCGTCAAAGATGTTCCATATGTCCCATATGTCTTATATGTCCCTAATGTCCAAGGCGTCCTAAATGTCCCATATGTTCTTAACGTCCCAGACGTCCCAGACGTCCTAAATGTCCCATATGTCCTTAACGTCCCAGACGTCCCAGATGTCCCATATGTCCCTAACGTCCCAGACGTCCCAGATGTCCCATATGTCCCATATGTACCTAATGTCCCAGGCGTCCCAGAAGTCCCATATCTCCAATATGTCCCTAATGTCGCAGGCGTCATAAATGTCCCATATCTCCTTAACGTCCCAGACGTCCCAGACGTCCTAGATGTCCCATATGTCCTTAACGTCCCAGACGTCTCAGATATCCCATATGTCCTTAACGTCCCAGACGTCCCAGATGTCCCATATGTTCCATATGTCCCTAATGTCCCAGGCGTCCCAGATGTTCCATATGTCCCATATGTCCCATATGTCCCTAATGTCCAAGGCGTCCTAAATGTCCCATATGTCCTTAACGTCCCAGACGTCCCAGACGTCCTAGATGTCCCATATGTCCTTAACGTCCCAGACGTCCCAGATGTCCCAAATGTCCCTAACGTCCCAGAAGTCCCAGATGTCCCATATGTCCCATATGTCCCTAATGTCCCATGCGTCTTAGATATTCCAAATGTCCCTAACGTCCCAGACGTCCTAAATGTCCCATATGTCCCTAACGTCCCAGACGTTCTAGATGTCCCATATGTCCTTAACGTCCCAGACGTCCCAGACGTCCTAGATGTCCCATTTGTCCTTAACGTCCCAGATGTCCCATATGTCCCATATGTCACTAATGTCCCAGGCGTCCTAGATATTCCATATGTCCCTCACGTCCCAGACGTCTTAAATGTCCCATATGTCCCTAACGTGCCAGACGTCTCAGATGTCCCATATGTCCTTAACGTCCCAGACGTCCCAGATGTCCCATATGTTCCATACGTCCCTAATGTCATAGGCGTCCCAGATGTTCCATATATCCTATATGTCTTATATGTCCCTAATGTTTAAAGCGTCTTAAATGTCCCATATGTCCTTAACGTCCCAGACGTCCCAGACGTCCTAAATGTTCCATATGTCCTTAACGTCCCAGACGTCCCAGATGTCCCATATGTCCCTAACGTTTCAGACGTCGCAGATGTCCCATATGTCCAATATGTCCCTAATGTCGCAGGCGTCCTAAATGTCCCACATCTCCTTTACGTCCCAGACGTCCCAGACGTCCTAAATGTCCCATAAGTTATTAACGTCCCAGACGTCCCAGATGTCCCATATGTCCCATATGTCCCTAATGTCCGAGGCGTCCTAAATGTCCCATATGTCCTTAACGTCCCAGACGTCCCAGACGTCCTAGATGCCCCATATGTCCTTAACGTCCCAGACGTCTCAGATGTCCCAGATGTCCCATATGTCCTATTTGTCCCTAATGTCCCAGGCGTCCCAGATGGCCCATATGCCCATATGTCTCTAATGTCTCAGGCGTCCTAAATGTTTTTAACGTCCCAGACGTAACAGACCTCCTAGATGTCCCATATGTCCTTAACGTCCCAGACGTCCCAGATGTCCCATATGTCCCTAGCATCCCAGACGTCCCAGATGTCCCATATGTCTCATATGTCCCTAATGTCCCAGGCGTCCTAGATGTTCCATTTGTCCCTAACGTCCCAGACGTCCTAAATGTCCCATATGTCCCTAACGTCCCTAACGTTCTAGACGTCCCAGATGTCCCATATGTTCCATTTGTCCCTAATGTCCCAGGCGTCCCAGATGTCCCATATGTCCCATATGTCCCTAATGTCCCAGGCGTCCGAAATGTTCCATATGTCCTTACCGTCCCAAACGTCCCAGACGTCCTAGATGTCCCATATGTCCTTAACGTCCCAGACGTCCCACATGTCCCATAAGTCCCTAACATCCCAGACGTCCCAGATGTACCATATGTGCCATAAGTCAATAATTTCCCAGGCGTCCTAGATGTTCCATATGTTCCTAACGTCCCAGATGTCCCAGACGTCCTAGATGTCCCATATGTCCCTAACGTCCCAGAATTCCTAGAAGTCCTATATGTCCCTGACGTCCCAGACGTCCCAGACGTCCCAGATGTCCCATATGTCCTATATACCCCTAATGTCCCAGGCGTCCCAGATGTCCCATATGTCCCATATGTCCCTAATATCCCAGGCGTCCTAAATGTCCCATATGTCCATTACGACCCAGACGTCCCAGACGCCCTAGATCTCCCATATGCTCTTAACGTCCCAGACGTCCCAGACGTTCCAACTGTCCCATACGTTCCATATGTCCCTAATGTCCCAGGCGTCACAGATGTCCCATATGCCCCATATGTCCCTAACGTCCCAGACGTCCGAGATGTCCTAGATGTCCCATATGTCCCTATCGTCACAGACGTCCTAAATGTCCCATATGTCTTTAACATCCTAGTCGTCTCAGATGTCCCATATGTCCCTAACGTCCCAGACGTCCCAGATGTCCTACATGTCCCATTTGTCCCTAATGTCCCAGGCATCCCAGATGTCCCATATGTCCCAAATGTCCCTAATGTTCCAGGCGTCGTAAATGTCCCATATGTCCTTAACGTCCCAGACGTCCCAGACGTCCTAGATGTCCCATATGTCCTTAACGTCCCAGACGGTCTAGATGTCCCATATGTCCCTAACATCATAGACGTCCCAGATGTCCCATATGTCCCTAACGTCCCAGATGTCTCAGATGTCCCATATGTCCCATATGTCCCTAATGTCCCAGGCGTCCTAAATGTTCCATATGTCCTTAACGTCCCAGACGTCCCAGACGTCCTAGATGTCCCATATGTCCTTAACGTCCCAGGCGTCCCACATGTCCCATAATTCCCTAACATCCCAGACGTCCCAGATGTCCCATATGTCTCATATGTCCCTAATGTCCCAGGCGTCCTAGATGTTCCACATGTTTCTAACGTCTCAGATGTCCCAGACGTCCTAGATGTCCCATATGTCCCTAAAGTCCCAGGCTTCCTAGAAGTCCTATATGTCCCTAACGTCCCAGACGTCCCAGACGTCCCAGATGTCCCATATGTCCTATATGCCTATAATGGCCCAGGCGTCCCAGATGTCCCATATGTCCCATATGTCCCTAAAGTCCCAGGTGTCCTAAATGTCCCACATGTCCTTAACGTCCCAGACGTCCCAGACGTCCTAGATGTCCCATATGTCCTTAACGTCCCAGACGTCCTAGATGTCCCATATGTCCTTAACGTCTCAGAAGTCCCAGACCTCCTAGGTGTCCCATATGTCCTTAACGCCCCAGACGTCCCAGATGTCCCATATGTCCCTAACGTCCCAGACGTCCCAGATGACCCATATGTCCTTAACGTCCCAGACGTACCAGATGTCCCATATGTCCCTAACGTCCCAGACGTCCCAGATGTTCCATATATCCCATATGTCTCATATGTCCCTAATGTCCAAGGCGTCCTAAATGTCCCATATGTCCTTAACGTCTCAGAAGTCTCAGACCTCCTAGGTGTCCCATATGTCCTTAACGCCCCAGACGTCCCAGATGTCACATATGTCCCTAACGTCCCAGACGTCCCAGATGTTCCATATATCCCATATGTCCCTAATGTCCCAGGCGTCCCAGATGTCCCATATGTCCAATATGTTCCTAATATCGCAGGCGTCCTAAATGTCCCATACCTCCTTAACGTCCCAGACGTCCCAGACGTCCTAGATGTCCCATATGTCCTTAACGTCGCAGACGTCCCAGATGTCCCATATGTCCCATATGTCCCTAATGTTCGAGGCGTCCTAAATGTCCCATATGTCCTTAACGTCCCAGACGTCCCAGACGTCCTAGATGTCCCATATGTCCTTAACGTCCCAGACGTCCCAGATGTCCCATATGTCCCATATGTCCCTAATGTCCCAGGCGTCCTAAATGTTCCATATGTCCTTAACGTCCCAGACGTCCCAGACTCCCTAGATATCCCATATGCTCTTAAGGTCCCAGACGTCCCAGACGTCCTAAATGTCCCATATGTTCCATATGTCCCTAATGTCCCAGGCGTCACAGATGTCCCATATGCCCCATATGTCCCTAATGTCCCAGGAGTCCTAAATGTCCCATATGTCCTTAACGTCCCAGACATACCGGACGTCCTAAATGTCGCATATGTCTCTAACGTCCCAGACGTCTCAGCTGTCCCGTATGTCCCTAACGTCCCAGACGTCCGAGATGTCCTAGATGTCCCATATGTCCCTATCGTCACAGACGTCCTAGATGTCCTATATGTTCCTAACGTCCCAGACGTCCCAGATGTCCCATATGTCCCTAAAGTCCTAGACGTCCCAGAAGTCCCATATGTTCCTAACGTCCCAGGCGTCCTAGATGTCACATATGTCCTTAACGTCCCAGACGTCCCAGATGACCCATATGTCCCTAACGTCCCAGACGTCCCAGATGTCCCAATTGTCTCATATATCCCTAATGTCCCAGGCGTATTAGATGTCCCATATGTTCCATATGTCCCTAATGTGCCAGGCGTCCTAAATATCCCATATGTCCTTAACGTCCCGGACGTCCCAGACGTCCTAGATGTCCCATATGTCCTTAACGTCCCAGACGTCCCAGATGTCCCAAATGTCCCTAACGTCCCAGAAGTCCCAGATGTCCCATATGTCCCATATGTCCCTACTGTCCCAGGCGTCCTAGATATTCCAAATGTCCCTAACGTCCCAGACGTTATAAATGTCCCATATATCCCTAACGTCCCAGACGTCCCAGACGTCCTAGATGTCCTATATGTCCTTAACGTCCCAGATGTCCCATATGTCCCACATGTCCCTAATGTCCCAGGCGTCCTAGATATTCTATATGTCCCTAACGTCCCAGACGTCTTAAATGTCCCATATGTCCCTAACGTCCCAGACGTCTTAAATGTCCCATATGTCCCTAACGTCCCAGACGTCTCAGATGTCCCATATGTCCTTAACGTCCCAGACGTCCCAGATGTTCCATATGTTCCATATGTCCCTAATGTCCCAGGCGTCCCAGATGTTCCATATGTCCCATATGTCTTATATGTCCCTAATGTCCAAGGCGTCCTAAATGTCCCATATGTTCTTAACGTCCCAGACGTCCCAGACGTCCTAAATGTCCCATATGTCCTTAACGTCCCAGACGTCCCAGATGTCCCATATGTCCCTAACGTCCCAGACGTCCCAGATGTCCCATATGTCCCATATGTCCCTAATGTCCCAGGCGTCCCAGAAGTCCCATATGTCCAATATGTCCCTAATGTCGCAGGCGTCCTAAATGTCCCATATCTCCTTAACGTCCCAGACGTCCCAGACGTCCTAGATGTCCCATATGTCCTTAACGTCCCAGACGTCTCAGATGTCCCATATGTCCTTAACGTCCCAGACGTCCCAGATGTCCCATATGTTCCATATGTCCCTAATATCCCAGGCGTCCCAGATGTTCCATATGTCCCATATGTCCCATATGTCCCTAATGTCCAAGGCGTCCTAAATGTCCCATATGTCCTTAACGTCCCAGACGTCCCAGACCTCCTAGGTGTCCCATATGTCCTTAACGCCCCAGACGTCCCAGATGTCCCATATGTCCCTAACGTCCCAGACGTCCCAGATGTTCCATATATTCCATATGTCCCTAATGTCCCAGGCGTCCCAGATGTCCCATATGTCCAATATGTCCCTAATATCGCAGGCGTCCTAAATGTCCCATACCTCCTTAACGTCCCAGACGTCCCAGACGTCCTAGATGTCCCATATGTCCTTAACGTCGCAGACGTCCCAGATGTCCCATATGTCCTATATGTCCCTAATGTTCGAGGCGTCCTAAATGTCCCATATGTCCTTAACGTCCCAGACGTCCCAGACGTCCTAGACGTCCCATATGTCCTTAACGTCCCAGACGTCCCAGATGTCCCATATGTCCCATATGTCCTTAACGTCCCAGACGTCCCAGACGTCCTAGATGTCCCATATGTCCTTAACGTCCCAGACGGCCCAGATGTCCCATATGTCCCTAGCATCCCAGACGTCCCAGATGTCCCATATGTCCCTTTTGTCCCTAATGTCCCAGGCATCCTAGATGTTCCATATATCCCTAACGTCCCAGACGTCCTAAATGTCCCATATGTCCCAAACGTCCCTAACGTTCTAGACGTCCCAGAAGTCCCATATGTTCCATTTGTCCCTAATGTCCCAGGCGTCCCAGATGTCCCATATGTCCCATATTTCCCTAATGTCCCAGGCGTCCTAAATGTTCCATATATCCTTAACGTCTCAGACGTCCCAGACGTCCTAGATGTCCCATATGTCCCAAACGTCCCAGACTTCTTAGAAGTCCTATATGTCTCTAACGTCCCAGACGTCCCAGACGTCCCAGATGTCAAATATGTCTTATATGCCCCTAATGTCCCAGGCGTTCCAGGTGTCCTATATGTCCCATATGTCACTAATGTCCCAGGCGTCCTAGATGTTCTACATGTTCTAAACGTCCCAGATGTCACAGACGTCCTAGATGTCCCATATGTCCCTAACGTCCCAGACTTCCTAGAAGTCCTATATGTCCCTAACCTCCCAGACGTCCCAGACGTCCCAGATGTCCCATATGACTTATATGCCCCTAATCTCCCAGACGTCCCAGATGTCCCATATGTCCCATATGTCCCTAATATCCCAGGCGTCCTAAATATCCCATATGTCCATAACGTCCCAGACGTCCCAGACGCCCTAGATGTCTCATATGCCCTTAACGTCCCCGACGTCCCAGACGTCCCAAATGTCCCATATGTTCCTAAAGTCCCAGATGTCCTAGATGTCCCATATGTCCTTAACGTCCCAGACGTCCCAGACGTCCCAAATGTCCCATATGTTCCTAAAGTCCCAGGCGTCACAGATGTCCCATATGCCCCATATGTCCTTCACGTCCCGGACGTCCTAAATGTAGCATATGTCTCTAACGTCCCAGACGTCCGAGATGTCCTAGATGTCCCATATGTTCCTAACGTCCCAGACGTCCCGGATGTCCCATATGTCCCTAAAGTCCCAGACGTCCCAGAAGTCCCATATGTTCCTAAAGTCCCAGACGTCCTAGATGTCCCATATGTCCTTAACGTCCCAGACGTCCCAGATGACCCATATGTCCCTAACGTCCCAGACGTCCCAGATGTCCCAAATGTCTCATATATCCCTAATGTCCCAGGCGTATTAGATGTCCCATATGTTGCATATGTCCCTAACGTGCCAGGCGTCCTAAATGTCCCATATGACCTTAACGTCCCGGACGTCCCAGACGTCCTAGATGTCCCATATGTCCTTAACGTCCCAGACGTCCCAGATGTCCCAAATGTCCCTAACGTCCCAGAAGTCCCAGATGTCCCATATGTCCCATATGTCCCTAATGTCCCATGCGTCTTAGATATTCCAAATGTCCCTAACGTCCCAGACGTCCTAAATGTCCCATATGTCCCTAACGTCCCAGACGTTCTAGATGTCCCATATGTCCTTAACGTCCCAGACGTCCCAGACGTCCTAGATGTCCCATATGTCCTTAACGTCCCAGATGTCCCATATGTCACTAATGTCCCAGGCGTCCTAGATATTCCATATGTCCCTCACGTCTCAGACGTCTTAAATGTCCCATATGTCCCTAACGTCCCAGACGTCTCAAATGTCCCATATGTCCTTAACGTCCCAGACGTCCTAGATGTCCCATATGTCCTTAACGTCCCAGACGTCCCAGATGTCCCAAATGTCCCTAACGTCCCAGAAGTCCCAGATGTCCCATATGTCCCATATGTCCCTAATGTCCCATGCGTCTTAGATATTCCAAATGTCCCTAACGTCCCAGACGTCCTAAATGTCCCATATGTCCCTAACGTCCCAGACGTTCTAGATGTCCCATATGTCCTTAACGTCCCAGACGTCCCAGACGTCCTAGATGTCCCATATGTCCTTAACGTCCCAGATGTCCCATATGTCACTAATGTCCCAGGCGTCCTAGATATTCCATATGTCCCTCACGTCTCAGACGTCTTAAATGTCCCATATGTCCCTAACGTCCCAGACGTCTCAAATGTCCCATATGTCCTTAACGTCCCAGACGTCCCACATGTCCCATAAGTCCCTAACATCCCAGACGTCCCAGATGTCCCATATGTCCCATAAGTCAATAATTTCCCAGGCGTCCTAGATGTTCCATATGTTCCTAACGTCCCAGATGTCCCAGACGTCCTAGATGTCCCATATGTCCCTAACGTCCCAGAATTCCTAGAAGTCCTATATGTCCCTGACGTCCCAGACGTCCCAGACGTCCCAGATGTCCCATATGTCCTATATACCCCTAATGTCCCAGGCGTCCCAGATGTCCCATATGTCCCATATGTCCCTAATATCCCAGGCGTCCTAAATGTCCCATATGTCCATTACGACCCAGACGTCCCAGACGCCCTAGATGTCCCATATGCTCTTAACGTCCCAGACGTCCCAGACGTCCCAAATGTCCCATACGTTCCATATGTCCCTAATGTCCCAGGCGTCACAGATGTCCCATATGCCCCATATGTCCCTAACGTCCCAGACGTCCGAGATGTCCTAGATGTCCCATATGTCCCTATCGTCACAGACGTCCTAAATGTAACATATGTCTTTAACATCCTAGTCGTCTCAGATGTCCCATATGTCCCTAACGTCCCAGACGTCCCAGATGTCCTATATGTCCCATTTGTACCTAATGTCCCAGGCATCCCAGATGTCCCATATGTCCCAAATGTCCCTAATGTTCCAGGCGTCGTAAATGTCCCATATGTCCTTAACGTCCCAGACGTCCCAGACGTCCTAGATGTCCCATATGTCCTTAACGTCCCAGACGGTCTAGATGTCCCATATGTCCCTAACATCCCAGACGTCCCAGATGTCCCATATGTCCCTAACGTCCCAGATGTCTCAGATGTCCCACATGTTCCTAACGTCCCAGACGTCCTAGATGTCCCATATGTCCTTAACGTCCCAGACGTCCCAGATGACCCATATGTCCCTAACGTCCCAGACGTCCCAGATGTCCCAAATGTCTTATATGTCCCTAATGTCCCAGGCGTATCAGATGTCCCATTTGTCCCATATGTCCCTAATATCCCAGGCGTCCTAAATGTCCCATATGTCCTTAACGTCCCAGACGTCCCAGTTGTCTAATATGTCCCTAACGTCCCAGACGTCCCAGATGTCCCATATGTCCCTAACGTCCCAGACGTCCCAGATATTCCATACGTCCCTAACGTCCTAGACGTCGTAGATGTCCCATATGTCCTTAACGTCCCAGACGTCCCAGATGTCCCATATGTCCTTAACGTCCCAGACGTTTCAGATGTCCCATATGTTCCATTTGTCCCTAATGTCCCAGGCGTCCCAGATGTCCCATATGCCCATATGTCCCTAATGTCCAAGGCGTCTTAAATGTCCCATATGTCCTTAACGTCCCAGACGTCCCAGACGTCCTAGATGTCCCATATGTCCTTAACGTCCCAGACGTCCCAGATGTCCCATATGTCCCTAACGTCCCAGACGTCCCAGATGTCCCATATGTCCCATATGTCCCTAATGTCCCAGGCGTCCCAGATGTCCCATGTGTCCAATATGTCCCTAATGTCGCAGGCGTCCTAAATGTCTCATATCTAATTAACGTCCCAGACGTCCGAGGCGTCCTAGATGTCCCATATGTCCTTAACGTACCAGACGTCCCAGATGTCCCATATGTCCTTAGCATCCTAGACGTCCCAGATGTCCCACATGTCCCATATGTCCCTAACGTCCCAGACGTCCTAAATGTCCCATATGGCCCTAACGTCCCAGGCGTCCCAGATGTCCCATATGTCCCACATGTCCCTAATGTCAAAGGCTTCCTAGATGTCCCATATGTCCTTAACGTCCCAGACGTCTCAGATGTCCCATATGTCCCTAACATCTCAAACGTCCCAGACGTCCCAGATGTCCCATGTGTCCCATATGTCCCTAACGTCCCAGACGTCTTAAATGTCCCATATGTCTCTATCGTCCCAGGCGTCCCAGATGTCCCATATGTCCCTAATGTCAAAGGCTTCCTAAATGTTCCATATGTCCTTAACGTCCCGACGTCCCAGACGGCCTAGATGTCCCATATGTCCTTAACGTCCCAGACGTCTCAGATGTCCCATATGTCCCTAACATCTCAAACGTCCCAGATGTTCCATATGTCCCATATGTCCCTAACGTTCCAGACGTCCTAGATGTCCCATATGTCCTTAACGTCCCAGACGTCCCAGATGACCCATATGTCCCTAACGTCCCAGACGTCCCAGATGTCCCAAATGTCTTATATGTCCCTAATGTCCCAGGCGTATCAGATGTCCCATTTGTCCCATATGTCCCTAATATCCCAGGCGACATAAATGTCCCATATGTACTTAACGTCCCAGACGTCCCAGATGTCTAATATGTCCCTAACGTTCCAGACGTCCCAGAAGTCCCATATGTCCCATATGTCCCTAATGTCCCAGGCGTCCTAGATATTCCATATGTCCCTAACGTTCCAGACGTCCTAAATGTCCCATATGTCCCTAACGTCCCAGACGTCCCAGATGTTCCATACGTCCCTAACGTCCCAGACGTCCCAGATGTCCCATATGTCCTTAACGTCCCAGACGTCCCAGATGTCCCATATGTTCCATATGTCTCTAATGTCCCAGGCGTCCCAGATGTCCCATATGCCCATTTGTCCCTAATGTTTAAGGCGTCCTAAATGTCCCATATGTCCTTAACATCCCAGACGTCCCAGACGTCCTACATGTCCCATATGTCCCTAACGTTCCAGACGTCCCAGATGTCCCATATGTCCCACATGTCCCTAATGTCCCAGGCGTCCCTGATGTCCCATATGTCCAATATGTCCCTAATGTCGCAGGCGTCCTAAATGTCTCATATCTCTTTAACGTCCCAGAAGTCCCAGACGTCCTAGATGTCCCATATGTCTTTAGCATCCCAGACGTCCCAGATGTCCCATATGTCCTTAACGTCCCAGACGTCCCAGATGTCCCATATGTCCTTAGCATCCCAGACGTCCCAGATGTCCCATATGTCCCATATGTCCCTAACGTCCCAGACGTCCTAAATGTCCCATATGTCCCTAACGTCCCAGGCGTCCTAGATGTCCCATATGTCCCATATGTCCCTAATGTCGCAGGTGTCCTAAATGTCTCATATCTCCTTAACGTCCCAGACGTCCCAGGCGTCCTAGATGTCCCATATGTCCTTAACGTCCCAGACGTCCCAGATGTCCCATATGTCCTTAGCATCCCAGACGTCCCAGATGTCCCATATGTCCCACATGTCCCTAATGTCCCAGGCGTCCCTGATGTCCCATATGTCCAATATGTCCCTAATGTCGCAGGCGTCCTAAATGTCTCATATCTCCTTAACGTCCCAGACGTCCCAGACGTCCTAGATGTCCCATATGTCCTTAGCATCCCAGACGTCCCCAGATGTCCCATATGTCCTTAACGTCCCAGACGTCCCAGATGTCCCATATGTCCTTAGCATCCCAGACGTCCCAGATGTCCCATATGTCCCATATGTCCCTAACGTCCCAGACGTCCTAAATGTCCCATATTTCCCTAACGTCCCAGGCGTCCCAGATGTCCCATATGTCCCATATGTCTATAATGTCGCAGGTGTCCTAAATGTCTCATATCTCCTTAACGTCCCAGACGTCCCAGGCGTCCTAGATGTCCCATATGTCCTTAACGTCCCAGACGTCCCAGATGTCCCATATGTCCTTAGCATCCCAGACGTCCCAGATGTCCCATATGTCCCATATGTCCCTAACGTCCCAGACGTCCTAAATGTCCCATATGTCCCTAACGTCCCAGGCGTCCCAGATGTCCCATATGTCCCTAATGTCAAAGTTTCCTAAATGTTCCATATATCCTTAACGTCCCAGACGTCCCAGACGTCCTAGATGTCCCATATGTCCTTAACGTCCCAGACGTCTCTGATGTCCCATATGTCCCTAACATCTCAAACGTCCCTGATGTTCCATATGTCCCATATGTCCCTATTGTCCCAGGCGTCCTAGATGTTCTATATGTCCCTAACGTCCCAGATGTCCCAGACGTCCTAGATGTCCAATATGTCCCTAACGTCCTAGACTTCTTAGAAGTCCTATATGTTTCTAACGTCCAGACGTCCCAGACGTCCCAGATGTCCCATATGTCCTATATGCTTCTAATATCCCAGGGGTCCCAGATGTCCCATATGTCCCATATGTCCCATATGTCCCTAAAGTCCCAGGTGTCCTAAATGTCCCACATGTCCATAACGTCCCAGACGTCCCAGACGTCCTAGATGTCCCATATGTCTTTAACGTCCTAGATGTCCCAGATGTCCCATATGTCCCATATGTCCCCTAATGTCCCAGGCGTCCTAAATGTCCTATATGTCCTTAACGTCCCAGACGTCCGAGACGTCCTAGATGTCCCATATGTCATTAACGTCTTAGACGTCCCAGATGTCCCATATGTTACTAACGTCCCAGACGTCCCAGATGTCCCATATGTCAAATATGTCCCTAATGTCCCAGGCGTCTCTGACGTCCCATATGTCCCATATGTCCCTAATGTCCCAGGCGTCTTAAATGTCCCATATGTCCTCAACGTCCCAGACGTCCCAGACGTCCTAGATGTCCCATATGTGCTTAACGTCTCAGACGTCCCATGTGTCCCATATGTCCCTAACGTCCCAAACGTCCCAGATGTCCCATATGTCCCATATGTCGCTAATGTCCCAGACGTCCTAAATGTCCCATATGTCCCTAACGTCCGAAACGTCCCTGCTGTCCCGTATGTTTTTAACGTCCCAGACGTCCTAGACGTTCTAAATGTCCCATATGTCAGTAACGTTCCAGACGTCCTAGATGTCCTATATATCCCTAACGTCCAAGACGTCCCAGACGTCCCAGATGTCCCATATGTCCCATACGTCCCTAATGTCCCAGGCGTCCCAGATGCCCCATATATCCCATATGTCCCTAATGTCCCAATCGTCCTAAATGTCCCATATGTCCTTAACGTCCCAGACGTCCCAGATGTCCCATATGTCCCTAACGTCCAGACGGCCAAGGTGTCTCATATGTCCCATATGTCTCCAATGTCCCATGCGTCCTGAATGTTCCACATGTCCCTAACTTACCAGACGTCCTAAATGTCCCATATGTCCCTAACGTCCCAGACGTTCCAAATGTCCCATATGTCCATAACGTCCCAGACGTCCTAGATGTCCCATATGTCCCATATGTCCCTAATGTCCCAGGCGTCCCAGATGTCCCATATATCCCTAATGTCCCAGGAGTCCTAAATGTCCCATATGTCCTTAACGTCCCAGACGTCCCAGACGTCCCAAATGTCCCATATGTTCTATATGTCCCTAATGTCCCAGGCGTCACAGATGTCCCATATGCCCCATATGTCCCTCACGTCCCAGGCGTCCTAAATGTCCCATATGTCCTTAACGTCCCAGACGTCCCGGACGTCCTAAATGTCGCATATGTCTCTAACGTCCCAGACGTCTCAGCTGTTTCGTATGTTCCTAACGTCCAGACGTCCGAGATGTCCTAGATGCCCCATATGTCCCTATCGTCACAGACGTCATAGATGTCTTATATGTTCCTAACGTCCCACACGTCCCGGATGTCCCATATGTCTCTAACGTCCCAGACGTCCCAGATGTCATAAATGTCTCATATATCCCTAATGTCCCAAGCGTATTAGATGTCCCATATGTCCCATATGTCCCTAATGTGCCAGGCGTCCTAAATGTCCCATATGTCCTTAACGTCCCGGACGTCCCACGCGTCCTGTATGTCCCATATGTCCTTAACGTCCCAGACGTCCAAGATGTCCCATATGTCCCTAACGTCCCAGAAGTCCCAGATGTCCCATATGTCCCATATGTCCCTAATGTCCCAGGCGTCTTAGATATTCCAAATGTCCCTAACGTCCCAGACGTCCTAAATGTCCCATATGTACCTAACGTCCCAGACGTCCCAGATGTTCCATATGTCTTTAACGTCCCAGACATCCTAGATGCTTCATATGTCCCTAACGCCCCAGACGTCCCAGATGTCCCATATGTTACATATGTCCCCTAATGTCCCAAGCGTCCCAGATGTCCCATATGTCCCATACGTCCCTAATGTCCCAGGCGTCCTAAATGTCTAATATGTCCTTAACGTCCCAGACGTCCCAGACGTCCTAGATGTCCCATATGTCTTTAACGTCCTAGATGTCCCAGATGTCCCCATATGTCCCATATGTCCCTAATGTCCCAGGCGTCCTAAATGTCCTATATGTCCTTAACGTCCCAGACGTCCCAGACGTCCTAGATGTCCCATATGTCATTAACGTCTTAGACGTCCCAGATGTCCCATATGTTACTAACGTCCCAGACGTCCCAGATGTCCCATATGTCAAATATGTCCCTAATGTCCCAGGCGTCTCAGACGTCCCATATGTCCCATATGTCCCTAATGTCCCAGGCGTCTTAAATGTCCCATATGTCCTCAACGTCCCAGACGTCCCAGACGTCCTAGATGTCCCATATGTGCTTAACGTCTCAGACGTCCCATGTGTCCCATATGTCCCTAACGTCCCAGACGTCCCAGATGTCCCATATGTCCCATATGTCGCTAATGTCCCAGACGTCCTAAATGTTCCATATGTCCCTAACGTCCCAAACGTCCCTGCTGTCCCGTATGTTTCTAACGTCCCAGACGTCCTAGACGTTCTAAATGTCCCATATGTCAGTAACGTTCCAGACGTCCTAGATGTCCTATATATCCCTAACGTCCAAGACGTCCCAGACGTCCCAGATGTCCCATATGTCCCATACGTCCCTAATGTCCCCAGGCGTCCCAGATGCCCCATATATCCCATATGTCCCTAATGTCCCAATCGTCCTAAATGTCCCATATGTCCTTAACGTCCCAGACGTCCCAGATGTCCCATATGTCCCTAACGTCCAGACGGCCAAGGTGTCTCATATGTCGCATATGTCTCCAATGTCCCATGCGTCCTGAATGTTCCACATGTCCCTAACTTACCAGACGTCCTAAATGTCCCATATGTCCCTAACGTCCCAGACGTTCCAGATGACCATATGTCCTTAACGTCCCAGACGTACCAAATGTCCCATATGTCCATAACGTCCCAGACGTCCTAGATGTCCCATATGTCCCATATGTCCCTAATGTCCCAGGCGTCCCAGATGTCCCATATATCCCAAATGTCCCAGGAGTCCTAAATGTCCCATATGTCCTTAACGTCCCAGACGTCCCAGACGTCCCAAATGTCCCATATGTTCCATATGTCCCTAATGTCCCAGGCGTCACAGATGTCCCATATGCCCCATATGTCCCTCACGTCCCAGGCGTCCTAAATGTCCCATATGTCCTTAACGTCCCAGACGTCCCGGACGTCCTAAATGTCGCATATGTCTCTAACGTCCCAGACGTCTCAGCTGTTTCGTATGTTTCTAACGTCCCAGACGTCCGAGATGTCCTAGATGCCCCATATGTCCCTATCGTCACAGACGTCATAGATGTCTTATATGTTCCTAACGTCCCACACGTCCCGGATGTCCCATATGTCTCTAACGTCCCAGACGTCCCAGATGTCATAAATGTCTCATATATCCCTAATGTCCCAAGCGTATTAGATGTCCCATATGTCCCATATGTCCCTAATGTGCCAGGCGTCCTAAATGTCCCATATGTCCTTAACGTCCCGGACGTCCCACGCGTCCTATATGTCCCATATGTCCTTAACGTCCCAGACGTCCAAGATGTCCCATATGTCCCTAACGTCCCAGAAGTCCCAGATGTCCCATATGTCCCATATGTCCCTAATGTTCCAGGCGTCTTAGATATTCCAAATGCCCCTAACGTCCCAGACGTCCTAAATGTCCCATATGTACCTAACGTCCCAGACGTCCCAGATGTTCCATATGTCTTTAACGTCCCAGACATACTAGATGCTTCATATGTCCCTAACGCCCCAGACGTCCCAGATGTCCCATATGTTACATATGTCCCTAATGTCCCAAGCGTCCCAGATGTCCATATGTCCCATACGTCCCTAATGTCCCAGGCGTCCTAAATGTCTAATATGTCCTTAACGTCCCAGACGTCCCAGACGTCCTAGATGTCCCATATGTCCTTAACGTCCCAGACGTCCAAGATGTCCCATATGTCCCTAACGTCCCAGACGTCCCAGATGTCCCATATGTTTCATATGTCTCTAATGTCCCTAGCGTTCCAGATGTCCCATATGTCCCATACGTCCCTAATGTCCCAGGCGTCCTAAATGTCTAATATGTCCTTAACGTCCCAGACGTCCCAGACGTAGGGTCCCATATGTCCTTAACGTCCCAGACGTCCAAGATGTCCCATATGTCCCTAACGTCCCAGACGTCCAGATGTCCCATATGTTTCATATGTCCCTAATGTCCCAAGCGTCCCAGATGTCCCATATGTACCATGCGTCCCTAATGTCCCAGGCGTCCTAAATGTCTAATATGTCCTTAACGTCCCAGACGTCCCGGACGTCCTAGATGTCCAATATGTCCCTAACGTCCCAGACGTCCCAGATGTCCAAGATGTTCTAGATGTCCCATATGTCTTTAACGTCCCAGACGTCCCAGATGTCCCATATGTCCCTAGCATCCCAAACGTCCCAGATGTCCCATATGTCCTTAACGTCCCAGACCTCCCAGATGTCCCATATGTAACTAACGTCCCAGACGTCACAGATGTCCCATATGTCCCATATGTCCCATATGTCCCTAATGTCCCAGGCGTCCTAAATGTTCCATATGTCTTTACCGTCCCAGAGGTCCCAGACGTCCAGATGTCCCAGATGTCCCATAAGTCCCTAAAATCCCAGACGTCCAGATGTCCCATATGTCCCGTATGTCCCTAATGTCCCAGGCGTCCTAGATATTCCACATGTTCCTAACGTCCCAGATATCCCAGACGTCCTAGATGTCCCATATGTCCCTAACGTCCCAGACTTCCTAGAAGTCCTATATGTCTCTAACGTCCCAGACGTCCCAGACGTCCCAGATGTCCCATATGTCCCATATGTCCCTAATATCCCTGGCGTCCTAAATGTCCCATATGTCCATAACGTCCCAGACGTCCCAGACGCCCTAGATGTCCCATATGCCCTTAACGTCCCAGACGTCCCAGACGTCCCAAATGTCCCATATGTTCCATATGTCCCTAATGTCCCAGGCATCACAGATGTCCCATATGCCCCATATGTCCCTCACGTCCCCAAGCGTCCTAAATGTCCCATATGTCCTTAACGTCCCAGACGTCCCGGACGTCCTAAATGTCGCAAATGTCTCTAACGTCCCAGACGTCTCAGCTGTCCCGCATGTCCCTAACGTCCCAGACGCCCGAGATGTCCTGGATGTCCCATATGTCCCTATCGTCACAGACGTCCTAGATGTCCTATATGTTCCTAACGTCCCAGACGTCCCAGATGTCCCATATGTCCCTAAAGTCCCAGACGTCCCAGAAGTCCCATATGTCCCTAACGTCCCAGACGTCCTAGATGTCCATATGTCCTTAACGTTCAGACGTCCCAGATGACCCATATGTCCCTAACGTCCCAGACGTCCCAGATGTCCCAAATGTCTCATATATCCCTCATGTCCAAGGCGAATTAGATGTCCCACATGTCCCATATGTCCCTAATGTCCCAGGCGTCTAAATGTCCCATATGTCCTTAACGTCCCAGATGTCCTAGATGTCCCATATGTCCTTAACGTCTCAGACGTCCCAGATGTCCCATATGTCCCTAACGTCCCAGCCTTCCCAGATGTCCCATATGTCCCTAATGTCCTAGGCGTCCCAGATGTTCCATATGTCCCTAACGTCCCAGACGTCCCAGACGTCCTAGATGTCCCATATGTCCTTAACGTCCCAGATGTCCCATATGTCCCTAACGTCCCAGCCGTCCCAGATGTCCCATATGTCCCATATGTCCCTAATGTCCCAGGCGTCCTTGATATTCCATATGTCCCTAACGTCCCAGACGCCCTAAATGTCCCATATGTCCCTAACGTCCAAGGCGTCCTAAATTTCCCATATGTCCTTAACGTCCCAGACGTCCCAGATGTCCCATATGTTCCATATGTCCCTAATGTCCAAGGCGTCCTAAATTTCCCATATGTCCTTAAACGTCCCAGACGTCCCAGACCTTCTAGATGTCCCATATGTCCTTAACGTCCCAGACGTCCCAGATGTCCCATATGTCCCTAACGTCCCAGACGTCCCAGATGTTCTGTATGTCCCATATGTCCCTAATGTCCCAGGCGTCCCAGATGTCCCATATGTCCAATATGTCCCTAATGTCGCAGGCGTCCTAAATGGCCCATATCTCCTTAACGTAACAGACGTCCCAGACGTCCTAGATGTCCCATCTGTCCCTAACGTCCCGGACGTCCTAAATGTCCCATATGTCCCTAACGTCCCAGACGTCCCAGCTGTCCCGTATGTCCTTAACGTCTCAGGCGTCCCAGACGTCCCAGACGTCCTAAATGTCCCATATGTATTTAACGTCCCAGATGTCCCAGATGTCCCATATGTCCCATGTGTCCCTAATGTCTCAGGCGTCCTAAATGTCCCATATGTGTTTAAAGTCCCAGACGTCCCAGACGTCCTAGATGTCCCATATGTCCTTAACTTTTCAGACGTCCCAGATGTCCCATATGTCCCTAACGTCCCAGACGTCCCAGATGTTCCATATGTCCCATATGTCCCTAATGTCCCAGGCGTCCCAGATGTCCCATAAGTCCCATATGTCCCTAATGTCCCAGGCGTCCTAAATGTCCCTTATACCCTTAACGTCCCAGATGTCCCAGACGGCCTAGATGTCACATATGTCCTTAACGTACCAGGACGTCCCAGATATCCCATTTGTCCCTAACATCCCAGACGGCCCAGATATCCCATATGTCCCATATGTCCCTAATGTCCCAGCCGTCCCAGATGTTGCACATGTCCCTAACGTCCCCGACGTCCTAAATGTCTCATATGTCCCTAACGTCCCAGACGTCCAGCTGTCCCGTATGTCCCTAACGTCCCAGACGTCCCAGACGTCCTAGATGCCCCATATGTCCCTAACGTCCCAGACGTCCTAAATGTCCTATATGTCCCTAACGTCCCAGACGTCCTAGATGTCCCATACGTCCCATATGTCCCTATATCGCAGGCGTCCCAGATGTCCCATATGTCCGATATGTCCCTAATGTTTCAGGCGTCCTAAATGTCCCATATGTCCTTAACGTCCCAGACGTCCCAGACGTCCTAGATGTCCCATATGTCCTTAACGTCCTAGACGTCCCAGATGTCCCATATGTCCCTAATGTCCCAGACGTCCCAGATGTACCATATGTCCCATATGTCCCTAATGTCCCAGGGCGTCCTAAATGTCCCAGGCGTCCTAAATGTCCCATATGTCCTTAACGTCCCAGACGTCCCAAACGTGCTAGATGTCTCATATGTCCTTAACGTCCCAGACGTCCCCAGATGTCCCATATGTCCCTAACGTCCCAGACGTCCCAGAGGTCTCATATGTCCCTAATGTCCCAGGCGTCCCAGATGTCCAATATGTCCCATATGTTCCTAACGTCCCAGACGTCCCAAATGTCCCATATGTCCCTAAAGTCCCAGACGTCCCAGAAGTCCCATATGTTTCCTAACGTCCCAGGCGTCCTAAATGTCCCATATGTCCTTAACGTCCCAGACGTCCCAGATATCCCATATGTCCCTAACATCCCAGACGGCCCAGATGTCCCATATGTCCCATATGTCCCTAATGTCCCAGCCGTCTTAGATGTTCCACATGTCCCTAACGTCCCCGACGTCCTAAATGTCCCATATGTCCCTAACGTCCCAGACGTCCCAGCTGTCCCGTATGTCCCTAACGTCCCAGACGTCCCAGACGTCCTAGATGCCCCATATGTCCCTAACGTCCCAGACGTCCAGATGTCCCATACGTCCCATATGTCCCTAATATCGCAGGCGTCCCAGATGTCCCGTATGTCCGATATGTCCCTAACGTTTCAGGAGTCCTAAATGTCCCATATGTCCTTAACGTCCCAGACGTCCCAGACGTCCTAGATGTCCCATATGTCCTTAACGTCCTAGATGTCCCAGATGTCCAATATGTCCCTAATGTCCCAGACGTCCCAGATGTCCCATATGTCCCATATGTCCCTAATGTCCCAGGCGTCCTAAATGTCCCATATGTGCTTAACGTCCCAGACGTCCCAGACGTCCTAGATGTCCCATATGTCTCATATGTCCCTAATGTTCCAGGCGTCCCAGATGTCCCATATGTCCCTAATGTCCCAGTCGTCCTAAATGTCCCATATGTCCTTAACGTCCCAGATGTCCCCAGACGTCCTAGATGTCCCATATGTCCTTAACGTCCCAGACGTCCCAGATGTCCCATATGTCCCTAACGTCGCAGACGGCCCAGTTGTCCCATATGTCCCATATGTCCCTAATGTCCCAGGCGTCCTAGGTGTTCCATATGTCCCTAACGTCCCGACGTCCTAAATGTCCCATATGCCCCTAACGTTCCTGACGTCCCAACTGTCCCGAATGTCCCTAACGTCCCAGACGTCCCAGACGTCCCAGGCGTCTTAGATGTCCCATATGTGCCATACGTCCCTAATGTCCCAGGCGTCCCAGATGTCCCATATGTCCCTAATGTCCCAGGCGTCCTAAATGTCCCATATGTCCTTAACGTCCCAGACGTCTTAGATGTCCCATATGTCCTTAACGTCCCAGACGTTCCAGATGTCCCATATGTCCCTAACGTCCCAGACGTTCCAGATGTCCCATATGTCCCTAACGTCCCAGACGTTCCAGATGTCACATATGTCCCATATGTTCCTAATGTCCCAGGCGTCCTAGATGTTCCATACGTCCCTAATGTCCAGACGTCCTAAATGTTCCATATGTCCCTAATGTCCCAGACGTCCTAAATGTCCCATATGTCCCTAACGTCCCAGACGTCCCAGCTGTCCCGTATGTCCCTAACGTCCTAGACGTCCATATGTCCCATATGTCCTTAATGTGCCAAACGTCCCAGATGCCCCATATGTCCCTAATGTCTCAGGCGTCCTAAATGTCCCGTATGTCCCTAATGTCCCAGGCGTCCCAGACGTCCCATTTGTCCCATATGTCCTTAATGTGCCAAACGTCCCAGATGTCCCATATGTCCCTAATGTCCCAGGCGTCCTGTATGTCCCATATGTCCCTAACATCCCAGACATCTTAAATCCCCCATATATCCTTAACGTTCCAGACGTCCCAGCTGTCCCGTATGTCCCTAGCTTCCCAGAAGTCCCAGAAGTTCTAGATGTCCCATATGTCCCTAACGACCCAGACGCCCTAGAGGTCTTATATATCCTTAACGTCCCAGACGTCCCAGACGTCCCAGGCGTCCCAGATGTAGTATATGTCCCCATGTCTCTAATGTCCTAGGCGTCCTAAATGTCCCATATGTCCTTAACGTTTCAGACGTCCCAGACGTCCTAGATGTCCCATATGCCAACATCCCAGACGTTTCAGATGTCCCATATGTCCCTAACGTCCCAGACGTACCAGATGTCCCATATGTCCCCATATGTCCCAATTGTCCCAGGCGTCCTAGATGTTCCATATGTCCCTAACGTCCCAGACGTCCTAAATGTCTCATATGTCCCAATCGTCAAGACGTCCCAGCTGTCCCTTATGTCCCTAACGTCCCAGACGTCCCAAATGTCCTAGATGCCCCATATGTCCTTAACGTCCCAGACGTCCCAGATGTCCCATATGTCCCTAACGTCCAGACGTCCCAGATGTCCCATATGTCCCATACGTTCACAATGTCCCAGGCGTCCTAGATGTTCCATATGTCCCTAACGTCCCAGACGTCCTAAATGTCCCATATGTCCTTAACGTCCCAGACGTCCCAAACGTGCTAGATGTCTCATATGTCCTTAACGTCCCAGACGTCCCAGATGTCCCATATGTCCCTAACGTCCCAGACGTCCCACAGGTCTCATATGTCCCTAATGTCCCAGGCGTCCCAGATGTCCAATATGTCCCATATGTTCCTAATGTCCCAGGCGTCCTGAATGTCCCATATGTCCTTAACGTCCCAGACTTTCCAGATGTCCCATATGTTCCTAACGTCCCAGGCGTCCTAAATGTCCCATATGTCCTTAACGTCCCAGACTTCCCAGATGTCCCATATGTCCCTAACGTCCCAGACGTTCCAGATGTCCATATGTCCCTAACGTCCCAGACGTTCCAGATGTCACATATGTCCCATATGTTCCTAATGTCCCAGGCGTCCTAGATGTTCCATACGTCCCTAATGTCCCAGACGTCCTAAATGTTCCATATGTCCCTAATGTCCCAGACGTCCTAAATGTGTCATATGTCCTTAACGTCCAGACTTTCCAGATGTCCCATATGTTCCTAATGTCCAAGGCGTCCTAAATTTCCCATATGTCCTTAACGTCCCAGACGTCCCAGATGTCCCATATGTCCCTAACGTCCCAGACGTCCCAGATGTTCTGTATGTCCCATATGTCCCTAATGTCCCAGGCGTCCCAGATGTCCCATATTTCCAATATGTCCCTAATGTCGCAGGCGTCCTAAATGTCCCATATCTCCTTAACGTAACAGACGTCCCAGACGTCCTAAATGTCCCATATGTATTTAACGTCCCAGATGTCCCAGATGTCCCATATGTCCCATGTGTCCCTAATGTCTCAGGCGTCCTAAATGTCCCATATTTGTTTAAGGTCCCAGACGTCCCAGACGTCCTAGATGTCCCATATGTTCTTAACGTCTCAGACGTCCCAGATGTCCCATATGTCCCTAACGTCCCAGACGTCCCAGATGTTCCATATGTCCCATATGTCCCTAATGTCCCAGGCGTCCCAGATATCCCATAAGTCCCATATGTCCCTAATGTCCCAGGCGTCCTAAATGTCCCATATACCCTTAACGTCCCAGATGTCCCAGACGTCCTAGATGTCCCATATGTCCTTAACGTACCAGACGTCCCAGATTTCCCATATGTCCCTAACATCCCAGACGGCCCAGATGTCCCATATGTCCCTAACGTCCCAGACGTCCCAGACGTCCTAGATGTTCCACATGTCCCTAACGTCCCCGACGTTTTAAATGTCCCATATGTCCCTAACGTCCCAGACGTCCCAGCTGTCCCGTATGTCCCCTAACGTCCCAGACGTCCCAGACGTCCTAGATGCCCCATATGTCCCTAACGTCCCAGACGTCCTAAATGTCCTATATGTCCCTAACGTCCCAACGTCCAGATGTCCCATACGTCCCATATGTCTCTAATATCGCAGGCGTCCCAGATGTCCCATATGTCCGATATGTCCCTAATGTTTCAGGCGTCCTAAATGTCCCATATGTCCTTAACGTCCCAGACGTCCCAGACGTCCTAGATGTCCCATATGTCCTTAACGTCCTAGATGTCCCAGATGTCCCATATGTCCCTAATGTCCCAGACGCCCCAGATGTCCCATATGTCCCATATGTCCCTAATGTCCCAGGCGTCCTAGATGTCCCATATGTGCTTAACGTCCCAGACGTCCCAGACGTCCTAGATGTCCCATATGTCCCATATGTCCCTAATGTTCCAGGCGTCCCAGATGTCCCATATGTCCCTAATGTCCCAGGCGTCCTAAATGTCCCATATGTCCTTAACGTCCCAGATGTCCCAGACGTCCTAGATGTCCCATATGTCCTTAACGTCCCAGACGCCCCAGATGTCCCATATGTCCCTAACGTCGCAGACGGCCCAGTTGTCCCATATGTCTCATATGTCCCTAATGTCCCAGGCGTCCTAGATGTTCCATATGTCCCTAACGTCCCCGACGTCCTAAATGTCCCATAAGCCCCTAACGTTCCAGACGTCCCAACTGTCCCGAATGTCCCTAACGTCCCAGACGTCCCAGA